>CAWUFW010000316.1:1202602-2405204 GCA_963921515.1 Calotriton arnoldi | reverse complement strand
TGTCTTTTGCTCTCAGATTAGAACATGGCATGACTCACCGCTGATGCTGGCATTCATTAACACATTTTGAAAAAGCTTTACCTCCAGGTCTGGGTGACTCAGATTTAACAATTTTAAAAGGCTGAAAATTGACAGCATCCATTCTTGCTTTTAAATTATTGCTCTAGTTATGTGGCTATTAGATACTGAGATTTAAGGTAAGGACTGGGATTCTTTTTTTTTTTTTTTTTTTAAACAAAATGCGTGTACTGATTTGTATTGTGAGATTATGGGTTTTGATTCACAATCTAGTAACAAAAGTGTCACTTCCTCCAGAAAAATGCACCTGTAACAGAGGTAAACTGTAGATATGTGCTAACATTGTTTTGCACAAACCAGATAGTCTATGGGTTGGGTTGAACAACACAAACTCAACGTATAATGCCCTCGATATACACATAATTTTCATTAAAAAGTAAGTCAGATTCACCTCCTGGCACTCAGCCAGTAGTATCACCTTAAAAGGAAAAAATCAGAACGCAAGAGGAGTTGCGCAATGACACTACAGTCTACACTACACTCTTACCCTGTTGCAACAAACCTTTTTGGTTACTGACCTTCGCCAACTTCAACCAGGCTTCCTAAACTGCTACAGAACTAACCCAGCATCACAGACAACAAGACAAGGCTCAAACACATTAACATGGAAAGATTTCCGAAGCCTTCGGTCACAAGTAGTAAATTCATCCAATGGAGGGTAAGTGCTATATAAATGCACATAACATAGAACCACCTCTTCAACTGGTCCATTTCAAAAAGTCAATGTTGGGGAAACTGCTGCTTCCAAAAACAGCTCTGCTGTGATTTCAGGAATCGGATCTGCACTTAGGAGTTCCAGACTTGCAACTAAAGCCTACTTAATTTGAGATGGAAATGGAAGACAGATGCAGTCAAAAATGTAGAGAAAACTGCATTTATACTGAAACTCAAAGGACCGCAGAAGGAGGCGCCGGAAGGTGGCAAGGAATTAGTAAAGCTGTAGTCGCGCAGATGCCGGTGAGTCCCGCTGATGCACTGAGGTGTTCTAGGTTCGCTGAGACTGGCTGCATCCGGGCCACCGGCATCCTACCCCTGCTGGCCGTCTAAGGCGAAGTCGCTCCCTTGGGACCCCTTATGTCACAGGAGCTGTTCTACGTCCTCCGAGTCCCGACCCGGCAGCCGCTGGGTGAGTCTGATGCCCTTGCGGCGCGCCCCGGGCGCTGAGTGTTGCGGTGCCTGATCGCTGGGCATACATGGTGTTCCCCCCCCCTTCTCCGCTGCCTGACTAAGCCTTGGCGGGGGGCTGTGCTTGAAGATTCGGGCCGCCTCCGAAGCGTGCCCCGGTGCTGCGGCTGATCTCTGTATAGACTTGGAGCTCCCCCCCCACGCCGCCCGGATCCTGGATGTGGGGATGTGCGCGAAGATCTGAGCAGCCTAGGAAGCGCCAAGCATCGCCTTGGGCTTGAGTTAGAAAATTGTGCATTATCGCTGCCTCAATTTAAATGAAAACTGCGGGGGGCTGCAGGGCTATTGCTGCTCTGAGCGTGAGGCACACAGGCTCCTACGGGCATGCAGGCTTCGTCTACTCTTCCCTGCCTCACACATGGGTTGTCACTCCAGCCCGGTCGGTTCGGTTAGTTCCGGAGGGGTTGTCAGGGTCCTGCTGACACTCTGAATGTCCCTGGGCTTGGCTATCTACACTGAAGGGCGCCCATTTTGTTTGTTTTTGCCTGGGGCTATTGGAGGGCACCCATTTTGTCGCCGAGCACACCTTAGGGAAACTGAGGAGGGGAGTTCCCTGGTCTCTCGGCTCGCCTAGCCATGGAAATAGAAATAGGTGGGCTACATCCTCAACACTTGGCGGCCATCTTGGAGTGGTCAAGTTACTTTGACCTCTATCCCACACACTTGGGCTCTGCGTTCTCCTTGTAACCTCATGCATGGAATACCTTACAGGATCACCCTTCAACAAATAGGAGATACACACCCACATACAGACACCATCCTGGTGGGGTCTTTTTACATATATACATCACTCTTGGCCCCCGAATTGCCCTTACAGGGTCGGCCTAGATATGCCATGCGTTCACTCCCTACAGCCAGCTTTATAAATTCCTCCACATACGGTGGCCATGCCTGACAGGTCATCATTCCTCACCTCCACTCATTCTGATACGTTGCCTTCCTTCTAATGTCCTGCGTGTAACGCCTCGCGGGGAAACTATTACTTTATACTGATGTTAAATCCGACCTTTGGAATTGCCCTCTAGTGGTCTTGGCCCTCCCTCCTGTCTCCTTAGCCCATTATAGTCAGGCTCACATTGGTCTGGGTTTACACAAAAAGGAACCTGATGGTTCGCTGTTTGATATTGAGGGAAGACCGAGCACTCCACCTCTACTCCCTGAAACCCTCCATTTCCGGGCTTACTTGCGCCTCATAGTTCTGGAGCCGAGGAGAGCGCTGATTGGGCTATTGATATGGATCCTAAAACCTTGAACTCCATGTTAGACTTGGCATCTTTTGGCGTGTTTCCCCTGACTTTTTGCTTTCTGACCTCCCGGTTTGGACTCTGTTTTTGCTGGTGTAATGATTCTGCGCACTTTCCTCACTGCGATCCAGTGGGAAAGTGCAAGTGCTCCTGTATAAAATGCGTTATGGATTGGTGTTTCCATGATTGGCCTATTTGGTTTATGTGTCAGTCCCTTGTAAAGTGCACTGCGAGTGCCAGGGCCTATAGACCAAATGCTGTTGGTGGGCTGCAGCACTGGATTGTGCCACCCACGCAAACAGCCCGTAGTGTAACTCGGGCCTGCCAACGCAGAGCCCGTGCGCAGCCTGGGGCTGCCATAGCCGACTTGGCAAGTGCACACACTTGCAAGTCCCTAAACCTTCCCTTTGCTGCATGTTAGTCACCCCTAAGGTAGGCCCAAGGTACCCCTGTGGGCAGGGTGCGTTGTACGCGAAAGGTAGGACATGCCCGGGTGTGTGCGGCATGTCCTGATAGTGAATTACAGCCTAGTTCGTTTTTCACTATTGCAAGGCTACCTGTTCCCCTAGGCCAGAACGGGCGGTTTTGATTATTACAGTATATAATCCTAACTGACCCCGGGAACATGGTAGAAATTCGAGTTTAGTATGCCTGGACTCAGAATGATAAAATGCAGCTTTTAGTGAAGTTGGTTTTAACATTCTGTGTTTGAAAATACCACTTTTAGAAAGTGGGTATTTTCTTGTCTAACCATCCAAGCCTGCCTCTGCGAGGTTGTGTATTCCGTGTCTGGAATGTGAGTGACAGGGGCTGGGGGATGCCAGGAGACAGGGTGAGTCAGCGCAGGGCTGAATAGCCAGATCGACCTGTAGATGGGTGGAGGGGTCGCACCTGGGCCCTGAATAGGACAGTGCCTTCCCTCCACAATGCTGGCTCCACCTCCTGTGGTGCGTCTGATGTCCCTGGCCTACTCACTGAAAGAAGGGACGGAGACTTGTCAACAAAGTGCTCCAGAACTGGTTTGGACTAGGCAAAGGCCTCTCTGCCTTCAGAGAACAAAGGAATTTGGGATATAAATATTGGGGCCCTGACCCCATGAATTTAGATCTCGCTGGAATCAAGGAACCTGCCAAGACGAAGAGCTGGAAGAGCTGCCAGGAGGAGTACTGCCCCTTTGCTGTGTTGTTGCTTTGTTGGGCTGGCCTGCAGCTGCTGCTTCTGCCTTGGGCAGTGAAAGGACTGGACTGAACTTTCTACAAACTTGTGCTGAGTATCTCCAAGGGCCAGGAACCGAGCTGGCCTCCTGTTAAGAAGTCTCAGGGACTACAAAGACTTCACAAGCCTCTGGGTACCGCTTCTGGAACGCTGTTTCAGTTGCCACAGAGGAAGGGAACTGCAACCGACTCCGTCAACCGAATCCATCCCTGGCCGGTGACCTGTTTGCACCGCAGACCGCATCGCCCCGCTCGCATCGCAACCCTGGTCTCACCGTGGGCGACGTCCGACGCCGCCGACATCGAGCCGCTGCTTGCACCGTGACCTGTGGGCACCGCAGTTCGCATCGCATCGCTTCACTGGGCCAGCCGGACCAGACCGACACTGTCGCTGCAACTGGCTCAAGAGTCGAGACCGCACCGCATTTGGGGCACCGCCGCACGTCTGCGACGCACCGCTCCGACTCGCACCGCTGTCCGACGCCAGCTCCCACACTCCGGCTAGGTCGCCTGCATCGCAACCTGTCAGCACCGCATCGAGCATCGTCTCGCCCTGCATCGCACGCCTTGGACTCACCGACTCCGCCTGCCCGACGCTCATCGAGCCGCTGCCTGCACCGCATCGAGGGACACCGCACCTTGCATCGCTCCGTCTTGCACCGCAACCGCGACGAACGCCGACCGGCTCGTACACTCCGTACCAGCCACAACGAGAAAGGTACTGTGACCGAGTCTGTTCACGACTCTGCTGGCCCGTATCGACGCGGTCGGCTGGAACTGTTAGACTCTGTGGTTTTCAGCATCACGGTAGGCTCGGACGGAGCTACCGACTCGCACGAACTTTGCTTTTGTGCTATTCCTGCAAAGAAGAAGTTAACGTATCAAGTATTCATTCGTAAAGTATAGTATTGTGGATTTTTGTCGTAATTGGTCTTGTCTTGAGTATATAAAATATTGGTTATTTTTCTAAACTGGTGTGGTGTCCGTTTGTAGTGCTTACACTGTATTACTGCTGGTTATGTGCAAATGCTTTACACACTGCCTCTGAATTAAGCCTGACTGCTCGTGCCAAGCTACCACGAGGGTGAGCAGGGGTTACTTCACGAGTGTAACAACCCTTACCCTGACTAGGAAGAAGGGTCCCTACTTGGACAAAGGTGCAAGCCCTTGCCAACTAGAGATCCCATTTCTAACATTGGTTGTCAGCGGTGAGGATAGGACTTGTGTTTGCACTTGACTTACAGTGATTGGTGTGCACTACTACCATATCGCAGACCATTACGTACCACATACTGGTTCTTTTTCTTTTGGCCTATTTTTGATCTTGCCAGTTTTCAACTCACGACTTTTGTCATGCCTGAATCAATTGCATCATCCGTTGCATCTCTGGAAGTTATCTTTGAGGAGGACAGGTTGGAATCCTACGCCGTAAAGGAGTTACGAGCGATTTGTAAAAACCTGAAAGTCCAAATTAAAGGCCTCACAAGGAAGGAGGAGCTACAGAAGGCGCTGAGGGCCTGGTAGCAGCCAGACATGCCAATGGGCAGCCTGGTGATCTCAGTGAGGAGGCGGAGGAGCCTATTTCCAGGGTGGATGTGCTTTTGGTAGGGGGAACCCGCCAGGTCGGGCAGCAGCAGTCTGTCCCCAGAGGAGCTGGAGGACAGGCGGGAGGCAAGGCAGTTCGAGCTGCAGAAGCTCAGGCTGGAGAGTGAGCGGGAGGAGAAGAGATTGGCCATAGAGGAGAGGAAGATGCTCTTAGAGCATGAGAGAGAACTGAAGGAGCTAGAACTTAGGAGTAAGTCAGGCTCAGATGGTGGCAGCAATTCGTCCAGAAAGGCAGACAGGATTGTGCACATTCCCAAGAACGTAGGCAAGGAGTTCAAGAAGGGGGATGACATACAAAGGTGGTTCCAGGGTTATGAGGCAGCCATACACATGAATGGGGTCCCTGAGGAGAATTGGGGAGCAGGATTGTGGCCACTTTTCCCGGAAGAAGCAAGGGATGCTCTGATAGCTTTGGGTAAGGGGTATCACCTCACCTATGCTGACATGAAGGATGCCCTTCTCACGAAGTATGGTCTTACTCCTGAAAAGTACAGGGATCAGTTCAGGTCCAGTAAGAAGTCTGATGTCAACACTTGGTTGGAATGTGTGGATGTGTTCTGCAGGTCTCTGGATGGTTGGGTGAAGGGCAGTAGTGTAACAGATTTTCAGGGGCTCTACAACTTGATTGCATGGGAGCACTTGTCTAGTCTATGTTTTGCAGATCTGCGCCAGCACCTAGTTGATAGTAAGCTAACTGACCCCAGGAAGCTTGCTATGGAAGCGGACCGCTGGGTAAGTACCAGGGTCCACAAGAAAGCGTTTGGGGGAGACTCAGCCAAAGGTGGGCAGGGTCCCCAGCAGAAAGGTGGGGGGACAAGGGTAAAGCACAGGAGTTCTCTAAAGGGCCCCAAACTAGTACCCAGGGTAAAGGTTCCCAGCCCCCCGGTGATAAGAAGAAAGGGGTCTCTACAGGGAAGCCTGTTGAGACCGGCCCCCGCAAGTGTTATGCATGTGACCAGGTAGGTCACTTTAAGGGGGACCCCAAGTGCCCGAAGGGGACACAGCCACCCACCGGTGGACAGTCCAAAGTGTTGGCTAGTGTAGCGCTTGGGGAGGAGGGGTGCCCACAGGAGGGTGGGGATCCCGCAGAAATGACCCTTGTCTCACTCGGGGACAGTGAGATGGTCCCAGGAAACCAGGTGCCCCTAACACAAAGAAATATAGCACCTGGGTGACCATTAACGGGAACAGGGTAGAGGCTCTCAGAGATACTAGAGCCAGTGTGACCTCAGTCCGGTGTCACCTGGTGTCTGAGAAGCAAGTAGTCCCAGGAGCATTCCACCAAGTAGTTGCTGTCGACAACTCTGAGCGCCAGTGTATGGTGGCGCAGGTTCCCTTTGAATGGGGGGTCTCAGGTCCCTTGAGGGTGGTTGTGAGCCCTACCATGCCTGTCGATTGTCTGTTAGGAAACGACCTGGAGCAGTCCTCATGGAAGGAGGTTGAGCTCAGGTCTCACTTGGAGATGCTTGGGTTGCCAGAGTGGGCATGCGTGTCTACTCGGTCAATGGCAGCCAGAAAGGGTGATCAAGAGGACTTGGAGCCTGAAACAGTGGCCCAAGTCCCTGCCAAGAGAAAGGGCAGGGGGCGCGGGAAACCGGCCCCCGAAGTTCCCACGGACCGGGAGGAGGCGGACCTCGAGGGGGACGCCCGGTGCCTACAGGGGAGCAGGTAGCCGAACTGGGAGACATCTCTGAGCTGACCCATTGGCAGCAAGAAGGGGGTCCCACCAGGGAGGAGTTCTGCAGGGAGCAGAACGAGTGCCCTACTCTGGAGGGTCTGCGGCGGCAGGCTGCAGACCAGGCAGCTGGTAATCAGTCCGGGTCACATCTGATCTACTGGGAGAGTGGTCTCCTATACAGTGAGCCTAAGGTTGCTGAGCCTGGGTCAGCCCGTGTGCTGGTGGTACCCCAGCGCTTCAGGACCTTCCTACTGGGTCTGGCTCATGACGTGCCGTTGGCAGGACATTTGGGGCAGGACAAGACCTTTGACAGGCTTGTCACCCACTTCTTTTGGCCCCAAATGCGAAGGCAGTCAGATGCACACTGCAGGTCTTGCCAAACTTGCCAGGCAAGTGGTAAGAGTGGGAGGAAGGTCAAAGCTCCTCTCCAACCTTTTCCGGTTGTTGGAACACCCTTTGAAAGGGTAGGGATGGATATTGTGGGGCCACTGGATCCCAAGACAGCCATGGGCAACAGGTACATCCTGGTCTTGGTGGACCATGCCACCCGGTACCCGGAGGCAATCCCTCTCAGGACAACGACGGCGCCAGTGGTGGGCCGGGCGTTAATGGGGATCTTTTCCCGTGTGGGATTCCCCAGAGAGGTGGTTTCTGATAGGGGGACCAATTTCATATCGAAGTATATGACATCCCTGTGGAAGGAGTGTGGGGTAACCTACAAGTTCACCACTCCTTACCACCCACAAGGAAACGGTCTGGTGGAGAGATTCAACCAGACCTTGAAAGGCATGATCAAGGGTCTAACAGAACCCATGAGGCGTAAGTGGGACGTCCTCTTGCCATGCCTACTCTTTGCATACAGGGAGGTGCCTCAGAAGTCTCTTGGGTACAGCCCCTTTGAGCTCCTGTATGGCCACCCTGTCAGAGGACCTCTGAGTTTGGTAAAGGAAGGCTGGGAGGCAGCTCCCAGGAAAACTCCCCAGGATGTATTTAGCTACATGCTGGCCTTTAGAAACCAAACTGCCCGCTTCAGGAAACTCGCTCAGGCGAACCTAGAAGCAAGCCAGGAAGAAATGAAGAGATGGTATGACCAGAACGCCACTCTGGTCGAATTTCAACCTGGGCAGAAAGTGTGGTAATGGCCCCAGTGGCACCTTGTGCCTTGCAGGACAAGTGGACTGGGCCATATGAGGTAAAGGAGCGCAAAAGTGACGTCACCTACCTGGTGGATTTGCAGGCTCCAAGGAACCCGTTGAGGGTCCTTCACGTGATCCGCTCAAGCCCCACTTCGAGAGGTCCGAAGTGAGTATGCTCTTGGCGACAGATGATGGGGTGGAAGAGGAGAGCGAGCCTCTCCCTGACCTCCTGTCTACCAAGGAGCATGATGGGTCAGTAGAGGGTGTGATCCTCTCCCCTACTCTGACTCAGGAGCAGCAGGAGGACTGTCGCCAATTGTTGGGACAGTTCGCCCCACTGTTCTCTCTGACCCCCGGTGTTACTCACTGGTGTACCCATGACGTGGACACCGGTGACAGCCATCCTGTGAAGCACAAGATTTACAGGTTGACTGACCGGGTCAGAGCCAGCATCAAGGAGGAGGTCTCTAAGATGTTGGCGTTAGGGGTGATTGAGCCCTCCCACAGTCCTTGGGCCAGCCCAGTGGTCTTGGTCCCAAAGGCTGCGGCGCCCGGTGCCACTCCAGAACTCCGGTTTTGTGTGGACTACCGTGGGCTCAATGCCGTCACCAGGACTGACGCGCACCCCATCCCCAGAGCTGATGAGCTCATTGATCGGTTGGGAGCTGCCCGGTTCCTCAGCACGTTTGATTTGACGTCTGGGTACTGGCAGATTGCCTTAACCGATGGGGCCAAGGAGAGATCAGCATTCTCAACCCCAGAAGGTCATTATCAATTCCGGGTGATGCCCTTTGGGTTGAAGAATGCCCCTGCCACCTTTCAGAGGTTGGTCAATCAGGTGTTGGCTGGGCTGGAGGATTTCAGTGCCGCCTACCTGGATGACATTGCTGTGTTCAGTTCCAGCTGGGAAGAACATTTACAGCACCTTGAGAAAGTGTTGAGGGCTCTGCAAGGTGCAGGCCTCACGATCAAGGCCAGTAAGTGCCAGATCGGGCAGGGTTCTGTGGTGTACTTGGGACACCAGGTAGGAAGCGGCCAGGTGGCGCCCCTACAACCCAAGATTGACACCATTCTGGCTTGGGAGCCCCCAAGACCCAGACAGAGGTGAGAGCCTTCTTAGGTCTCACCGGTTACTATAGGAGATTTGTTAAGGGCTATGGCACCATCGTTGCCCCCTTAACAGAGCTGACCTCTAAGAGGCAGCCCAGGAAAGTGATCTGGACTGAGTCCTGCCAGAAAGCTTTTGATGCCCTGAAGGCAGCCATGTGCACGGCGCCCGTGCTCAAGGCACCTGACTTCTCCAAGGAATTCGTCGTGCAGACTGACGCTTCAGAGCATGGTGTGGGAGCGGTGCTCTCACAACTGAACGAAGAGGGCCTGGATCAGCCTGTAGTCTTCCTTAGCAGGAGACTACTTCCCAGGGAACAGAGGTGGAGTGCCATAGAAAGGGAAGCTTTTGCTGTGGTCTGGGCACTGAAGAAGTTGAGACCATACCTGTTTGGGACTCACTTCCGGGTTCAGACAGACCACAGGCCCCTCAGATGGTTGATGCAAATGAGGGGCGAGAATCCAAAACTGCTGAGGTGGTCCATCTCCCTACAGGGAATGGACTTTACGGTGGAACACCGTCCTGGTACAGAACACGCCAACGCAGATGGTCTGTCCAGGTTCTTCCGCCTTAGTGAAGAGAACTCCAATGGGGTTGGGTAGTTCTCCCTACTTTCAGCTGGAGGGGACATGTGTTAGACTTGGCATCTTTTGGCGTGTTTCCCCTGACTTTTTGCTTTCTGACCTCCCGGTTTGGACTCTGTTTTTGCTAGTGTAATGATTCTGCGCACTTTCCTCACTGCGATCCAGTGGGAAAGTGCAAGTGCTCCTGTATAAAATGCGTTATGGATTGGTGTTTCCATGATTGGCCTATTTGGTTTATGTGTCAGTCCCTTGTAAAGTGCACTGCGAGTGCCAGGGCCTATAGACCAAATGCTGTTGGTGGGCTGCAGCACTGGATTGTGCCACCCACGCCAACAGCCCGTATAGTGTAACTCGGGCCTGCCAACGCAGAGCCCGTGCGCAGCCTGGGGCTGCCATGTCGACTTGGCAAGTGCACACACTTGCAAGTCCCTAAACCTTCCCTTTTGCTGCATGTTAGTCACCCCTAAGGTAGGCCCAAGGTACCCCTGTGGGCAGGGTGCGTTGTACCAAGGTAGGACATGCCCGGGTGTGTGCGGCATGTCCTGATAGTGAATTACAGCCTAGTTCGTTTTTCACTATTGCAAGGCTACCTGTTCCCCCTAGGCCAGAACGGGCGGTTTTGATTATTACAGTATATAATCCTAACAGACCCCGGGAACATGGTAGAAATTCGAGTTTAGTATGCCTGGACTCAGAATGATAAAATGCAGCTTTTAGTGAAGTTGGTTTTAACATTCTGTGTTTGAAAATACCACTTTTAGAAAGTGGGTATTTTCTTGTCTAACCATCCAAGCCTGCCTCTGCGAGGTTGTGTATTCCGTGTCTGGAATGTGAGTGACAGGGGCTGGGGGATGCCAGGAGACAGGGTGAGTCAGCGCAGGGCTGAATAGCCAGATCGACCTGTAGATGGGTGGGAGGGGTCGCACCTGGGCCCTGAATAGGACAGTGCCTTCCCTCCACAATGCTGGCTCCACCTCCTGTGGTGCGTCTGATGTCCCTGGCCTACTCACTGAAAGAAGGGACGGAGACTTGTCAACAAAGTGCTCCAGAACTGGTTTGGACTAGGCAAAGGCCTCTCTGCCTTCAGAGAACAAAGGAATTTGGGATATAAATATTGGGGCCCTGACCCCATGAATTTAGATCTCGCTGGAATCAAGGAACCTGCCAAGACGAAGAGCTGCCAGGAGGAGTACTGCCCCTTTGCTGTGTTGTTGCTTTGTTGGGCTGGCCTGCAGCTGCTGCTTCTGCCTTGGGCAGTGAAAGGACTGGACTGAACTTTCTACAAACTTGTGCTGAGTATCTCCAAGGGCCAGGAACCGAGCTGGCCTCCTGTTAAGAAGTCTCAGGGACTACAAAGACTTCACAAGCCTCTGGGTACCGCTTCTGGAACGCTGTTTCAGTTGCCACAGAGGAAGGGAACTGCAACCGACTCCGTCAACCGAATCCATCCCTGGCCGGTGACCTGTTTGCACCGCAGACCGCATCGCCCCGCTTCGCATCGCAACCCTGGTCTCACCGTGGGCGACGTCCGACGCCGCCGACATCGAGCCGCTGCTTGCACCGTGACCTGTGGGCACCGCAGTTCGCATCGCATCGCTTCACTGGGCCAGCCGGACCAGACCGACACTGTCGCTGCAACTGGCTCAAGAGTCGAGACCGCACCGCATTTGGGGCACCGCCGCACGTCTGCGACGCACCGCTCCGACTCGCACCGCTGTCCGACGCCAGCTCCCACACTCCGGCTAGGTCGCCTGCATCGCAACCTGTCAGCACCGCATCGAGCATCGTCTCGCCCTGCATCGCACGCCTTGGACTCACCGACTCCGTCTGCCCGACGCTCATCGAGCCGCTGCCTGCACCGCATCGAGGGACACCGCACCTTGCATCGCTCCGTCTTGCACCGCAACCGCGACGAACGCCGACCGGCTCATACACTCCGTACCAGCCACAACGAGAAAGGTACTGTGACCGAGTCTGTTCACGACTCTGCTGGCCCGTATCGACGCGGTCGGCTGGAACTGTTAGACTCTGTGGTTTTCAGCATCACGGTAGGCTCGGACGGAGCTACCGACTCGTACGAACTTTGCTTTTGTGCTATTCCTGCAAAGAAGAAGTTAACGTATCAAGTATTCATTCGTAAAGTATAGTATTGTGGATTTTTGTCGTAATTGGTCTTGTCTTGAGTATATAAAATATTGGTTATTTTTCTAAACTGGTGTGGTGTCCGTTTGTAGTGCTTACACTGTATTACTGCTGGTTATGTGCAAATGCTTTACACACTGCCTCTGAATTAAGCCTGACTGCTCGTGCCAAGCTACCACGAGGGTGAGCAGGGGTTACTTCACGAGTGTAACAACCCTTACCCTGACTAGGAAGAAGGGTCCCTACTTGGACAAAGGTGCAAGCCCTTGCCAACTAGAGATCCCATTTCTAACACTCCATCTCTCCCACACTCGAGCCATAATGCTTTCCGAATCATATATCCCCCTAACCTATCAAAAAAGGCCGCAAAAAACTTCAAACACCGACTATTGAAAACCCATCCGGAAACCCTTATCTCAGATCCCTACTTCTCCACCAAAAAAGGTGTCACCATAAATGATCTCATCTTCTATACTAAACGTCACGCTCAATGGCGGAAGGCCATATACGCGCTGCTCCAGATCTCCACTTCCCTGAAGACTCCTCATGGTCTTAGATTGTTGGTCACGCCCTCCTCTGCCTACAGAGCAGAAGCCACCATCTCCCCCTACAAAAACGGAACCATCCTTATACAAGCCTCAGATCACAACCTAATGGTCTTTGACAAATTCTTCCCCACCATCTTGAATAAAGTGGCTAACATCAAATACACCCCCTCCGGTGGTGTCGTCCTCCCTATGGTCCCCCAGTCTCCTCAAAATCTATCCCATACCCCTTTAGCAACCTCTGCTGTCCCTACCTTAGCTGGGAAGGCCCCCCCTTTAACTACCTCTACCCATAAGTACAATTCCCCTTCAATGCCCGATGAGATTGAGCTGCGACAGTATAGTCAGAATACTACTAGGCTTGCTACCCCCTCCTCTAGGATAGCCAGCTCTATCTCCCCTAGCTCCACAGCTCACAGCATTGACCCGATTCTCCCCATTATCCCTTCCCCCAGCCCAGCCCGTAATCCCAGCCAGCTCCCACTGGCGTCTGGGGGTCATTATCCGTCACACCCTGCCTCCCCTATCTTACCCAAGCCTCCTGAACACCCAGCTCCAATTCCTGGAATCTCTCCCCTCTGAGCACATACATTCGCCGCCAGGCCCTACTGTCCCCCCCTTTTACTAGCCCTCTACCAGCGCAGGGTCCACTGATCCTAGCCTCCCAATCCCATTCCCACACCTTACTGGAAGACAGACTTCATGAGATCTCACTCTGCCTCTTACAACTTAAGTCAGAGGTACGTAACCTATTGCATATCTCCCCAGAACTGGCTGCTAACTCCAGGCTTAGCTGCGCCACTATGACCAATCACCATCTCTGCTCGCTCTCATCTAAAGTGTGTACCTCGCGCCCTTCCTCCCCCACAAATCGTCGGGCACCGGCCTACATCACCCACTCACCCCATAGTTGGGCTTCCGCTCCTCTTCCTAACGACCCTTCTCGGCCATCCAGATGTCGACCCTCACTGTCGGATAGGGATATCCATTCTCTCCTACTTTCCTATGATCCTGCACATTCCTCCAACATATCCAACTTGAAACAAATTGAATCCATCACTACTGATCCCTTCAGGGAACCTAGGCTAAACACTAGAGCATTAAATGAGAATAACCTCACGAAGGTCACCACTACATTAGCAGCACCAATTGACGCCAACACAAAGCTCAAATGCGTGCTCCTAAACTGTAGATCAGCAGTGAAACATGCTGCGGATATTGCCGACCTCATCCTTGCACAGGTCCTGGACCTTGTAATGCTGACTGAAACATGGTTAAATGACTCAGCTGCTCCCATCCTGGTCATTTTAGTGCCTCCCAACTATGATATCATTCGGTTGGACAGAGCAAGTGCTCAGGGTGGAGGCATCGCCTGCTTACATCGTAGCAACCTAATTGTGAAAGCACTACAATCAGACCTCCTGCCGTTCTGTGAATACCTATGCATTGAAGTGGCTGGTAGCAACAATCATCCATGCAAACTGCACACGTTCTAACACCCGCCTCGAGACAACCTTCCCTTCACTGAACAGATCATGGACATTATCTCGGCGAACACTGATTTCTATGGCACTCAGATCTTCCTGGGAGATTTCAACCTGCATTGGAACGATGTGAATGATGAGGTGGTCAACAGCCTTAAAACCTTCCTACTGGACTTCAATCTAATCCAAATCTGTGACAGCCCTACTCATATTAAAGGAGCTACCTTAGATCTTGTCATTGGTAAGCCCAACTCCATCCGTTTGGATTCGATCCTCCCATGTGATTGGATCGACCACTACTGCATCACCTTCCTCATCCTGGAGTCGGTAAGAGCTAGTAGAGCCCAGCCAAAGAACCCCAAACAACTGAAAAGATGCCTACGGAACATCAACTCGCACGATCTGAATGCGCTCTGCGATTACATCCTGCCCCCTCCCATGAACATGTCGGATGTACATGACCTTACGGCCCATTATAACCGCTCAATGACCAATGTTTTAGACTCGTTGCGCCTCTACAGCTTAAAGACTGTCCTCCAAACTCTCCAAACCCTGGTTTAATGACAGTCTTAATTCTGAGAGAAGGAATCTAAGACTTGCGGAAAGACTGTGGCGAGCATATCCCTCCCTTGAACATGTCTACCATCTGAGATCCTTAAGAAGCATCTACAACAAACGCATCAGATGCTCAAAGGCCACCTTCTTCTGAAATCAACTAGAGCAAGCAAAAAACCGTCCCAGAAAACTGTTCGAACTCATCAAGTCCCAAGCGAACAGTCAGCCTAATCCATCGCCACAGGGTCGAGTGCCACTACCGAACTGCAATGAATTTGCTGACTTCTTCACTGATAAGACCGCTAAGATTGAAGCTGAACTACGCTCTGCACTCGAACAACTGTCGTTCAGGCCGCTGTACACCCTCCCGCCCACTGGGTTGCTTGTCACGGTCCCAGTGCATCCCTACCGCCCCAAAAACAACGCATCCTGGAGCCTGTTCCAATCCTTGGATGAAAGCACCATATGCAAAACACTGGCTACTCTGAAACCGTCTAATCACTACAACGACCCCCTGCCATCGAACCTCTTCTCCAAAGGTAGAACCTCCCTACTCCCTCTTTGGACTAAGATCGTCAATGCATCACTTCGGCAAGGTGCTATTCCGGATTGCCTAAAAGCGGGTCAAGCTACCCCGATCCTAAAGAAACCATCTGCAGATCACACGGACCTTCACAACTTTCGCCCAATGTCTAACATCCCCACGCTGGCAAAGCTCCTGGAGAAATGTGTTCTCGCCCAACTCTGCAACCACATCGATCACTTCTAACTCCTGGACCAGTGTCAATCTGGTTTTCGCCCGGGTCATAATACAGAATCGGCGTTAACTCACATTGTCGATGATGCGCTAAGAATGTTGGATCAAAATGAATCTTGCCTTCTGATCCTTCTCGACCTTTCGTCAGCATTTGACACCGTCAAACACGATAAACTAATTGACCTCCTGGAACATAGAATGGGGCTGTCTGGGCCTGTACTAAACTGGTTCTCCTCATTCCTTCATGACAGATCCCAAAGCTTCAAGGTGAACCAGTCCCTCTTGCATCCTTCGCCGGTCACGCTGGGGGTCCCCCAGGGTTCAGCGCTCTAACCCACGCTCTTCAACCTGTTCATGGAGCCTTTGACAGAAATTCTGAAATCATCCAGCATTCACTATCACATGTATGCGGATGACACCCAACTATACTTGAAGATCGCCTCCCTTGAGGACATCTGGTCCCTCAATTCAGTCCTACTGGAAACTCAAAGCTGGCTGACACGCAACCACTTGAAGTTAAACGCTCTCAAAACAGAATTCCTACTTATCGCACCACACAAGCAATCTCCAGTCATCGAACAATGGTTGAATCATCTCACTGCTCTTAACTGTAGGCCGCACCTTGTTGATTCTGCAACCTCTCTGGGAATTATGTTAGACAAATGTCTGAACATGAAAAGGCACATCAGCTCCCTCTCCAAAGGAGCGAACTTCCAACTCAGCATTCTAAGGAAACTCAAACCTTACCTCCCTGCTCATGACCTAAAGGTGGCAGTGCAAGCCTTAGTGTTATCAAAGCTGGACTATGGTAGCGCAACCCTTTGCGGCCTACCTAGAGTGAAGACTGCTCCTCTTAGAGCTGCACTCAACTCAGCTGCTAGGCTCGTAACAGGCACCAAAAAGTACAACCATATCACCCCAGACCTTTTGTCCTTGAACTGGCTGCCTTATGAAGCTCGGATACAATTAAAAATTGTCTGCATGGCACACAAAGCCATTCACTTCAATACCCCTTTGTACCTCGCTCAGAAACTGGAGCTCTCATGTGGCGAGAGAGCCTCCAGAAGCGCCAGCACCCTATTGCTCAAACCGCAAAAATTCAAGAAGAAAAAAACCTATATCGAGCCTTCTCCGGTATAGCACCGAGGATTTGGAACTCCCTCCCCCCTGAAGTCAGGGTGAACCCTTCCATTGTCCTCTTCAAAAAGGAAGTCAAAGTGCTCTTGATGAAGAAATTTCTGCTTCTGACTGGCTATTCAAGTGGATACTGAGGTCACAGTCGCAGTTCTGTGGCCCAGCTGCTATGGTCACGAGATTCCCTTTGCTCTATATGACTTTGTATCTTCTGCTTTGTGGGTTCTGTTTTGATTGCATGTATCTGTATTCCTCTTGATGTATAAATTGTAAAGCTCTCTGATACCCCCGGTGGTCATGTTCGCGCTATAGAAAACTTTCAAAATAAATAAATAAAAGTAGTAAAATTTAAAAAAATATACAGCTGTTAAACATTCGCCTTTCATTTTTAGTCGTTTTATGGCAATATGGAATTCTACCCAACACAATCAGTTTATTAACATTTCTCCTCAAACATCTAATTTAGGGCTAAAAAATCTAGAGGAAGTTGGGGTCATCCCCTGCCTCCATTCAGCAGGATATCATGATTCTAATCCTGTGCTTTCATATGACAGTTTCATGTGCTCTTCCAGTTGCAATCTTTGGGGGTCATTTAGAGCTTTGCAGATGCGGACAAGTTGCCAGAATTGGCTAATGCCCCCTGCACCATACTTAAAGTGCAACAAATGACAACAAGCTAAATAGGATGGACAGGAAATCCTCCACTGTTTGTTGGTTTGTCTGCATTCACCAAACTCTAAATGAATCCCTAGCTTTGCTTCTATTGTATTGTATTTTCACTGCAACATTTTTATTCAACTAATTGGATTACGTTACCAGATGGCTATGATTTGTAGGAGGAAAGCCTGGGCATGAATCATGGTGTCCTGAGTATATGGAGAAAGGTATCAACCCTTACAACACTGTACAGTCGACTGGCTGTGCTACTGGATTCAAGCTAGCCTGGCTGATGAGGGGTGATACCACTAAACCGATCCCAGGATGCTTGTTTCCGGTCCAGGGAGGCCTGGCCTGGCAGTTCAGGCTGGACTGTTCCCATGAGCAACAGGGTCATGACTGATTTGCATATGGCTGGGTCCAAACTGGGGTGGCATAGTAAGCAAAAGAACGATGGATTATACCCAGATTTCTTGACTGGGGAGAAGTGGTTGAAAGGTTTTAGCACTCCGTCCAACATCTTGTTGTGTTTGCTGTATAATGAACACCTGCACTGCTAAAAAAAAAAAAAAAAGTTGCTTTTCAGCCCGTGTTCTCTGTGACTGCGGAATAGTGTCTCCTGCTTTCCAATGACTAGAATGTCTAACTGTCCAGAACTTGTTGGTCCCACCCATCTTCTTCGTCCAAACATAGCGCCCCCTACTGTTCCAGCAACAAAGGGACTGATTTAGGGTTTTGCTGGAAGAGTACAGTCCAGAGTGCCGTCTGTCAGGGTGGTGAGAACATTACCTCCATCACCATGACGAGCTACCGCCCACCAAATTTAGAGATGCACAGTGGCCATCTCTGTACATTGAAGCGAACTGCTGCCATGCCGGTTCCCTTGAATGTGATAAAAGTTTGGTGGACGACCGCCGTCAGTTTTGACAGCGATCCACCAAACCTTTCCCTTTTTTTGTTTTTCAGAAACAAACTCGAAAAGCAGCAGTTTGTTTTTGAAAGACAAAAATCATACGACCCCTCACACCATGGCAGTTTTCACCCAGGGTGTGGGGGTCATAGATTTTTGGACAGGAAAAAACAGACATTACACCAGCCACCCTAAATCGGGTGACTGTTGTATTACCCTTCCTCCAACAGCCCCGACTCCATTGGGCCGTCGGACGAACTCCATCGATGGAGCCAACGGAATATTCTTCAACGAAATACTTAAATGAGGCTGGTGGACTGATGGTTTAGCAGTCAGGTTACCTTGTTGCATTTATGATGGAATGCCCTGTCCACCAAATTCTAAATCAGGCCCAAAGTATTTTAAAAAGTACATTTGATTGTCACAACAATACACACCTTTACTTCCATAAATAATGCGTGTCACAGCAACCGGAGAAAAGCATCAAACTCAGATAGATGTGCACAGGTGGCTTCATTTACTACCTTCTTTGCAAAAGGTTTCTGAAAATTGTTTGACCAAAATGATGTTTCATTCAGCCTTCAGATAGCAATACCTCCCCTTCCTTTTCCCACCCCCGTCTCTCTGCCCAACTGAAATTTCCAAGAACAGTCATTACACACATACTTAGCGGATATTGCCGTCTACAGCATCAGCTATGTAGATTGGATCATAAAAAGCACTATCTGCATAGAGCACATAGTGGAATTAATATGTTTGTTGGACATCACCGTTGAAACAGATTCAAACAGTGGCACGCGCCAAACAGACATGACGCAGCTCTGGCTGCAGGAGACAGACCAGCACATGACTGTCTCCAGTTATGACCTTTGAGTGCACATTTGTTCTGAGGGTGGTAAATGAGCAGTGTTAGAGGGTAGAGAGGGCGATGAGCGAGAGAGGGCAAAAGAGAGAGAGGGAGAGGCAGAGGAAGGAAGAAAGCTGCACTTAACTCGCTTCAATTTAGATTAAAAGCGCCGCAAGATTCAAAGATAGCTAGCAGACTGATAGGGCAGACCGCATCATTAACGTGTTTAAAGAAAATGACCTGAAATGTAGAAAGCAGGGGGTGGAATTCCTGAGGGCTGAGCCAGAGCTGAAACAGAGGAAATAAAGGCTGGCCCTGCACAAGTGACCCAGCAAATGATGCTTGGCTGAGGGCCAAAGGGACCCAGGCGAGGGAGTTTGAAATACAAGGCCATGTTCTACTGAAAACCATTTAGACTTCAGGAACCGAGTGCAGGCCAAGCTCTACAAAAAAAGCCTTATAGTCATGTCTTTTGTCGTTTAAAGTACCACGGTTTCAAGTCCAAAACATTTGAGGTCCATAGTCACTAAGCACCATATAAATACAAAGTCCAAACTTTCCTGAGGAAAACCTTTAACACACAATTCACGTCTCAAAAGAGAATACCTAATAAACATTCAATTTCTAACGTCTTGAAGGTAGTCTTGGATCTAAGACCCAATGAACACTACATGGTGATAATTACAATGAAGGAAACCCTAGTGCAACTCTCCCTAACGCTGCAACTAACCCCGTCATAGAGTGACTATGCCATCATGGAAACGGGCATTAGTGCCTGGTATATCAGCGGCTGGTCTCACTCTCTGGGAGCGGCCATGAAGAAGTTTCCACATGTATCACCTAAATGAAACAAGCACATCTAAAGTATGTGACGTCACCATGGTAAGAGTCACAGCCGTGCATCCGAGGTGGACTATGCCGTCAACCCACTGACTGTGTACATAAGACAGCATCTCAGACCCAGGACTTCTACACTCTGAAGGAAGGGCACTCCCTCTGCCTCAGCACACTTAAAAGACACTGAGAAGCATGAGGGAATAGCTGCACTGCGGCATTTATTATGCCACAAGTAATTGGTGAACACAGCTCTGTACAAAAAATGCATAGCATAGACCATCAGACAATAAATCATTCACTATGCCCTCACTTATTAAGCAAAGATTTCAGGAACTAATTCCCTATTCCCTGGTTCCTTTTCGCTCTTCATCGCATAGCCTCTTGCGGTATTGCGGTACTACCCCTCTAGTCATTACCGCAACAACTGTGCCCAAACCGCTCGACTAAACTGTGCAGCTTTGCCGCACACAATAATGCTGTATACAAGAGGGTGTCATTTTTAGAACATGAAACATAGCCAAGGATTTATTGAGAATTAAGATAGCATCGTGGCAAGCCCCTGACATATTTAATAGGCCCATTGGAAATTTCTGTGACGCCGGGGTAATCTCACATAATTCCAGAAACAACATCATTACAGCATGTTGCATAATTACTTTGTTCGTGGCAACATTTTATCACAGGAGGACGGGAGGAATGTGAATGACCAGAAGGTGAGTGCCTGTTATTTTTGTGGCACTTGTGTTTTTTGCACTATTGCTGTTGCTCCAAATTTGGGTCCTCATATCCAAAATGGACACAAGTGCACATTTCCTGCTAAAATACAGCACTAAACGCCAGTTTTGCATTTTGATTTTGTGTAACTTTTGCGAAACGTTGCATAATTATGCAAACGCAAACTACTCTTATTTTGCGTACCCTAAATTTGTAAGTGACTGATGATTGTGTATTACTGGCATGGAGTCAATACAATTATTTGGCATGTTCTGTTTTTGCTCTGTATAGGCTCAACTTTGATTCAAAAGCCAGGTCAAAAATGGCTCCCGGGTTCAGAAGCTACATTGTGAATAAAATTGGTTGGATAAAGGTCTACGTCATTCGATACACACATTTTTCTAATGAGTACATTTAAAAAAAAAAAAAAGGTTTAGCCAAACAACTTCACTCACATCGCACTTTCTCAGTGTAGGAAGAATTTTGAGCTGGACACTCGAGACAGCGCCTTTTGATTACTATTCTGTTTTATTCAGGTCTCTTTTTTCACTCTGACGGGTTTATTAACAGTAGCAATGCCATTAAGCGTCAATGCAAGAAGTGGAAGAACCACCAAGTGAGAAACAGAAGTGACAGCTCAGACGTACTTCAACTGTTAATACTTCCTCGTTTGTACGAGCCAGAGGTGTGTTATGCAATGCTGTGCTTCCACCACCAAAGGATGCATGGTAACAGATTGAACACTGGGGCATTGCCACTAGCCACCAGTGCAGGAATGGGAAAAGTCACCCATTAGGAGACAGAAGAAGTGACAACTCAACCATACTTCTACTGTTACTACTTCCCCATTTGTACTAGGCAGACATGCTCCATCCAAGACTGTGGTACCATTGCCATTGGATGCAGGGTATCGGACTTACTAACAGTAGCACCAATGAGAGAAAGAGCTGGAGCTACTCAGTAAATGCTGAAGGAACCAGCAGCTCCACTACATTTTTACTGTTAACACGGTTTCATATATATGTGTGTAGCCACCAAGGTGCCTGGCTCAAAGCTGTGCTAATGGTGCACAATGACTTGCCACCCCCACATCCCAAATACTACGTAGTGCGGTGGTTCTCTAATAATAAACACTTTTGAAGAATAAATTACACAGTTGCATCACAGTGCCATTCTTCCTGCTGACTGAAGGAATATTTGAGGAGAACTTTCTCGCTACTTGGCAGGAAGCGAGACAATCCAAGTGGATTACAATGGGCTCAATGGCTATGAGCTGTGCTCACTTCCAGGCAACATTTGGACATGAGGTGTCAACTCAAAGCACCGCTCCACATGTGTCATGCAGCGGCCACTCAAGTGGTTAAACTGGGCCAAAGCAACCATGGGCTTCCCCCTTCCATTCAACACCTAAATAGTGTACAAGATAACCAAAACGCCAATCTATTCCTGCTGCCAGTGGCAAAATTAACCTGTAGAAGACAAATGTTTGCATCTGGGAGCAATCTATTTAATATCATGTACCTGCAACCCAAAAGACGTAAGCAAAGATTGCTTAGACCAAAGGAAATAAACCATTGTATCTGTTGAAGCTACCCATATAGACAGCAATGTGTGACAAGATTGTCCCTAGTGGTAGGTAGTACAGGACATCATCATAATAGTAACATTCTGATAGGCCAGCCACAAATCTTACATCTCTAAAGTGGCGTAGCAAGGGGGGAGGGGGCGGCACGAGTTTTGGTGGGTGGCAGTGGCCTCCCCCCCCCCCGCTCTTACCTGCAGTCGTCACGGGGCGGCCGCCGATTAAATCGCCAGCACCTGCCCTGCCGCCACCCTCCCCCCCCCACTCTTACGCAGGGCGGCAAAGGCAGGGGCCGCCACGGGCGGCCATAGGTCTAGTTATGCCACTGCGTCTCTAGGTACACGGCTGCAGCCATTCGGAGCCATCATGACGTTAGCCTGCAGATAAGACAATGAATGCCTAGGAGCAGGGCAGTGCACACCCCACCAGCTCATGAAGATGTCCTCCTTCTATTCCTCATTCTGAAGTTTCATGAGGACCACGATTCTATCTAGAAAGGAGAGTGATGGTGGTACATCACCCACACAAATTATATGATACTTTGATTGTGTAAATTACTTTTCATGACCCTCCAATAATGTCCTCATGGAAGCCTTTTTAGATCCTTTAGAGCAGTGATACTCAAAGTACGGCCCGGGGGCCGCTTGCAGCCCTCTTGACCTTTACATGCAGCCCACCTGGTGAACAGCAGCAGGAGATGCTGTTCACTTGCTGCGCACTAACATTGAGAATTTTTTTAAATAAACGAGCAAGCATTAATTTGCAGGTTAAATTAAGTTATGAAGTAATTACGGTGGTGTCCTTCACCACAAAACTTTTGTTAACCTGCAAATAAATGCTTGCCCATTTATTTAATTTTTTTTTAGACCTGCTTATGCATTCCCTGATCCACCCAGACCCCCTAACGCCACCCTGCTGGCATCAGTGTGGCCCTCGGTCACACCACAGACCATAATTTATGGCCCCTGAGAAAATGTTTGCGAGTACCCACGCTTTAGAGGATGGATAACACGTATTAACCTGCAGCCCTGTGCTATGTCTAATGGAGGCAAGTGTCATCTTTTCTGCTTATCACCTCAAACTAATTAATGAGGTGGTTTTGTTGACAGCAGCTCATGTATGGCATCATGGTAGCTACAGAAAGGGCTTGCACCAGAGCCATCTTTAGGGCATTTGTGAGCAGCACTTCTGACTCTATGCACTGTGTCAATCAATGGGTCTACATCAATTTTAGCACTCTGCAATACCGAGGCTAAGTATTGCCTTGCTGTGTTTCAGTACATCAAGGACACTGTAAGGATTAAGCAGAAATCCAACTGGCTTTGTCAGACTTATACTCGTCCAACACATCGACTCTTATGTTGGTTCGATTCTCAAGACTGTTTAAGCAGGGAATTACCTGCTGATGGTCATTCACAAATAATCATGGTGCGTCGTGGATGGCAGAGGCATTGCCAGATTGGAAATCCACCCATGCAGCAATGAATTTGGTAATTAAGACAGGTCTACACTTATCCACACATCCATCATCATTGCTACTTTTTTCACTTAGATTTCTGCAAAGTGGTGCAGAGCAGGAATATCGACGTATAAATATCGAGGAACATAAATATCGCTGCAGAAATATCGTGGGGAAGAAATATCGACAACAGAAATATCGTGGACAAGAATATCGACTGACAGGTAAGTAATATCGATTACAAAAATATCGACGTACTAAATATCGTTTACAAAAATATAGTTGACAAAAATATCGAATTATTAATAATGTTACGTACTTTAGTGTTTTTATTGAGAATTGTTTGTCATTTTATTATATGTTTGAAAATTTTAGTAGTTATTAATTTATTTTAAGTTTAATTTTGTGTTTTTAGTTCAGTAGCGGGTTGTGGGTTTATAGGGGAATAGGGTGGGAAGTAATTTAATTATATAGATTAAAATTATAATTTATAGTAGTTAATATTTTTTTTTATTTGAATTTTGCGTTTTTAGTTCAGTAGCGGGTTGTGGGTGTATAGGGGAATTGGGTGGGAAGTAATTTAATTATATTAAATTTATTGAATAATTAATGTGTTAATTGATTAATTAATAATAGTTTAATTCGTTGTTAATTAATTTCAATAATCAATTAATAATTAATTATGTTAATTGTTTAATTGATTTTAGGTGTGTGTTGTGGTGTTTATATGTGTACATGGTGTGAAGGGTGGTAAGTAATTAATTTTGTCTTGATTAATTATTAAATATTTATAAATTAATTTCCATTAATTAATTAGTAATTAGTAATTGTAATTGTGTAATTAATCTTAGGTGTGTGTTGTGGTGTGTATATGTGTAAATGGTGAGAAGGGTGGTAAGTAATTAATTTTTTTATTGATTAATTATTAAATATTTATAAATTAATTTCCATTAATTAATTAGTAATTATTAATTGTAATTGCGTAATTAATTTTAGATGTGTGTTGTGGATATTATAGTGTTAATTAATGTGTAATTAATGATTTTTTATTATCTTTGTTAATAATAATATATGTAATTTTATATATTAATTATGTTAATATTGGAAATTAAATTTAATAAAAATGTTGATGTTTTTGATTTTTATTGTTGTGGGATCCAGCACTTTCCCTACTGTTGCACTCACTGGAGTGGGAATAGTAATTTTTACCCCTACGCTATCCAGCGCTTTCCCTACTGTTGCACTCACTGGAGTGGGAATAGTAACTTTTACCCCTACGCTATCCAGCGCTTTCCCTACTGTTGCACTCACTGGAGTGGGAATAGTAATTTTTACCCCTACGCTATCCAGCGCTTTCCTACTGTTGCATTCACTGGAGTGGGAATAGTAATTTTTACCCCTACGCTATCCAGCGCTTTCCCTACTGTTGCACTCACTGGAGTGGGAATAGTAATTTTTACCCCTACGCTATCCAGCGCTTTCCCTACTGTTGCACTCACTGGAGTGAGAATAGTAATTTTTACCCCTACGCTATCCAACGCTTTCCCTACTGTTGCACTCACTGGAGTGGGAATAGTAATTTTTACCCCTACGCTATCCAGCGCTTTCCCTACTGTTGCACTCACTGGAGTGGGAATAGTAATTTTTACCCCTCCGCTATCCAGTCCTCTCCCTACTGTTGCACTCACTGGAGTGGGAATAGTAATTTTTACCCCTACGCTATCCAACGCTTTCTCTACTGTTGCACTCACTGGAGTGGGAATAGTAATTTTTACCCCCTCGCTATCCAACGTTTCCACTACTATTGTGTTTATTTTGTTATTAAATGTATGTTTTATTTTTTTTAAATAGTTTAATGTGTTAATTAAATATAGAATATTTTATTTAATTTTAAATTATTTATATATGTGTATATTTTATTTTTATATAATTTAAAAAGTTTATAAATTAAATAAAGATAATAGTTAAAATGTATTTAAGTAAATATATGTATGTACACATTTTTTTGTGTTTATATTTATTAAATTAAGTTTATTAGTTATAATTAGTTAAAATATACATTAAATTTAATTTATTTTGTTAATAATATTAATATTATTTAATTAATTTTATTTAAGTTATGTAATTTTTTTAAGTCGATATTTTTTACTTCTATTTTTTTTACATCTATATTTTTGTGTCGATATTATTGTACTTACCTGTTTATGTATAGGAAGTCGATATTTTTGTTATCGGTATTTTCACATCGATATTTTTTTCATCGATATTTTTAACATCGATATTTTAACATGGAACCCTGCAAAGTCTAACGCGATTTTCCAATTTTAGCACCACATGTATACATACCCATACTGTGGCAATTGTGATCGCGAGCCTTAGACATTCCACCAAAATTAAGAAATCACTCTTTCTCCAAAACCTAATGAGAAGGTTGCAGGCTAAAATTCTGGAAGCAATTGCCGTGATCATGCTTCCAGTAGTAATTTTCACTCCTCGAAATCTTGGTGATTTTGTGCGATACTACAGTGCACAACATATGTCTGCTCCAAACATCATCACTGTGCCCTGCCCTAGAACTGCCTACAACTGTACCACATCTTTTCTCCTTATAACCACAACCGACAGCGGCCACTGCAGTTTTGCCAGATGTACTGGAAAGGCAGCTACTCATTAATCACTCTCTTCCTTCCCTTCCTTGGCTGCTCCTTGCAGTGCTGGTGACCTGCTGCAGTGCACTTGTCTGTTCAGGCTGTGTGGCGACCACCCACTCGGTTTTTGAGCACGGTCCTCACCAGTGGTCCACAGCCTCTCTCACTGGTGTCATGAAGTTTGCAAAGAAAACAGATGGGACTTGGATTTCTAACGTATCATCATTAAACATATGAGCAAAGTTCCTCTTACTTTTGGAGGGTGAACAGCTGTTTTGGCAACAACATGTTGTGGATAACACAATAGGTTTCAGGGAAGTTCTGTAAAGGGAGCCAATCACACCTAAATCACAGTAATATTGGATTCCGCAAATATATAGATTTCGGTAACAATCCATTAGGACGGGTGATTTTGCTGTTTTTTGGCAGGGTCTTGTGATCTGTTATGTAATATATATTTTACCACATATTCCGACCCCCTATCATTTGCCAACTCATTTTTTCTTACAGCATGCTCGGTTTCTCCTAAGCTGAGCTGGAGGATGCTGCCTTGCTCAGATACTGGGTGTGGGGCATACGCTGGCTACAGTCCTTCTGATGACAATGTTGACACTTTGTGACAGAGACAATAGTGCTCTCAGTAGCCCTCCACTGAATATATATTCTGCCTGCTTGTCATTTGTGGTACACCTCCACCCTCTATCTGTAGTATTTGCTTTCCCAATGACCTTTATTAGGATCCATCTGCTGCTCTGACAATATTCAGGCTCAGCCTTGGGCCTTTTGCTTATTTGGAGAGTGGAGAAGAATTCAAATAGGGTGACACCCCCCAAATGAGGGAACATTGAGAGGCATATTACTCACACATTGAATGATATGGTATTCCCAATTACTGGATCTTACTCTCGTCATTAATTTTTATAGCGAATATAAACAGCTGTCTAATAATTTCAACAGCATCCTTCACCAAGGTGACCCCTACATTCTGGTGCTCAGAACATGCTCAAACAAAATACTGACACAAGTACATATTTAATTCATGCATCAAAGAAATAATCACCCTACACACAACAGTCACGTATACACATGGACAAACAGATATATGACCCAGGTTTGCACCGACACATACCTACACGCGCGCGCACACACACCACACAGGATGCTTTCAATGTCCTTTGGAAAACGAATTGCATCAGATCAGATCATTTCCTTCTTTTCCCAGTCGGATCAGATCTAATTAAACAATGTTGGTAAGGAAGCTGTTGGACCTAATTCTGTTCAGCATCATTTATTCAGGGCCGCCCGCGCTTACATAACCGGCCCATGACCCGTGACGACGAATCTGTACAATTTATGAGCTACACGCAAGAAAAGAGAGAAAAATGGATCTGATTTTAATGAGGAGATTCGTTTAATGAGTACACGTCCTTCCAGCAGATTATGTGAGCAGGCAAATGATTATCCTTTTGCACCTTGTTAAAAAGAATTTTCTGTGCCAGGAGAGTTTAGAGTGGAGCTCTGTGCAGCTCAGCATGAAGAGGTGTTGTGACCAAGGCAGTAGCCAGAAAAGTATAATACCCCCCACTTTGAACACTATCCCAAATGGCACTGAATGAGTGAGGCAAGTGAGCCTGGCACTCGTTCAGTTGATTCCCTGAGGAAATTCTGCAAACACTTGGGCCAAATAGCGCATTTTCCACCTACATTTTCAGTGAATTTGCTCATTTATCCAACCAACCATCCTTCATTCTGTTCTTCTACCGCATACATTCTTCCTTTTCTTCCTCCACCCATCATTCCCTTCATTCACCCACCAGCCATATCCATCCCTCCATCCTTCCTTCTCACTGTCCACCCCTCCATCCATCCTTACTTCTCTCTATCAATCCATCATCTATATTTCTCTCATCCAACCATCAGCCTTACTCATCTCCTTCATCATCCTGACTTCAATTCATCCTTCTTCCCATCATTCCATCTTTCTCTCAGTCAATTCACCCATCCAGCCACCTCTCACCTACCCATCCATCCCTTCATCCTTCTGTCCACCTCTGTCCACCAGTTCATCCATCCATTTCTCCATCCACCCATCTCTCCATTCATCCATCTCTTCATCCATTCCTCATTGCCTTCCTTCATTTCATGCTCACTTTTTGCATTTGTTCCTCCCCCCACAACTCCATCATGTTTTCCGGCCAGTGTCTCTAATCAAAATCAAAGTAAGGATAAACACAATCTTAAAGGTTTTATGTCAGGCACACTGCCCAGTTGCACCCACTTCCCGCTTAAGATGCTAAACTGGGGGGTTCATGACACCGCTAGCTGTGAGACCAGTTCTTACTCTCCGTCAACACGCCTCTGAGGCCCGACCTCAGCTGGTGATTGTTCGCAGCACTATATCAATTTAGTTATCTGAGTCCCAACTACAGACAACTGGGTTTCCTTTGCTTCCATTCTGCATCACTACTGCCCCCATGTCTCACTACAGCTACCATCATCTAATTCCTTCACATGTGACAGATGAATTGGCTTGAATAGGACATAGACAACCGAGGGAGGTAGAGTTTACGTTCCTCTACTCTGCTGTCAGTGATTTTGTCTTTTTAATTAGGAATGGTGGCTCAAAGTTTCTGTTATGACCCCGATTCCAGTGCTAGGGAATGCTAAGGTTGCAGCATGTTAACATTTCTTAGTCCTGATCCCACTTCATACCTCTTCCACCACCCTGTGTTTCCCGTTTCTTTACTTCTTTCTTGCAGGTTCTCTTTTATCCCTGATTTTTCCCTTTGTCACTGTTTTCCTGTCTTTCTCCTGCTCTTTGTCTCTTTTCTACCTGGCTCTGTTGTGCTCCGATTCAAAGTTTTATGATGAAACATAAGTTCAGGTGACCAAAACGGAGTGCTAGTGCCCACCACCTGCAGGCCACCAGCACATATTAAGCACTGGTCGCTATCCTGCAGCACCTCAAAACTTTAAAAAATCAACTCTTGAGGGAATTCCAGGCAAACCTAGTTGGTTGTTACACGCAGAAATTAGCAGGCTTGAGCACACTGCAGTGGTTCCTCTCTTTTAGTGACCACAAAACTATCAGTGCTTAATTTGAGCCAGTGGTTTCCGATGCTCAGCACTGGCACTTAATCATCAACACTGGCGCTTTTCATGAGCACCAGTAAAGGACACATTCATATATGGTAGGCACGGGGAGATTAAGTGATTTGCCCAGAATCACAGGTTGTTGAGCCGATGCCGAGACTCGAACCTGGTTCCCCAGCTCCGAAGTTGGCAGCTCTGGCCATTACGCCACATTCCCCTCCCCACTTTCATGGTTAGTAGTAGGTTCTGTTTTAGCCGGCGCTAACATGCGAAATGGGCTGGTGCAAGCCGCCTCCTGACGAGAGCCCCGGTACTTATTTGTTTTACAAATTAACCACTGACTAAAATATGCCGAAAGATCTAATTTATACCACTCTCCAAGTGACCCGGGCCACTAATAGTCCCACTGGTGACACAGGGATACTTTATGCTCATCCTACATAACCACAAGAACAAAAACTCGCGGTCACACAAGAACAGGTCCTTGATCTCAGACATCTACACCACAGCAGGTCATACACGCATTGATCATATGTTGCATCATGCTCCAACCATCACAAACAATCATCCATTCCTGAAGAGCATGAGTTCAAATCAACGTGGGTACGCATGAGTGACATGCACACGTTATCATGGCCTCATCATTCTCCAACATCAACAATCTCCTCAGAAGAGCTGTTGTAGGCATTTTACTCAATGAAATCATTCTCAGCCCTAACACATCAGTTTAAATCAGTAGCACAGCTTCTTACCTAAACTGGGCCACTTGACTTGGTTCTCACCTCTTTTCTTCAGCATTCTTTTGGACCACTGCTCAAGTGGATCCACCCTTATAGAGTCATTTTCTAACTTTGAGGATATCCAATTGCAATTAAAAATGAATTCTGCAAAGACAAGAGGTTCTTGTTGAGTTAGCCCCTCACTGATGCGTGGCCTGTTGAAATCAGGCTGTGATCACTCAGTACCTTCCTAGCCCCAAGTTAGGAATGTTGGAGTATATTGACCACCGGCTTGACTGTGGACCTGTAACTTCCCAATGTAGTGACGTTAGGATTCGTCCATTTTAGTACAACTAAAAAAGTACTCATGCTCCAGAAGTTCCCCCATCGACTGCAGTTGGTCCTGACTTTAGAGCATTGTGGCTTGAACTACACCAGCAGTTCCTATCTTGATCTACCAAATTATCTATTGCTTCAGCTACTATCATTACTCAGTGTTATATTGCTTTGGAATACCTTCCAAGCAGTACTTAATTTGTAAAATAATGAGTGCTGGGGCCCAAATATCTACTCAAAAGCTTGTGGCCGGTGCTATTAAATGTCAGCGCACCAAATACCAAGGCTGCGTAGTACTTAATCCACCTCAGATCTCTTTAATCCACCATCAGACACTCCCAGCCCTTTTTCTCACTCTTGCCAGTTCCTGCTTTCGCTCTTTTTGGTGGTTTTTCCAGTCTTTGTCTTCCTCCTCCTTTCCCATTTGTGTGTTTGTCCCTTCTTGCTTTCGGGAAATGTCGGATGAGGAGAAATAAATGCTGGTCCCCAAAAACGAGTGTTAGGGGGCCCCACCAGCAACCACCGACTCAAATTAAGCACTGCTTCCAAGTGTTGTTAGGTCCAATTAGTCAGTCGGAAGCCACACATTCCCAATCCTTTCTTCGAGGACATGGAATTGCTGCCAACAAATACATTTGAGAAAAAAAAATGAAACCACGCCTCAAGTGCAGAAAAAACATCAATACATTTCTTTTCCCCAAGTGAGAGTCCTCGAGAAAAACTCCAAAATGTATGTACTTAAGGCCAGCATTAGTCCACTGGCCGTGACAACAATACCACCAAGTCGCCCCTATATCGTGATAGTTGCACTTGGCCCACCACAAATATTTTTTCAAGAAACGTACTACACAATATCAAGTTACATAAATAAACAAGGCAGTGTTTAGGGTGTGAAACACGCCAATACAGCTTGTCTACGAGTATCTGGACTATTTCAATGGACGACCCTATTAAGAAAGCCAACAAAGTTTTGTTAAACTCCCAGGTGACTATCGTAGAAAGTGCCAGGACTCCCGTATACAAAAGCAGATTTGATATTCGTAACCCGGATAATGTTTCCTGCCTGTACCCCTTCACAGCATGTTGTACATTCTCATGCTGTGCGTAATTCTGTAGTTTCTTTTGGACTCCTAACACTACAATTTTGTTTTGGGAATATCTGGGCTGCTTTTGTACACCCGCTTTAAACTGGCAACTCATTTTGCCACAGGCTTTTCACCTCAGATTTTATTTTTCCAACGCCATCATGGGTTCCGGAGTAGGGTGCTATTCACCAAAAAAGCCCTTCAACACCCCACCAGGGGTAACAAGCGCTATATAAATACAAATCTTTTTCCCTCTTCTATCCCTCCGCTATCCTTCTGAGTCCAAATAACTGACTAACATATCCACCACTCAAATTACTTTCATATTTCAATATACTAATTCAACACTAATCCTTTATGGGCTCCGGAGTAGCGTGCTACTCGCCGAAAAAGCGGTTCGAGGCCTCGTCAGGGGTAGTAAGCACTATATAAATGCAATTACAATTAGGTTGGGACGCAAACTCGATGTTGTTTGATCGGAAGACGCGACAAGTCAATGATCTGTATCTCAGCCAGATCTAAAACTGAACCATGTCACAATGAGGCATAGAAAGTGTGGCAGCCCACCATCAAGGCTGGCAATGTACCTGATCTAATGGTGCTTAGCTACAGGCAGGTGCAACATGGAGCAGAACTAGGATGTCCATACACATGTGAGTCCCCACCCTCCTCACATCAACCCGCGCACAGACCCTCAACATTTCCTGCATTAAGATCTTTAAAGATTTAATAGAACATGTCATTTACTTACAACAGGCATCAAAGTGATAGTTTGGCGCACAAACTAGCAGGTTTAATCATTTGTAACCAACCTTTAGATTCCTGCAACAACGTACCTAACCAATTTTACATTTATATATGACATTTATATTGTCCGTACACAACACAATGTGGCCCATCTGATTTGGACCAATCATTACCTTTTATCAGTTCCTAGGAATAAGAGGTGTTTTGGTCTGTCAGTTCACCCAGAGCAGTGCATCCATCTGCAGTGTCCTAATGCCAAGATGACCCCCATTGCCCAAATGTGTGCACTCTATGAACATGACAATACCCTAGTGCATCAGTTTGTGATCTGTTGACCTGACTAATAAGACAAATAATACAGAATGTGCAGCTTTAACAGGCACAAACACAATATCCATGTGCACTTGAAGTCCAGCCACTTATCCTCCCAATGATGCCAGACTGCAAAGGCACACCCTGCCAACCAAGCACAAGCATCTGTATAACTGCTTATGCATTCAACCACCCAAAAGACAAACATATATAAATGCAACTATCTCACTCCTAACTCTCTGCCCTGCTTCATGCTGAAGTACAGCCAGTTTGACAAGACTGGAGAGCCTCACACACAACACCCCAAAACTTCACCCATAGTCAACTCCATGAGCCCACGCTCTACCACCCTTACACAGCAGAGCTGAATCTTACTAGACCATGCAAAAGCACTTGGAGGCCTCGTAAGAAGCGCTATGCAAATTCTACAATACATAAAGCAAGAGGAATCAGATGTTTTGAGAGAACTGTTAACATTCTATCACGGGTTGTATGGTAGAAGCACACATGGTTAAACCACGCGTGCCTCTACCACGCAGCCCAAACCACGAATGCATCTTAACCATGCATTTCTTTACCACGCATGTCTTTACCATGCAATTTTGTGGTATAGGCATGAATGATAAAGGGGAATGTGTGGCTAAGGCTGCCACTATCCCAACCCCCTCGACCACCCCCCACCCCGCGTTGTTCCTAAAACCCTGCCCCTTTACTAACACTACCCCGCTCCCCACCCCCCGCACTGAGTCTACCCATTCCCCTACCCTAAAGCCTAAAACCCTGCCCCTTTACTTACACTACCCCTAACCCTCTGCGTTGTCCCTTAAACTACTTCAATCCCTTCCACTACCCTGAAACCGACCCCCAACCACCCCCAGCCCTAAAAACTACCCAGACTACCCATTCCCCTCCCACTGCCCTAAGGCCTAAAACCCTGCCCCTTTACTTACACTACCCGACAACCCCCCAACCCCTGCGCTGTCCCTTAAGCTACCCCAACCCCTTCCACTGCCCTAAAACCTACCCCGACCCCCAGCCCTAAAAACTACCCCAACTACCCATTCCCCTCCCACTGCCCTAAGGCCTAAAACCCTGCCCTTTACTTACACTACCACCCACCCCTGCGCTGTCCCTTAAACTACCCCAACCCCTTCCACTGCCCTGAAACCTACCCCTGCCCCTGCCAGCCCCACTCACCTCACCGCAGCACCTTCCTGCTTCCATCTTCACCATCTTTTGTCTAGCCAGTAGCTAGACTGCGCACTGCCTTAACCATGCATATACGTAGTTTAGGCATATGCGTAGTTAAGGTAAGCGTGGTAGCGCTTGCATAGTCGGAACACGCATGGTTAAGACCGTGATCCAGCGCTAACAATAAAATTTCTTCTCCTAGATGCTTTTGGACGTCCAGGTACAATTATCCCTCTCAAACACAACTATATCCATATGACGGTGGGGCCCATAACACCGCATATACATTCACTCTCTCATATATTCCCTGGATCTCATCCGTCCTTACCTAGGAGAAAAACAGTTAAATGATATGCTGGAAGGAGACGGGATACCTTTTTATAAAAATGACATAATACTTCTCAAGCTCTAAGGTATTCCGCTCATTGGTCGATGGACCAACTAGTAGGAATCAGTTGATGGTGATTAAGACCAACTCAATCACTATAAACCTTTAAACATTTACATTTATCATTGAGCTAAAGAACCACTGACTCATTGGTTTAAAGATAATAAAGTTTATATAAATTTTAGAAGCATGAATAAGTTCAGATTTATTATTCAGGTTATTACATTTAGCATCATTATAAGAATAAATTGAAATTGCAATGCATACCTATTAGATGGAAAAATAAAGTTCGTCACAGCAAGAACTCCCGAAAGATCTATCTATCTGTTCTGGAAAACAGGCCTTCTCGTTCCTTTCCCCTTTAGGATCTTAAGAATAAAAGTCTAATAGTTTTAAATTGAAAAATCTATTGAAAGCCATAAAGGTTCTCAAATAGCAGCGTCTTATGCTCAATCAAAAATATAAAATAGCAGCAGCATCTGCAGCATCAGTTCATAAAAACGGCAGCGTTGAAATCAACAGCATCAAAAAGCAGCTAACAACCAACAGCAGCTAACCCCCTCCCCTCTAAGAGTAGGTCTTCTTATACCCTAATACTAGCTTACTAAGTGAAAATGTTACATCTTTATGGCGAGATTCTCTCTAATTGGTCCATTCGGGTCAGTATACATTTCATTATGAATATCAATGTTTCAACCAGTTCTTTGTGGCAAATTTATACTTTTGTCGTTTCACACGGGTTCATGACATTCTCCCTTAGTTCATGGTTTTCAAACTGTATCTTTTTCTGATACTTTTCAGTCGGTCAGTTTATTGTCCATTCATTTATTCATTGCGACTTCTCACACTTTTCGCTGTCTTGCTTTGGCACACGTTTATGCGATAAGGTCATCACAGCCTTGACCACGCTTCCATCCTAGGCTTTGGAACGATCACATGATCTCTCTTGTTCACAGCCTTTCTCTCTTTCATAACTCCTCTCGCGCCTGCGTACTCTAGCTTATGGCGGCCATTTTAGATCGCTGCTCAACAGGCCTAAGCGCACTATTATAAAGATAAACAAAACATAGTTAAGAATAAAGAATATAAGCCTTTTCGTTTCCCTCCCGTCATTCTATGTACCCCAATTAGGTATTACCTAGCAAAAGCGACATATAAAGCCATCCCTTACTTACCAATGCTTTGTTTTGCCACTTACACAGTTTATTTCCAAGCACAAATCATGCATTTATTATTCTAATTAGTACGCAATTGTCAGACTTATGTTATCCACGTTAACAATTGTAAGTAAATTAGTTTTCACATATATAGCGTGTTACCTTTAACCCTTTACACGTAACATACATGGTTGGTTTATTTACTTAAGACGAACTTGTGTGTTATTGTACGTAAATATTAGGAGGTTAAAACATTTTCAATTACCCTGCTCCATCAACCGCAGTGTTCTGACTGTTTCTATCAGGTATAAAAGCACTGCACATTGAATAAGGTTAAACACTCAAGCAACTGCAGCAGTTTATAATGCCACCTCGGCCTGGGAAGGAGGGAGTCTGTGGCAGAAAGGATGCCACGCCGTTTTCGTTCCCCCGGTCTTTGCCTGCCACCATGTTGCTTCTCACTTGGTTGAATAACACTGGCCCCGCCCCAGAAGGCAAATGGAGATCCCCTTAGTGAGTGATTCCCTAGCAGAGGCACAGTGGATACCAGCGGCGGCTCCTCCATTAAGGCAGAGGAGCGTCGCCCCACTATTCTCAGCAGTGAAAAACTGAAAAATAAAATAATAAAACATGTTATTATAATTGTATATTTCCATGCTGAGCCAAGTCCAGGGCAGAGCCAGTCATCCTTGTTGACAGAGCAGTGGTGACACTGTTGCAAATGCACATGTTGGTTTGGCCAAACCGACATGCGCATTTAGGTCTCTCCACCCGAGCTGTGTTGCACTGTCGGGTGGAGACAGGCACAGGCTCCCAGGACCTGACTGAGCGTCAAACCAGGCCGCCTAGATCAATCCTGGCACTGCTCTCATGGTGGGTATTACTAGCATGACAGAAGCATCTGGATTGGTGTAGGAAGTCTGGGAGCCTGCCGGGAGGAGAAGAAGAGGTCTTTTTCTCCCCCGCACTGCCCCCCCCCACCTTTTTTCCATGGCAGCCGCTACTGCTGGTTACTGGTGCAACTTATTTGTAAGTTCAATAAACGTCTTTACTTTTCCCTATACTTTACCATAGGGAGATCTGCACTGCGGGGGCAGAGACCTCAGCCTTCATGTGAAATGTCACAAGTAGTAACTTTACACACATAAATTAAGCTCCACCCCCTGAATTCAGGCAGTGGGGATAAGTAAGTCTACACTTTTGAGTAACTTTAGGCTTGTAAATGGTGAACAGCCAAATGTGGTAAAGTTACTTAAAAGTGTAACAGTAAATATACACATGTATTTTTACTCACGTGCAAGTTTACCTTTGTGAGTAGGCTCCAAAAGTTTTTAATTTATATACTTTGAGAGCATCCTGCCTAAATTGGTCGTGTGGCAAGTCTGCTTTAAATGAACTGAGACTGAGCTGAAGCCAAGGAGGATGGATGGATGGATACCTACTTTTTGTACACAGGGCCTTTCAGATTATTTTTCTCACAGTTAAGATTACACAACAGACTGAGCGCGTTTTTAAAACACTCAGTGGATTACATTAAGTTCAGTGTCACTTGCTTGCGTTTTTTCTGCCTGTTCATAAGGCAGCCCCATAGGGCCACCGCATACTACACGCCCCTAACCTGCCTCATGCCCAGACTCGCCCAGAGCCGCGTCCATATTTGAGCCAATTATCTTCATTTTATCCTGCAGGTGCTGCTTGCTCGAGGATGACACAAAAGAACACATTCACTGCAGAAAAACACATTAAGTATAGTTCGTATTGTCCCTGGGCGGATAAAACATTTCCAGGCTGGCGTTGGTTAGATAAACAGTTATCTGGGGGGTGATAATGGGTAAATTTTTTAAACTCCAGTCGGATCTCAATTTCTGTGGATGTGGGACGAGCTGGATTGGCTGCTGGGAAGCGTGCGTCCGAGTGCGGGTCAGTGCTCGAGGAAGATTACACGAAATGAGTTTAAAATGGCCACACGGCGCTCCTTTAGAGCAAAGATTACAGGATGCGACGGGTTGCCGGTGGCTGGAGGGATGGATGGCTCGTGAATACCAATAACTCGAGGCCTGAGTGGGTGCATTTCTGACAACCTGTGAAGCAGAAACCAACACAGGCCGCGCGCCAAATGTAACCAGTTCCTGTCTGTGCGCCACCGACAGAAAGTGAATAGGTCGCTCTCACATCGAGGCCTGGTTTTACACAAACCACGCCTCTTTTGCAGTCTCGAGCGAATGTACACAGTAGAAACCAGTGCTGTAATTAAGGGTTGCGCATCCCAGTAGGTCTGCGCCTCCCGGAAGTAGACATATTTCGATGCTTCGCCTTAAAGCAGACTAGAGGCATCCAAATATGCCAAATATTTGAGGGCAGAATAAATTACTATCCTAACTCCAGTTTTTCGAATAGTTGGGGAACATGCATTTTCAGGTACATAGCTGCCAAGGTTTCAAATTGCTATGTGTGACATTTTCATAATTTCAGTGTAATTATGAGTGACATTTCAACGACTATGAGTGACACTTTCTTGCAAGCAGAAAATCAAGCAATGAAGACGAGGGAAACATAAATATCAGAAATTTGACTCATTTGAGCAACGAGAAACTATAAGATCTTAAAACTGCTGCAAATGCCTGAGTTGGCTGACTCATAATTATAACGAAATTATCAAAATATCACACATAGCAATTTGAAAGCTTGGCAGCTGTGAAAGAGGGCGGGCATCACTTCACATGACATAGCTTTGAAGACCGTGCCCATACTTCTGTTCTTGACACCGAGTTTTCTTTACTTACATATTTCATAAAAGTGATAGGAAGTATGTGTTTTATTCCATTGCTATTTTATTGCTTCTCTTGTACAATGCTGATCATATAATAAACTTGTGAATTTTGGATGGCATAATGTATTGACTAATAAGAATAAAAAGGCTGAAACAATGCCAATTAGGAAAAAATAAAAGATAAGGAGCATGGTGAAACAAGGAGAATAAAACAAATCACTTTTACCAGGTGGTGTTTGTTGTCCAAGACGAGGTCATGCAAAAATTAATGCGATCGGAACAGGTTTATCACTTGGAGTGGGGTGAACTGAGTTAGTAAAGCTGCTACTGCAGGGGCCACCTTATTCATAAGCGAATGCTGTTAGCAGGAAAGTAAGACTTGTGAAGTTACTACTATCAGCCTCAGATGTCACCAGTAGAAAAAAATAAAAAGCCTACATCTAGAAAGCAGGTCACATGGCTCTGCTAAGAATTAACACCAAAAAGAGACTTGCCTTTAGACTACAGAACCATAGGACTCTATAACAGGATGTGAGAGGCCCTAACAGAGAGCTCAGCTGCCTCGTACGGATACCATGAATTAATTAGTCAGCTGACTGGCGGACTCCGGCCACCGTAGTCAGCAGTGTCATGACAGCATGATTGCTGGGCAAGCCTCAGGAGAGGCTGTGTGAGACACATAGCGGTCACAGCCAGGCAGGCTGTATTGTTTCAAAATGTCACACCAGTAAAGTGAGCGGTCCTGGGGTCTGGCGCACCGCAGCTACACAATTAACTTACTTTCACAAGTCAAAAAACTAAGAGAACTGCATGTACTCTGTAGCAAAGAGAAACCGTTTGTCATTTTTAAAACAGACTTACTGCATACATCTTCTCGCCCGCACTGTCAAGACACAGTCCGCCTCCATACGTGCTCTCTAATCTGCTCTGGCACTGTCTGAGCGCGAGTTCGGTCCGCACCACCGGTCGCGGCACAGCTCCCCGCTGAGCGCCCGCCTCGACTCAGGCGCGACCATGATGCTGAGTGATGCTGCTGTCCACTCCACCGGTAAATATGCGCAGGCACTGGCAGCGCACTGAGTATAATGCCGCCGGACGGCAGGACGCGGACAGCACACCACTCACTCCAGTCGGGTCCCGCGGCTTCTTGAATATCCGACCTCACTTCCTTCCAGACCAGGACGTGAGGTCACAGCCACAACGTAACCACCGCCCGGGTCTCCGTACAATTGGGCAGTGTGTCAGTGACGTGACATCCACGCCGTGGGCGGGCGGGTATTTCAATGAATGCAGCCAGCAAGGCTAAAACAAGGATACATTGTAGCACTAAGCAGCAGCGGGGAGCAGAAGAGCCGGCGCACAGGTGTCACAGGTGCCGGCGCGCGCGCTAGCAGCCTGTTCTGCGCTGGTAGCTGATTGAGACAGTGGCAGGCATTAAAACGCGTGACAATGCATTTCAGTGTGGTGATGCGGAACACCACACTGAAATGCGTTAGCGTCACACCTGATGCGTGATACTTGGCAGGCCTGCAGGTATCCTTGTCATAGTGTTGGAAAGCAACTGGGAACTGAAACTACAGACATGTTACTGCGCATGCGTGCCATGCGTAAAGAGCGCCGTGCTCTTCCAGTGCCCTAATTACGCTGCGAGGCGCACCGCGGCTCAGCGCAATAATCGGGACACCCCACTGATTGATGCTTGGGCGCCGAGTGACCTCGTGCGGTCACGCCCCCTTTTATTCAACGCGCTCTGCCTTCCGGCGTGAGCGCGTGGGTGTAAACACTTCCGGCGTGGGACGGGACAGTCAGCTAGACCGCTGACTCATTACATCCCATCCCAACTCGGTCCTTCTTTTCTTCCCCAGGGGCTCCGCCGATCACTTACTTGGAAGGCAAAGTCCTTCAGGCGTGTGCTCGGGCGAGGGTTTCCCCCTCAGTCCATACCTGGGGTGGCAGCCGCGGGTACTGGATGGAGACTCTGGCACGCTGGGCGCTGAGACCGCCTCGGGGGTCCCTTCGGTCATCACCTAACGGGGTGTGACTGGCGGCGCTCGCGCCGGCTGACTCTCGCAGGGCTCTTCCTGTCGTGCACCGCCGTCTTCCCATGTGTCTTGGGCCCCATCGGCGCTTTCCTCGGCGGAGGGATCCGGCACCCCCTTAAACCATGAAATGCTGCGTGTCACGATTTCTTCTCCTTTCTCAGCTGTTATCATGGTTCCCTTTACGCTGACCATCAACCAGTGGCCCGGTTCGAATCGAGTCCGGAACTTTCCCCCTGGCCTCCTGTCCTTCAGTATGACTGTGTCTCCTCTCTGTACCTTTCGGGCCGTCGCTCTCCTTGTTCGGCTGGCAGTTAGGTTTTGCTTTTCTCTCCGCCCCATGGCGTCCTCCTCGTCATAGGGGGGTGGCGACCACCCGGGGCAGGTGGGGAGGGTGTCACGGCGGACACCGTTGAACATGAGTGACGACGGAGCTTGGCGTGTGGTGCTGTGAGGGGTGCTCCGGTACTCTCGGAGGAACATCTGCAGGTGTCTTTCGGGGTCCACGTTCTCAGCTACCGCAATGCGGAGGGCCTTGTTGAGAGTCCTCATAAATCTTTCAATCTCCCCGTTGGCTTGGGGCCACTGTGGGGTGATGCGCCGGTGTCGTATCCCATGGTGTTGCAGGAATTCACGGAATTCATGGCCCTGGAACGGGGGCCCGTTGTCGCTTTTAATTTCTCCTGGACACCCGAACATTGCGAAGATCTTCTCAAGCACTGGGGCGACCTGGCAGAAGGCAGTGGAGCTGATGACTTCTACAATGGGGTATTTGGAGTAGCTGTCGATGAGGGCCAAGGTTGTTCGGCCATCAGGGAAACTCCCAAAATCAAGACTCACTTTCTCCCATGGGACTTTTCCGTGTTCTTCTGTCTGGACAGGCGCAGGTCTTTCTGAAGCACTCGTCAACTGACAGGCGGGGCACTTCCTTACTGTTTCTTCGACTAGAGTCTCCAGACCTGGAAACCAGACTTTTTCCCTCATGCGGACTTTCATTTTCTAAACACCTTGGTGTCCCCCGTGAGCCAGCTGTGTTGCCTGGTGTTGTAGGGCCGCCGGGATGACGATTCGGGCGCCTCTCAGCAGGATTAGGCCCTGAGTTACACTCAGTTCGTCCCTGATCCTCCACATCTGCATGAGGCTTTCTTTCTCGGGGCCTGACCAGGTGTTGGCGGACTGCAGGAAGTGGTTCCAGTGCCCCCCTTGGACCGCAGCACGGACCTTGGTTATGACAGGATCCCCTTCTGCTGCGGCGGCCACATCTTCCAGTGTTAGTGCCTTTGGGCAGGTGATGGTGGAAATCATGTTCAAATGTGCCTCTAGTGCTTCTGCGTCCGGTTCTTCCTCCTCGCCTCCTTGCGGGCTGGGGTGCCTCAAGAGGAAATCGGCGGGGTTTTTGGTGCCGGGCCGGTACGCCACGTCCATCTCATACTGTTTGAGTCCAATGGCCCATCGCTCAATTCGCGGGGGCGGATGTGGTGCTGACCCTTTGAATAGAGGCACTAACGGCTGGTGGTCCGTTATGACGCGGAAGGGTTGGCCGCAGATGTACAGATGGAAATGGCGGCATGCCCACCGGATGGCCAAAGCCTCTCTCTCGATTTGCGCATAGCGCCTTTCAGTGGGGGACAGCGCCTTGCTGGCGTAGGCTAGGGCGGCCCACCTTCCTGGTTCCTGTTCTTGTGTGAGAACGGCCCGAGGCCCACGGGGCTGGCATCGACCAGTATTTCTGTTTGCTTGGCTGGGTCAAAATACACTAGCGTGGTGTGATCAAGGAGAGTGTTCTTGATTTTTTGGAACGCTGTCTCTTCGGGAGTCCCCCATTGCCACCTGGCGTCGGCGCGTGTGAGGTTCCGGAGGGGCTCCGCGATGGTGGCCAGGTCGGGAATGAATCAGCCACAGTACGTGGCCATCCCCAGGAAGCTACGTACTTCCAATACAGTCAGGGGAGCTGGGGCGTCCTTGATCGCCTGGGACTTTCGCTGGTCCACTTGGATTCCTTCCTGGTTGTGTATCCGAAGAACTATTTGTTTCTGGAAGAATAGGCATTTCTCCCTGTGGAGGGTGACCCCGTGCTCCTGGAGTCACTTCAGCGTGGCTCTTAGATGTTTGTAATGCTCCTCGGCGGTTCTTGAGTGGATGAGGATGTCATCACTTACGTTCAGTACTCCCGGCAAACCGGTCAGGATCTCCTTTATAGCATCTTGGAATACTTCGGCTGCTGACGAGATGCCGAAGTTGAGGCGTTATATCTCCGCAGTCCCATATGGGTACTGAATGTAGTGATGTAGCGGCTTTCCTTCGCCAGTACCAGCTGGTGGTAACCAGCATTCAGGTCCAACTTGGAAAACCACCAGGAGCTGTTGAGGTCGGCCACGATATCATCCATCGTTGGCGTGATGTGGCGTTCGCGCCGGATGGCCTTATTGGGGAGGCGCATATCTATGCACAGCCTGATCTTTCCTGGCTGTCTGGGCTTTTCCGCAATTACCATGGGGGATACCCATGGCGTAGGTCCAGAGACCTTCTCAATGACTCCTTGGTCTTCAAGCTTTTGTAGCTCCTGTTCCACTAGCGGCCTGAAGTGGAAAGGGATCCTCCTGTGTCTTAGGGCTGTCGGGTTGACAGATGGGTCAATGTGCAGCTTGATTGGAGCTTTTTTGATCCGTCCCAGGCCTTCGAACAGGCTTGCAAATTGGTTAAGTAGCTCTTTTGTTTGGTCCGCTTGCACACTTCTAGCGAACGTCACCAGCCCGAGGTCTTCCGCTGCGTCGCTGCTTAGTAGGGTGTCGACCTCTTGATTTATGACGTGGACATCCGTGATGATCTCGTTGTCTTCGGACCATATGGGCACGGTCATCTTGCCCTTAAGGGGCAAGGGTGCGTCGCTCCCGTACGCAAAGATCTTTCGTCTTGGAGGGCCTGAGTTCCGGTTTGGGTCTCAACCGATTATACTGCTGAACCCCCATGACATTAACTGAAGCACCGGTGTCAATCACCGCGCTGACTTCGGATCCAGCAATTCGCACGGTGCACGTGGGTTGAGGCCTTCTCCGCTTTTTGAGAGCCTGTGCGAAAGTGACTAAGTACGTCTCTCCTTCGTCCTCTTCCGAGGATGTGTCATCCGCTTGGTAGGTGGTTCGCTCACTTTTCCATCCTCCGTGGGAGGATGCGAGGGAGACACTAGAGAGCTGTCGTACCATCTTCCGCATGGGTGGTGCTCGTCGTCCGTCTTTCTTCGGGGCTTTCCTCCTGCACACGGACACAAAGTGATTTGGAATGCCACAGTTCGTGCATGTCTTCCCCTGGGCCGGGCAGGACGGGGGGGGGGGGTGTTCCTTGTGCCCGCAGTATCCGCACTGGCCTCTCGGGTTCTGGGGCAAGCGGTCTCTTGGTCTGTTACTTCTGTCACGTGTCTTGACTGCATCAGCCCGCTCCACTTTGATGGTGGCGCTCTTTTCGGTCGTGCGTGTCAATGCTAGGTCCATCTCGTCTGCGCGAGCTGCTGACAGGTCGTGTGACCTGGCCATGACCAGTATGTCGTTCAACGGTATGTTTGGTTGTCATAGGATGAGCCCGCGCAGCGCCTTGCTGCGTATTCCTTGGATGAGCTGGGCTCTGATTTCTTCGGCCGCTCTTTCATCCACTAGGTCTGTGCTGGCTAGCTCCCTCAGCCTCGCGTGGAAGGTGTTGATGGATTCCCCTTCCCTGGCCTGTCTCAACTTGAACCGCTCGAAGTCCGGGTTCAGTGGGGGTCAAATTGCGCATTGAGCGCTGCCACCGCTGCTTCATAGTCATTTGGAGGTCCGACATTTGGGAGATGTTTGAAGAGTAAGTACACCTCTTCCCCGGCGTAATGGAGTAGGAGCGACCTCTTGATGGACCCATCCGTTTCCCTGGTGGCTATGAAATAGTTCTCAAGACGGCCGAGCCACATCTTCCACCTGGGGAACGCAGTGGTGGGGTCAGCCGCCTCACTAAACGGGGGTAGGACGCCCGTGGGAGGGTGCTACGTGACTATGCGGACTGGAGCTTGGTTCTCTTCTGCGTTGTCACCCATTATGTAGTGGGGCTATGACCCCGCGTGGTATGGGGTCTGCTGGGCTTCTTGTGGCTGTAGTGCCGCTATGCCGGGCTATTCCAGATCGCCCTCCCTCGCCTGCACGGGCGTGGCTCAGATGGCCGCTTGGGCCTGATTTGCGCGGGCCTTGCGCTGTGTGGTGTCTGGTAAGCCGACCACGTGACTGCGCCTTACCGGTAGCGACTCTGGCCTGTGTAGGGGGTCTGCTGGTGTGCCGGTAGCAGCCGAAGCTCTGTGCCAGAGAGGTGGGGGCCTAGAAAACCACCTGTGTCTTTCTTTGGGCAGTGTGCGCTGTCAGGGTTGTTTCAGCAGCACTGCCACCATCAATCATGTGCTCCCCGGGCCGGCCCTCAGCCGATTTTCCTTTTGGTCTTTAGTACACTTTCCTTTTGTACTCCACAGCTGCGCCGCTGTAAGGAGTTGGAGCGTGGATCTGGCTCCGCTCCTCGTCGCCAATGTTAAGAGCGCCATGCTCTTCCAGTGCCCTAATTACGCTGCGAGGCGCGCCGCGGCTGAGCACAATAATCTGGACACCACACTCATTGATGCTTGGGCGCCAAGTGACCTCGTGCGTCCACGCCCCCTTTTATTCAACGCGCTCCGCCTTCCGGCATCAGCGCATGGGTGTAAACACTTCCGGCGTGGGCCGGGGCAGTCAGCTAGACCGTTGACTCATTACACAATGCATCTGCATGCTCAGTACAGGTGGTCGGGCTTTTGAAGGCAAGCCGCTTCAACAAAGAGTCCTGTCCCAAGGTATCTTAGTAAGTTGTGCATGACGCGAGCCACTCCCGCTCCTTGGTGGAATCTCAGAACTCCACCACTTCCTCCGGACTATGATTAGAGAAGAGGGAGGCATGTGGATAACTTATGCCCTGCGGTGGCGAATGTATACCTTGCTGAGACTGCGGAAGATCTTCCGGTGGATCCCCACCGAAACCAGGAAGACGGTCACCCAGGCCCTCGTCACCAGCCGACTGGACTACGGCAACTCCCTCTACGCCGGAACCACAGCCAAACTTCAGAAAAGACTCCAACGCATCCAGAACGCCTCAGCTCGACTCATCCTGGACATCCCCCGACACAGCCACATCGCCGGACACCTGAGAGACCTGCACTGGCTCCCCGTCAGCAAGAGAATCACGTTCCGACTCCTCACCCACGCACACAAAGCTCTCCACAACCAAGGCCCCAGATACCTCAACGACCGTCTGACCGTCTACACTCCCACCCGCCAGCTACGATCGACCAACCACGCCCTCGCCGCCGTCCCCCGCATCCGAAGAGCCACAACGGGAGGAAGATCCTTCTCCTACCTGGCTGCCAAGACGTGGAACTCCCTACCCATCCACCTCCGCCTGACCCAAGACCACCTCTCCTTCAGGAAGCAACTCAAGACCTGGCTGTTCGAACAGTAGCGGACCCCCCTCCCCCTAGCGCCTTGAGACCCTCCGGGTGAGTAGCGCGCTATACAAATGCTTGATTGATTGATTGATTGGGATGTGAGCGTGGGTCTCATATTGATGTGTGTGGCATTGGCCCCTATTTGCTCTCCTGTGTGGGCCCTTTATCTGGGCCACAAACAGGGTCCCTCTCTCCCTTCATGGCTAGTGGATATCCTGTGATTGTTTCGATTGATTCTGTACCCCCTTTTTACCCTTTCTGTGCCTCTCCTATGCTGATATGATTCCTTTCCTTGTAAATGGAATATATTGTAATGTATCCTTAAATACGATTATTGTAGAAGTATGTGGTCACCATCCTATGTATTTGCACTGTTGCTTATTGTCTAAAAATGTTAATAAAGACATACCAAAAAAAAAGCTGTGCATAAATGAACACTCACAACATTGTAATAATGTATCCAGTCACATGAGTGACTTGTGGTTTCTGGACTTCTACTGCTACCGGCATTCTGCAGTTGCCGGAGTGACAATCATCAAATCAAGAACTCAAGAGGCATAAGGTCTGCTTAGCACCTTTTGATATGGTGTTGTCAATTATGGCAGCTGAGCCGCAGCCATCACTCTCCCTTGTGATAGGTAGCAAATGGTGCGGTAGGTTGGTGTTGCTTTGTGTAAATAATACACAGGAGCCGGCCATTCGGAAAGCTACACTATTCTCAAGAAGCCTGCATCACAGCAACAGTTCTCAAAAATCACGGATGCTCTTCAGCTGCCACCCTTCGCAACCCTCCAAGATGACCCCTTTTGAAACCCCTTGAGCGTTCCCATCCATACTATGCACACACACCGCTCACCCTCCACATACTCACAACACTGCAAAATGCACATTCACACAAATACAGCACATTGCCCTGAGCGTTGTGATTTTTTTGCCTACTGAAAGCTCATGACCAATCAACTAAAATTCAGAGATTACTGTGTCATCTTACATTGATCCCATGAAACAAATGGTCAAAGCCTTCTGTGATCATATTAAAACACCAGTGGCGGCTGGCATGTCCAAGGCTGGTGAGACGGGTGGCACAAAACAAATTACATTAAATACAAAAAAACACACTTAGCTTCCCGCAACGAGTGAGACATTCTCAATCGTCTTCTCTCCTCGAGGCATGCTCCCAAGCCAATCCTGGCCTGCTCTCATGCTGTTAACCAGCATGAGAGCTGCGCCCTGATTGGAGGGAGCGGCCTGTCTCGACGCTCCACAGCATCCTGGAGGCCTGCATTTACTCTCAACCCAGCTTGTCTTAAGACAGCTGGGTTGAGAGGTTTAAAGTATGCATGTCTGGCTGGCCGTTGCAAGATGGCCTGCCAAAGAGACATGCGCACTTTAAACAAGTGCAAAGGCAGCCCACCCTACTCCCTGCTGTTGCTGCCATTCAGCAGGCCCCGCCCGTCCTGACACTCCATTCAGGACGGGGTGCCAAAAAATAAAATGGTAATGAATTAACTTCATTACCATTTTATTTTTCGTCTCTGGGGGCATTTCAGTGGGGCGGCGCTGCTTTGCTGTAACAGAGGAGCCCTCCTGTAAAACACAATAGTCACAATGCATCAGTTACGTTCTGACACTCAACGTATTCCGCCAAACACTGTGACAAATTTTCTAACAGAAGCAAACTTTGCCCAAAGGAGTGGTGAGATCCACTACATTCCAGTTCTACTGGTCTCACACTATCTAACCAGATTGGGGAGGGTGGGGGGGGGGGGGTGGGGGTTATTTTCTTTGCTTGGCATGGCATTTTTGCTGTCTCGCTATGCATGGGGAAGTGCCAGATAAGCATGAGGTCTCACCTCCAACGACTTGCTTCTCTGTTAAAAGCAAAACAATAATCATGAACATTACCTGCGCCATCTTGTCTGGTGGAATTCTATGTGCACATAAGTTGCAGTCATTTTAATCTATCACAGCCATTTTGTACTCTGTTGGTCACCTTTGTTTCACCCTGCCCTTACTAGCATCCCTCTGACCGACCTGGTACTGTGCTGGGGGCTATAAACTCTATTGCCACAACAAACCTCAGCGCCACTTGCTGCCACAAACTCGTTTTTCCTCTCATCCCTGTTTTCAGACAAGCCTTTGGACGCTCTACCCTTCACTACACCTAGTTACACAAACAGGTTCCAAACACCAAAAGACTCTTGCAAAATGATTTATTGCACTGCAAACAGCAAGACTTGTTGTTACCAACAATGGGACCTGTTTTTATCAACAGAACGGACTCTTAGATCTGACCGGTCTCACATGTTTTAGACCCTGAAGCAAGGTCCAGCTGCAAGATAAGATTGTCTGTTTGACCTGGGTGGGAAGAGAATTACTGTTGGGCTTGTGTGACAACCTGCCCGGGGCGGGGACCCCAAGCTTTTGTAACCATGTTGATCAAACAAATGCATTGTGTCAAACCTGTATAAAAGGAAGAGCCAAGGGAGTTGTCAGCAGAACACTTCCCTCAGACATCCCGGTGTCTCAGTTGACATGATCTCCTCATGAGAAATAAACCATTTTCTTCTCTTCCAGTTTCCAGCGCTTGCCTCATTATTTTAATAGCGAACCCAAAGTGAATTAGAGGTGGAACCCTGCACCGGGCAGCATTGAGGGTCTTAGAAGACTCGCTGCCTTTCACATCTCTACCATCCTTGAATGGCCCCTGGACTTCTGAGTGCCTCGGTTTGCCTCACGGTTTAATGCCCTTTTTTGCCATAGAATGCAATTCAAGGAATTTTATACCATTCACAGAGGAATATAGCATGTTGCAACGCATGCTATTATATTGCGTTCTATTACAACGCGGTCGTTACAACGACCGCGCTGTTAGAACGCGATACCTATACATCGCAAGTCATTAGATCGACTTGCTGTAGGGGGCGTGCTGGACGTAGGAATAGTATAATTTACTATTCCAACTCCAGCATGCGCAACAGTAGGGAAGGTGTTGGAATAGTAAATTATACTATTCCTTAGGTTAGAGCGCCCCCTACAGAAAGTCGATCTATTGACTTGCGATGTAAAGGTATCGCGTTCTAACAACGCGGTCGTAAAAGTAACGAGATGTAATGACAGCGTTGTAAACGCGGTTTCCCTTCACAGAGCCCCCTGTAACACTATCTGCCTTTCAGTACATCACATTGTGTGGTGTGCAAAGAAGCCCCGCTTTACTACTCTTCGCTCATCAAACAGGGGAATTGCTGACAGTGTGCTGATTATGTAGCTTGCACGTAGGTAGTGGTGCCTCTATAGCTCAGGAAGCTATAATATGGAACTCTATTCAAGTTTTCTTGCAGAAATATCAAACCATATGACTTTCCGCTAACAAGTGAAGACCTGTTTTTACTTATTATGCCAGGCCATAGTTTTGTTTTAGGATTTTTAGTGCTGTTGGTGATAAGCGCTGACAGTCATTTGCTGTTGTTATGCAGCCATGTGTAAGATCGAATAAAGATTATTGACTGACTGAATAAACGTCCATTACACAGATATGTGGTGTTCATACAAACTCCAAGCCCAAATAATGCAACATTAGTTGCAGCAAACATGGTAATACTAATGACAAACTATTTTTTAGGGCAAATAAATAATTTGACAAAAAAAACACCAAAGGGAATATGCAGAGAAAAAAATCAATACTGAAGTTTCTTAAAATGAAGCCCTCAGAGCATGTCGTTTTTTTCCTGGTGCCTGTTCCACTTCAGATTCAGGAAACCTTCAGAACACAAGCATGCAAATGTCAAGTGAGTGAGCCACATTTCTACATCACTGACAAAAACACAAAAAACGAGCTTTTCACTTAGAAATTGTGCATTTGTCTTTTCCGCTGGTAGTATCGATGGGGTAGAGTGAGGCATGTGGATAATCACGAGGAGCTGGGTCTGGGATCATCGTTGAGACCATTCCGCTCAGGGCTTTAGAATGACCAACAACCAACAAATAAGCAAATAAGTTTCCACTGAAACTCATTATCTGTATATTTTGTCCTTCATATTCATTTTGGATGTTCTGAAAACGAGCATTACTATTCGGTGGGTGGGTAACCCCAGCTCAAAAGGGAAGATTTACGTCATCAGTAACGGTGAGAGGATTTTCAGTACTCCAAGCAAGACGCTATTTCATCTCTGGAGCTTTCCCCGTGCAGACTCAAAAGACACATTTTCGGGCCTATTGTAAATTGGAGCCTCCACTAGATGTGGCATTAACACTGCTGCCCTCCCCGCACAGAGACTAACAATAAAACCGGACTGGCACGTGGCAAACGAAAATGCTCCCAGCAAGCATGTTGTTGAACCACATGGCCACTTTCCATGATTTCAAAGACCCTTATATTAAAGCAAAGAATGCGTTAACCTCTAAAGTGGTTAATATGAATTTTAATAGATCTGTTCAGTGATGTAAAGGGACTGGTTTACAACACTTCGGTGATCTAGCTTTTGATCTCGACAAACATTTGCCCAAGTGTATAATTTGAGTTGAAGTTATAAAACGGAATGTGGTGTACTTTGGCATGCGGAACACCCCGCGCGAGGCGGGAAGCTGCGGCATGCACCAGGGCCTGGATCTCAATAAGTCTGGAATTTGCTGCGAGTGTTTATTATTAACAGACTTCAGGTTTCTAAAAGATGGTTCTGCTGTATCCCCTTGCTGAGGATAGTCTCTACACTACAGCAGCAGCAAACAAGGGACTGTTAATCACACCCGCAGCAAAACCGGTTCCTGATGTGCGGCTCTTCGAAATGCAGGATTTTTCTACAACAAGCTCACCTATATACCCAATAGCTCAGGAGCCCAAACGTACACTTGTTAAAAACTACCATACATCCTGTTAGGCTCAAGAACATTACTGTGGATTGGTCACACTTATAGAAAATAGCACTTTAATGTCTACAGGAAAGGTAATCAATCGCAGAGCTCGATGTTGGTGATTAGGTGTTGATCTGGTTGGAGACATTACTTTCCTGTAGCTGTGCAGCTCCACCATCCCTTCTTGAGAGCTGATCAGAAGGTCTTCATGTGGCAATCTGTTGTGCCGGTCCTTACACCAATTACTGCTGTGGTAGCTGCAGTGTCAGAGTGACTAGTGGTCAACTACTGAGCTTTCTGCAATGCGACAAGATGCTTGAGTTTAGAGGTGTTGTTTTTGATTGTGGCTCCCAGAGGCCTTGGTTGATATCGTGGACACAACCAATGCTAACATAAAGTGCTAAACAACAAGTAAAGGCCAGAAAATGCCTTTTGTTAGCGGATGTTAACCACTCCAGAAGCAAAATGGCTGTTTTGACTGGAACCTTAAAAACTCTTGCCCCACTCCTGGTCCTTCCGAAACTGGTAGCACATTGCTTTAAAACCATTTTCCAGAATTCATGAAATAGGGGGAATATTTCTAGTAGATTGATGCAGTTTGGAATTTATTGAATATTGCTAACATTTCCACAATATGTGGTGGCAGGTCACATGATTGTTATGTCCTGAATTACAGCCGGGCAGTCAACAAATGTTTCATCCTCTCCTTTGGGATGTTCTCAAGGCTGCAAGGATCGATAAAATAGTTTTAATGAGATTTTGTCAGCCCAAGACATTTAAAAAGTGAAGAATATTAGTGTGGAAGTTAAAGATTTCAATGTCAGTGCTAGAAGTGATGATAACTATGAACATTGCATGAATTTCATACATGTATAATATATTTGTTTAGTTGTAAGTTGACAATTCTCTCCTGAAACACACAGTAGTATTCATTATGGATCTTTAGACGAGTATGTTTAGTATCTGCCAAATCTCATAAAAGTTATTTCCTCAATCTTCAGTCCACACAAGGGAAGCAGATGAGCAACCAAATAAATTGACACAATGTAGCCTGCTGAAGGGTTTCATCTGCAGGCTACCCAGGTGCAGCAGATGAGCAAACAACATGAATGGGCATAAAACACTCTGCAGCAGGATCACTGCTGAGGTCAAGCCAGAAGCAGCAGAAAAGCAACCAGTGTTGATCAGCGTTATACGCTCTGCAGCAGAATATAAAATTGGCTAGCATTCGCGCCAAGAATTTTCAATTCTATTAAGGACACGGAGGCGAGGATTATGCTTCTCTTTCTATTTATTGCCACACACAGCAGCCAATGAAAAACTTTGTTTAAGAAAAATAAACTACATTTCCCATGATGCTCATGGTATACATCATATCCTGTATAGCCCCATAAGAGCCACCATCACCGGAACTCGTCCTCTTTCTTTGCTTCGAACAATAAAGTCCAACATAATAACTTAAGTCCAACAAATCCTCCAATGTGGAAGAACCAATCCAACTGGGAAGTACGTCCTCTTTAACCAGGATTACCCTTAATCCGTTTTCTTTTCAGATCCTGAAAGAATGAGAGATAAAACAACCCGTAACTTCTGTAAAGTCAGAATACATACACAACGGGTGGGTATTAATTACAATACTGTAATATAATCGGGTGGGATAATCCTCGCCTCCGTGTCCTTAATAGAATTGAAAATTCTTGGCGCGAATGCTAGCCAATTTTATATTCTATTACAGGACCGGAGGCTTCGTATTATGCTAGTTTAACGCTGATTAAAAACCACAGAGGATATATCACCCACCGGTTTATAATAAAACTGTTTAAATGTTGATTCAGAGGACCAATCTGCAGAATGCATGATATCTTGTACAGTAGAACCCAACATGAACGTTTTAGAGGCCATGGCGCCTCGAATAGAATGTGCCCCAAATACTTGAGTATCAACACCTGCTTCTTGCATAACAGATTTTAACCATCTGGCTATAGTAGCCGCAGTGACAGGTTTGAAGGGTTTTTGTAAGGCAATTAATAATTGCACCACACCATCAGGCCTAAGAGACCTGGTACATTCCTCATACGCTTTAAGGCATTGAACAACACAAAGCTTGGCATTGCTAGGAAAAGCATGATATTCCACATTACGTGACATTGTCTTTGTTCTGGAAGTAATGTTAAAAGAAACTCCTTCCGGAGTAAATACTCTACCTGTAAGATCCAGAGCTTTGATATCTGATGAGCGTCGACACGCTGCTAGACATAATAACATGGCCAATTTGGAGGAGAGTTGTTTCCTTGTCAGCATGTCATTGCCGGGCCATGTATTAAACAAGGAAAGAACTAACGATACATCCCACAAAGAGGAATACTTTGGTCTGGGCGGATTAGTCACTCTAAAACCCTTCAAGAGTTTGCAAACTAATGGATGCATCCCTACTGGTTTGCCCTCCAGTTGAGCATGACCCGCGGAAATAGCTGAACGGAAATTATTGATGGAACGATAAGCCAAACCATCCGAAGCTTTTTTAGACAAAAAATTTATAACATAGGGTAATTCTGCCCCCACGGGATCCACGTGTTGTTCCACGCACCAACGAACCCAGCCCTTCCAGGCTGAAGAATATCGTTTTCTGGTGGAAGGGGCCCAAGCTTGAGTGATGAAGTCTGAAGCTTGTTCCGAAAATCCTGGCATGTGCCAACGTTGCCGGAAAGTCTCCAGGCCATCAGGGACAACTGCTGCGATGTTATCATCGGGTGCAATTCTCCGTGAGGGCCCTGGAGCAATGTTGAAGACCACGGAATCCTCCTGGGAAAGTCGCAACTCGACTCCAATAGTAGTGGGAACCAGGGTTGCGACTTCCACAGAGGGGTGACCAATATCACCTCTGCCTTCTGGCGCATTATCTGTGTGAACACTCGGGGAATTAGGATGAAAGGAGGGAAGGCATAACTCAGAGTCTGTGCCCAATCCTGTGAAAAGGCATCCGTCGCCAGAGCCAACGGATCCGGCCTCCAGCTGAAAAACGTCATCATTTGACGATTCAGTCTGGAGGCAAATAGATCTATCTCGCAATGTCCCCATATTGCCTGTAGCCATTGTACCATCTGTGGATGTAATTGCCAATCGCTGTAATCCTTGAGGTGTCTGGAGTTCCAGTCCGCTACCACATTGGATTTGCCCGGAATGTATTCGGCTATGACCGAGATCTGATGACTGAGGCAAAAATGCCAAAAGTCCTTCGCTATTTCTACTAACAGGGACGACCGTGTGCCCCCCAACTTGTTGATGTACTGAACCGCCGATATGTTGTCCATCCGCAAGAGGATGCAACACGATACCTGTTTGGGCGATAGCGTCCGGATCGCGAACGATCCCGCCAGTAGTTCCAGACAATTTATGTGGAGATCTAATTCCTCTAAGGACCAACGCCCTCCTGTGGAAATATTTCCGCAGCGCGCACCCCAGCCCCAACGGCTGGCATCGGACTCTATGACGACCTCTGGCAGCGAACCGAAAATGGCCCTGCCGTTCCACGCCTCTACGTGGGCAAGCCACCACTGGATCTCCTCCCGAACATCCCGGGAAAGGGGAACCAGGTCGGTGTAGGAGAGACCCTCTGAAGATGCTGAATCTTGAGCCTCTGAAGTGCCCGATAATGCAGGGGTCCCGGGAAAATTGCTTGAATGGACGACGCTAGAAGGCCCACTATCCTGGCTAGCAGCCTGATTGAGACCATTTGCTTGGATAACAGGGAGCGAAGCTCCTTTTGATATCTCGAAGCTTGGAACGCGGCAGGCTCAGTTGAGCCTCCTGAGAGTTTATGACGAAGCCCAGGAAATCTATTGTCTGGGTAGGAGACAGAACTGACTTTGGTTCGTTGATTACGAAACCCAGGTTTTGCAAAATAGCAATGGTCAAGCGTAAGTGTTGAACTGCCAGAGTAGGGGATTGCGCCATGATAAGAATGTCGTCTAGGTAGACTATCATGCGAATTCCTTGTTCCCTGAGATAAGCTACCACTGGTTTCAGTGTCTTGGTGAAGCACCAAGGAGCCGAGGAAAGTCCGAAAGGAAGGACCAAATAATGATACCATCTGTTCCTCCATTGAAATTTGAGGAATCGACGATGGGGAGAAAAAATGGGAATAGAGAGATAGGCGTCCTTCAGGTCTAAACGGACCAGCCAGTCCCCTTGTTTCAGGAGATCCGCCAAAAGATGGATGCCCTCCATCTTGAAGTGTTTGTAAGTCAAGAAGTGATTGAAGTCCTTTAAATTCAGTACCAACCTGTAACCTCCGCCTTTCTTCTGGACCAGAAAAATATTGCTGCAGAAGCCGTGAGGGCCCTCGTTGCAATATGCTATCGCGTGTTTCTGCAGCAATCCTTCGATTTCGGAATCTATAAAATCGCACTCTAGTTGGGAAAAAGAAAGCTGTCTGGGTAGTTTGACCTGGACAGGGGTCTGAAAGAAATCTAGATGGAAACCTTGAACTGTCTGCAATATCCAAGCATCTTGAGACAGTTGAACCCAATTGTGATAAAAGAACTGAATACGTCCTCCTAGAGGTAACAGAAATAGGTCTGGAGCACTCACCTGAAGATTCGGTATTCTGGAAGTTTCCCCGGTAGTATCCTCTATTGAAACGCCGTTTGTTAAAGCGCTGTCTGGTGGGGTAGAAGGTGCCTCCACGGGTGGAATCCCATTCTCCCCTGCCACAACCGAAATCACCTCTCTGAGGACCTTGGGAGAATTGTCGGCCAAACGAGCGTCCCCGGCCTCGTCCGGCCCTGTTGAAAACACCAGCCTGAAACACTCTTTTGATGCCTGACTGTGCTTTATCCAGAGTGGTGAAGGTTCCCACGTATTTGGCCACATCCTTGACGAAGCGGTCGCCGAACAGATTCCCGTCCGCTAAAGGACCAGGTTCCGCCGCCGCCAACTCCGTGAGATTGGAGTCCATACGCATCAGGATAGACTTGCGCCGCTCTGTAGAAATGGCACAGTTGGCGTTGCCTAAGAGGCAAATAGCCCGCTGGGTCCAGCCGGCTAGGACATGGGGGTCAACTGCAGTCCCGGATTCTGCGCCTGTAGCGCCATCTCCAACACCTTGGCTAAAGGGCCTACCACATCCAATAGTTTATCTTGGCACCCACGCCAGGCACGATCAATACCCTTCTTGGGGTCTTTGGTGAACTTTTTTAAAAACGTCAGGAGACTAGAATCAATATCCGGGGTCTCTGCTACCTTATCGGAAAGATCCGGTCTAGGGCATTCTGACCGCAGACGGTTGCGCACCTCTTTGTCAAAACTTTTACGCAGGTTGTCGTGCAAGTATGCAGCAACCTCGGGAGCAGGCAACCAGTCAGATGATCTGGGGTGAACTATTTCTGCTGGATTGAAAGTAAAGGGAGTAGCTATGGGTACCTCCGTATTCTTTGATTTCTTCATTCTTTTCTTGGGAGGAGAGGTGTCCGGGGTGTCTGAGCCGGTAGTATCCGGGTCTGTGTCAGTGTCCCTAGCTTTAGCCTTGTCCGCGTCAGGGTGAGGAAGTGAGGAATATGAGGCGGAATGAGGCCAGGACGTAGGTTGCGGAGCGTCAGTGGGGTTGCTTGTGGGCGCAGTAAACCCATGACGTTTAGCAAACTGTTCAAGTTGTTTAGTTATAGGCTTCAAGGCCGTAGCTAGAGCCTGTTGTACAGTCACCGGAACTGCCTTCTCTAGGGCCTTGTTGACTGACTCCTGGACAGAAGCGTCCAGTGCCTCGACAATGTTTTCCTCTAGGGAAGGATTGGTAACTTCCTCTTCATAAAACACATCATCCTCGTTATACTGCACCCACTCTTCCATGGTGGAGTCAAGCTTAATGTTATAAATTGCACCAAAGGCACAAGACCAGCGAGGAGTATAGGGGGGGGACCAACCCACAGCACAAATTTAAACTTGGTACCTAGTCCCTCAGCAAAGCTGTAAAATGGTTGTTGCAGCCCACAGGGCGTAAGCAGGAGCCAAGAGCAGGATTTGTTTAAGGAGGTGTGCTCCCTCCGGGCCCAGAACTCAAATTTCAGCCAGTCAGGTGTCAGCAGTACTGCTCGGGGAAGAAAGCAGGAGAAATAACCCAAAAAACGGATCGTAGCGATGTGCGTAGCCCAATCCTACTAGAAGTAGCCCAATTGGGCTACGCACATGGAAACGCTGAAAGAAATGTAAAGTGGGGGCTCCTAGCACACTCGGCTTACGAGGGGAGCCTCTGTGCCTGATAGAACATATGATTTACACCGCCGTAGGCGGAGCGGTACCGAACAGCGATCCAGAGGGTCAAAACTACCCCTGTTTGATCGCGCTAAGCGCCGCTGCAAGGCGGGAAATTCAAAGATGCTTTTGACCATTTGTTACACAGCGCGCACCTCCGCTGCCATTGGGGCACCACCAGCCGTCCGGAGAGCGCGGAAAGGAAATAAACGCTCAAATCACAACGCGGTAAACGCGTATACAATCGCCAAGCTACGCAAGCATTTTAAAGTCCCAAAACACATGTAACATTCAATATGCAACGCTCAACAAGAAGAGAGTTGGTAATGCACTTAACTGACTGCGTGAGCAGCAAAGAAAGAGGACGAGTTCCGGTGATGGTGGCTCTTATGGGGCTATACAGGATATGATGTATACCATGAGCATCATGGGAAATGTAGTTTATTTTTCTTAAACAAAGTTTTTCATTGGCTGCTGTGTGTGGCAATAAATAGAAAGAGAAGCATAATACGAAGCCTCCGGTCCTGTAATAGAATATCATCTGGGGTCTACCCTACAGTGGGTCTCTAAGGGGGGTCCTGGTGTGGCTGATGCACCATCTGTACATTTTCTGGACCACCCTTATGCCCCACCACCAGCGACAGCCAGAGTCAGCAAAAACAGACACTGCTCTCTCAGCCTGGGAACAGCAATGTTCCTGTTTACATTCCACATTTTACATACTCTTGCATTCCCTAAGAGTATTTGCTTTTTCCAGGATGGTGTGTTTCTGTCATTTTTTACATGCAACATATTACTCATGTATAGTGTGTACTGTGAAAAGATCATCTATCTGTGCGAGTTCAGGTTGTGGATGGGTGTTAATAGTAGTCATGACTGAGAACTGTGCGGTTCAGGCCAAAGACAGTGCAAATTTCTCACATTACATGTCAGTGGGTTATAAAGGGGTTCGGAATAAATGCTCATCCAATCCTTAGCCACTCTGCAGAACACAAAGAGCAATGGTGAAGTGAAACAATTGTAATTGTGATTATATATGTGAAAGTGTGCGAAGAAGGTATACAGTGGTCAAAATACTAACAAGACGAAAGTTTGAGAAAACGCAGTGCATACAGGTGTGTTGTGTGTAGCGGGTTGGTGAAGTGAAAGAGATACAAGGAAGTGGGTGCAGGGGAAAGTGAAAAGAAAGTGGTGAAGAGGAAAGAGATGAGGTGTGAGACATGCAGACTGAGTGTTTCAGAAAGCTAAGTGGAGAAAAAGAGCATAAATGTCGAACAGAGACTGCACAGGAGAGGGCTGTAAAGAGGGGAATGGGAGTGATTGAGACAACCCGAAGACCTTGCCCCAATTCATCGACCACAATAATGTTTAATTCATAAATTCATAGTTTGCCTTAAAAGTTTAAATGATTCTGTACCACTGGGTAGTTATAGTTAGGTCATCATTTCCATACTAAATGCTGTTTTTGTTTGCCTATAACTTTGGCGCCGTTTGACATATCGTCCCGAAACTTTCCAAAAAAGTACTCCTTTTTGGCTACTTTGTGCATGGAAAGTTTCAAGGTGATCCGACAAGAGGGGGCCGAGAAAAAAAGGGGTCCCAAAATACAAAATTCCAATGCATTTTACATAGACGTTTTTAGACAGTGCTGAACCAAATTACACAAAATTTGGCAGGAAACTAGATCTTGTTCCAGAAAGCATGCTTTTGTTTTTTGGGTGTAAATACTTTCAGTAGTATTTGAGATATTAATGTAAAAAATATTTGTATATCTGGACGGTTGGGTTTGAGGAACTCTCACGAGAGTCACTCAAAACCCAATTTTAAAATTAGAGCATTCTGATTGGCCCAGTGAGCTTTTTTTCCTTTGGGCTAATTCACTCCCGTGGGAGCGAGCGCTCTACTTGGCTGCCAGAAACATGAGAAAAATGTTGCTAGCAGCCTTGCAGGACTCTGAGTCTTAGTCCCCTGTCCTGAAGTTAAAAAACAAAATATAACATAAGGGTGCAGGGTAGGTATACCTCACCCCCTAGGCCTTATGGGGTGCCAAAATAAAAAAAACTGGGGGGTTTTCCCGCGATCCCATGGTATTGCAGAAAAAAAAAATGGAGCCTGCATTTTTTCAATTAAATATATGGGGAGAAGCCATGAGTAGGGGCCCCCTCCCCAAGCCCATTTTGGAACCCAGGGACCATCCCCTGGGGTCAGGAGAGGGGGGCGCGGAGCCTCCCTCCCCGAGCCAATGTCAGCCCCAGGGACCCCAACCCCCAGGGCCTAAGGTATTAATTAAACGGAGGGGGGGGGCGCAGCCCACCTCCCCGAGCCTTGTTAGTCCACGGGGAGCCGTGGGGCTCCTCCCCTTTTTAAGCACATTAGGCCCTGGGGGATAGAGTTCCAAGGGCCTAATAACGCTCAGAGACTGGGGCTGTGGGGTTCCCCTTCCCTCTTTTATGAAATTCTGCTCTGAGGGATAGAGTCCATGGAGCCTAATAATGCTTGGGGAAGGGGCAACGTGTCCCCAGTGCTTAATTTGATTTCGAGTGCTCGGCACCGGCACTTCATTGTCAACACCGGCACTGATGACAGTCTGCCATATGGAGGCGCTGATTGTCTAATTTAGAGATGAACACATTAGTTTATTAATTCAGTGTAAATTAAAAATAACTAATACATGCCGCCCAAGCCAATCTTATACCTTTGGGAGCCTGGAATAGCCTGAACTGTCACACTTGTAGGAGCGTGAAGGTTAGCAGTTGTGTTGGTACTGTCATTGGCAGCGGTGGCAAGGGCAATGGGTGGTGCAAGCTGCAGTGGCCTCTGATGAGAGCCCTGGCACACATATATATATTTTACAAATTAAGCACTGCTTGGCCCCCTCCCCTTTTTTATCCAATTCAGCCTCAGGGGCTTAATAAGTCTCAGGGAAGGAGTTCATGTGCCCCCCCTCCTTTTTTGGGGAATTTGGCCCTGGGGATGGGGTCCCCATGGCTCAAGAAGGCTCGGGGTGGTGCATGAAGCAGAGGAGCAAACTATGTGACTGGGCAATATATACCTAGCTGTTTGTGCTCTGGGGGACAATCCAGAAGCGGCAAAGGAGCAATCTATGCAATGGCCGTTAAACTTTTATCCACAGTACAACTGGTGTCAAGATAATTAAATGCACGCAGGAGACAGGAAATGTGAGGAGCGGAATGCATTCATGGCCCAGTGATGTGTCCACACCGGGCTTACTTTCAGTTGGTCCTTGAGACCCAAAAAGGACCTAACTCTGCAAGAAATCGCCAAAAAGCGCTTCAACACCCCATCAGGGGTAGCAAGCGCTATATAAATGAATTTACAATACAATACAATATACTCTGCAGGCCCTAAAAACGGATTCTCAGCAACCCACAGGTTTCGTCAGCGACCAGTGTCACCAACGCAAGTTTGTCCAACACTGGTCCAGTTGGAGCCATACTAGATTTTCAGGATCTACTCATGAGATAAATGTGTATACAAAATGAAAATCTGAGGGTGTTCTGAAATATACCACGCCAGGAATAGTAAACACTATATAAATTCAAATTTATTGCTTGCCCCGCATGGCCTTGTGTACAGTAAGACACATCTACATTTGTTATATTCAGGGCCACTGAAATTATGCGATTCTGCAACCGCTGTATTTTCTGCACAAGTATGGATTTGCTGCATTTGCTATATAGTGGATCATCTGCTGTATAATCTGCAGATATTAACACAAAAATAGTTTCCAGCTCAAATGAATCAAAAATGACTAAAAACGTAGCGAAACGTGCTGCCGCAAAGCGGAAGGCCCTTTGTACAAGTTGACTAGTCACCTTTCAGTTGACTATTACATTACCCAGACAGTGCTACCATGAGTACAAAATAATAATAAAATAATGCAGTAATGATATCACAAGATTTGCCTCATGATGCAGACTTTGTTTTCTTGCGGCACAATTTGGTCAACCCTCCCGCATAATCAGGTCCTCCCCTGCCGCATAATTCCAGTGGCCCTGGTTATACTTCACCAGGATCACTCCGCCCCTCTCATGCACTGTCGCCTTGGTTACAGGTTGCAATCTCACAGCAGAAGGGCAACTTTCCCAGCCTCGAAAGGTCTCTCAGATCGCCGTCTGGGTGGGAAAGAGTTAAACGCATTTGCGTCAAGGCAAATCTGAAACTGTTCCCAGCTGGTGGAAACATGTTTGGTAAATCAGGGTGGAACGGCTCCAGAAACCTTCTCAGGCAACAACAAACAGAAGAAAAAGCCCACTGTAATTTGTCTGCATGCGTTGCTTTCCGCACTCCAGCGCCGTCTTTTTATTTCTCCACTCATGCAGGGCACAAATAATTGGCTGTTTGGTAACAAAGGCACGCAGGAAGCGTTTGACTCCGAGAGCGGTAATTAGCTTTTGCTGTTGTTTGTCGGGGGCTTGTGCGCAAAGTGGATTTTGTCCATTTTGGAGCAAGGCCCATGACGCCCCTTGAAAGGCGAGGATTGACGTCTCTCTCCGCCCTGGTCTTTTCCAGGCCTCTCTATTGGAGCGGAGGGTTTTTAATAACAGAGGCTACACACTCGTCTGAGGGGGCTGGCAAGAGCAAGCCCTTTAAAAATCCTCCATCTTGAATTTTACGAAGCAGTCTGTCTGGTTTTCAGACACTGGACTTCCGAAAATGGAAAAAAATCCTTTAAAAAAAAAAAAAAAATAGCACACCTCCTCGCTTAGCATAGTCTGTGAAAATGTAGGCCGGCGCCATCTTTTCTAAGCGACCACACTGAGGCTTGCAAAATTAATATTTTCTGGTAGTCGGTCGCTATTCCTATAGATTTTTGTTAGTAAAGCCCTCTCACCAGGGGGCATATTTACAAGGACGGCGATAAACGCAAAGCGCGCTTAGCGCTTTTCTATTTATCGCCGTCTATCGCTGGATTATATCGCCCTGTTAGCGCGTTATTTGCAACGCATTTCCCCAGGGCGATATAATTACCAGCGATAGCGGGGAAATCGCCGTTTTGCAGGGAACATCGCTGGTTTTCCAGCGATGTTCCCTGAAAAACGGCGATAACCTTGCTGATACGACCCTGTGGTCGTATCAGCACCATCCACCCCCATATTAGGTATGCCTAAATCTGCATTTTAGCAGACGTTAGTTTTCGGCAAAAACAGCAGTTTTCGCCCAAAATTAACGCCTGCTAAAATGCGTTGGCAGCCTTGTAAATATCGCGATGTGCACATCAGCGATATTTACAAGGTTGTACTGCCCAGTGACGCCCACTTTGCATCTCATTAGAGATGCAAAGCGAGGCGTCGGGTAAAAGGGTGCTAACATGCGCTAATGCATGTTAGCACCCTCTTGTTAATAGGGCGATAGTTTTATCTCCGCTTTTTTGGCTTTAAAAGCCAAAAAAGCGGAGATAAAGCCCTTGTAAATATGCCCCCAGGTCTTTACCTCCTCTCAACGTTCTTTCCTTCATCTGCCATTCAAAACAATAACTCAACCAATGACATTGAAGTCACGTGACAGGGTTATTTACCTTAGAACTCATAACCTCTCTGTGGCTCAAGTGTTCTGCAATATAGAAACCATGGCAGAAATATTCAGTTCAAAGTTTTGTATCCAGTAAAACAGTAATTGTCTCAAAGGTGGCTTTGAGCGGACTGAATTTTAGAAAAGTTCTTGTACAGTACCAAGCTTTGAAAGAGAGCAGGCAAACAAGCCCAACTTCTTTGGCAAGGTTAGCAAGTCACATAGACTCTGATAAAAACGGCACCAGTTATGTGGCATGAGTGCCAGAGCATCAATGCATTCATAAGTGACCCTGCACGAGTGGAACATTTCTGAGGGATATGGTAAAAACACTGGGAGTGACTTGGAATGGAAACTGGTACTCAGCGTAGTCAAAAGAGTCGTGTATTAAGGACGTGAAAGCAGTCGCAGCCGGCATGACTTGCGGGCTGGGGGGGGCGGGGGAAGGTTTTATTTAAAATAAAAAACGTACCTTTGCCGGCCCGGTCCCGCATCATCCTCTGCAACAGGAAGCAGGTAGCTTCCCTCCCCTCCCCTAAGCCAATCACAACGCTGCAATGGCAGCGTTGTGATTGGCTGGGACGCTGACCGCACAGGCTTCTATGAGGAAGCCACTTTCTCCATGTAGGCTGCATGCAGCCTACATGGAGAAAATGGAGAGTGCGCATGACTGGTTTGGTCGGCCCCAGAGGGCCGACCGAACAGTCAGGGCCCACAGCATTGGGCTAGCCACTCCTCCCCTGCCCTTGAGAAGGCCCGCCCGCCCACAACCGAACCCTTCTGCTTTCTTGCAGTGCGAGAAGCAGAAACATAAAATGGTATTTATAATACCATTTTATGTTTCTGCTTCTCGCACTGCGAGCAAGCAGTGGGGCAACGCTACTCCGCCCACATGGAGGAGCCGCCCCTGAAAGCCTTTGGGACCTACGTGATGTGGGATCAGGTTTTTGAGGTCACTGTGATGCCTCCAGGGCTGTTTTAGAAGATTGCACCAAAGTGAAAAGTATAGCCCTGATTACAAGTTGAGACGTTATTTATCGCATATTATAAATAACACTACCACAGGGTACGTTATTTATCATATGCGATAAATAACACCTATCACGAGTTTGTGAGTAATAACATGCAGATTTTGGTGTTTAACGCTCCAAAATCAACATGATACGGTAAATACCGTACAATTTCCCCTGTTAAATTTCGGTAGGTTTATCCTGCTGACGTTTAACGAAAGCGGAGGTATTTAACGCATCCGATGCAGCCAAACTCGTAATTCCGACCCGTGCGTAAACAGAATTTACTGGCCCACTCGTAATCAGGGCGTTAGTGTGTGGCTGAAGAGAGGAGTGACAGCGTGCATAAAGAGCTGCATAGCCAAAGTCAAGGAAAGTTTGCCTGTGTTAGTACCGTAGACATACCAGGTTTTGCCTCATTTAGAGCCTACATGTTCGAGTAGAATGCAATGTCGGCAGAAGAATAAAAACAGATGAGACACATAAGGGGGGGGGAGGGGGGTGTCTGCAAAACATAGACCTCCAGGCCCCTATAGAAGCATTCCACTAAAAAAGTGTACTCGAGGAAATTGCAGCTACAGGAATAAGACAAAGACATTCACATTCCTCAAGAGCATGAACTTTGTGAATGAGGTAAATGTTTGAGTGCAAGGACACACCTAAAACAATGGTGACAGAATGTGACCGTGGTAAATAACTACTGCATTTAAAAAACACAAAGGCAAGATAGAAGTGGTTAAATGCTGAAATGAGGCTAGTGTATACCGTAGCAATAGCGGTGCACAGTAGAAGGAAATGGCCAGTCTCGATGGAACAGGCGGCCATTACCAGGCAAGTGGGCGGAGGAGCTGGAACGGTTCATAGCGATGGTCACTGAGATGTTCTTTGAGGTGGGATCATTTAACATCTGTCCCAGTTGCAGGAGGAATGTTGTTTTTGGTCTTAGCTGCTGAGAGGTTGAAGGATCAGCTCCAAATTCGGTCTTTTGTGCTCTTTTTGGTTCTGTATATTGCCTTTTGGTGTTCATTAGCATGATAAAATAGTGTCTACAAACAGTATATGCATTGCAATGCCATATAAAAGGCAAAAAGGAAGGAAATGTTTACATTATTCCATTTTTCTTATAATTTAAAAAGCATCAGTGTTGTATCACTTGTTTTTACTTCTCCCCTCAATAAAATATTGCCACTGTGTCTGGAGCAGCGTAATTTTGGCTCCACCTTTACACGTCACAGATACTTAACATAAACGTGCACTTAGCACATGTTTTCTGTGTGGCCTAATGACATTAATGCAAAGTGTTTCACTTGACATCATATTGAAGTGCATTCACTGTAGAACTAGAAAATTAATAATACACTGTGTGCCTTACTTCATTAAACAATATTTACTTTTTAGATGATTGAATAGAAACCATCCTCACAATATAAGAATATGTTAACTTTAAAAACAACAATGAATTAATAAAATGTGTGCACTAATGTTTCAGCTTTGCATTTGAATATAGTTCTTAGTCAAATGTAACAACGTAAACTGAAAGTTAACTTACCTTTATGAATTTTAACATGAATCTAATGTACTGACAGTTTTACATTCATTTGTGTTTGAAAGTGCATAGGCATATTAAATGTGCACCGTTGATTTAATACTCTAAAGTTGTCCTGACTAGGCCTGGTTTCCATTCTGCATAAAATACTATTTTTCTATTTCTGCTTACATGACTTATTCTTTGCAGGAGAATTCACATAGATTGTTAGTTTGAGATGCAACACTATACTAGTGATAGAGAGAGAGAGAGCCTGTGAGGAAGACCTTGACTAGGAACATGGAGAGCCATAGCGTTAACTGAAGAGTCCTATTCAGCAATGTTGCAGCCTGGCTTGGGTGACCAAGGACGATGTCATTCCCATTTTGAGGTTGGGACATTTCGTAAATGTTGCAGCTTACTACTTGAGAATGGAAAAAGGACAATAGAATCCCTGATGATATGAACAGAGGGGTGTTACCTGAGAGATTCTGGTGCAAATAACCGGAGTCTACAATGTGTGGGAGGACCGCCACTTTCCTTTGGACTTTGAGAGGTTTAGACCTCTATGCTTATTCTCTTTGATTCTTGCGGAGTGTGGCTTAGGGTAATAGGTATTCCTATGACCCAAGAAGACTATTGACCAAGCTTCTGAGATGTGGACACCTTCCCTTATTTCCTTTACTTCTAAACTTTCCTGTATTTTCTTATTTTTCTGCATTTCCCTGAATTTTAAGATCCCTTAGGCTATAGAACCATCCTCTTAGTTTGGACTTTAACTTAGACGATTCTAGATTTTACTCATGTATAGAAACGATAACAAGAAACTCTTCTCTGAGCACCAAATTTTGGTATTGATCTTTTATATTGATGTGACTGAACTTCTTGTTTGTCTCATACTGGAACACCTAAACTTCTTTTGGCGGTTGGGCTTCCCGGTTGTTATTCTGTATCTTTATAGCATGGTGCTAAGATTTGTGTACCTTAACTTGACTGCTAACTTGCAATAAACCTTCTTAACTATACTCACTGATTCCTGGTCCTGATGTTAACTGAAATTGATTGATGTAATGTTAACCCCCATCAACTCTCAGGTGGGAAAACAAAAAGAGTCATCAGATGACAAATGCTAAGAGGGTTGGCCCAGAGCGCTGCAGCAACTCTCTTACCCGCTTTTTAGCTAAGTGAGTGTATACCTCTGTAGGAAGCTGGCTCAGTATATAGTGTACTAAACTGAAGTACACTTTGCAGAGAGTCCAGTGGGCCCCCAATTGGTTTACAGAGGCAAAAGTAGATAATACTAACACTATCTTTTGTGGTAGTGTGGGCGAGCAGTTAGGCTTATCGGAGGGTGGTGCTAAGCATTTGTTGTCTCACAGAGGCAATAAATGAGACACATCCTTAAAAAATAAATCTGAGACCAATTAAAAAAAAAAAGAACACTTCTTTTTATATATATTTTGTACTCAAGATCTTCGTTTAAAGATAAGTACAGTTTTTGATAGAAATATTCACAGGTAAGTAAATAGTTCAAACCTGTGCGCTATTACGCACAATGCAAACCTATGGGAAGAAAAGTCAAAGATGCATAAAGGTAGGTACAGTCGGTATCAGAGGTTCACCTTCTTGGATCGGAATAGTAATGGGCCAAGGTACAAAGTACTACCAGCAGTTCTTCGTGAACCGCCCAGGTTCTACCAGGAGCAGGGTGCTGGTGAGGCTGGTAGCTGGTGCGCTATGGAGAAGGGGGGCCACCTGGAAAGAGGCTCCACAGGGATACTTGTGGGCAAGTCTGAGGGCTCCCAAACGGGGGCTGAGGTTGCAAGGCATCTTTGAGCATGGAGGCACAACCGGTTAGTCGGGACCTGGGTCAGGCGGCACGGGTGCAGAGTAGTTAGGTTGGCTGAGCTGGGTGCGCAAAGATGCACCTCGCAGTCAGGGACAAACAGCTGGCAGGGGCAAAATCAAATCAGTTGGGCACTCTCGAAGTGGGTCTCAGTGATGCGGACATCCTTCGGCGGCTGCTTGGTCTTGGTGCAGTGAGAATGCGGACTGGACTCTCGCTGTTGGAGTTTGGTGCAGGACGTCCGGTACCATGGGGGTTGGTGCTGCACTGCTCCGGTGGGTCATGGTGTCTTCACACTTGGTGGAGAGACAGAGCTGACCTTTCAGAGCACCTTCTCCTGGTAGTCTGGGGCATCGTTCGGGCCAGGGAGCTGCAAGGCAGAGGACCGGACTCTGCTCGTCGATGCCTATGGATTGCAGGGGATTAGCTCCTCTACTCAAAGGAAGACTGTCAGTGGTTTTTGAAGTGCTGGCAGGTTACCCAAGGCTTTGGTAGTTTTCCAGCTCACAGGACGAGTCACTCTGTCGTGACTGCCGAGGGAGGGCTGAGGATGGCAGTGTTTCATGCCGAAGTTCTGCTGCAGTTCTCGACAGTCAGTAACTTTTCTTTGGCCTTCTTCAGTTGATCCATCGAATCTCAGTTCTTGGGTTCAGGGGTGCCACCTAAATAACCAATTTAGGGGCGTTTATGGGGAGCGACAGGTAGTAGGCAATGGGCTATCTACCTTTAGTGCGTCTACACCTTCTATATGACCACTTCCTGTGGGAAGTGGGCATAACTCTGATCCTAACAAGGCTAATTTCGCCCAAAACAACATGGAGGAATCTGAAAAGTGGGGTCCACATTAGCTGGCCCACCCCAGGGGTGGTGCTGGATGATGTGGGCACACCTCATAATCTTACTAATTTTTCTGCCTGTCTTGCCACCAAAAAGTGGGGTCAGGAGAGGGGGGTCATTTCTACTATCTGGAGAGGCCCTGGGTCGCATATTAAAGGCAGTAGGGCCTTTGAGGCTTCCCGCTCTGGAATGCCCATCCTGCTTGGAGGAGGTGTGAACACCTCCGCCCAGAGCAGGCTTTGTTTCTGACCTCTGAGAGTGAAGGCTCTCACCTCAGGAGGTCGAAATCTGTCTATGGTGGCTGGCAGGTCGAGACCAGTCAGTCAACACACTAGTAATCAATAGGTTTTCACGGGGAAACTTTAAGGTGCCCTGTGGCTGCATTTATTAATACATCCAGCACTGGCATCAGTGTGGGTTTATTAAGACAATGTGTTTGTTACCAAACACCTTGGGGTACAGTGAAGCCATCATGTAGCTGGGGAACTCGTAATGACGAGTGTCCAGCCCATGTACTCATTATGGCTTCCCTGTGCACTGGTAATATCTAAGGGTGAACTTAGATATCACAGGGACATATCCACTCTCGTAGATATGCCCTCACATGGGTGTAGTGCACCCTGCCTTAGGGCTGTAAGGCCTGGCATAGGGGTGTTTTACCTATGCCACATGTAGTGCTGGCAGGCATGGCACACAGGGATGTGTGTGATGGCGACTCTTCAGATTTCTCTGCATCATGCAATTTTTTTCAAGGGTGTGTGTTGAGTTTGTGGATGTCTAATGGTTTTCCATTGTCCATATGAGCGTTTGTTGCTGGTTATCAATGTCTTCAAAGTGTTGTTGTTGATAGGTGTGTGGATTTTAAAGATTGTGGTCGCTCTATCTTACGGGAGAGTCGTTTTCCTGCGCAATGAGTTGGCCCAGATACTATTTGTTGTACGTTGAGGGCTTTTGGCTGGTTGTGATAGCTGTGATTGTGGTTAGATTCTTCTTGTCAAACCACATGTTGAGGTCCTTTAGAATGTATAGGTTTGGGTGGTCCAGATGGGTGTTGGTTACTGTATCAAGTAGGACATCTTTAAAGTTGGCAATGCTGCATTGTGGTCTATATATTAAGAGGAAGGATTAGGTAATAGTTGGAGTGCAGTGACAACTTTTCATGGAGTTTTCATAGCTGTCCATGGTGAGATTTCCAATGATTTTTATTTGTAGCTTTTTTATGGATGACAGCTAGGCCTCCTTCAATTTTGCCAATACAATTTTTGTTAATGATGTGAAAATCAGCAGGGATGGCTTCATTGACATACATCTGTTAAGTTATTGCATTCACCTGTTGAACTGTAGTAAGTTTCACATGGAATCTGAACTGGACAGCGATTGTGTTTGCTAATTTCTGGGATGCATTGAGCTGCATCTGTCTGTTTCCCAAAATCACTAGAATGTAACTTAAACTGGGACTCGATTTTCTGGGATGAAGCAAAAAACTGACTCTGGCCTAAGCAGGTTGTGCTCCTGGATATAAACAGAACATGTGCCAGAGATTCTCCTAGTACAATAAGGAGCAATATGCAGTATACTCCAATAATAAGAAGTGCAGTGAGTCTTAAGAACTAATCAAGAGAATGCACCAGAGTACAAGGGTTCGGTCTAGGGAATATTAGCCCCCGGTATAGAATGTTGTATTCAACTTAGCCAATCAAATTCTTAGAATGCTGGCACTTAGTGATTTTTATTTGTATGCACTGTAGGTTACAGTCCCTCAATGTTGGGGTATACTTGATACAGTGGTGTCTCGTGTTCTTCCCAGGGGCCTTAAGTGATGGACAGTTCAAGCCCGGAGCTAGATATGGTGTTGGAGCTCGATTAGAACAATCCTACATCCTCAGATGCGACCACGCTTCCCTCGCTGCACTCTAGGTTCTGTGACATGAAGCAGACTGAGACAGTGAGTGTGGTTTTTTTTCCAGTGTAAGCTACGATTAGGGAGACTTGCGTTAAAAGCCTACTGCTTCCTTTCAGTCCGAGGCTACTGCCTCAATCGTAGGTTCCCAGAATGCAGTGCAGCCATGTATAAGTGCTGATGTCACAGCCACACTGCTTGTGGCTGAACAAGAGCACCATATTTGGAAAGGGACCGTGGCAGAGACAGGGGGCACTGTATTTCAGCAGGGACAAAGGGACTGTGTTATGGACAGGGACTGACCTCAGCGGGAGGGTTTAGTCTATGACTACCCGATGCAGGTGAGGAGTGTCCTTGGGCCCTCAACTAAGTGGCCCCTCGAAGGAGTGCTCAATGTACATCCATGCAGAACCTCTCTGCCCATGTAAATGCTTCAGTTATATGGAGCGATCACATGGTCAAAGAGATTACCTCATTTACATGAAGCCAAACCTGCATGCAAATGAGGGAGTGCCCTCTTTTGAAAAAAAAAGGGCGCTGACTGCAAAAGCAGGCACACATTTGGTACTCTCACTAATGCCAAACTGTGTCCAATGAGGGTGCAGTTTCATTATTGTGGCCACTGTAGTCAGACTGACTAAAACATGGGCGTTGCAAAGCGGCTCCCAGAGGTTTGAGGCAGGAACTGTTACCCCCAGTTAATTTTAAACTGCGTATCACCCAAAAAAACTGGAAAATAACTGAAGGCATAAACATAACGTATATTTATAAAGCGCACGTTCACCATCAATGGGCCATCTTGGCGCTGAATAATAGATGTTTATTCTTACCCAACTCAATGGTACTCATTTTACCAACCTCAGATGGATGAAAGGCTGAGTGGACCCGCTGGGATTTGTACCTGTGACCATGAGGTCGAACACAGGCCCCTGCTGTGGATGCATTAGTCCACTGAGCCAGGCAGAGACCAGGCATCTCTGTAAGATAGCAGGCCGCATAAAATCAGTTTTTTGTGCCTGTACCGAAGGAAACAACCAGTTTTTGCACGCTGTAGGAGCACATATCGGACCTACAGACTTCGCTTTGAAATTGGAAGTGAGCTGAGGGTTTCCTAGTCGCTTATCAGCTCCAATTCAAAGAGCAAATTTTAAAAAACCAACAACAGAGGAAAGCCTGGCTGCAATTAACCTGCAGTGGCCTCCCATGTGCAAATGTTTCTGAAATGCAAAAAAAATCAGCCCTAGGTTTTGGAAAAAAAATTACATTTCGTTATAAATTAGGGAATAAATTTGTTTTGAAACGCAGCTGGGAGAGATATGCGAATAACCTCAGTCCTATTAAATAAAGAGTTGGCACGAAAGAAAGGAAATAAATTAATCTGCCCTGGGAGGCGATCTGTTTCCATTTAAAATACTGTCTGGGAGGCAGACGGTTCGGGGTTCACCAGTAATGTTATTTATTTTGTTTTTTGTTTTCGTATTTCGGCCCTTTGAGTGGAGAAATAATTGTGAGACGTGAGAGTGGAACCTGCTCCCTAGAATTACAATCAAACAGGGCAAAATGAACCCTGTACTCAGCACACAAAGCTTATTTATTTCATAGCTTTTGGAATAGCGCTACTAAACCCGAAGTGCTGCAGAATGTTTTACAATAAAAGTTCTTAGAAATAATATATTGTATACAGAAGAACAACGAGATGGTAGGATACGTAGAATTGTGGGCAGCATCCCAATAACTTAATCCTACGTTTACACTTACCCTCACACTACGCCAGCCACTAAAATAAGATTGACCTTGTTCAATATACTGCAAAAACTATAAAAAAATAAGTTACACGTACATTTCTGTAGACTAATTTGAAGTGGTCATACATTACTGGTTCAATAACGATCTCCGCTAATGATGCTTATTTATGCTCAAAAGGTGTTACTCTGGAATGCAATCCCTGCCAAAATCCCAAAAATCTAGAAATCTGATAATTTTTAATGAACCTTGAAAACCTACTTTTTCATCAGTGATAACTTAATGGCATACTTTTTATAAGCCTTTTGGGCAAATACACCAGTCTGATTGCACTTTAATCAGGCCTATTTCAACTTCATGGAGCGGCAAGTCATTCAAAAGAGCTCGGGGATATGGGCAGAGGCCAGAAATCCAAATGCCTAAGAACACATATTATAGTCAGTCGCGGCTGGTATATATGGGGAGTGATGGGGCAGGCAAATGGGTGGCGGGTAAAAAAAAAAAAATCACTTACCTTAAACAGGGCCTCCTCAGCAAAGTACATCGTCCTACTCCTGCTGCTGCAGTCCAATGTGGACCCCAGCCAACTGCCTTAACCAATCCTGGTGCTGCTCTCATCAGCATGAGAGCAGCACCAGGATTGGTGGGAGCAGCCTCTCTCGCTGCTCCCGAGGACACTGGAGCCCTGCACTTGCTCTAAGTTAGAGCTTTCAAAGTGCGCATGTCTGGCAGGCCACCGCAAGACTGCTGGCCAAAGGGACATGCGCACTTTGAAAAGTGCACAGGCAGCCCATCCTCCTCCCTGCTGCCATCACTGTGCAAGCCCCCACCCCATCCTGACCCTCTGTCCGGGACTGGGGGATTAAATTAACTGTATTACCATTCTATTTTTCATCTCTGGGGGTTTTGGAGGCAATTTAGGTGGCGGGCAACGCTTCTCCGCTCTCATGGAGGTGCCGCCCCTGATTGTAGTTCTGTGCTTAGGCTGTGCCGCAGTGTGCTGTGCATCGTGCCCATACGCATTTTATTGTGCATTGCCCAGTTAGTAGCGCTGGTGCCAAGGTATTTCGCTCCCTAAGCAGTGACATTTTGCCATCTCTCTGCTATTAATGAGGCTATATTTGATACTCCCATATGCAATATAGATCTCCCTATCAGATGGCAATCTCAACAACTGTCTTGTTGTACTACTGGTCCAACCGCTTGATGGGGCTGAGGTTCCACCTATAATTTACTCTGGAACACTCTCTGGCGGATGGACCGTTGGTTCCTGCTTGGCAGTGTAGAGGGAAGAGATACCTTACGACAATTGTTCACACAAATATCTACGGGCCCAATAACTCATGACTCCGAAGAATCACAGACTCCGAATTCTATTTTAGTCTATTTATTACAAAGCCAAAAATAATTGGACATACAAGCACCTCAAAACGAGATTGTAGAAATACATCAGAACCAATACAAAGCCAAACCTGCGAACAAAGTTGACTCAATGAAGCATGAACAGAATGACAATTTCCAGAAACAGAACGCAAGCAGTAAGTGCTCCCACGTCTATGTCAGACTTCATCACAGGTTCGTAAATGAAAAGCATTAATCCATCCCTGCACTATTACTATGATGACTTCCCTACTTAACATTTTCTCCCCAGGCAAGTTAGAAAAAGGTAAAGGTGTCAGCACGTGAAGACTTCCTAAGGGGAAACAGCCTTAACCACGAAGGCTGAACAACGATCAGCCTTAACAACGAAGGCTGAACTACGCAAGCCCTACCGCGCATATGTCTTAACCACGCATGTGCGTGGTTAAGACATATGCGCAGTAGGGCTTGCGGACGGACGGAAGCAGGAAGAGATCGTTGTGAGGTATGTGGGGTTGGGGGGTGGGACGGGGTTGATTTGTGGGCTTAGGGTGGCTCGGGGGTAGTTTTCTGGGCTGAGGGGCTGGGTCGGGGTTATTTAAAGTTAGGCTGGGACCGGTCGGGGTTGTTTTTTTGGCTGATTGTGGGTTGGGGTAGTTTTCTGGGTTGGGGGTGGCTCAGGGTGTTTTGAGGGTCGGGGGCGGGTTTGGGTAGTATTCAGGGATTGAGGGGTTGTTCGGGATAGTTTTCAGGGCACAGGGTCGATGTTTTAGGGATCAGGGCGGGGGTAGGGATCGGGATAAAAGTACTTAGGGGGGGGCAGGATCGATTTTAGGGCTTAGGGGGTAGTTTAGTTTTCAGGGCATGGGGGCCGTTTTATTCTTCAGGGCGGGGGGGCAGGGTCATTTTTAGGGATAAGGGGAGGGCGGAGGTGAAAAAGTGACTAGGGATGGGGGAGTGGGGTACTTTAGGAACTCAGACCAGGTGCGGGGGTCGGGGGATTAAATTCTTAACCACGAATATGTATTTACCAAAAATGCCTTAACAACACATGATTCGTTGTAAAGGCATGCGTGGTAAAGGCATATTCGTGCTTAAGAATTTCGTTGTTTAGACTTCGTGGTTCCGGCATGCGTGATAAACGCATTCGTTGTTCAATCATACAACCCTTCCTAAGAAGTGCACTTACGTTGTATGGGTCAAGTAGCATAAGCTACGGAGCTCGTTCTAAGATACTCCTCTTTTCCTAATGTCTCCCGATCTTCTCCTCTCTCCACCCTTGGGACACTGTCCCTAATTCAAACTTTGAGATCATCAACCACGCCCCATTTGGGTCTCCTCATCGACCCGTCCCACTGGGCATCTTCTCATAGGTGAATTTCCACTCCACCTCTGCTCTCCCAGCTTCTGGCTCGATGACCTTGCTTCCCAGGCCTGTTCCAGCGAAAAATAACACCGTCTCCCGATATCAGCTTCTCATATGCCTATTGTTTCCACTGCTTCTCCAAACCTAACTCCTAAAACAAAAGCGTTATTCTAACTAACAATGGTGAATTTACCACCTGCAACGGAAAATAGTGAGAAAGAACAAACTCAATTATGCACATGAGATTCAAACCTACACGTTTAAGCCACTAGAGAGCAACCAGGGTAAAATACATTTTCAGGCCCACAGACTTCGGCCAACATAAGAAAATGGCATACAAGCCTCATGAAACTACACATTAATAAATGCTTGCTGAGCATTGCTAAATCAATACATTATACGAGCAGATCAAATACATGAACAATTGTAAATGGCATACACAATTCATTACGCGTTAGGCCTTTAGCTGAACATGAACTGTTTTTAAATGCAACATCTTTCACAGCTTATGTAAATGCAACTTTAACACGACACTCATGTTATTACAGCACACCTCTAACACCATTATTTTAATACGAGCAAGAATAAATGCAGGTGCGACCTACTAGTGATTTTAATGCGCCCCTACAAATTAAAAGAGCACGACTGCACTCTATCACGCTTAACACAACTCTTAAGCTGTTGACATGGTGAGCTCATTAAAGCCTTTGGCGGGAAATCTTATAAAAGAAAAAGCTGTGCAAAACAGAGGACGCAATCCCAATAATTGTGAACTCATCACTGTTAGGACTTTTCATGATCCCCAAGCTGCTTAGGGCACTCCAGCAAGAAAACTGACAACCTCGTATTATTAACCGCGACATCTAATTTTTTTAAGACTACCTGGGAGAGAAACAGAGAAGGTGCGCACACACACAAAGGTGCACCATCAGCAAAGGGGATACAACCACACATGTGTCCTGCTGACTCAATCAAACAAGGGTGCTTTGGGTCCAATTGAAAAGCATACGTTGCGATGGTGGATAGCCCAGGTCCCTCAGCAATCGATTGACTCTGGGACAATGGCCTGCGCCGCTTTGCTCCGTGCTGTGTCAGCAAGGTTACTGCAGTATATTGATTGAGCGAGTGGAAGGATGTTTCGAAGGGATAGGCACTAATCTAGACACAGGCAATGGCAGAACGTGTCTTTTCCAGTACACGTTAAGATAAGAATCTTTGTATAGTCTCATGAAAACGATCACTTTCACAGTGAAGTGTACAATGAATGCAAACAAGAACTTGTACACCCTGTTGGGTTCTGGGAGCAGCATTTTGGCCAATGCAAAAATGACAATGCACTGACACCAAAGTAGCAAGAGGTGGAAAAAACAAAACCCCCAAGTCAGGAAAGATGTAGGGAGAAGATAGCCGGAACTACTCAAGAGGACATCTGGCCAATGGCAGTAGAAGGGTCCAATAAACAATGGCTTGCATAGCATGCAAAGCAAAGCTGCAAATATAATTGGCCATAATTAATTGCTGTGTGGTCATTGCCATTCTTAAACAAAAGGATATGGAGGGATGGAAGACTCGTTTTGGGTAGTGAGGCAATGGAAGAAACAGGAGACCATGGCCATAAGATGATCCAACTGAGACGGTACAGCCTACTAGTAAGGAGACCCAGAGAGAGGTCCCTCATCGAGGAACTGGCAAGACAGTCCACCGGGCTTGTCAATAAGTTCTAGAGCACTATATTAAGTGTCATTTTGCCACACCTACCCTCGAGACTTCAACCATATTTGATGTTCTTGGGGATATCTAGAGCGCTCTGAAAGTTGTCCCTCCACCATAGCAGCTGCCTAGAAAAACTAGATCTGCTGTTTCATGTGTGATGGGGGAACAAGAAGATAATATAAGATCACAAGGACATGGAGCCTGAAGTCCTCACATCACGAAGATGAAAATATTTGTATTTTCCATGTGTTTGTGGTGAAGACAGGTGTCTAGAAGGGATGTGGAAATATGAATTTGTTTATAGGGCTCTTTTTAGAACACAAAAATCATTTTCATACTGCATAGTGCTGCTATTATTATTTAAAACAGTATTTCATTTGCATGCATTTGAATAATAAAAAATGCAAAAACACAAAATAAAAGTTTTGAGGAAAGGAAGGGAGTGTAAACTACAAAACATAAAGGGATCTAACGGAACCTGTTTACCTTCTCTTCCTGCAGCTGCATTTATGAACCCCGAGGCCAGGGGTAGCAAGGACAGGGCCTGGGGTTTGAAATGGGAAGCCAGGGGTAGCATTTGTTAATACTGGCGACACCGAATTGACGTCCATGCCTGTGTTTCTGCTGAAAGGTATTCACAAAGCACCACTGCTTCACCAAGTGCTTGATCTAAGGCAAGACAAACATCTCTGGCTTCGGTTAACTAACGAGAGGCATTAGGTCAGTGGTTAATTTGTAAAAAAAATAAGTGCAGGGGCTCTCGTTAGGAGGCAGCTTGCACCAGTCCATTTCTCCTGTTAGCGCCGTATAAAACTGAACTAACTACTAGCCATGAAAGTGGGGAGAGGATGTGGCAATGGCCAGAGCTGCCGGCTTCAGAGCTGGGGAACCAGGTTCGCGCCTTGGCTTTGGCTCAACATTCTGTGATTCTGGTCAAATCAATAAATCTCCCTGTAAATGATTGTGTCCTTAAACGATGCTCATGAAAAGCACCAGTGTTGATGAGTAGGTGAAGGTACTGAGCACCGGAAACCACCAGCTCAAATTAAGCACTGCATTAGGTGCAAGTACTGAGCAGTTTGAAACTAAATACCTACAGTGTGCTGTATGTAGAAGCGCCACAGCAAATGTGAATGCGCAGAATCAAAGAGTGGTACCAATGAGGACCAAAAAACAGTGTCCACAGACCCCACTTGAATGGACGGGACATGACTCCCTCCTTCACTGGTGGAAAAGATGTAACTCCAGTGCGGGAACTGGAGGGCCGTAGCCAAGATTGTGGATGTATGGAGAACACCTCAAGCAAGGAAATAGTTATTTTAATTAATTCCCCCATTATAGCTCATTACATGCCTTCAGCTCACTACAGTAACAAAGGGATGGCATAACTCTTGGAATGGCCCATTTTGAAGCCATTTGCACACAGTGACTGGCGAGGGGCAGCAACTTCAACTCTGCCCTACTCTAGGACTATTCATCACCCTCCTCTTGCCTGGGGTTCTTCATTTCTGCTTCAAGTGAATGCAGTGAAGTAGATTTGGGCAACCACAATTTTCATTCATTACTAGAGTTCCCACCTCATTCTCACTACCAAAGAGGTTCAGGATCAACTTGTAGCATTGCAGCTATTTTCTAATTATATGCACAGACTCACGAAAGCCAACAAATTGTTATCCCTTTCTGCATCTTATGCCATACCCAGGACCACTGAAATTATGCAGTGCTGCAGTCACAGCATTTTCAGCATAATGATCGATTTCCCACAAAGTCTACCATCTGCTGCATGATTTGCAGATTTCAGCAAAAACGTTTTGAGCTCAAATAGACAAAAAGCCACTAAAACAAAAGTGCCAAAATGAGGCAGGCGCTTTGCAAAGGTTAACCTGTCACACTGCAGCTGCTGATGGCTAATTTCAGATGTTAAATTGTATCGAGGATGTGGAACCTTTGACCAGACAGTATTAGTGTGTGTCATAATGTAAAATAATGCCTCAGAATGCACTGCATTGTGCTGCAAAATGTAATCAACCTGGTTGCAAAATTTGGTCTTCTACTGACGCATAATCACAGTCACCCTGACCATCCTGACCAGTCAGTCTGGAAAATTCCACTCACTTTTGTGATGAATGTTGCTCCGATTCACACACATAGTACGGTTGAAAGGGGACATGGGGGGAGGGGGAGTAATAGGTGCAAAATATGGGCAAGACGAGGGATGAGGCAGGAGGAAAGAGAAAGTCCAATCTACACAGGAAGGTTTGCTTGGGTTCAATTCTACAACAGATTGGATAGCAGTGCCGCGAGCCAATATGTAAAAAAAAAAACTAATAAAATACATATATATATATATTTTTAAAGTGTCACTCTGGATTTCTAGGACTTGAGAGTATAAACCCTGTGGGCTGGTGCTTCACAAAGTGAAAGATCTCTTGGGAAATTTTAAATCCCACTGTTGTACATCTGATGGTATCATCACAAAGTATAGGTCACTAGGAATCATTTTAACCTTTTACTACTTTAGTACAGACTTTACTGCACCCGTGGGCAAATCCACAGTCCTGCTAGTCCGTGGGGACAGATAGAAGGGCGCATTTTATCCCACAACCTGGTAAATTTACAAAAAAATCAGATGAAAAAATAACACGAATAGTAGAACAACTTAAAAAAAAGTGCATAAAGCTGTTTTACTGGATGTAAAAAAATATATAATTTTTTTTGCTACCTAGGCCTTCCCTCGCTGATGCAAACAGTCATCACATTGTCTTCTGCACAAGTGCATGGTCTCCATATGCCAACACGTAGCTTCCATGATTGGGGAATCTCGTTCCCATTAATTCCTTCCCCGAATTTAAATCAATCTAATGCATTTCCATAAATAACAACCGCCAGACCGCTCTCACTTGAGGAAACCACATCCTTTCTTTACCACCAACAGGCAAAAAACATAATCAGCCGCGTGAGTCGGTAGGTTTCACTCTGCTGAGATGGGATCCTCCAGTGTGGTCCTACCGAACTTCTCCTTCAAGGCCAGCTGGATCCTAAAGACACCAATTTCAAGATGCATGGCGATGAATTAAACATGAACCTTAATGACTAGCCACAGCCCATTCTGTAGGCAGGAAATGAGATGCGCGAGGCTGCGTCAGAAGAAGGCACTTCATCTAACGGAGACATGTGGCAAGTGATGATTTATGGGAAGCACTTTCAGAGGACACTTTAGTCCGGGTGCAGCAAGGCAGCATTAGACGGCACAGGGATGTTGCATATATACAGATGAGTCATTTGAGTCTGGCTAATACCCGCCTATTGATGGATCATGGTGAAGGCAAAAAATTGAGGAACCAACGAGTCAAATGGCTTCTGAGATTCCCGCGACCTTGGGAATCATCCAGTGTTAGACCATGCAATGGAATGTTCGGGATGTGCAGGGCAATCAACTTACTTAGTAAGTGGGTACTAACTGACAAAGGTCTGCTTGAGATGGACTAATGCTTCACTAGCCAGTTAGATACGACTCTCACTACATTTCTACTGCCGCTTAGCTCTTCTTAAGATGATCAGTGTGAAATTGTGCCATAATGATCATCAACCGACACTACACATACATTAGGAAAAAAAATACGCGCATGTGAGGCCTTCATAAACAAACCTCAGAAGGGTTTTTCTAACACTCTGCTACTTCTTTTTATATACATTAATGCTCTTTTGGGTATTAGCAATAATATAATTGCAAGTCACCCATTAAGTGAGCTCGGCTTTGGCCAGGGATGCATAACTTGGATGGAGTAGAATTATGTCATAACGCCTCTTTAAATGTTCATCAATGTTATATTAGTGACTGCATTTCTAGTAATTAACATTAGTTATTGAACCTAACCTGACTGACAGACCAGAGTGACCAGAAGATCACATAAGGAGGGTAAGGGACAACCACTAGCGTTAATGACTCATGCCAATGTCAGCAATTATAATGGTACATGAATAGGTCAACTATGACATCTTGTCTTTCTCTTGCCCCTTTATAAAATCATTTGTCTTTTGTGACAGCTGCATCTGAAGGTTGGCACTAGTGATTGCGAATTTATTTCATGCAATCTCCCTGTCAACATTCAAATGATAGTGAATATGCTAGCTCTAACCAATTATACATATTTGGTTAATTTAGTTGTTTTTGGTATTTAGGAAGCACCAGATGTGTTACAGTGCGCATCAAATCTCAGCAAAGGTAAGGTAAGAACTACCAGAAACCATGAGTGTAACTGTATGTTCTTTATTCTCACTAAGCGCTGTCTCTTGTCCTTGCCACTGTCAAATTCAGGGATGACTTTGCCATTTCTGGCTCCCATATCTTTAAGGAGTCCATTTTCCTAGAGCATTCAACACACTCATTTTCATGGATTCCCCTTTTCCCAGGATTTTGGGTCAGCAGGTCAGTCGGTTCGAGGTCAGGCAGATATGTTGGTTACGTACGTCAGGTCAGGCAACTCTGTGGGTCAGGCGGATCAGGTCAGGCATCCTGAATGGCATAAAGGTGAGAATGAGAGGGCTTTTTTCCAGTGGCAAACCAAATTTTCATGGTATATAGGTTTCCATAGTCCTAACGATTCTCTTCCATTCCTTGCTCTCTTCTCACAGACCAGGAGAGGAGTCTCCTTTCTCTGGACTGGCAACCGCTTTCCTTAGCTCTGCTCCTTGCTGCGCCCTGCCCCCAGAATCCGAAGAGTGAAGGAGGAGGGGCACCATTTCAAACTTCCTTCTGTGTGGAAGATGAGATGAGGTCTCTTATGCCCTTCTATCTTTAAACCTCGTCTCTCCTAAGGAATTACCTGAGTGACCCGGAAGTAATGCTGCTACATCTTCAGATTAACCCTGAATGGTTTACTGACAAGGGTGTTAGAGACATGGTTGTCAGCCTCTTAGAGGGCATCAAACAGAAACGTGGAATGGATACCCAGGAGGGGAAGAGTGTGTCTGTTTGCACCAGGCACCTCCTAAGTTGAGACATAAAGCACCATTTATGTGAAACATATCTATTCTACAGAACCAAATAGCTAAACTCATTAGCGTTACGGCGCTCATCATAAAAGGGCTATAAAAACAATGTACGTACTACAAAAATCTCTCATTTGACCCTGAAATATTCAAAAATTGGACACAAAATGCCCTTTGTCTCGAATCCATTAAAACTGGGCCTCAGTTAAAACAAAAATACATGTGTCGCTGATATGTTACAGGTGAGCGAATTTTAAGGCAGCTGTATTACCTGAAAGGGTTTCAGTGCCACAACAGATAAATTAGCTTTCAGCTTCATCTCATTCCAAGGTGATTGCCTCAAAGAAAGGAGACAGAAAAAACTGTCATATTTTCTCATAAAACTATTTGAATCCCTACACTCATATTTATTAGTGTGAGCAAAACCTGGAAATGTTTATCAAGGTTTGTGTAGTAACTCTTCAGTCTGAAAACAAGCATGTTTTCTATTTTAGTAATTTCACAATTTAGAGGTGAAAATGAGTTACTCAGTTTTGGATTAATGTTTGAGTATGTATTGAATGTGTTTTTCCTAATATCACTCGCTTTCCAGGGAGTTTACGCTAAAATCTACAGGTTCCAGCTGTAGACAAACAAGGGTGCAGGCTCACTGCCGCATTAGGAGTCGCTTAAGTTACTCTGCTCCAGGGATGTCCAACCCAGGACAAGGAAGGCTGGATCGAAGCCACATGGTTAGGATAACCGCTTACTACCTAAATGGTGCTCACTTAGATTCATTGTATATAAATGCATCTTATGTCGATATACCGATGCTCTGGCATGGATTAGCAATTATACGCTAAACTGGTCTACTCTACTACATGTTGCTCCTCTGTGTATGTCCTTTGCTCCTGATCTAAGGCTGTTTTTGTCAGCTGTCAAAACGCCCTGAGCTATAGCAGAGATGAAGGTAAAAGGTGCCAGCAACGTGGCATTGCCTCTTTATCTGTGGAAGGGCTTTGTAGGGGTAACAAGCTAAGTGACCAAAAAACTCTGCCGCGCAACGCGGAGTTCCGTAAGCAGCAGAGTACATTTGGTCACGCCGTTTGCATTGATTTTCAGCGCCGGGTGTTTGTCCCGAGCTGTAAAATCAGCACGAACTGCACCATGCGCGGCACAAGAGGGCGCTGCTTCTTTTCTGCCGCTCGAGTAGATTTTCTACTCGAGCGGCAGCTTTCTCAACGCGAACGGAATGTTTCTCAACATGAGCGGTTGCGACCATCTGCGACTGCCCGCGTTGAAAAATCTGACCGCCTGCGTTGAGAAATCTCGCCGGGGGGTGGATTTCCCTCGCTCGCGCTCGCCATCTTGACATTGGCGGGCGTGAGTCAGGAGCTGAAAACTCCGCAAACAGAGCGAAGTTCACCACCCAGGCCTACTCCAAGCATGACTAGTTCTTCGCCTTCCACCTCTGTCTGAAGTTCATTGCCTGTCGGACAGTCCTTAAAAGAAACATGAAAAATCTGTGGAAATTCTGCAACACCATTCCCCTTTGTGATTCTAACAGACCTCGGTGTGGTTACTCTTCCTTGAGAGCAGCGTAATGTTACTAACGTCTCCCTTTGGCTCAGAAAGCACCTCATTGTGCACAGTAGTGTGCAAACAAGGTGCAGAACGTCACTGGATAAAGCCACTACAAGCTCTCTGGAGCCCCCTTGAGGCTGGATTATAATGCAAAATGTCCATTATTAGGTCGGCGCACATCATCCGGCTGAGAGCATTGCCACGATACACACATGCTAGCTCATGCAGGTATGTGTGTTATTGTGGCTTTTTTCCCTTTTTGACGATGTTGAATATCATCAAAAAGCATTGGCAAAGCCAAATGAATAAAAAGGTGAGACCCACTGGCTTTTGCAATCCTTGTTTTTTAATAGTTTAAAGGTTGGTGGAAGTTTTTAAGCATTCATAGTCAAAAGGAAGCTTACATGCATGAATGCATGAGAATTTACCCAACACACAACTAAATCATGTGAGGAAGATTGGCAATAAATTACACCAGTTTCCACCATCTAAGTGAGAGGTGAGAACGGAGGGTTCATCGGATCTTGAATTACAACCGTAGCAAACAGCAAGCAAATCATGGGAGAGAGATGTACAAAGGTACAAGCAAAACAGGTAAATGAGGATGTTCAGTCACTCCTCAAACTTTATGAGTGATAATCATCTGAATAAATGCTGCACTTGGCCCTTTCTACGAGGTCATCCCCAACCTTTTTGTCTTTGCCCTCCACTTTTTTCTGACCTTGTTTTTGCTGGCCTTATGACTCTGTGCACTTTACCACGGCTAACCAGTGCTAAACTGCTTGTGCTCTCGCCTCTAAACATGGTAATATTGGCTTATCCCCAAATGGCACATTTCATTTACTTAGATGTCCATAATAAAGTGACACTACATGTACCCAGGGCTTGTAAATCAAATGCTACCAGTGAGCCTGCAGCACTGATTCTGCCACCCACTTAAGTAGCCCTTTAAACATGCCTCAGGCCTGCCATTGCAGAGCCTCTATGTGCAGTTTTAAACAGCCATGTCAACCTGGCAAAATAAACCTTTTGCCAGGCCCAAACCTTCCTTTTTAATACGTATAAGTCACCAAGGGTAGGCTCTGGACAGCCCAGAGGGCAGGGTGCAATGTATTTAAAAAATAGGACATGTACATTTAAGTTTTACATATCCTGGTAGTGAAAAACTCTTAAATGCATTTTTCTCTATTGAAAGGCATATCTCTCCCATAGGATAACATTGGAGCTGCCTTATTACATTTTATAAGTGTAGTTTCCAAATGGGAAGAGATAACCAGTTCATGTTTGGTATCTCTGGAATCACAATTTAAAATCCTAACTTAGGGTGAAGTCGGATTTTAAATTGCAATTCTGAAAATGCTACTTTAAAAAAATTGGCATTTTTTGCCTTAGCCATTTGATGCCTGCAGCCTGTTTCTGGTCACAGGTGTAGCGGACAGTTGTGCTTTGTGAATTCCTCCTAGACAGTCACACATAATGAGGAGCTTAGGTGTGACTACATGGGACATCACTGGCAGGATGGGTGGGAGGAGCTGGGCCTAGCCCCACTTACACTTGAATAGGCTGTGTCATGTCTCCACCCAAAGGACTGCCTACCCACTTTAGTCTGGAGCCAGGGCCAGGAAGGCAGGGCATCTGTACACTTCAAAGGCATGCCTATAGAAGCTTCTCCCCACTTCAAAGATTCAACTGTGAATAAATACTGGACCTCGGGCACCAACTCTTCAGTACACTGTGGATACACTGCCAGGAAGATGGACTGCTGTGCTGCTAGAAGAACTGCCACCCTGCTGGACTGCTGCTCTAAAGGAACTGCTGCCCTGCTGTGCTGACCTGCTGCCCTCTTGCCTGGGGAAGAAGAACTGAACCTGCAACTTCATCTTGAATCCAGGACCCCAGAGTGACTCAAGGACTAGTCTGCTGGCCTCCTGATCTGAGCCTCAGGGACATAAAAGGCTCCCCAACCAGCTCCTGGACCCAGCTGCAGCGAGTTCCTGACCCCAAAGTGGTGCCTCTCAGTTCCCGAACCCTTGGTGTGGCTCATAGGCTCTTAAATCTAGCTTTTGGGCTCTTTGTGACCACGAACAGGCCTGTTCACACAAGACCGCGCTGCTCACGAAAATCGGCGCTAGCCACCAACAGTCTATCTCTTGGCACAGCAGCATTGCCATCCCGCAGGGGACGACCAACGTGAAGTTCCAGCCCGCCAGCCCGCGATGCCCGGCATACTCTTCACACCACGCCGACAACCACCCGCGACGCTCTCCTTGCTCTCCGTGACCCGCTGCAATGCGAGCGGGACTCTTGGCACAAAACTTGAGAAGGTAAATCCTCAACGGGGCTTATCTGAGACTGTATCCGACCTGTGCTTCATCGTAGTCAGCATGAACATTTGAGTTTGAACTGCTCCAGCGCAACCAGAGAGCCAAGGTTGGTGCTTTCTGCTTTTAGGCGCTATTTTACACTTCATTCTTTAAAAATTAATAACTCCAGTTCTACTGATTGGATTTTTGTCGTTTTGGTCTTGATTTATTAATTAAATTAAACTCTTTTTTTCTAACCTGATGTGGATCCTTTTGCATAGTATTTTCACTGTTTTACTGTTTGAAATGTTGCACAAATACTTTACACATTGCCTCTACGTTAAGTCTGACTGCTCTGTGCCAAGCTACCAGGGGGTTGAGCACAGGTTGGTTTGGGGTTTGGCTGTGCCTTACCCTGTCAAGGATTGTGGTTGCTCCTTGACCAGGGCTCACACCCCAGTCAACCAGTAACCCAATTTCTCACAATAAAGAACAAGCATTGGCACAGCCAACTGGCATTGAAGTTTGGCTTTCCCAATGTTTTTTGCTTATGCTTCATAGAATTAGAAAAAAAAATTAAATGGATATTGCTGATCCCCCATAAACTCCACGGGGCAATGATCCCCAAAAAACAAACCACAGGGCAAATATACATACACCTGCATGTATCACCATGCATGCTCACGTAGGCCTCAAGCTGCTATGGTGAGCCCATCATGATGGCATATAAATATGCATATGTCACAAACTTTACAATGTTTTTTTTTACACTTTGTTAACATCCAGAAGTTAGCAAAGTATTTTTAAAGCCCTGAATGAATCTGCAAAAATGCGTTTTTGTACGTGGGAAAAAAGCCGTGGAACACACTTATTTGGGGCAAAATATCTCCCAACAAAACGTTGGTCGCAGGAAAACGTACAACAAAGCACATTTTACAACTTTGCTACGTGCATAATTTATACATGTCCAGTACCTCCAGTGGAAACCAAATGTCTCCCTCACTCATTAATCGTTCCGAGGCTAAAATACAGGCAAACATGAGGCATAAAATAGCGGCTTAACTTTGTGATTAATAAATAGGCCAGTGTTGCTCTAAAATGTATAAATAAATGTTGCAGCCCTGAAAAACGGGGGCATCTGGAAAAATGATCCACATGACCCCCTACCCCCACCCTCTAATGGACCTGAATATCATACCAGCATGTCATATGAAAATTTCAAAACAAAGTGGACCTCTAATACAATATAGGGAAGGGCCTTATTAAAAAAATATGCTGAGCTCCAGCGCTGCAGGAGTGGTCACTAACATAACACAAGGGGTTACAAGTGTACCTGCAGGCTCATTAAAATGTCCAGATCCCTGGTTAAATGTTTCCTGATTAAACCTTTAAATAGTGTGCACAAATGCCCCACAGAGGTCAACAACCCCCCAGTACATTTAATTGTGGTCTCCTCCGCCTTTAATTCGGAAGGGTGACCTGTGAAATAACTTCCCTTGTTAGGAGCCCTTCTCTGAGCTGCAATAAGAACAGGCTGTTGACAGGTGATCACGCGGTGGTTAATCACAGCCGGGGTGCGGGGCTCGCGCGCGGTGCCTGCCGGCCTCGCGCTCAACTGTGCTCTTGTGGGCAGGCCCGACTAGGCTGCAGTGATTAGTGTGAAACAAGCGCAGCTCCTACAATCCAGGTGTGTAGGAAATCCTGGAGCCTTTGATGCTGAATTTACTAGCCTGCGCTCCCCGGGAAGTCTGGAGGTGTTCACCCATCTGAATTCACAGCAGACGGTAAAGCCACGCAGTGCGCGTTGATACCTCCTCCCCCCACCCCCCTTCCCCTGGGCCTTCAGGCCAAAGAGACTATAAATCAGGCCTTTCCTTGTGCTGAATACCATGAGAAACAGGAAGCACGCAGGGAAGTAAATCAAAGTCACGTTGTCCAAAATGTGGTGCACGCTGGCAAGTGGCAACCACGTGATGTCTGACCTGGGTCTGTGAAGTCTGAGGCGGCCAGGACTCGTGTTCCTCGAGACAGAAACGCCAGGCATAGCACTGTAACTTCTATCAACGTATGTCTGCATGCCTGACCAGGACAATCCCTTTATCCCATGCATGTCACTGTGAATGTGCTGACAGAGGAGCAGGGGACCTCACAGTGTATATGGCCTATTGTGCGAGGACCCACATATTTTAACAGAGGTATTGATAGGAAACAATACATCAACTGGTTCAAACGCAAAAGTCATCCAATCATGAGCATGGTACAATGCTGATCAACCAAAGAGGTTGGATTTTTCATATTTCAAAACTTCCAGTTATCACAAAGATGAAATCAGACGGCCCTGTGCCTAATCATGACATCACAGGAAATCGCATCCTATCATATTGGACATACATCAGAGGAAATGACAGTGTGGCTTTTGAACTAGATCACTCCATAAGAAATAAAAGAAATGGCTTACACACAATCGTTGCTTTGTTTACAGGCAGTGTCAAGTGACCAAAGGTATATGAGGACAAGCAGGCCCGCCGAGGATGTGCGCTACTGCCACATCAATTAAACACACCCATGCCACTTCTGAGGAGGGTGATGAAGCCACTGAATTCTCAAATGCATAGAATGAGCAACACATTTAATAATGACCTTCCTAAAATTGATTATATCCACATTTTTGTCCATATATATTTATTTTGAAAACCCTGAATAAAACACAGGATTTTATTTACATATACATTAAAACTAACATGTTTTTCATCCTATGAATTTGCTAAGCTATGCAACTCTAACCGTGGAGTGATGCAAAATGCCCGAGAATACCTTACAAAATTCGATGAGGGGCCTCAATATATTTAATAAGTCCGGCCACCTCCCTGATATACAAGGACCCTGGTCAGGATTAAAACGCCCAGAATGGTTGGGGTCCCCATAACCGCTGGCGGTGTACAGGCCTAATATTACATACCTGCTTTTTAGGTCGAGCCAGGGCAGGACATGCGCTGCTCTGAGACGCATGCTGTTTTTGAGTATGGACTTGAAGCTCCGCCCACTCTCCGCCCATATTTGTCATTGGCATGTGTCATTGTCCTTTGTAAATGCTGGCTTCTGATTAGTTAATAGGCTTGTTAGTCCCTCCTTAGTACCGCCTTGTCTTCATTTGTAACCTCTCATGAGGACTTGCCCTTTTACTTCTGTTGTTACACGGTATGCCTTATTTAGTCTGTAAGCACTATTTTCTTTAATGAGTTTCTCCTACTGCAGGCACGACATGCTTTCCTGCAACATTCAGCGCATCATGTGCGCTTTCACTTTCCAAGCAGCCCAGGACAATGGCGGCCGCTTCTTTGAAATTAAATAGGTCTCACATTTAAAAGAGTTTCAGCTATTGGCATTGTAAATGACAATGCCTTTTATATACGTGTTAATTATGAAAACAGATAAATAAAAGGCATTGTCATTTACAATGCCAATAGCTTAAACTCTCGCAAATGCGAGACCTATTGCATTGCAAATGCTTGTTATTTAGTGTTGTGCAACTGGCAAACTGTTGCCTCTTGCACAATTGTGTGTCTCTCTCGCTCCCTTTACTGCTGAAAATGCGTACCAAGAAAGACTCTAAGATGACTACTGTCCGAATTTGTGGCTGCAAAAAAAAAAACAATACAAAGTACAATATTTTCACAACTTTCTCATTGGCTTCAAAGTTATGCCTACAAACACACTTTCAACAAAATTTAGATGTTTCCTAGCTCCGCAGACATGTGCAGCATGCTGAGGAGAGACTACCACGTGGTGTTTCCAGATGTCTCAATCACAGATGCTGAGCAGACGGCGAGCCAGAAGAAAAAGAACAAAATGCTAAACTGAATTATGACGAGCAAGAGGCTAAGCGGCTCTTCCTGGGAGGTTCGATGTATAGTGTAACACAAGCTTCAAACCACTGCACCGAGGTGGCTGGAGCTAGAGTATAATATGAGCTTTAGATCACTGCCCGGGGTAGCTAGAACTGAAGTGTCATGTGAGCCTTAGATCACTCTGACTGGGTGGTTGGGATGTGCTTCCAGGATCAGCTTTAGAGCGCTGTGCGAAGGTGGTTGGATGTGTAGCATAAAGTGAGTTTTTGATTTCTGTGCAAGGGTGGTTGGAAGTGCATTTTTACATGAGCATTAGATCACTGTGCATGGGTGGTTAGAAGAACAATGTGAGTTTCTGATTCAGGTGCTTGAGTGGTCGGATGTGGAGTTTCACATGACCTTTACATCACTGTGCATGGGTGGCGGGATGTTGAGGATAACAAGCTTTAGATCACCGTGCAAGGATGGTTCGACGTCTATTGTAAAGCAATCTTTACAACACTGCACATGAATGTCTGGGTGCCTAATGTAATATGAGTATTAGATCAGTTCACATGGGAGATTAGATGTGCAAGGTAATGTGAGTTTTTGGCTCACTAACTGAAAAAAAACCATCCATTGGCATTGCCAATAGGTCTGGCTTAAAAATGTAACTGCCTTTTCAGTAACTGATTAGTTGAGGCACACAATAAGTCATAATACATCCAGAGTAATACACATAAACGTAAAAACATGGAAAATAAACTAAAAGAAACTAGAAAAAAGAAAGATGAAGTAAACTGAACATGGTGGGTATATACTTGCAGTAACGCGTACAATTATATGAAGCAGTGGATGCCCATCTTGCAATGGTGGTGTACACAATGTATAGTTGTTTTAACGTTCCAATATGGAAGCCATATTTAGAACCAACGTGTTGGCCGTTAAAAATAAAAAGCCAAAAAACATTGAAGTATGCCAGTTATTGTTTAGTGAACTAACTACAACTAACTCCCCCATCATGCACTGCTTATGGCCTCACGTATTACATTACTCATGACGTTAAATGTCCCGTAATGGCTGCCACAACATACTGTTCATGGTGTGGCCAGCCCATTAGGAACAACTAATCTCCTTTCTATTGGTCAATTAGAGCACATCTGGCCACCCACAGTCCAGTCTTCATCGGGTCTGATTTGGCACAAAGACCTCCATTTATACACAGACAAGGGCACAATCTCTTCTTGAAGCCTAAGCCCACCACCACTCAGCCATTCCCTCTACTTCTAGCCAGCAGCATTAATTTCACTTAAATACAGGGGTGGCTGGGCCATGGTCGGAGAATGGCACTGTGGTAGCAGACATCGGTGTGGCAGAACCGTCCTTCCACATGTGGCTAGACTGAAATGCTGTCAGTTACTAAAGAGTGTAGCAGATTTTTTTTTTTTTAAACTCAATTGACTTTTGTGTTCTAGAATACAAAACACGGAATTGGAATCTCTTGAATACACTGCTTCCATTTCCAAAACCAAATTAGGGTATACTTACATTGACCAGAACGACTTGCTCAGTATGCCGCTATAACCCTACCCAATAGAAAAACAGTAAAAAACCGTCAAGCTCTTAGGTCACACCGTAAATTCAATCAGTGTTCATTACACTGCACCCTGGAACCAAGTTGGAAAGCTGTGAACTTGGCTATGATTGCCCTTCTGTGGTGGTGCACGATGGGAAATCATGGGGCTCTTGTGAAGCATTGCGCTTCTGGCTGTCTCCCAGAAATCGATGAGCAAGCATCTCTTTATGCTTAAGGAAGCCTGCTTTATGAGATTTCCCATAGGACCTAAAGATGCGCTGGAAGCTCAAAGAGAGCAAAAGCACCACAGAAGAACCATCAATAACTCTTTTATATCAAACTTGTACCAAAGCCAGTCAATAAGGTTTAACTCGAGTGAATACAAACACGAACCACCGTCATAAATGTTTCATGGAGATAAACAACAAAACAAAAATACTAAGCACATTTCCTTCTTCTCCTCACACAACCAACAGTTCACCAATTAAGAATGTGGAAATTATGGATCTAAAATCAACTCCAAATGCATTACACCGGCAGGCTAATGATAAACTTAGGCAAAGGCTATTAAATCATTGCAGAAGTTGAACTGAAGATGAATAAATGCTGAAGGACAATTTCGTGTTGATTCGTCAAATGGTACCAAAGTTATTAACAATCCAAAAAAATGCATTTTCAATAGAATAAAAAGAGCGGCTGTACCATAACTACAGAGTCGCTTTTATGATTCTGTAATCATCTATTAATGTGTATATGTATGTATATATATATATATATATATATATATATAATTTTTATGCATGAGTGTGTACGTATTTTTTTCACTATTATTTCTAGCACTTCCATGTACATTGGCTTATTTATTGACTGACGCAAAGGTATCATACATGCTGGCAGTAAATATTAAGATCACCAAGCCACCTGTATATTCAGAAATAATGTTACACTTATACACATTCATAAGTAAAACTGTACAAGAGTTTTATTCTAGTGTTTAAAATTCTGATTGTGTGACCAGAAGCCTCCAGCTGCAACACTTTACTTTCTTTCCACATAAACCAAACTGGGTGCAAAATATGCTAGTACTTAGAAACAGGTGAATCCCCAGTCTCTAGAATTAAGTACAGTACATACAAGCTAGGCATTTACATTTTTTTTTATGAATTAGGAACATTTTATATAAGCTTACTGCATTAGTACCATAAACTATGGAAACGTACACACATATGAGTCTATTTTAATTGTTTTGGTTCAGAGCCCTTTAGAAGATGTCAGAGCAAGAGGCATGCTGACATTTACACAAGAAGCCTTCTAAAGTATCAGGCGCAAAAAGTGCACATTTAGATGTCTCTCTAAAGAAAGTGCTTTGTTTTGTTGGTAAATATTGAAGTCTTCTCTAGGGTTTTGCCAAAATTCATTAGTACAGAGGCTAATCTGGGATACTATCTATGTCACTGTCACCGTCAATCGGCATGTACTTGACAAGACATTTGTGCTGTGCTATGAAAATAAATGTCACCAAATTCTATCTCCCTCTTCATATCATGTAATAAATTCAAGATTGACATAGAATCATTCTGACAGTTTGGAAGCCAACTAATAGGGTTGAAAGTAATCTGAGATTAAATCGAAAACTCGTTGTCAAAAAGCTGGCAAACCTTGAACAAGTTTATTTTAGTCGATGCTTTCCTGTTTGATGCTTTGAATAAATGTATCAATATTTTTAGATTTCCAAGAAAAAACTACACGGATTCCCACAGATTTAGGTCTTTGTATTATGTTGAGTTCTCTTTTGTTGACCCTTGACTCCTCATCAAGACAATAAATATCAACGGCTCATATATATGTTGATACTAGTTTTTGCCAATCAAAGATGGGCGTGCATATTTCAAAATATAAAACAAATGCTAAGGCAGAAAGTTAATAACTATTGTAGCTCAAAATAAGCATAGACGATGTTCGCGACAGTAGTGTAGCGCCTCTTATTGGTGGCATTAAGTGGGCAATTCTGCTTCAACTGAGGCAACAATACTGCATATAGAGTACCTGGCGAAAAAAGAGGCTGCCACTGAGGTGCCGGTAGAGGCTTCGCTAGCGACATAGGTGCTCTGGGAGGCAGGGAAGCTGTACAAGGAGGGCTTGTCTGCATTGTAGCGATTCAGCGCGGCCTCCGTCAACCCCTCCCGGCCAGTCTCGGTCATCAGCTGTGAGATCTGCAATTGAAAGAGAGGCAAAATGGCTCATTAGACAGACTGAAGGCCTGGGATTCAATCCTCAACCTAACTCGCTAGGTCAGCCATTTTGTTTAATTGTTTGTAAGGCGCACTGCACATTATCCACCCCCATCATGTAAAACATAAATTGTAGGTTCTGCGAAGATGTACAGCTGGCTGAGACAAGAAGTAATTTACTCTAGTGGAATAAACAAAATAATATTACTTAGTTTTTATGTGGTGGGCTTTGGTTTCTACAGGGACAGAAGGAGAAGCCATTTCACTAAAAATGCAGACTCATCCGTATTCATTTTACAAAGATTGCCCATGGAGTACACCAAAAGTGGTGGAGGACGGCTGTTTTAAAGGACCCACACTGATTGAGTGAATATTTTCTTTATCACATGCTACCTTTACTTTCTATGGTATAACACCTTTGTGAGTCCACCAAGGGTAATTCCTCATATGTTTCCAGGCATCCAAAATAAGGTAACCACCTGGCTTCTTGGTCATTACGGACACTGTCTCCAGTCCTGACCTTTTCACCTACAGATCACTGATTTCAGGTGTGTTACCCAATGGAAGCAAAACAAGACTACAACACCCAGAATGCTTTAGGATATCACCCAGACATTCAGGACTGGAAGCACTACTGAAGGTAAGTGGTCACCCTAATTCAACACATAGTTGCAGGAAGCTGGTCAAAACAGTCTTGAACTAGTGAAGATAAAGAACTTTTAGAAATTTAACAGGGTATTTCTCTCCTTGTTTGTTTTCTAGCAAGTTCCCTCTAGTCCTTAATGTTTGTGCCAACCCTTCTTAGTGGTCCACTAGGGGACAATAGCCCTGAGGTATGTTTGAAAATTGCCTTGCAGGGTCATCCATGTTTTTCAAACCAAGTATTCTTTGTGATGTCATGTGTAGAGCATAAACCCTGTTGAGAAGACTCACCCCAGTGGGTTCCATAAAAGGTGCATGTAGGGGGCGAGGTCAATCCTCCCCTACCCTGGCTGTGATTATTGGCAGGCAATATCAGTCTCAGAAACACTGTGACAAGTGCAAGTGAGTACAAGCAGTATTACTGGCCTTGTATTGCATCTTCGGTGGCACAGAGAAAATAATGAAGACCCACCCCAAAGAGAGAAATAATACTTTTCTTCTGTTCTAAAATGCCGATTTTTATCCACAACACTCTGGAATAATTTTAGGAAAACAACATCAATGGCCCTGACCACATAATAAAATATTTAAATATATGTAGGTGATAACGACCAGGTGACTTTATCATGGGCCTGTAATATTGATACATATTGTTTATTGAGAGTGAAAAAAATATCTGGTTCATTTTTTTAAAACTAAGGTGACTCTAGGAATAGTCAAATGCTTCCAAGTCCCAACTTATGCCGTGAGCTTCTTTTATTTCGGATGAGGGTGCAAACTACCATAGTGGATCAGGTGCCGACATATTGACAAAATGCGGCTACCAATTGCATAGATGTAATGATTAAGCACGTATTTTGCTTCTTTGCCCAATAGACAAGGTAATAGGGACAAAATGCCTGAAAACCATGTTTTTAAACGACTGGTTACACATTGTTTAATATAGCCTTAGAGTCCGCCGTAGCGTGCACTACTGGCCATTGAAAGGCTTGCTCCAGCGTTAAAGGCCCGAGTCGAGGGAGAGGGCTTTAATGGCCGATAGAGCCCGCTTCGGAGGGTTCTAAGGCTATTTGACTGTTTCAGCATGAAATTGGGACATGGGTAATTTTTGGGATTTATGGACAGAAAAGTCTTAATAAGTGAATAAAAATAAATATTAGTAAGGGGTCCAAGTGATTCGATATAAGGCACAGTGGTTTGTGTTTGTCCCCTGAGATGGTAATATAGGTCCACAGAACACATTATTTACAACCCTACAAAGCAAAAATGCTTAAACGAATGCTGTATGAAACGAGTGCTGTATTATGTTATTAATACATCACCACGGATATATTCTAACGCATCCGCAAATATTTCTCAGGCCCAACATGGAAATCCGTAATTTACAAGAAAGATATAATAAACTTCAGTGAATGCTCGTAATTCGTGAATTGTAACACCACTTTGTGATTCCTAATGAAAATTGGTCCAACGGGGGACAGCTTAACCTTTGCGAATGAGTTACCCCCTCCTTTTAAAAGTTTTGCACCTAGCCAGTCCTGAGACATACACATATAAATATATTGTGTATAATCTAAATACTGTTGTTTTAACCCCTTCCCTGCGCCGCGAATTCCACTGCGGCGCTGGGGGGGGCTAGGGGGTGGGCGTGGCGCTTCGGTGCTCATGACGGCTCCACGCCGTCATGAGTCACGGGCGGCGTTTGCTCATGACGGCGTGGAGCCGTCATGACCACGCCCACTCGTTAATTCGCCCGCACAGGCGGGGAATTAGTCCCGCGTAGGCGGAGCGTGGGCGGAGCGGCAGCGGCATGACGGCTCCACGCCGTCATGAGCACCCGGCTACCTTGACTCATGACGGCGTGGAGCCGTCATGAGCACCTAAGGGGTTAAGTGGCCTAAGCATCTTTGTAATTTTAACCCAATAAACGTCTCTTTCAATGTGATGTTTCTCTGTACTTTGTAATCTTGTTCTAAATAAAATCAGCCCACAAAGCTGCATCTACTGCTAAAGTGCAGTGATTCTGTTGGACATAAACGCTGGCAGCAATTACTTGAAAACCTTTGTAAACCTGCACAGACAGATTAAATTGCATTTGCCTATAATTTGTCATTGTAAATGCACGTGCCAGTTATTCAGTTCTCCCATTTATCATTAGCACAATAAAAAGCTATACATCAATAATAAAAGGGAAATAAATCACCGAGGATCAAATAACACAAGTGGTCTCCTTTTATTTACACGGGAGAATGTGACACTCGTACAAATTAAAAAGCTGTTCCTCTTCTAAGACCTCTGCCAGTCGCCCTGATTGTCTTCGTCAGTGGCACAGAAAGTGCCAACAAAAGGGATGGGCTTGTGAAAGGCCAGATAAGACTCTGTGGAAGGCTTGCAAACAAGTGATAGAGAAAAGACGCCAAAGGGGTTGCGCTGGCTATTATGTATTCTTAAAGTGTACTAAAGCGCTCCTGTGTTCAGCAGGCGTCTTCAGAGCACTTTACAACAAGCATTTTCAATGCAATAGGTCTCGCATTTGCGAGCGTTTAAGCTATTGGCGTTGTAAATGACAATGCCTTTTATTTATGTGTTTTTTAAAGCAACACATATATAAAAGGCAGTGTCATTTTTAATGCCAATAGCTCAAACTCTTGCAAATGCGAGACGACTCTAATGGTGGCCGCGCCCCTTTCTTGAGACATTGCTCACCGTATGCAGGTTACAGTGAGCAGCGTCTAAAGAAAGTGGTGTGGCCAACATTAAAGTGAAAGCACGTATGGAGCGCTTTCACCCAAAACGAAAAGAAAAAAAATCATTTAAAGGTTCTGTAGCACGGCCACTAAAGTGAAAGCGGCCCACGCTGTTAAATAAATAAATAAGCACGGTTGCTAAAGTAAAAGCGGCCCGCGCTGTAAATTAAATAATTTAAAAAGGGCAGCGTCTAACTGAAAGCGGCCCGCTGTAAATTAAATAATTAAATAAGTGCAGCTGCTATAGTTAAAGCAGACCGCGCTATAATTTAAAAACAAATAATATAAAAGCAGGTGGCCTGCTGCGATGTCGTGGGTGGAATAGGGGAAGATCATTAAAGAAAATAGTGCTCAGCGACTTATAAAGCAAACCGTGTAAGAACACAAGTAAAAAGTCCAGTCGTTATGGGAGGTTACAAATGCAGACAAGGCGGTACCAAGGAGGGACTACTAAGCCTATACACAAATTAAAAGCAACGATTTCGCAAGGACAGAAACAGGAGCCAATTGAAAAGATGGGTCGGAAAGGGGCGGAGCTCCTATGCCGTACCTCAATACAGCATGCCTCGCAGTGCAGCACATGCGCTGCCCCGGCTCGACCTAAAAAGGGGTACGAAAGAGGGGAGCTAAAAGAAGCACTGACGGTGGTTGAGTCTACAAGGCATAGTAACTAGAGCAAAGATCCTAACTGGAACCCTCTGCGGAATGTTTTTAAGTCTGCAAATCAGAACACAGTTGTCATTTGCCTGCATTCTAGGTATAGTCTGAACCAAGGACACGAGGCAGACAAAAACATTTGGCCTGTCTGCTTTAGGGGTGAGATTGGGACGACAGGTGATCATAGCTTTTGCCACAGTAACCAGGGTCTACTGCGTACTGTGGAAGGTGCCCCTCGTCACAAGGATCCAAATGCTCTACCAGTGGCGGCCGGCATGGCTCACGGGTGGCAGGCAGGCACGATCGCACAGGTGGGGTTGTGGGGGCAGGGGGAGTCACGCATGGTGCAAATAGAAAGAATTTTGTTTTAAAAATATAAACTTACCTTGCCGCCGGCCCGGTCCCTCGTCTATGCTCCTGCTCTCCTCGTGCACATCGAGGAACAGGGAGCAGGCCCCACTGACCAATCACAACGCTGCATTGCAGCGTTGTGATTGGTTTTGAGCATCCTGGTTCGACACTCAACCAGGGAATGGGGACCTGGGCATGTTCTCCATGCAGGCTGTAATGCAGTCTGCATGGAGAACGGGAAAAGTGCGCAGGACTGGTTTGCGCAGCCCTAAAGGGCCGACCAAACAGTCATTGTGCACTTAAGAGTGAGTAAACCACTCCTCCCCTGAACTGCTCTAAGAGCAGAGCAGCCCCGCCCACCCACCTGCTAAGCAGCAGGAAGCAGCATAAAATGATAATAACGCAAAGTTATTATCATCTTATGTTTCTGCATCGCACTGCTTAAAAGCAGTGGGGCGACGCTACTCCGCCATAGCGGAGGAGCCTCCACTGTGCTCTACAGCATATAGGGCCTAATGTTCGAAAAGGGAGGTCGCTAGCAGCTGGTGCAAATTGCACACCAACGTTTTGCAACCTGCCTTTTATTTGGCAATGTTACCTTTGTACTAATAGGCAGGGCTCAAGTGGGACGAAAAAACTGGAGGGGTCTCTCAAAGGGGCGTGACAGATGTAATTAAGGGTGTGGCTTAAAAGCACATATGCTAAAAATCTGTGCTTGGCATAGTGCGACGCTTGACTGGTATTTTGCTGCTTCTGCCATTGCATCCAGATATATAATACAAGTAACATTGCACCTACAACAAGACAGAACAATTGGTTTTATCGATGGTTGTTAGTTGCATAAGACAAATAAGCAACAACTACAGCTTCTTTGTATATAATATTGAAAATGCTTCAGTTCTGAAATGATGAGACTGTGAAAGAACTATAACGAGTCTGTGGCAAAGTCATCCTGTGCCCTGGGCACCCCCCAACGTTTTGCTGACTGGTACTGGTGGTAATTGACTCTGACTGACCCTGGGCTCTGCCTAACCAGGCCCAGGGCCCGTGCTATGCTGAAAACAACTAGGATACAGTGAAAACACCTACATACACTAGGGTATTTTGTAAATGAAGTAAGGTCCTTGTAGGTAATTAGTCCAGTAGCCAGTAGTGTAGATTATGTAGTTTATTCAGTTACAAGTAAGATGGTAAAGGCCCCACCGGGAGCAGCATCCTGCTGCTCAGCCCCACTCATTCCAACTCCACTCATCCAAACCATGTACTCATGAACATTCTATTACATCACACTCACACAGGCTAAGCAACAAGGAACTAGGAGACACAGGATATAACACATCACCTTCCTTCAGAAAACAATAAAAACAACAGGAAGCAAAGTGAAAGAAAATACATATTCACACTTGCTGTACACCTAAGCAACCAATCCTAAATCACGAGGAAAGATCACATTACATCCTTAAAATATTAAAATAAAATTAGGTCACATAAGATAATATATCATGAAACACTGCATTGCTAGATTTGTAAAGGAAGAGAACATAAGATTATAACATACATGAATAGTCACATTTGCATGAATCATTACATTCCTAGAATTGTAAAGGAAATTAATTGCAAACATAGATCTCACATACAAATTACATATATATCTCGCGATGCAAAGGAACACACATAACCACCACACTCCACAATTGTACGCACTGCAGAAACACGACAGCGCACCACGTCAAACTAAGCAAAGGAACACACTTGTTCCAGGCAGGATGCAACCTCCACACCCCACCACTGTACGTGCTGCAGAACACTACAACGCACCACGTCAACTAAGCAAAGGAACACACTTGTACCAGGCAGGATGCAACCTCCACACCCCACCACTGTACGCGCTGCAGAACACTACAACGCACCACATCAACTAAGCAAAGGAACACACATGTTCCTGGCAGGATGCCACCTACACACCCCACCACTGTATGGACTGCAGATCACTCAAAGCTGGAAGCAAACTGCACAGTCCCCTCACTTCATGACCAAGGATACATAAAACTCAAACTCACCACAGAGACACGTAAAAACGCCCAGAAAAGACAAACAAAGAGGACTCTCAAATAACTTCAAAATTACTGAATATTGCACCCACTGCTAATTAATTAACAGAGTCTCACATCAGATCCACCCTAAGGACTCCCACACACAGGAAATTAAACGCACCCATAGTTTATAAAACACTCCACCGTGCACACATCCAATACAGAATCACATGCAACAACTCAAACATAAACCACAGCCAATAAGTATGGCAACAGAATATTCAACATTGGATTAACAGCAGATTAGTATGAATCTGATGGTTGCTTCCAACACTGTGTAACAGTTCAGTGCTCACCCGAACACGCTACCCACAAAACAACTGTATCTGAAAAGTCACTGAGGCCCATAACAGCTTGGCAACACAACAAATTAAAACAGAAGTAGTCACCGTCGAAACGAAACACCCCGCCAAACTTTGCCAGACTCCTGCTGCACCTGCGTGTAGATGACCTCGTCGGGGATTCACGTTCTCAGTACACTGGATTGCCAGCGTGCCGCACCTGCTCACAAATCCATATTTAATTCATACGACTGGCAGTATGCGCGTCAGCTCTCCGTTACTTGCGTTGCTAGGCAACCGACGTGCGTGCAACACCGCGTTGACTATCAATCCAGGCGTCGCCAGCTAACCGACGCTGACGCGTCTCTGTGCTCCCCACCAGAACGCTCAACGTGGGACGTTCGTGAACCAGGCGTGTCACATATATAATCAGGCAAGTCAGGCAGATGATAATGATGCGTCACTGCGTTTCTTCCGGCTCACGCCCACAATGACAACTTTGCTGCTACCCGGCCGCAGACTAACGCGTTGCGTGGCAGCATGAACATTCTTCAAGACAACGGTGAGTGCCACGAGCGCTTATTTTTTTTAAATTTGTATATCCACAACATGGTCTTCCCACCAGAGTGTCACATCAGAACATTTGCGGCCTTTTGTTCTAAGCTTTCCCTGGGGCCCAACTTACGCCCCTGAACTAATGTCTTTATTTAAATAATAAAGGCAGATAGCACACCAGCGCGCTAAAATGTGTCCTTGAGCCACCCATGTGTAGATGTAGATGCTGTCATTGAAGGACTAGCGAAAGCGTCCTTTACGATTTCAAAGGTACCAATGTCTCTTGCACCCAGTGCTTCCCAGCATATGAACTACTGCAAACATACTGCCAATTACTCACAGCGGGTAGAATCCAGATCGTACACCAGCCCCATCAGTTTGCTTACATGAACACCTCTTGCCAAACAAATTCGCTTGAAATTGATCAGCACAACAGGTCCAGTCTTTTAATGTGCACGTTCCAATGCGATGTTGCTGGTTATTTACCAAATATAAGATGACTGCTGCTAAATAACACAGCCGGTTTACTCCTTGTGAAATGTAGTCCCAACATCATCCATGAAGTGCCTACATGACTTCAGATGGCAGACTAAAAGGATAAACACTCAAAACTCACATTCAGTAGGCTGTCTGTAGGCAGGCAGGTTTCAAGCCATTCAAGCCACACAATGTCCAACGCCCAAAACATACTTCTGTAGGCTGTCTGTTGTAGAAGACATCGGTGAGGCTTCCAGGCGTTGCTCAGGCTAATTTTCAGGCTTCTTTACAGACTCTGGCAATCTTCTTTTAGTTGCTTGTGTAATTTCTTGGCTCTACACGCGTGGTTCTTTTCAAAATCGTCGCCACTTTTGTAAACGAAGTAAGGTCCTTGTGGGTAATTAGTCCAGTAGCCAGTAGTGTAGATTATGTAGTTATTCAGTTACAAGTAAGATGGTAAAGGCCCCACCGGGAGCAGCATCCTGCTGCTCAGCCCCACTCATTCCAACTCCACTCATCCAAACCATGCACTCATGAACATTCTATTACATCACACTCACACAGGCTGAGCAGCAAGGAACTAGGAGACACAGGATATAACAGGGTACACTAAGGGTTGGGGTACCCCTGTGACTGGCATGCCCTACCCCATAGGGCCCTAGTACATATTAGGGCAGGGGGATTCAAACTACCTATCAGTCCCTAGTATATAATAGGGCATGGCAGTTTAGACACCAGCAGACCTTTCTGCACTTGCATGTGAAAGTGGCTCTGTGTGGCAGGACTGCTTTTAAAAAGTAAATTGTGCCCAAACTCGACTTTTGTGTTTGGGGCACTTAAAAATGGTTAACCTACAATGTTTGGGCATATTTGGTACCCCCAGGGTCTCCCCTAGGTATCCCAGGGGTGGGGGGTCAGGTATCTATAAGGTGGACCCTTATAAAATGAGTTTTATATGCCCTGGGTAAAGTGAAATTGCACAGTTCACTCCCCACATGGTGATAAAGTGCTGCCCAAAATCGACTTTGGTGGTAGGAGCACTGTGGAGGGAGGATCTGCAATATTTTTACTTATTCAGAACCGCTAAAGTCTCACCTATGTGTTCCTGGGGTGGGGGTCCTGTAGATATATGTAGCGTACTTATAAAATATGTTTTATAAGCCCGGGTGCTGGAAAAATGGCCCAAGTCACTTTTCCCATTGCAAATCCCATGCCATAGTGTAGTATCCTGCATATGTAGTGTAATGTGTTTTCCACCCACCTGCTTAGCCAGTGCCTGTGTTCTGATCACAATAGAATGTTGGAGTCTGATGAGCCTCGGAATGTTGGGACACAGAGAGGCGAAGTGACAGTTAGGCATGGGCTGAGCAGCACACAGGCTGCTCCTGGTGGGGCTCTCCTTCTGAACTTAACTACTTGCTTTACTACTTGTTACCTGCTTGAATAAATCACCTTTAAGTTAACCTACCTGCGTGGACCTTCGTTACTACACATAGGTTAACATTGGAAAAGGTTATTAGTTAATAACAGGAGAAAGAAAAACCATAAAACTAGGATTAAAGGACTCAGTAGAATGGTAATGATAAATCCAAAAATATGGTATTGTTGAATTTATTGTAAAATGTACAGACAAGAAGTTATAAGACATTTTTTGTCTGTGAGCCAAAATTCAACCCTGTACTGCCCTACCCTGATTGGTCAGAGATAAGTGGGTGAGCCTGGCTGCTTTGAAGAGGTGACAAATGACCCCTGGGGTTAGGAAGCCTCTTGGGGAGGAGAGGTTGCTGGGCATAGGAATGCCAGAGCAGGGGGAGGAGTCGTAAACCATGGACTTCAAGCGAAGGGGAGGACCCCTGTTCACCTCCAGCCAGATGCTAGTATTAAGGAAGGAATGAGCAGATGCAAGGGGGAGAGACTATGCAGATTAGCCATCCTATGGGGTGTGTTTAGCCAGGTCTTCTCTGCCTGCTGAAAATTCTGACATATTGAATTTTGGAAGAATAGTGGTTTCTGGGTTAGCATTTTGCCACACTCTGCAGGAAGTGGTCAGACCTTTGGGTGGAACCCTGCAGCTCATTGGACAGGAGTGCCCTCCTGCTTGACCCCAGAGAACACTGAATAAGTATCTGAGAAGGGCAGAGCCCCTCAGATCTGCTGCTTGAAACTTAAGAAAGCAAGACGGGCCATGCTGGAAGTTTGATGTGCATTTCAAAGGCCTGCACTCTGAAGGCTGCACCATCTGCAACTACAGCCTGTGGATTACTTTGCTGTAAAAGGACTAAAGAGTGGACTCCCTGCAAGCTACAGGTTAACAGAGCTCACCTGGACATCACCACAAAGAATCCCCAGCCTGGAGTACTACCAGTGGATTTGTAAGGGTTTTGTTCAAGTGGATTGTGGGAATTGAAGTCTCACACTTTCAAGGACCCTCTTGGAGATTCCAGAACCTTGGATTGTGTGTTGGATACTTTGGGACCCGCAAGAAGAACTTCAGAAAGGAGTTCTAACTGGACCCAGCCTGCTGGAGGGGGCTGCACAAGACTGGTGAGAGATTCTCCAGAACAATTGCTAAAAGTGAATGTGTCCTTGTCAGAGGCATCGAAATGACTCAAAGGGGCACTGTTGGTTTCTAAGCACTAGAAAGTGACTAATCTTTAAAAACTCATATCTCTGGTTCCCTACAGTGGATTTTTTTCGTTTTGGTGTCATTTAAAAGATAAAAATATTTCCTATTTTTATAAATTGGTGTTGGATTTTTCTTTTGTGATGTGTCTTAATTATTTACTGAATTGGTGTTTTTAAATGCTTTACATACCTGTCTTTGAAGTTAAACCTGCCTGCTCGGAGCCACGTTACCAAGGGTTGAGCATAGGAATAATTTTCTAAGACCTATTCTGAGCCCTATACTGTGTTAATGGCCTTATTGCCAGTGGCAGACCTACATTTGCCCCTACCAATAATCCACTTTCCAACAGAGTCTCTTTGAAGTTACATCAGAGGCAGTGAAGGGTGGTACTGCAGCAGACTTTTTTTTTTTTAAATTCACCCTGAGTGCTAAAATGGAGAGCACGATAGGGACCAGTCTCAGCACCTGCTTTTTAAAACTGGCGGTGCTGAGCACCGGCAGGACCCGGCCCACTTAAAGCCCTGCTAATAGGCGAGCCCTTGCGATTGTCTAAGAACAGCCTGCAAGGAACAACAGACTACTGCCACTGCATTTCCATTCAGAAACGGGAAATGTTTTCTTTAAGAGGTGCTACTTTAAACAAAAAAAAGTTTTCCAATTGGTATGACATTGGGTGGGGGGGAGTAAGCATCGGTCAACACTATTCCCAAATGGAAATCGGTCCAAGGTTTGCTTTTACAAATGAGTTACCATCTCCTTTGTGGTTTGGTAATTTTGCTATGGTTTTGTGATCGCAATTGTGATAAGAGACAACTGAAATACGTCCTTGGGAATTCCAATTAGGAAGAGATGCCCCTTTCAGACCCTCTCCTAATTGCAATTCAGAATAAGTAATTGTAAGAAGCTGGCTCTGTATATACTATATCAAAGTAAGGTATAGTGTGCACAGAGTCCAGTGGAACCCCAAAGGTAGGCATAGGTAAAAGTAGATAATACCTTACTCTTTATTTGTGGTAGTGTGGGCGAGCAGTAAGGCTTTATCAGAGGGTAGTGTCAACACTCAACGACTGAACTCAGACCAATTTTATTTGTATAAAAATATTATTTAGTTAGATTTTATTTTCTAGAACCAAGCCAGGCCTGGTACAGGTAAGTATAATAATACTTTGCAATATTTATGCAGTAAATTACAGTTGAATGCAGGTTCAATGCAGTTGGTTGATTTACAGGTAAGTAAACAGTCAAAATTACTTTTCAGTTACTTTGTAAATTACAGGATACGTTACTTCTTGGATTACTTTTTAAGTTACTTTTGCTACTCAGTGTGATATGCCTAGATATCACACTGGGACATTTCCTAGACAAAAGGTAAGTAATTCAGTTTTTACACATTTGCAGTTTCTTAGGGTTTTCATACAAACTAACTCCACACATAGAAGATTTCTCACAAGAAAGCAGTCAATGCAGACCTATGGGAGAAAACAGTGTTATGGGTTTACAGGTAAGTATTCAGTCTTAGGAGTTGGTTTCCTGGGGTTAGAAGCAGGGTTCCCCCAGGGTCAAGGATGCACTCTCAAAGCACCCTCAGCAGCACTAGGGCGACCGGGTACAGAGTACTGCAGGCCACAAGGTAGTGGGAGCAAAGCTCCTGGTGTTAGGCTTAGGGCAAAGGGGGATCCGATTTAGTACACAAGGTGCACCCACAGCGGCACAGGGGCGGCCGGGTGCACGGTGCTGATTTGCCGTTGGGTGCAACAAACACTGCAGGCTCGGGGACGAAGATCTTCTGGAGGCGACCACCGGTTGGAGAGGAAAGTTGGGATGTCTTGGGATGCCGGGACACCGTTGGTTGAGCCACCCAAGGCTGTGGGATGTCAGTGCAGGGGTGTCTTTTGGCGTCAGGTTTCTCTTACCGGCTCCGGTCGCTGTCAGGGTGGGGTCCTCCAGAAAGGGGCTGCAGGCGTCAGTTGGAGACTTGAGGCAGATCAGGGATCACCAGATCCCAGGTCAGGATTACCGGGGAGACCTCCTAGTCGTGGTATTGGGCCACTCGAACTCAGGCCGTGGGCGTTGGGTGCAGAGTGGTGCAGACTCGCGGATTTGGCCAGAGCGGGAGTCTGTGGGTGAGCAAATCCGGTGCTCACGGGAGACAAAGTCTGGTTTGGGAAAGCAGACCAGGTCCTCCGGGTTCTTGGGGGCTGCTGGCTGCAGGACACACCGGGATTTCGCTGTAGTTGGTCGAGGTCGGGACAGGCCGGTAGGGCTGGGTCTAAGTCAGTTGGTGTCCTCCTCTTATTCTTCAGTACGGCTCTTCGGTCCTTCTTCTTCTTGTTTCTTCTTGTCTGAGGAGGCAAGGTTCAGGGTTGCCCCTAAATACTAAATTTAGGGGCGTTACAGGTAGGTACAGGTCGGGACCAATGGGTCCCTTGCTTGGGCTGGGTACACCCTTATTATGCCACCCTCCAGTGGGAGGGGGGCATGAGCCTCACTCTGGTTGGCTGGGTCCCCCCATCTGCAAGATGGCGGGGTCTGAGAGTTGTGCTTCACCTCACCTCCCCCACCTGAGGGGTGGGGTTGGCAAAGGTGGGCACACCTCTCCTCCTGACTTGGTTTTCCCGCCGATTCTCCCACCCAAAGTGGGGGTCAGAACCGGTGGGGGCCAGTTGCTGGGAGCAGCAAATGGCTGGGGTAGCCCACGAAGGCGGCAAGCCTTTGAAGCTTCCCCTTCGTGGTCCCTGCCCATCCTGGGGGAGGAGGCTTGGCACCTCGTCCCAGGATGTGCATTGTTTCAGGACCCCGAGAGCGGCAGGGGTCCAGAAACATGTCTGGTGGTGGCAGCTGGCGATCACCCACTCAGCCAGGATACTAGACTTAGGTTGTTTTTCAGGGGGCATCTCTAAGATGCCCTTTGAGTGCATTTTTCATTAAATCCGACACTGGCATCAGTGTGGGTTTAATGGGCTGAGAAGTTTGATACCAGTAAAGCCAGTATGGTGCTGTGGAGTTCGTAATGACAAACTCCCAGACCATATACTCTTTATGGCATTACTGCACTTACAATGTCTAAGAATTGACTTAGACACTGTAGGGGTACAGGGCTCATGCACCTGTACCCTCACCACTAGTATCGTACACCCAGCTAGAGGGGTGGCTTACCTAGGCCAGGACAGTGGATTGTAGGCATGGCACACAGGGATGTGTGCTTTGTCGACTCTTTGTTCTGCACCAAACACACAGCCTGCAATGGCAGTGTGTGTGTAAAGGAACCGGCCCTCTAAGGGTGGCACAATATGTGCTGCAGCCCTTAGAGGCCTTTCCTGGCCACAGTGCCCTTGGTACCTATGGTACCTTTTACAAGGGACTTGCATGTGGCCAGAGAGTTGCCAATTGGGTTTTGCAACTGTATAGTTGGGCATAGTTCACCTTGTCTCCCCGCTGTGTCTCCTTCCTCCCCCACCGACCGTTGAGACCTAGCATTTTGGCCGATGCCCGGTGGAGCTACCTTGATAGCTATAGAGGAGATGGGCTGTGGACTTCCCCCCCGGCCGTCACCTACCCAGCCGGACTTTGGGCAGACTTCTCTTTGTCTCTCCGCCTTATCTCCCTCCTTCCCTTTTACCTTACCCTTCTACGCTCCTTTTCCTTGTCTTCTATGCTCTCCAACAACAGATGTAATTTGTAACTGATGTAACTTCGTAACAATGTGGAACCTCATGTAAAGCGCTCTGATACCTCCGGGTCTAGCCAGCGCTATATAAAACTCAAATAAATAATAAATAGTTTAGGGAAAGAACATAGGCCCTGGGTACCTGGTTGGCAGGAACCCAGGGTACACTCAGTCAAAGTACATCAACATTAGGCAAAAAGTGGGGGGCAACCATGCAAAAAGGGGCCCTTTCCTACAGTCATACAACTCCTTTTGTGATTTGGAATTGCCTTTAAAATTAGTAAAACAGTTTAGTGCATTTGTAAATGTCATTTTTCCGTCGCAAATCTTGTCATTTTGCAAATAGCCGGCTTTGCCACAACACAATCCTTTCATGGATCTGATCTATAGACTCTGAACCGGAGTTAGGCTTTTCATTTCCTCCATTTTCTCACAATGAATTGTTTTATATTTTCTCATATATTCTTAAGTAAGTAAAGGCTTTGATTAAGTTCTACAGGTCACTGGCCCATTCCAACCTAAGCCTTCCATTAACCAACCCACCACCGTAGGGTTCCGTTTTGCAGTGCCATAGCTTGGCAACAATAAGCCTTGATTGGACTTAATGAAGTGAGGCCTGAATTGGTGCCCTTCTGTGCCCCAAATTCCACAATATCTTCCAAGCTGCCATTCCTCCCAAAGAAAAAGTAGAAGGTAATTTCCAACATAGCAACTTAGAAGAATGTAATCTAAAACGTGGCAGTCATTCCCTCACCTTCTTGTTCCTCATATAGGAGAGCTCAGCAGCTTGACTGATTCCATGAGGATGAATCCAGCATTAATTAATATTTCTAAGTTTGGGGGTTTAAACATGGGGGTTGATAACTCTGCCATCTTTTCAGAAACATAACATTTTCTCGGAATCAATTTACAGTATGAAAAAGCATTAAACACTACTATATATTTTGAATTATGTGTCACAGATGAAAATGATGATCAGGTGGTGACTGGCAACTATCCAGCATACGGAGCAGCTTTTACTGGAAGGGAAAATAGGCTTTCGGAGTTGCCAACTCATCGAGGTAGTACTACATTGGGCGTAATGTCAAGAAAAAATGTAGAAGCTCCCCTACCTCTGAAATGAATACAAATATGTTTGGAACAGATGTTTTATCAATGATAGACCGCAACTGTTGCAGATACACTTGGACATGTGTATGTTTGAATTACAGAAATTGTTGAAAGGCATAGTTTGCATTGTCGGCAATTCGTTGACGAGACCTCTTGCTTATACAGAGCTCTTATTTACACTTCACCAAATTAGCCCTAAGTTAGCATTATGGCCAGGGCTTTAAGTGGGGGGGGGTCTGTGGGGGTCTGAGCACCCCCAGTTTTTTGGGGGGGGCCTCGAAAGGGGTCTCTAGTGGGCTCTATTTTCGGGCCTCAAAGGTCAAAGGTAGGGTGACCAGACGTCCCGGTTTTTGTTTGGTGTTTCGGGTGAGCATGCGCGCGCACTGCTTAAGGCGTGACGTCATTGTAGCAGGAAGGGAAATCCTTTGAAGAGACCCATCCAGACCCATAAGAGACCGGAGTAAGTATGAAGGTCTCTTGAAGAAGCTTACATCCTATTCTTTTATCAGAGATTTGGGGGTAATGTGTGATGCACTTCAAGAGCTCAAAGACTTATCACTCTCCTTACAGAGGAGGGACATTACAATTGTTAATGCCCACAGACTTTTGGTTAGTCAAAGTACGTATATTTAGAGCAATGAAGGACTCACCAGGGAGTTTGCTTCTGCGGCTCAGAGAGCAGTTGACGAGGGCAAATTCAAGAATGTTCCTCTTTTCCATGGTAGAAGTAACTCTGTTGCCCTTAATCAAAATCAGTTTTACCAAAGTCTGTCTGTAAATATCAATAAACGATGTGCCCCGGATTCTGAGAAAGAACTTATAGCCAGCTTCAGTGTGCTAGATGCAGGCAACTTGCCTTCTGGTGATGAATGCATTCTTTATGGTGAAACAGATATCCAGAAACTGTGTTGAGAGTTTCAGCTGCCAGCAAGAGATACTATCCAAGCTTTTAGACTTTTCAAAGATTTTGAAGGAAAGAAAACCCCTGAAGCATTAAAAAAGTTAGTAGTTTGCATGGAAACCCTGCCAGCAAGTAATGCGGATTGCGAGAGAGGTTTCAGCGCAATGAACTTAATTACTAGTCCAACAAGGGCCTCTCTTCTTGTAGAGACCATTTCTTCATGCTTATGGGTAAAACTCAATGGTCCTCCATTTGAAACATTTGACGCAAAGCTGTATGTAAAGAGTTGGCTGGCAAAAGGTAGAAGGTCTGCTGAAGAAAATTGTTGTGAGAAACCCCAGCAAAATAGACACAGTGAATATCTTCAAGGGTTTTGGGAAATCCTGCAATAGATTTCTAAGTAATGTAAATAATTTTTACATGTTTTTTAAAGTGTTTGGTATTTTATGGCTTATACTTAATAAATATACCTTTTTGCCTATTTTATTATCCTTTGCTGGATGCGACTTCATGATTTTCTTAAGCACACAATGCTAGTTATCTTGATTTACACCATGCCCCTACTCGGATAGGCCACACCCCTTTAAGAAATTTGCCACGCCCCTTTTAGAGCACCCCCAGTTTTTTTTTTCCACTTAAAGCCCTGACTATGGCTGTCCCCAACTGTAGTAACACAGAACTGTGAGTGAGATGAAGTGAGCAATGAACATAATCAGGATCTTAGCACAACCCTAGAGTTGGGCTACTCTTCTGCAGGTCCTACACGGCTTGCAGACCGTCTAATGCACTATATTTTTTGGGTGATATTCTCGTGCTGTACTTCTTGCAGGCAGCACTGATGTGCTATACTTTTTTTTTTTTGGACACACTATTCATGTGCTCTACGTCATGCATTCAGCACTGATGTACTTTTTTGGTACACTATTTATGTGCTGTCCTTGCTGATAGTAGTAACGCGTTGCACTTCTTGGGGAATGTGATGTACTTTGTTCACGTGTTTTGTAGATAGTAATAGTTAACTGCACTTCTTCGGAAAATATTCATGTGCTGAACTTAGTTCAGGCAATATCATTGCCCTTAACTTCCTTCTTATACCATTAATTGACATTTCCGCCCATTAATGATTACTATTTGCCTAAGATTTAACCTTACAAAAATGTAATAGTGGCCTCCCTTTCTTCCTTGAGCTCTACATGCCCCATAATTCTAGGAGGATACACCACAGTGTACATAGAAATCCTATTGCTGAGGGGCTGGTACACAGCCCACCATCTACCAACATCTGCCTCGCTATGGGCTCAATGCACTTCTAAATCTCACTGAACCATGCTGATTTGTTGCATTTTTTCCAATTTCAACAAAACAATGAAACTGGTTAACTACAAAACCTTCCTTTGTTAAAACTGCGGGTGGGCGAAGTTGTGAACTCTCGCCTAGTCCACCTTTGTGAAGATTTTAACAAGGCATTGAGAGCTATGTGAATGTTGCCAAGTTTAAAAAAGCAGCTGATAAAAAATTGCCAAATGTAGGATTCATCGCAGGGATAAAAACACAGCAGGGCCCACTTTTAGGAGAAGATGTTATATTCCAGAAAAAGAGTTGCCAGGAAAGTTCTCCCACAGACTACTTTTTTGAGTTGTATACTTTGCTCAACTTCAGTGCTGATATTATAATTTCACATACAATAAAAAAATTAATCTCGGTGGTTGGAAACTGTGCAGCATAAGAGATGGATATGTGTCACAAGGACCTCTTTGCAACAGCTGTTTTCTTAACCCACTGGATTGTACCTTAATTTGTTATTTCTTGAAGGGTATTTCCTGTTCTTACGCTTGTGATGGACAGACTGGCTCTGATAACCTTTTATGAAGACCTGCACCAGGTAGAACTCAATCAGAAATAACATCACTACTCCAGGCCATGAGTTGTCCAAATAAACCTGGCCCACCACTCTTTAATGAGACAAATCTAACCCCCGCTGCATGTTGGCTACTCTTCAGTCTCGCCTGGGTGGAAGCAATAGACGCGAAGCGCCGGCACGTACATTTAATAATAAACAGAAGAAGCAGTGGGAACAATGCCAGCCTTTCAAATGAAATAAGCCTCAACCCAATTTTTAAAGCTGTGAAATATAATAAAGAGGAAGGCATCAGATTTAAAAAGTATTGCGATCAGAATTCTGCTTTAAATACGGCCAAGGTAACTCAGCTACTGTAAGTTGTTGGCACCATTCTTGATGCATAGTTCATATATCCCAGAATGCTCCTTTGCACAAGTTTTACTTACCCTCAAGGCTGTTTTTTTCTTCTTTAAAGTTAGGTAACAGGGGTGAGGTGCGAACCATCAAATAAGTGCTTTTTGTCCTCCAAGAATGCTTCACTGGTAGTGAGAAAGTACTTAGGCACGTTCAACACTACTTAAAAAGGATTTTTTTTTTTTAAGTGACCGCTGCAGCTGCCATTTTGTTTAGCGCTCCCAGTACAGTTATACAAGGGCAAAACCCTAAAAAACATTAAAAAACTTTAAAAATGCAAAAGCTATATAAAAAAAATGTAGTAATCATACTGTTGACCTACTATTCTTACAAAACATCCTGCCCTTCAGTTCTATCCCTCTTTCACTACAGCAATGTTCACATCATGAATCTGGAATTTAATGCGAAGTACATTTAATGAGGTTTCACTTTTAGTGTGATCATATGCAGGAAAACCGCATGGATAACGGGGTGACGAGACCCTGCCTGTGAATATTCCGCTGACCTGTGTTGTAGTGAGGGGCGGCTCCTCCATGTGGGCGGAGGAGCATCGCCCCACTGCTTTCTCGCAGTGCGAGAAGCAGTAACATAAAATGGTATAAAAACCATTTTATGTTACTGCTTCTCGCACTGCGAGAAAGCAGAAGGGTTTGGTTGGGGGTGGGCGGTCCTGCAGCAGGGGAGGAGTGGCTAGCCCAATGTTGCGGGCCCTGACTGTTTGGTAACCAGTCATGCACACTCGCCGTCCCCACCAATCACAAAGCTGCCATTGCAGCGTTGTGATTGGCTTAGGGAAGGGGTGGGAGGCTGCCTGCTTCCTGTTCCACGGGACCCAGCCAGGAGCTGAGACGGCGCGGGACCCGGGAAGGTAAGTTTATTCATTTATTTATTTTTTAATTAAATCCTTCCCGCGCGACCCCCCAGGCCCCCCTACCCGCAAGTCATGCCAGCTGCGACTGGTTGTAGTACTCCAGCGGCACTGTGTTGGGTGTTCAAGATCAGGATCTCTTTTTCCTGCTCCTAGGCATGAATTCCAGACACTTTAAAACACTGATTTGAGCCCTTACCCATTCTGAAATATTCGGGTTAATCATTAACAGGCAAGTAGTTGTTACAAGGATTTTCACAAGTGCTAACTACATACTTCAAGATGACCCTACAGGGCCAGGCGTTATTACAGCACTACAATCCCTCTCAGTTTAATTAGGGAAATTAGCTGAATTTTAGGTCTCATTCACAGCCAATTTTCTTATACCCCATCTTGTAAAAATATACTGCAGTTTATATTTAGCCGAGAACCATAACATGGACGGGTCCAACACAGAAGTACTGATTCTCATGAAGGCGCAGAGCTCCCTTTCGGATCATGCACAAGTCAAGGCATGAAAAATGAAGTGCGTAAATACTTGTTTTAAATAATAAATTATAACGATAAGGTGACGTGTCCCCTATTCCAGGGTTCTCCAAAGTCGGTCCTGGAGGGCCGGATCCATGCCAGATTTTAAGCATATCCCCATTTAGATAAATGTGGTTATCTTAAAAATCTGGCATGGATCCGGCCCTCCAGGACCGACTTTAGAGAACCCTGCCCTAGTCTATTCCTACTCCTCAGTGAGGTAGGGGAGATAAAGGAGTGGTGAAATTGTTCCTACTGATTCATTTAGAGAGGTGCAGTAATGCAACAAATGTGAAACGATTGTATTTATATAGCGCTTACTACCCCTGACGAGGCGCTGAAATGATTGTTTTACATTAGGATCATTACTGCAGATTTAGAGGAATGCGGTAATTACGCACCACTTTGTGGAAATACTACGAATGTTTTTCATTACAATAAGACTAGCGGAAAACAAGCACAAATAAATGCAGAGTAGCAACTTTGTTACCTTCAGTCATTCGCCATTCATCCGCATAGAACTCTGAATGTAAAGAAAAATCACTGGCTTCGGAGCACTAGCCATGGAATTTGCCCCGGGACTGGAAATAGCCTGCGAGGATCTGACAACTAGAAATTTCCACCAGGCCCTCCCGGCTACCGCATTCTGTTGTCGATGCACAAAACGTAATACTACACTTTTAATGCAAACGTTTGAACTGGGAATCGGACACAATTTGTTTAGTACTGGAAATGCAAATAGCAAAAGCCACAAAGTGACTGACTCGAAGAAGATTGACTAGTGACCCCATAGCAAGAAGGGAAAAGTACTCCTCAGGTCTTGACCTTTAACATAGAATGAAAACCCTCTGTTAGAGGTACATTGATGTTTACGTAGAGTTCTCGAGCAGGTATTGTTTGGCAACTTCAATGATTGACACTTCTTCAGTACCAGTAAATGTAACCGCATTTCAATTTACTTCGAACATGACAAACTACCTATCGTGTAAACGTCGACGTACAACCATCTCATGTCCTGGCTCACTATAGCAATTATTTAAAAAAATAGGGCTAGCTAAAGTGAAAGACCTGAAAAGGACGTAGAATTTAGGTTATTGTCTTGTTTATTGTTTGAATTTGAAAGGTCACCCATTTGCACTATATGTCACCACAGTCACCCATTGAATTGTCTGTGTATTTGTTATTGTGTTTTCTTTGTCAGACAGCCTCCATTGGTATAATCTTTTGCATAAAATTGTTTACACAATTAATGAGAAAAATAGAGAAACAAAACAAATAATTTAATAAATATATATATTTTTGAAAAAAACTTACTGAGGTGTGGTACATTTATAAAAGTCTAGTACAAAATCACTATTGATTGTAAAAGAAATAATCAGGTTCTGAACCAGTACCCCGTGGTACTTACCCAACGGAACCACTTGTAGCTTTATAACTATTAACCCAGGTTCCGAGGAATACAGGGTGACCCCATTGATCTTAATGGTGTGGCAATGATCTGGGCTCCAGAGAGCAACAACGTGGGCAAAGAGTGGCAACAACATGGGGAAGCTGTGACAATTAAGTAGCCATGTTTTGGCATTGGTTCAAGCTCACTGCTGTAATAATCTGGGCACTCAGAGGGAATAAAACAAGCACACAATACATAAGAGCACGTCAACAAAAACAGACCGAGTGACACAGAGTATAAAATAACGTAGAATAGATACAAATAGAAACATTTAGACTAGTAGGCTGCTAAAAATATTTACTTTCTTATTTGAAAAAATACTCTTGTAGAATACATACTCTACTCAGACTAACCTTTCAGCCAATTTAAACGTGCACTAAAGAAAGTTTTAATGGCACTGTCGCAGAGCTGCTCTACTGCCATAAAAGCATCTGTTATTCATCTACCTTTTTTTCTCTTAATAAACTCCTTGGGTCATTCTATAAACAGGTGGACGAATGATCAGCAACAGACCGTTCAGCCTTTGCTCAGGTATATACATACTTCTGTGTGTTTGCTATTTTCAGATGCTATGAGCCTCAAAGCATCACACCCTGTATCTTTTCAAGATAATCAACACAAAAAATTAAAGAATCATTTGCAAAGCTAATAAGGGAATTTTATGGATGTAATCTAATTCCTCGTGTATTTCAATGCAAGGACTCCATAAGAGGTGGAATGATACACCAAACAGCCAACAGCAAGAACTGAAAGAGAATACTGAGGGGAGTCCACTCTCAGTAGACAACTGTGCTGCCGTCATTCACAGCCGGCCCAAATTAGATTTTGCTGCATATCTAAAATCTGTTTTCTTAAAATACACATGTAGACTGAGATAGCCTCCGTCCCTGGCACTCGAAGCTCTGGACAAGGCCACCCTAGCCTGCAGCAACACTGTAACTGCAAGAACCTCACCATCAATCTGTACGGGTGGGACAAAGAGTGAGGGTGGGTAGGTTAACAAGGCCTATTTCATGCATGCATCTGTAATGTCTCCTATCCTTCTTGTCCTCCAGAGATGTCTATTCTGAACATTCCTTCTAAGGGGAAACTGGTGATATATATATATATATATAGATATATATATATATATATATATATATATATATATATATATATATACAGTTTTGACTCGCCATAATGTAGGGCAGATGGTTAATGTGCCTACTGCAAATAAAAGATCTGTATTTAAACTGGATAGCTGAGTGGATTAGTACAGCCAACCTTTGCCAGTGCTTTATAACAAATGAAATGTATGTGAGAGAGGGGCTATGGAGAAATCAGGGGTCCTTTTGCTGGGTGGTAGTCAGGGAATCTGAGGAGGATGTTATGGTGGAAGGGGCTAAAAAATATTGTTGCATCGGGCACCACCAGTGCTAAAGCCGGCCCTGTCTACAACGTTACACATCAGCTTTTGTCCTATGCAGGAATGTCTCATGGGTCAGTAGATTCCACCTTTTCCATCTCAAAGCAACAGTGAATCTTCGATTTGGAAGAAAAAATGAAATTATGCAAACCTTAAACCAACTGGTGCTGTAGTTCACATGAGTGGTTTATCCTGTTTTTAATGTAAATATATTCTCCAGTGACCAAATTTTTTAAATGTCCCTTACAGCATTTTACCTTAAAATAAACATTTTTAGTAGCATTCACTCAAAGATGACTGAGCGCTCCAACCTAGCAAACAAATGTATTTTTTCTCCAGGTGACATCCGATGCGAAAAGATTACCTAGCCAGGATTGGGGGAGGGCGACACATTTTTTGCCTCCACAAATTTTCTAAGGAACGAGACCCAGCAAGCTTTCCAAGATAAACAGTAAATATACAAACAAATCCCATGGTGGTTTATTGAAGAAAAATAGATGCCATAAGTTAGTCTTGGAAATCTTGATAGCTTGTTTGTAAGACACTCAAACTACCGCCCTCAGGTCACATTGCAGTGGTCGCTGGCTGATGTAAGCACCCTCAGATGGCTCAGTACAGTCAGCAGCTGCAGAGCAAAAACAACTAGTGTCAGCGCTCCAGACAAAATAGCATTTTGCCGTTGGAGCACTTAAATTCCACCTCATTAAACTTCTATTTTAGATCCTTTTCTTGTGGTTTGGTGCCACCTAGCAATGGTGCCCGAGGTTGGGAGCATTATTTTGCCTTAAGAAAGCGGTGACACTGTGACCAAGAGTAGGAGGCAGAAAAGCAGTCCTGAAAAGACACACAGTTGGACTTGGCACACACAGGCAGTGGCGAACATGTTGCCACCACATCTCTCCTGAATTGACCTTATGCAGAAAAGTAGCTGTGGGCGGGGAGAGGGTGGTGCTGCTGGGGATGAATAGTCAGTCACTATTGGCACACCTCACAAGTGAGTGGTGATGAGAATTTCGATTAAGCCCTTGGTACATACTCCTTTACGCAGTATGCTGTCTTTTCAGTCAGACCCTAAAACAGCCAATGGTAAGAAGTAACAACTCAGTCGCTCCTTTCTCCACCATTCTTCCTTTTGCTGCTGGCGAACAAGGTGGGAAATGTGTGAAGGGGATTCAGAGTCATGTGGGGACAGGTACAAGGGGATCACTTAGGGGACAGTCAGTAATGGTACCTAGGACTCTTGGGACAGAGATTCAGATTGGGAGGAGCCTGGTGGGTCAGGAACATATAAAAAGCATAAATGGTGGCACTCATTCTGCAGTGGAACCCACGTGCTTATGGTGCTTGCACAAATACTGGCCAATTACTTGTGGCAAATATGCTGGTGATTTCTTGATACTTTGATAAATCAGACGTGGCTCGCTGAGAAATGAACGTGCACTAATATTGATTCTTCGGGTGACACAGTGTTTAATTTGAGCTGGTATTTTCCGGTGCTCAGCACCAGCACTTAATTGTCAACACCGGCACTTATGACAGCTGCCACATGGTGGCACTGGTTATGCAATAAAACGATGAGCAGAACAACAGTTGTTTATTAATTCAATATATATTAAAATAACTAATACCAGCCGCCCAAGCCATTCTTATAGCTTCGGGGGCCTCGAACAGTCTGAAATGTCATACTTGTAGCAGTGTGATGGTTAGTAGTTGTGTAGGTTCTGCCATTGACAGAGATGGCAGTGGCAATGGGCGGTGCAAGCTGTGGAGGCCTCCTGAAGAGGGCCCTGGCATTTATGCTTTTTACAAGTATAGTTAAGGGATTTGCCTCTTGGTACAGGCTCAAACACAGGAAACACAAGGGAAACAAGCATTGGCATAGCCAATAGGTCTTGCCTTTGGGGCGTTATAAGTGTTTAGATAGAGCTATTGGGTTTGTTAACGTTTTTAATATGTGTTGTAGAGCATTGTGAATGTTGTGCAGCATGTAGAAAATTTATAAGTTATAATAAAAATAGTGTTATAACCATTTCTGGCACCTTATATATAACCTAAAAAATATTATATACAACAGAAGTATCCTACTAAAAACCAGAATTAACACCAAAATTGTGTTGTAGTTTATCTGTTTATGCAATGCTGTCAATTTTTCCTTGCTTGTTTTAATTTTGTTTTGTTATAGTTTTTATTGTTAGGTGTGGGATATAAACAACGGGAGGGTGGATGTTGTGAAATAGTACTTTAATTAGATAGGAGTAGTGGAGAGTTATTTGTGTAGAATTAAGAGATGCCAAGTTTTTATGTCAAACTGAAGTGGTGCTGTGTGATGCTGAGGTTGTTGCGAGCAGTGGTGGAGGTGATGCTCAGGTGCTTAGTGATGTTTTGGTGATGAGTTATGCCAATGTTGTGTAGCTGAACTGGTGCTTATGTGGTGCTAAGTGATGTGTTTTTGTTCTGTGTTGAGGTGTTGCTATATTGATGCTGAAGTGGTGCTGCGTTGGGTTTGAATTGCTGCTGGTGTGGGGCTGTGCAGGTGCTGAGCTGGGGCTGCACTGGTGGTGGTGCATTGATGTGGAGGTGGTGCTGTGCTAATGCTGAGATGGTGATGTGCTGATAATGAGGTGTTGCTGCAGTGCAGCTGAGGTAGTGCTGCGCTGATGCTAAGTTGGTGCTGCACTGGTGGTGGTGGTGGTGCACTGATGAGGAGGTGGTACTGTGCTGATGCTAATATTGTTATGTGGTGGTAAGGTGCTTAGGTGGTGCTGTGGTGGTGCTTTTGTGGTGCTGAGTGATGCAGAGGTGCTGCTTAGTGATGTTGTGGTGGTAGTGAATGATACTTAGGTGGTGCTGAGTGATGTTTAGGTGGTACTGAGTGATAATTTTGTGGTGCTGTGTTAGTGTTTAAGTGGTGCTTAGTAATGTAAGTTTGGTGCTGCGCTGGTGCTGAGGTGATGCTGCACTGGTGTCGATGTGGTGCTGTGTTAATGCTGAAATGGTGCTGCATTGGGGATTATTTGCTGCTGAGGTGGTGGTGCACTGGTTCTGAGTTGGTGCTGTGCTAATTCCGTGTTGGGGTGAGTTGGTGCTGCATTGCTGCTATGCTGATGCTGGGGTGGTGCTGTACTGGTGCTGAAGTGGTACTGTTTGATACTGAGGTTGTGGTGTGCTTGTGGAAGGTGGTGCTTGATGGTGCAGAGTGATACTGCCGTGGTGCCGAGTGATATTGAGGTGGTGTTGTGTGATGCTGAGGTGGTGCTGAGTGATGCTGAGGTGGTGTTGAGTGATGCTGAGGTGGTGTTGAGTGATGCTGAGGTGGTGTTGAGTGATGCTGAGGTGGTGTTGAGTGATGCTGGGGTAGTGCTGACTGATGCTGGGTGGTGCTGATTGATGCTGAGGTGGTGCTGAGTGATGTTTTGGTGATATTTAGGTGATGCTGCACTGGTGATGCGTTTGTGCTGAGTTGCGGTTGAGGTGGTGCTGTGTTGATGCTGTGGTGGGGCTGTGCTGGTGCTGCGTTGGTGCTGAGTTGGTGCTGCACTGATGCGGAGGTAGTGCTGTGCTGAGGGGGTGGTGTTGAGTGATGCTTAGGTAATGCTGTACTGGTGGTTAAGTGGTGCTGAGTGATGCTGTGGTAGCACTGATTGATGCTGTGCTGGTGCTGTTCCGATGCTAAGGTGGTGGTGCTGCACTGATGCTGAGGTAGTGCGGTGGTGCTGCAGTAGTGTTGAGGTATTGTTCTGGTGCTGAGGTGGTCTGCGCTGGTGCTGAGGTTTGAGGTGGTGCTGTACTTGGGCTGAGTGATGCTGAGGTGGTGTTGTGCTTTTGTTGGTGTTGTGGGAGTGCAGTTGCGTGCAGTGGCTTTACATAGATGATTGGCTTTAAGGCAACTCTGCTTATAAAAAACTGTGTGCCTATGCAAAGATGTGCTTTTCTTCTATGATATACTATAACAAGCTTAACAGAAAAGTGAATTTAATAAAAAAGTCCTTCACATAATCACGCTCTTTTATGCGTCAGCACAGCACAGCTTGTGAAAGCGCGAGGCGCTATGAACGTCCGCCACTCACAGGTAACAAACAGTGAGATTAGCCCGGGCTAGGATGGCCTCAGCTTTGGAATCTGCTGTTTGTACATCCCAGGGTGATGTGTTACGAGGGACAATCAGCGGAAAAAAAGAAATCAGCCTGCCTGGGGCGCCCCAGCATATAAGTACAGACGTGCTGGTGGATTGTAGCGCCCAGCCTCCACATAGTGCTTAGAAACTAAGTAGGTCAAAGGTCTAGACTCCTATTTATAAAGTTTTTTATAGTTCTTTATTTCTCAAAAAATTTTACAGAACAAAACAAGAAGCAAAAATCGACGTCATAATCACTGTAAGACGCACATGTACATTATAGTTAAAACAATCAGCCATTATACAACCAGAACTGTCACATTCCAGCACCATATTGTGGGTAAAAACCTTTAAAGATGCAAACGACCCAATGCTACCCATGTTAGCCACCTCTATACTAACCCCTAGGGGCCGCTACACAGGGATGGTCCCATCTCTGCGTTCTCTGATCACGTATGGAAAAGGATACAATGGGGGGGGGGGTCAAGCCTCTGGCGTGTCGTGAGTATGAGGGGATTGGCCGCAAGTATTCTCAGCCTGTTCTGGTTCCTTGGCTGCGATGTATGTCACATACAGTCCCCAGAAGTTTTTGGGCGGCTCCTGGGAGGTAATAACTCACTAAAATTCTCCGTCTGTGTGCAACAGTAAAGAATGTCGCGTGACCACTGTGCCATAGTGGGGGTAGGACCCCGGAGCCAATGGATCGCTACTCTACGCTTCGCCAGTAGCAAAGCCATTTCAACCAATTTGCGCTGCTCTCGCGGAATTGCTTTAGAGTAACCCAACAACGCCATAGCAGGGTCCGGGGGAAGCTCAGAGCCTGTGATTTTCGCCAACTCGTTACCTATTTATAAAGTTATGTAGCTCTCCACAATTACCCAAACTGGCACCAGGGCTGAGCACACAAAGCTGCATGTTTAAGACACCCTACTATAATTTATCGCCCCCACCCCCACCAAAAAACTGTTCACCGTTCTACAGCTATACACTTGAGAATTAACAGCAAAATAAATATGAACCTTTTTTCTGCCACCCTCGGTGCCTGGAGGTTTTATTGGCAGTCACCTAAGGTATGTATGCCAGGGCCCACTCGGACTTCTAAGCCGGACAGGACCAGCAGGGCCCGGCTACAGACACAGCAGGTCCGGCGGAGAGTTCATCGTTCAACAACTTCAGAGGCCCAACAATGCCACTTATCGGTAACAGCACATCATCTTTATAGCACTTAGAATGGGCTGAAGTGCGGTAAAAGGCGCTATGAGAAAAGGTAAAGACGTCAGATCGTGCTGGTATCCGAAACCCATGGACACAGACCTACGGGAGGATGACGTTCAATGTATCATGGATTGAGGCAAAGTGTAATATGAAAGGGCTTTGTGGGCGCCTAGAGAGACCATTGGAAGGGTGTTACTACTAGCCCTCATTACACAGAGCGACCACCTGAGCCCCTCCGACCCTCTGCAGAGATGTAGGGGGCATGGAGACAAACTACGGCGTTTCATATATACGGACTACAAAGCCCGGGATTTACATGGCGCTGAACAACAGACGTTTATTGTTACCCAGCTCAATGGTACTTATTTTATCGGCCTCAGAAGAATGAAAAGCTGAGTGGACACGCACGAATTTGAACCTGTGACCATGAGGTCAAACATAGGACTTAGGCAATAGTGGGGGCATTGGTCCAATGAGCCACCAGACCGAGACCTGGGGAAAAAAACAAAAAGAACTCTGAAGGCACTGTGGTGGCACAGGTGGGTCTGTATCTGGACAGCTGTGGTTTCACCACCCCCTGCCCATACAGGGAGTACCTGAGCCTCATGCGAAGCTTTCAGGTCCAACCAATAGAGGGGCACTGGACATGGCGGCCCTGGTAGTTTTGAGAAGGGGTCCTGAACCGTTCAGTCTTCAGTTCTTTTCCTGAATATATTTAATCCTGCCTGAGGCTTCGAGGAGTGCGCAGTGAGAGTCTGAGGCCCTGGCCTGCCCCGTATTAGTGGAAGATGGCACTTGAAAGTGTGTGCGTGTGTGGGGTGGTGAAACCACGCATGCAACGGTATGAAAAACGCACCCAGTGTTAGATAAGGTACATCATTACGGCCTGACCTGTGCTCAAGAACCAGCCTGTAAACGCCTGGCCCACGCGTGTCACTGACTTTTACCCAGCCCACCTAAAGACCAGGGCCACAGTCCCATCACACGAGCCCGCCGCATGGACTTCACCGGGAGTGCCGGCACCCACACACCCTCGCTCAACAAAGGCCTCTTTTCCGTGTTCGCCTTCCGTGCCCGCACCAATCCTCCTCTGCATAGCTCTATCCAAAGCGTGCCCTGGCATCAGCGCCTAGAAGCATCTTACCACGGGCTAAGGTGGGGAAGAGGGAACAGCACGCCTAAGAAAGGGTGCATAGAAACACCGATGAGGTAGACACGAGGGCAGAGAGTGGTTCGCCTCTTGGCGCTATCTGACCATCTCAAAGGAATGGAGCTGCTGCACCCCACCCGCCCCCCAAAAGTAATAAGGAAGAAACGAGTTTACCGTCCAAGACTGGGATATTTGCCCCCTTCGGACCAAACCCTACGGAAGGGGGGCTCGCTCTCCGCCACCTAGTTGCCCCCCTCGGGTGAGATATACAAGGTAACAGGGCTCGTTTTATCTAATTTATGTAAGATGCCAGGAGGTGGAGCTCCAAGGAGCACAAACTAATTATCCGCATTTTGCTTTCGTGAATATAAAAAACTACAAAGGCACGGGAGCGTTTGCATATCAGGCTGCAGGAAAAAAGGTGGGGCCCGCATGACATTCACTAGCGCCTCGTGACTTGTATGCGCACCTCGACCTGGTGGGTCACTGCAGGATGGGAACCTGGAAGATGTGTGCAGAGCTCCTCCATTAGACAGATGGTCGCCAGGCCCTCCAAGCGCTAGAAGAGGACCGACAGAAAGAAAGCGCCGCGCCAACTCAGTGGGTTAACACCCCGCCCACGGGTAAACAAACTGCACAACACCCAATAATACAACTTGGGGCTAGGCTGCAGGCTTCCGCCGGCCTTTAATCCGCTCAAACACAACAACGAACACGCTCTTATGAGCGCATAGCGCTAGAAGAGGATCGACGGGATGAAGCCGCCGCGACAGCTCAGCCGGTTGAAACCCCGACCACGGGTACATAAGCTGCATTAGACCGGTGGTTATAACGCGCGCTCCGGGCATCCGCTTTCTAAGGCGCACCACTTGGCAGTTGCACAATACCAAGGAGAGTCTGCATGACGTGAACGTGTTACACGAAGCGCTTCGAAGCACTTCCTGGCTTAAGTTACTTGGTGGTAATAGAGAGCGTCCCGCCTGCCCCACGCGCGTAGACAGATCCTTATTGTACCGCTGGTCTTTGCATTAAACGTTTGTGTTTATTTTTTTTAAAGGGACCTTTTGAACTGGCAGGAGCTCTAAGCATCAAAGAGGGAGGATAAAAACAAAGTGTAAACAAGCGCGGCCGCGAAAGCCAAGATAATAAGGGAGGAATGCAGCTGGCACAATGCGCGCCACTGCTCGCTCCCCGAGACCCCTAGGCCCTGGGAGTGAAAGTTTAGAAGAAAGGCGGGACATGCACCCGTCTTTGGCCATTTGCGTGCTTTCATTATTGAAAGCCACACGCAAAGGCAAATGGAATGTGTGGGAGGAGGCCGACCCACACGGAGAAGTCTCTTGGAAGTCTGGAGTGATTCCAAGAGGCCCTCTCCTAGAGCAGTTCATGCGCGCTGCGCTAGGCTCGACCTAAAAATGCTAGGGTTATTCAAATCCTGGGCACAGCCTCAGCTGCAGGCACAAACTGGGGAATCACCTAGAATATGGAGACTGTGGTTCAAGTGGAGAGTTGGTTTAGCACTTGCGAGCAGGGCAGCTCAGGGCATCAATGAACTACGAGGTACTAATGGACCACAAAACAATCAAGACATGCGCCATTTGGTGATTGAAGCAGCCAATTGCTGATTCTGCAAGACAATGTGAAACACTGTGCAATGCTTTTTTTTAGGGTTGTATCAGAAAGGAATCTGTGCAGTGGAGATTCAGAGCTAAAATGTGGTAGTTGGTAGAGAAGGCATAATCTGCCCTAAATTCAGTGCTTAATTTGTGCAGGTGGTTGGAGGATGGGGTCCACTGGCACTAATTTTTGGGGATCGGTACTCAATTTTCATCAACAGACTTTGGCCCACAATTAGAGAGAGATAAAAGGGGGAAAAAGGGGAAGAGAAAGACAGAAAACAGTGACAATATGAGAAAGCAGGGATTAAAAAGAACCTACAAGACTGAGATAAAGGGGCAGGAAATGTAGGGTGGTGGATGAAAGAGGCATGAAGTGAATTCAAGACTAGACAGCCTTGGTAATCATCACCCTCGACATTTGGAAGCGCCGTCCCAGGGCTTCTGAGATAAACTTTAAACCACTGGCACTTATTCTTTTGCAAATTAAGTACTGCCTAAACCATGGGTACTCGCAAACATTTTCCCAGGGGCCACAAAGTAAGGTCTGTGGTGTGCCCGAGGGCCGCATTTATATCATCACGGTGGCAGTGGGGCTTTTTGTTATGCTGTATCTGAGTCGCAATCCCTCTACCCCACCTTGGGGTAAGCCTTCACTGCTTGCTATGACTACCTTGAGAAAGTCAAGTGTAAAAAGGAAGTAACTTATTTATTGAATTGGAATTGAATAGAATTGCACAATGTGAAACCATAAAACCTGGGATTAATCATGGCATCCCCACTTGAACAAAGTGTGTGATTCTAGGCAATTGTCTAATTCACTTTGCCTTCTTTTTCTTCATTTTGACATATAAGAGCACTTTGAAATACATGTGGGCAAGATATATGCAGGATAAAACTTTCTCTTGTGTTAGATTTATTAAACTATAATATTGTTCATCTATAATAAGAACCCAGACCATGCAGAGGGTTCCTTGTGATAATTGACTAGCCTCTTAGTTCAGTATTAACATTGTTGCCAGGTTGGGAGGAGGCATGACTGTTTCTATATTTATTTTGAAAACATCTCAAAGCACTGATATAATCTGACGTACTAAGGTGAAACGCATGTTGATGAAATACACTTTTTTCAATTTTGAAGAGGCTTTATTTTTACACTTTTGTTGAAAGATGTCTTAAAAATGAATGTGTTCCTAAAGTTAAATAGTGTAGGACACCTTATTTGCCTCTTTTATTTCAGTTATTGTAAATAAATACTTGCCCATTTAATTAGCATCTTTATGAACGTTAGTGCTCTCAGCAGCCCAGTGCAGTCGTTCAGCTGAGGGCCGCATGTGAAGGTCGGGAGCAGGGGCGTAACACAGGCCCCCTCGGTGCGGGGGGCCCCAACCTCCAGGGGGCCCCCTCAGCAGCGCACTTTGGCCGGAGAGCTCCAGATTGAGTCCGGAGGGGGCCCTCCACGTACCCTGCAGGGGGGCCCCCTCAAGTTGCGTTACGCCACTGGTCAGGAGGGCCACATGCGGCCCCCAGGCCGTACCTTGAGTATGACTGGCCTAAACTGACTAGTCATTGGGCTACGGATGGAGTAAAGGAAAACTGTCAGCTTCCTCTGAAAGGAACTAACTCAGGAAAAACCACATGACTGCTGTTGGTCCGGCATGTGCCTGGCGAGTTGGACAGGGCTCAGCCCTCTGGCAGGCAGGATATCCGCCCGGTGTGGAAGAACAGAAAATGAGAAGCAAACTGCCAACCTGCAAGTCATATCACTCGTCAACACAGAGAGGCGACCAGCATAGTAAAGAGAACATTCATATCTACACGCACTGATGCTGTCAGTGAAGACTCGTGTAGAGTGAAGAAACTCTACATATTAGATAGCGCCTTTGTACTATTCCACTTTCATTTTTCTGGTAAGAAAAGAGCACACTCCTAACTGAAAGAGAATCCACTCTTCAACTATGGCGGTGACTGTAAATTTTATACTCGAGTTAAAGGAGATGAGGTGAGAAACTCCTTGGTGTGATGAAATAATCTTGACTGAGAAATGAGACTGAGAAATACACCACAGTGACCCTCAAGCTATTATTATTAGTCTGTCAGATAGAAAGAGAAATTTTGCATCCAAGCAAGAAAACTCTCGCTACTACATCAGAGAAATCTAGTCATAATTACCAATAAATGACTAGACCCACCAGCAAAGTTACACATCTTCCCTTTAATTAAAATTGTTTACCTGCAAGAATTAAGCCCCTCATTATGATGTCGGTGGGACCGCCACCGACAGGCCGTCGGCGGCAGTCCCACCGACATCTAGTGCAGCGGTACGACCGCCGGATTACAGTGCGCAGTGGTTGGGGGGGAAAGACCGCCGCCTCGGACAGGCTCAAGGAGCCCGACTGGGTGGCAGTCGGACACTAATCCCTAGAATGGAGGCGATGCCTGTACAGGCACCGCCGAAGGGATTAGGATGTCCATTTCCAACGGCCTTTTCATGACGATCCCACTGCCATGAAAATGCTATCAGAAAGGGACTTTGGGGACCCCAAGCAGGGCCCCCGTCTCCTGTGGGCCACGCCGCCACAACGCAGGGATCCGCGACAAGGTCCTGGAATGGACCACCTCCTTCCTCTCCGGCAGAACCCAGAGTGTCCGCCTCCCGCCATTACGATCCAAAGCCTCCGAGATCATCTGCGGCGTACCCCAAGGATCATCCCTCAGCCCGGCACTCTTCAACATCTACATGGCACCGCTCGCCCACATAGCCCGATCGCACGACCTCAACATCATCTCCTACGCCGACGACACCCAGCTGATCCTCTCCCTCACCAAGGACCCCTCCACCGCCAGAACCAACCTCCACGAAGGAATGAAGGCCGTTGCCGAATGGATGAACAGCCGACTGAAACTGAACTCGGACAAGACGGAAGTCCTCATCCTCGGCTCCACCCCCTCCGCCTGGGACGACTCCTGGTGGCCGGCCACACTAGGAACTGCACCGACACCCACCGACCACGCACGCAACCTGGGGTTCATCCTCGACGCATCGCTATCCATGACCAAGCAAATCAACGCTGTCTCATCCTCCTGCTTCAACACCCTCTGCATGCTCCGCAAGATCTACAGATGGATCCCCACCGAAACCAGAAGGACGGTCACCCAGGCCCTCGTTAGCAGCAGATTGGACTACAGCAACGCACTACGCAGGAGCATCGATCAAACTCCTGAAACGACTACAACGAATACAGAACGCCTCTGCACGCCTCATCCTCGACATCCCCCGCCACAGCCACACCACACCCCACCTGAGAGACCTGCACTGGCTCCCCGTCAACAAGAGGATCACCTTCAAGCTCCTCACCCACGCTCACAAGGCTCTCCACAACACCGGACCAACATACCTCAACAGACGTCTCACCTTCTACACCCCGAACCACCAGCTCCGCTCCGCCGACCTCGCCCTCGCCACCATCCCCCGCATCCGAAGAGCAACCACCGGCAGCAGATCGTTCTCCCACCTCGCCGCCAAGACCTGGAACACCCTCCCCATCCGCCTGCGACAGACCCAGGATCTGCTGGCCTTCAGGAGACTTCTCAAGACCTGGCTATTCGAGCAGTAGCAGCACCATCCCCCCCCCCGCCCCAGCGCCTTGAGACCCTCACGGGTAAGTAGTTCGCTTTATAAATGCACTGATTGATTGATTAAGTGGTCAGGGGGGCACATGTGGTGCCCCCCAAACATCAACTGCATGGTGTCTGGCACACGGTGCATGGATGTTTAAAAAATGCCTTTTTGTACTGCGGCTTGTGCTGCGGCCCTTTTCCGGGCCACAGCAGAAGCCACAGTAGAAAAAGGCATTTTACGACTGCCTGCACGGCGGTCATATCGTGATAGGGCAGGTAGGACCTCCGACTCTTTGTCGGACGGTCACCTGCCCACAGCAATGACGGTCGGACTATCATCCAACCGCCATCGTAATGAGGCCCATAATCTCTAAATTCAGATTCTAACATAAGTTGTTTGTTCCTACGTAAGGAATCCCGCAACGGTGAGTGACCACCAGCTCACCTTCACACAGACGATCATAAGAACCATCGCCCATGCAGTGGGAATAAAACTTGACACCCAACCAACAGGATTGCAAATGCAACGAAATCCCCAACCGAGGCAGTTTAACTTTTAAAACTGTAGGTATACCAACATTATCCCTAACATTTTGGTCTTGAGATAATGTTTGAATGTTTGCACTGGGATGTGATCGCATATCTTGAGCTCCCCACAAAAACAAAAGGGAACCTGCAAACTGATAGAGCGTGTAAGAAAGAGGACACCAGTGTACAATTGAGAAATTCAAAGACAAAAGAGGAACCTCTCTGTCTTTACCAGATTTACCACAAACTCAGATACAATATGGATGCACTAATTATAGAATAAGTACAAAAGCACTCACGCCAATTCCACCTGCATAGTTTGGAGGTGCAGCCCCTCCTGTGCTACACGTTGCGAGCCTTGCCCACTCACCTTTACCCTACACTCAGGGACCCCTTACAAGTCCCGAACATCCCTATTAGGCCCATTCCTGTTGGGACCCAAATTAATGGCAGAAGATGCTACCCAGTGGGTTACCCAATAGGAGGGTTGGGTAGTGCTGCATGGGCACAGATATTGCTGCTGAAATTGGAGCAGGCACAGGGACTTGGGAATAATTGGGTGTGGGAGAATTGACAAACTATTTGGGTTGCTGGCATAGATTTTGAGGACTCATTTTGAGTGTAAGCAGAAATGCTGGTGATTAACTGGGATGGGGCACACATACCGAGGGCCCCTTATTGGTCCAAATATCAAGGAATTATTAGGGGCACAGATGCTGGGCATTACTAAGAGCACAGAGATAGATAGGTCTGCTTGGATGGCTGAACAGAAACAGAGGATCTTTGGGGGTGTGGGCCTACAAGAATCATAAACACAGGAAGTCAGTTTGGGACAGGTTTATTGGGAAACCAGCTTTAGCAATGGTGCAGGGTCAGAGAAGGATACTGGAGTCACTTGAGATGCAAATCCTGACACCAGGCACTAATTAGGGGGCGTAGCATCACATATGGTGTGAGCGTGACCCCTCCTCCCCCACGGAGACCACTTGTGCACGGATGCATATACTACGAACAAGCACTGCAAACCACTTAAGGCACTCGATATGTGCAATAGTTTTTTTTTGTTTTTTTACCTCAGTGTAAATGAACTTTAACCAATGAACTGGACCTAGAAAGGTGTCGACACAAATGAACAAGAAAAAAAAGTCTCGCCACTAACAATGTGCCGGCGGCTCTCACAATTTGCTTTGTTCTGGTGGCGTCACTCAGGGCCCAGAGACATGCCAATGTTATTTTAGTTGCTTCCCCATCACAAACACAATCTGTAAGCCATTGACCTTTGACATCGGCTTTGACAGCGAGGCTGCTGGTAGCTACCAGAGGGTGTCGGCATGACGGCTGCCTACAAAAGACACTAATGACCCAGAAAGTCCGCCCTGTCCCAGGCTGCTGGGAAAGCGGCAAGCATCAGTCTAAAACAAGACTACAGCCGCCATCACCCGAGCTGCAGACACACGCTACCCTCCATCAACATCCCGAAAAGACACTGTTGAGTGGTGAAGAAAAACACAGTTATGACCCTTCTTTCTTCCTTAACGAATACGGCAGCCATTTTGAACATCGTGGAAATGTAGAGACAAATGCTAATATGTCACATAAGGGTGGTGAGAAAGGCCATTTATTTAGGACTATCTAAAATGTTTAAAAGAAGCGAAAGTCCCAAACGGACGAATAGACTGCAATGTGTCTGCAAATTCAATCATCCAACTGTTGTCTCTTATTAAGTCAGTGCGTTGTAATAATTAAAACAACTATTATTTTTAATGTCTTTTCCAGCATTGCTCCACACAAAATTAATTGCATCGTTAATTTAGGCGGAACCACGCCAGATTCTGCAGATGTGTAAACGAGAGGGCGCAGGAGTGAGTCCACAAGTGATTTGATGAGTAAGGGGCTAAGTGTGTGCATGGATTTGTCAGATTAAGTGGATACTTTGTCGGTGCATGTGTGAGTGTGTCCCAAGAAGTGAGTGAATTAGTAGTTGGGATCGGGGCCGGTGAATAACTACCAGGACCGAACTGGCCGTAGCGGGCACCGGGCATTTCCCCGGTGGGCCGCCAGGGTGGGGGCCGGTTTTGGACCCCTGGGGGGCTGTTTTTGTTACCAGTTGCAGTGTTTTAAATGCGCATCCCCCTGCGGCCGGCCCGACTCAATTGTCAGAGCCGGTTTGCGTTCCTTTCCGGCCCTGATAACTACGTGTGTTTGTGCAGACTCTCTGCTTTGCCCATGTTGAAATATGGATTACTCGGTGTTAGAAATGGGATCTCTAGTTGGCAAGGGCTTGCACCTTTGTCCAAGTAGGGACCCTTCTTCCTAGTCAGGGTAAGGGAGTTACACTCCTAGAATAACCCCTGCTCACCCCCTTGGTAGCTTGGCACGAGCAGTCAGGCTTATTGTAGAGGCAGTGTGTAAAGCATTTGCACATAACCAACAGTAATACAGTGTAAGCACTACAAACGGACACCACACCAGTTTAGAAAAATAACCAATATTTTTATATACTCAAGACAAGACCAATTACGACAAAAATCCACAATACTATACTTTAAAAATTAATGCTTGATAAGGTAACTTCTTCTTTGCAGGAATAACACAAAAGCAAAGTTCATACGAGTCGGTAGCCCCGTCCGGGTCTACCTCGATGCTGAATTACACAGAGTCCAACAGTTGCAGCCGACCGCGTCGCTACGGGCCAGCAGAGTCGTGAACAGACTCGGTCACAGTACCTTTCTCGTTGTGGCTGGCACGGAGTGTGCGAGCCGGTCGGCGTTCGTCGCGGTTGCGGTGCAAAGCGGAGCGGTGCAAGGTGCGGTGTCCCTCGATGCGGTGCAGGCTGCGGCTCGATGAGCGTCGTGCAGACGGAGTCGGTGAGTCCAAGGCGTGCGGTGCAGGGCGAGACGGTGTACGATGCGGTGCTGACAGGTTGCGATGCAGGCGACCAAGCCGGAGTGCGGGAGCTGGCGTCGGACAGCGGTGCGAGTCGGAACGGTGCGTCGCAAACGTGCGAGCGTTGCCCCAAATGCGATGCGGTCACGACTGTTGAGCCAGTTGCAGCGACCGCGTCGGTCGGGTCCGGCTGGTTCAGTGAAGCGAAGCGATGCGAACTGCGGTGCCCACAGGTCACGATGCAAGCAGCGGCTCGGTGTTGACGGCGTCGGACGTCGCCTACGGTGAGACCAGGGTTACGATGCGAAGCGGGGCGATGCGGTCTGCGGTGCAAACAGGTCACCGGCCAGGGATGGATTCGGTTGACGGAGTCGGTTGCGGTTCCCTTCCTCTGTGGCAACTGGAACAGCGTTCCAGAAGCGGTACCCAGAGGCTTGTGAAGTCTTTGTAGTCCCTGAGACTTCTTAACAGGAGGCCAGCTCGGTTCCAGGCCCTTGGAGATACTCAGCACAAGTTTGTAGAAAGTTCAGTCTAGTCCTTTCACTGCCCAAGGCAGAAGCAGCAGGCCAACCCAACAAAGCAACAACACAGCAAAGGGGCAGTACTCCTCCTGGCAGCTCTTCCAGCTCTTCGTCTTGGCAGGTTCCTTGATTCCAGCGAGATCTAAATTCATGGGGTCAGGGCCCCAATATTTATATCCCAAATTCCTTTGTTCTCTGAAGGCAGAGAGGCCTTTGCCTAGTCCAAACCAGTTCTGGAGCACTTTGTTGACAAGTCTCCGTCCCTTCTTTCAGAGAGTAGGCCAGGGACATCAGACGCACCACAGGAGGTGGAGCCAGCATTGTGGAGGGAAGGCACTGTCCTATTCAGGGCCCAGGTGCAACTCCTCCCACCCATCTACATGTAGATCTTGCTATTCAGCCCTGTGCTGACTCACCCTGTCTCCTGGCATCCCCCAGCCCCTGTCACTCACATTCCAGACAAGGAATACACAACCTCGCAGAGGCAGGCTTGGATGGTTAGACAAGAAAATACCCACTTTCTAAAAGTGGTATTTTCAAACACAGAATGTTAAAACCAACTTCACTAAAAGATGCAGTTTATCATTCTGAGTCCAGGCATACTAAACTCGAATTTCTACCATGTTCCCGGGGTCAGTTAGGATTATAAGCTGTAATAATCAAAACTGCCTGTTTGGGCCTATGGGGAACAGGTAGCCTTGCAATAGTGAAAAACGAACTAGGCTGTAATTCACTATCAGGACATGCCACACACACCCGGGCATGTCCTACCTTTCGCATACAACGCACCCTGCCCACAGGGGTACCTTGGGCTTACCTTAGGGGTGACTAACATGTAGAAAAGGGAAGGTTTAGGGACTTGCAAGTGTGCGCACTTGCCAAGTTGACATGGCAGCCCCAGGCTGCGCACAGGCTCTGCAATGGCAGGCCCGAGTTACACTTTACGGGCTGTTTGCGTGGGTGGCACAATCCAGTGCTGCAGCCCACCAACAGCATTTGGTCTATAGGCCCTGGCACTCGCAGTGCACTTTACAAGGGACTGACACATAAACCAAATAGGCCAATCATGGAAACACCAATCCATAACACATTTTATACAGGAGCACTTGCACTTTCCCACTGGACAGCAGTGAGGAAAGTGCGCAGAATCATTACACCAGCAAAAACAGAGTCAAAACCGGGAGGTCAGAAAGCAAAAAGTCAGGGGAAACACGCCAAAAGATGCCAAGTCTAACACATGTCCCCTCCAGCTGAAAGTAGGGAGAACTACCCAACCCCATTGGAGTTCTCTTCACTAAGGCGGAAGAACCTGGACAGACCATCTGCGTTGGCGTGTTCTGTACCAGGACGGTGTTCCACCGTAAAGTCCATTCCCTGTAGGGAGATGGACCACCTCAGCAGTTTTGGATTCTCACCCCTCATTTGCATCAACCATCTGAGGGGCCTGTGGTATGTCTGAACCCGGAAGTGAGTCCCAAACAGGTATGGTCTCAACTTCTTCAGCGCCCAGACCACAGCAAAAGCTTCCCTTTCTATGGCACTCCACCTCTGTTCCCTGGGGAGTAGTCTCCTGCTAAGGAAGACTACAGGCTGATCCAGGCCCTCTTCGTTCAGTTGTGAGAGCACCGCTCCCACACCATGCTCTGAAGCGTCAGTCTGCACGACGAATTCCTTGGAGAAGTCAGGTGCCTTGAGCACGGGCGCCGTGCACATGGCTGCCTTCAGGGCATCAAAAGCTTTCTGGCAGGACTCAGTCCAGATCACTTTCCTGGGCTGCTTCTTAGAAGTCAGCTCTGTTAAGGGAGCAACGATGGTGCCATAGCCCTTAACAAATCTCCTACAGTAGCCGGTGAGACCTAAGAAAGCTCTCACCTCTGTCTGGGTCTTGGGGGCTCCCAAGCCAGAATGGTGTCAATCTTGGGTTGTAGGGCGCCACCTGGCCGCTTCCTACCTGGTGTCCCAAGTACACCACAGAACCCTGTCCGATCTGGCACTTACTGGCCTTGATCGTGAGGCCTGCACCTTGCAGGGCCCTCAACACTTTCTCAAGGTGCTGTAAATGTTCTTCCCAGCTGGAACTGAACACAGCAATGTCATCCAGGTAGGCGGCACTGAAATCCTCCAGCCCAGGCAACACCTGATTGACCAACCTCTGAAAGGTGGCAGGGGCATTCTTCAACCCAAAGGGCATCACCCGGAATTGGTAATGACCTTCTGGGGTTGAGAATGCTGATCTCTCCTTGGCCCCATCGGTTAAAGCAATCTGCCAGTACCCAGACGTCAAATCAAACGTGCTGAGGAACCGGGCAGCTCCCAACCGATCAATGAGCTCATCAGCTCTGGGGATGGGGTGCGCGTCAGTCCTGGTGACGGCATTGAGCCCACGGTAGTCCACACAAAACCGGAGTTCTGGAGTGGCACCGGGCTCAGCAGCCTTTGGGACCAAGACCACTGGGCTGGCCCAAGGACTGTGGGAAGGCTCAATCACCCCTAACGCCAACATCTTAGAGACCTCCTCCTTGATGCTGGCTCTGACCCGGTCAGTCAACCTGTAAATCTTGTGCTTCACAGGAGGGCTGTCACCAGTGTCCACGTCATGGGTACACCAGTGAGTAACACCGGGGGTCAGAGAGAACAGTGGGGCGAACTGTCCCAACAACTGGTGACAGTCCCCCTGCTGCTCCTGAGTCAGAGTAGGGGAGAGGATCACACCTTCTACTGACCCATCATGCTCCTCGGTAGACAGGAGGTCAGGGAGAGGCTCACTCTCCTCTTCCACCCCATCATCTGTCGCCAAGAGCATACTCACTTCGGACCTCTCGAAGTGGGACTTGAGGCGGTTCACGTGAAGGACCCTCAAAGGGTTCCTTGGAGCTTGCAAATCCACCAGGTAGGTGACGTCACTTTTGCGCTCCACCACCTCATATGGCCCAGTCCACTTGTCCTGCAAGGCACAAGGTGCCACTGGGGCCATGACCCACACTTTTGCCCAGGTTGAAATTTGACCAGAGTGGCATTCTGGTCATACCATCTCTTCATTTCTTCCTGGCTTGCTTCTAGGTTCGCCTGAGCGAGTTTCCTGAAGCGGGCAGTTTGGTTTCTAAAGGCCAGCATGTAGCTAAACACATCCTGGGGAGTTTTCCTGGGAGCTGCCTCCCAGCCTTCCTTTACCAAACTCAGAGGTCCTCTGACAGGGTGGCCATACAGGAGCTCAAAGTGGCTGTACCCAAGAGACTTCTGAGGCACCTCCCTGTATGCAAAGAGTAGGCATGGCAAGAGGACGTCCCACTTATGCCTCATGGGTTCTGTTAGACCCTTGATCATGCCTTTCAAGGTCTGGTTGAATCTCTCCACCAGACCGTTTCCTTGTGGGTGGTAAGGAGTGGTGAACTTGTAGGTTACACCGCACTCCTTCCACAGGGATGTCATATATTTGGATATGAAATTGGGCCCCCTATCAGAAACCACCTCTCTGGGGAATCCCACACGGGAAAAGATCCCCATTAACGCCCGGCCCACCACTGGCGCCGTCGTTGTCCTGAGAGGGATTGCCTCCGGGTACCGGGTGGCATGGTCCACCAAGACCAGGATGTACCTGTTGCCCATGGCTGTCTTGGGATCCAGTGGCCCCACAATATCCATCCCTACCCTTTCAAAGGGTGTACCAACAACAGGAAAAGGTTGGAGAGGAGCTTTGATCTTCCTCCCACTCTTACCACTTGCCTGGCAAGTTTGGCAAGACCTACAGTGTGCATCTGACTGCCTTCGCATTTGGGGCCAAGAGAAGTGGGTGACAAGCCTGTCAAAGGTCTTGTCCTGCGCCCCAAATGTCCTGCCAAGGGCACGTCATGATTGCAAAAACAACAATTGATGGACAGAATGCAGAACAATGTCGTACATTCACCCCAGTACAGAGATCTGGGCCTAAATCCATCGTTTTTTTGCTCACCATGCCATTCCAGTTTAGACCCAGCCATATGCAAATCAGTCTTGACCCTGCGCCCAATGGGAACAGTCCAGCCCGAACTGCCAGGCCAGGTCCTCCCTGGACTGGAAACAAGCATCCTAGGACCGGTTTCGGGCTTTCAGCCCTCATCAGCCAGGATAGCTTGACTCCAGTGGCATGGAGAGCACGGGACCCACGTCTGGGCATACCCGTCCCACTCGGGGTGACAAATGCAAAAACAACAATTGATGGACAGAATGCAGAACAATGTCGTACATTCACCCCAGTACAGAGATCTGGGCCTAAATCCATCGTTTTTTTGCTCACCATGCCATTCCAGTTTGGACCCAGCCATATGCAAATCAGTCTTGACCCTGCGCCCAATGGGAACAGTCCAGCCCGAACTGCCAGGCCAGGTCCTCCCTGGACTGGAAACAAGCATCCTAGGACCGGTTTCGGGCTTTCAGCCCTCATCAGCCAGGATAGCTTGACTCCAGTGGCATGGAGAGCACGGGACCCACGTCTGGGCATACCCGTCCCACTCGGGGTGACAAATGCAAAAACAACAATTGATGGACAGAATGCAGAACATGTGCAGCATTCCGTCCATCATCTTGTGTGTTTTGCATTTCGCCCCAAGTGGGAAGGGTATGCCCAGACGTGGGTCCCGTGCTCACTACGCCACTGGAGTCAAGCTATCCTGGCTGATGAAGGCTGATAGCCTGAAACCGGTCCTAGGATGCTTGATTCCGGTCCAGGGAAGACAAGGCTTGGCAGTTCGGTCTGGACTGTTCCCATGAGGCACAGGGTCAAGACTGATTTGCATATGGCTATGTCTGAACTGGGGTGGCGTGGTGAAGCAAAATAACGATGGATTAAACCCAGATCTGTGACTGGGGGTGAATGTTTGCCAATGTGCAGCATTCCGTCCATCATCTTGTGTGAAGGGCACGTCATGAGCCAGACCCAGTAGGAAGGTCCTGAAGCGCTGGGGTACAACCAGCACACAGGCTGACCCAGGCTCAGCAACCTTAGGCTCACTGTATAGGAGACCACTCTCCCAGTAGATCAGATGTGACCCGGACTGATTACCAGCTGCCTGGTCTGCAGCCTGCCGCCGCAGACCCTCCAGAGTAGGGCACTCGTTCTGCTCCCTGCAGAACTCCTCCCTGGTGGGACCCCCTTCTTGCTGCCAATGGGTCAGCTCAGAGATGTCTCCCAGTTCGGCTACCTGCTCCCCTGTAGGTACCGAGGCGTCCCCCTCGAGGTCCGCCTCCTCCCGGTCCGTGGGAACTTCGGGGGCCGGTTTCCCACGCCCCCTGCCCTTTCTCTTGGCAGGGACTTGGGCCACTGTTCCAGGCTCCAAGTCCTCTTGATCACCCTTTCTGGCTGCCATTGACCGAGTAGACATGCATGCCCACTCTGGCAACCCAAGCATCTCCAAGTGAGACCTGAGCTCAACCTCCTTCCATAAGGACTGCTCCAGGTCGTTACCTAGCAGACAATCTACAGGCATGGTAGGGCTCACAACCACCCTCAAGGGACCTGAGACCCCCCATTCAAAGGGAACCTGCGCCACCATACACTGGCGCTCAGAGTTGTCTACAGCATCTACTTGGTGGAATGCCCCTGGGACTACCTGCTTCTCAGAGACCAGGTGACACCGGACTGAGGTCACACTGGCTCCAGTATCTCTGAGAGCCTCTACCCAGTTCCCATTAATGGTCACCCAGGTGCTATATTTCTTTGTGTTAGGGGGCACCTGGTTTCCTGGGACCATCTCATTGTCCCCTAGTGAGACAAGGGTCATTTCTGCGGGATCCCCACCCTCCTGTGGGCACCCCTCCTCCCCAAGCGCTACACTAGCCAACACTTTGGACTGTGCACCGGTGGGTGGCTGTGTCCCCTTTGGGCACTTGGGGTCCCCCTTAAAGTGACCTACCTGGTCACATGCATAACACTTGCGGGGGCCGGTCTCAGGCTTCCCTGTAGATACCCCTTTCTTCTTATCACCGGGGGGCTGGGAACCTTTACCCTGGGTACTAGTTTGGGGCCCTTTAGAGAACTCCTGTGCTTTACCCTTGTCCCCCCCACCTTTCTGCTGGGAACCCTGCCCACCTTTGGCTGAGTCTCCCCCAAACGCTTTCTTGTGGACCCTGGTACTCACCCAGCGGTCCGCTTCCATAGCAAGCTTCCTGGGGTCAGTTAGCTTACTATCCACTAGGTGCTGGCGCAGATCTGCAAAACAAAGACTAGACAAGTGCTCCCATGCAATCAAGTTGTAGAGCCCCTGAAAATCTGTTACACTACTGCCCTTCACCCAACCATCCAGCGACCTGCAGAACACATCCACACATTCCAACCACGTGTTGGCATCAGACTTCTTACTGGACCTGAACTGATCCCTGTACTTTTCAGGAGTAAGACCATACTTAGTGAGAAGGGCATCCTTCATGTCAGCATAGGTGAGGTGATACCCTTACCCAAAGCTATCAGAGCATCCCTTGCTTCTTCAGGGAAAAGTGGCCACAATCCTGCTCCCCAATTTTCCTCAGGGACCCCATTCATGTGTATGGCTGCCTCATAACCCTGGAACCACCTTTGTATGTCATCCCCCTTCTTGAACTCCTTGCCTACATTCTTGGGAATGTGCACAATCCTGTCTGCCTTTCTGGACGAATTGCTGCCACCATCTGAGCCTGACTTACTCCTAAGTTCTAGCTCCTTCAGTTCTCTCTCATGCTCTAAGAGCATTTTCTTCTCCTCCATGGCCAATCTCCTCTCCTCCCTCTTCTCCTCCCGCTCACCCTCCAGCATGAGCTTCTGCAGCTCAAACTGCCTTGCCTCCCACCTGTCCTCCAGCTCCTCTGGGGATAGACTGCTGCTGCCTGACCTGGCGGGTTCCCCCTCACCCAAAAGCACATCCACCCTGGAAATAGGCTCCTCCACCTCCTCACTGAGATTACCAGGCTGCCCACTGGCATGTCTGACTGCTACCCAGGCCCTCAGCGCCTTCTGTAGCTCCTCCTTCCTTGTGAGGCCTTTAATTTGGACTTTCAGGTTTTTACAAATCGCTCGTAGCTCCTTTACGGCGTAGGATTCCAACCTATCCTCCTCAAAGAGAACTTCCAGAGATGCAACGGATGATGCAGTTGATTCAGGCATGACAAAAGTAGTGTGTTGAAAACTGGCAAGATCAAAAATAGGCCAAAAGAAAAAGAACCAGTATGTGGTACGTAATGGTCTGCGATATGGTAGTAGTGCACACCAATCACTGTAAGTCAAGTGCAAACACAAGTCCTATCCTCACCGCTGACAACCAATGTTAGAAATGGGATCTCTAGTTGGCAAGGGCTTGCACCTTTGTCCAAGTAGGGACCCTTCTTCCTAGTCAGGGTAAGGGAGTTACACTCCTAAAATAACCCCTGCTCACCCCCTTGGTAGCTTGGCACGAGCAGTCAGGCTTATTCTAGAGGCAGTGTGTAAAGCATTTGCACATAACCAACAGTAATACAGTGTAAGCACTACAAACGGACACCACACCAGTTTAGAAAAATAACCAATATTTTTATATACTCAAGACAAGACCAATTACGACAAAAATCCACAATACTATACTTTAAAAATGAATGCTTGATAAGGTAACTTCTTCTTTGCAGGAATAACACAAAAGCAAAGTTCGTACGAGTCGGTAGCCCCGTCCGGGTCTACCTCGATGCTGAATTACACAGAGTCCAACAGTTGCAGCCGACCGCGTCGCTACGGGCCAGCAGAGTCGTGAACAGACTCGGTCACAGTACCTTTCTCGTTGTGGCTGGCACGGAGTGTGCGAGCCGGTCGGCGTTCGTCGCGGTTGCGGTGCAAAGCGGAGCGGTCCCTCGATGCGGTGCAGGCAGCGGCTCGATGAGCGTCGTGCAGACGGAGTCGCTGAGTCCAAGGCGTGCGGTGCAGGGCGAGACGGTGTACGATGCGGTGCTGACAGGTTGCGATGCAGGCGACCAAGCCGGAGTGCGGGAGCTGGCGTCGGACAGCGGTGCGAGTCGGAGCGGTGCGTCGCAAACGTGCGAGCGGTGCCCCAAATGCGATGCGGTCACGACTGTTGAGCCAGTTGCAGCGACCGCGTCGGTCGGGTCCGGCTGGTTCAGTGAAGCGATGCGATGCGAACTGCGGTGCCCACAGGTCACGACGCAAGCAGCGGCTCGGTGTTGATGGCGTCGGACGTCGCCTACGGTGAGACCAGGGTTGCGATGCGAGCGGGGCGATGCGGTCTGCGGTGCAAACAGGTCACCGGCCAGGGATGGATTCGGTTGACGGAGTCGGTTGCGGTTCCCTTCCTCTGTGGCAACTGGAACAGCGTTCCAGAAGCGGTACCCAGAGGCTTGTGAAGTCTTTGTAGTCCCTGAGACTTCTTAACAGGAGGCCAGCTCGGTTCCAGGCCCTTGGAGATACTCAGCACAAGTTTGTAGAAAGTTCAGTCTAGTCCTTTCACTGCCCAAGGCAGAAGCAGCAGCTGCAGGCCAACCCAACAAAGCAACAACACAGCAAAGGGGCAGTACTCCTCCTGGCAGCTCTTCCAGCTCTTCGTCTTGGCAGGTTCCTTGATTCCAGCGAGATCTAAATTCATGGGGTCAGGGCCCCAATATTTATATCCCAAATTCCCTTGTTCTCTGAAGGCAGAGAGGCCTTTGCCTAGTCCAAACCAGTTCTGGAGCACTTTGTTGACAAGTCTCCGTCCCTTCTTTCAGAGAGTAGGCCAGGGACATCAGACGCACCACAGGAGGTGGAGCCAGCATTGTGGAGGGAAGGCACTGTCCTATTCAGGGCCCAGGTGCAACTCCTCCCACGCATCTACATGTAGGTCTTGCTATTCAGCCCTGTGCTGACTCACCCTGTCTCCTGGCATCCCCCAGCCCCTGTCACTCACATTCCAGACAAGGAATACACAACCTCGCAGAGGCAGGCTTGGATGGTTAGACAAGAAAATACCCACTTTCTAAAAGTGGTATTTTCAAACACAGAATGTTAAAACCAACTTCACTAAAAGATGCATTTTATCATTCTGAGTCCAGGCATACTAAACTCGAATTTCTACCATGTTCCCGGGGTCAGTTAGGATTATAAGCTGTAATAATCAAAACTGCCCGTTCGGGCCTATGGGGAACAGGTAGCCTTGCAATAGTGAAAAACGAACTAGGCTGTAATTCACTATCAGGACATGCCACACACACCCGGGCATGTCCTACCTTTCGCATACAACGCACCCTGCCCACAGGGGTACCTTGGGCCTACCTTAGGGGTGACTAACATGTAGAAAAGGGAAGGTTTAGGGACTTGCAAGTGTGCTCACTTGCCAAGTCGACATGGCAGCCCCAGGCTGCGCACAGGCTCTGCAATGGCAGGCCCGAGTTACACTTTACGGGCTGTTTGCGTGGGTGGCACAATCCAGTGCTGCAGCCCACCAACAGCATTTGGTCTATAGGCCCTGGCACTCGCAGTGCACTTTACAAGGGACTGACACATAAACCAAATAGGCCAATCATGGAAACACCAATCCATAACACATTTTATACAGGAGCACTTGCACTTTCCCACTGGACAGCAGTGAGGAAAGTGCGCAGAATCATTACACCAGCAAAAACAGAGTCAAAACCGGGAGGTCAGAAAGCAAAAAGTCAGGGGAAACACGCCAAAAGATGCCAAGTCTAACACTCGGCCTTCTTGGATTGGCCGCTTTTCTACGGTAGATACACGTAGACACACACACACACAGCTCCTCACTGCCCCCTGCCTAGGTCTGTGCTGTGTAGCTAGCTACCTATATGTTTTTGTCCTAACTATAATTAACACGCCTATCCCTCACTCTTCCTCCTCCATCGCACTGCTTGGCGCTGTGCTCCAGGACATAAGAGCACCTCTCCTGTCACCGACGTGTGAGAGCAAAATGCTTCCCACAAAGGATCACATCAAATACAACACTCTGCCAACCACACACTTCCTCATGGCATAGCATACTACCCATTGGAAAATGCAACTCTCCACCCAATGTAGGGGGAAATGAAGCACTATATAAAAACCACAATGCAATCAGGGCCACTAGAATTGTGCGGCAGCAGCGTTTTTTGCATAATTATAGACTTGCTGCATTTGCCAGATAGCCCATCATCTACTGCATAATCTGTAGATTTTAACAAAAGGATTTTTATTTCTAGCTCAAACTATTTTACTAAAAAAGCAGGGACACGTGTTCGCGTGCATTGAAAGGCTCTTTGCAAAGGTGGAGAGGTCACCTTTCTGTTGTTTATTGCTATATTTGGGTGTTAAACTGGTACTAAGGAGGTGAAAAACTTTAACAAGTGTAAAAATGACAAAATAAAGAAGTAATACTATCACAAAATGCACCAGATTATGCCACATAGTTTGCCTTTCCTTGCCGCATAATTTACTCAACCCTGCCACCTAATTTGGCACTCCCCTTCCGCATAATTCCAGTGGCCTTGAATTCAATACATAACCAGGAGGTGTTAAGTGATTGTGGCACAGATAGCCCTGCGTACAGCAGAGGAATCATGCAGTGATAGATCTATAAATACTGCTATGGTCTGGCCGCCATTTTTATGCAAAGTAGATTACAGCTATGAACAGGCCAGAATGGCATTCAAGTGAGGCGTCAAACATACAAACACATTCAATACCGGGCCTGGGGTGGAAACATGAGGGGTATTTTACTTGCACGATGGGGAGCTACTTTCTGAAGGACAAAAATCTTCAGAAGAGTAAATGATGCTATATCTACTGATGTAATGTGTTTGTGCTCCTACTGCAAAAGCCTATCACGAACACCCTCTGGCCATGTTGTGGATGTTAATTCACCAAAATGCCAGAGACTGACTAAGTTATGCCACACACCAATTGAGCCACAAAAATAGTGCATGGGCTAGCTCTTTACCATCTTAGATCCTAAACAGTCTTGTATTTGTGATTTAATAACTGGAGTAAGAACAATGAGTGGAAACCACAGAGCGTAATCGATCTCTTGAAGCCATGTTTACTTTCTTTTCCTCCAACTGGCTTTCCCTGTGAAACCAGGAGTACCAAGGTCAGTGTCGGAGTACCCAAAGGCAACACGGTGCACAAGTTGCTAACCCTGGTTACTCCTAAATAACGCCCGTGGTCCACGTCCATCGACCACACACCAGTTCCACTACACCGTCTAGCAAAGGCATCAGATGGTTAACAGAACAAGCATTGGCATAGCCAATAGGTCTCGCCTTTGGGACCTTATAAGTGTTTAGCCATGCAACACTTGATGTTGTTGCACCAAGGATATTGTGCTGGATAACTAAACACTTATAAGGTCCCAAAGGCGAGACCTATTGGCTATGCCAATGCTTGTTTAGAACTGCCGGGGGTTGGGCAGCAGCAGGACCCGGCCCACTTAAAGCCCTGCACACAATGCACCACACTGCTCCCATGAAACGGCAATGCAGGGACGTCAACAGCCCACAATGCTGCATGCGGGCACAAGCTCACATCAAGCACATCAGACAACGAAGCACTGTGAACGGCAGGCGCCACTCACCAGCCCCAAACAGACTTCCCACGCGTTTGACGCCTCCAAGCGATGCAAATAACAGGCGCCACTGCCACGCAATTCAATGGCAGCCACCCCATCGACCCCAGAAGATCGGAATGCCCGAGCCCGCCTGGTCTGGCACTCATAAACGTGACCCCCCCCCCCTGCGTTCAGTGTAAACGACCGCAGCAGTCTCCACCCCACTGAGCCCCCTTGTGGCTGCACTTCTTGCCCCCATGTGTTCCCTGCCTGCAGAATGGCTGCGTGCAAGCCCCTCCCCCTCCCTCCCCCCCTCCACACTAATGCCTGTGCGGGCGAGGTCCAGTGGAATGCAAATGCAGCTGGCCCAGTACACAGACCTGCCAACCAAAGAAACCAGGAAAATAAAACTACTCCAACTTCCAAATGTTCGCCTTGAACTAGGAAACCGTCAGAGAGAGGAACCATTGCAAACCTGGGGAAGCAGGCCAGAGTCCCGGCTCCCCCGCAGAAATGCAGAGACATGCCCATCCAAAATGCAAACAAAACCATGGCAGAAAGTTCATCAGCACTGAACGCCTACAGGAATGTGGTGTGATGAATAATCCACATGTATCCACGCAGGTAAATATTTCAAAGAGTAAAAGTTTATTCACATAAAGGAGCCCATGTTTGAAGCCTCAATCCATCAAGGTCGCCTCAACCGTCTGCCTAACAGCGGCAGCAGAAACCCGTTGATGTCAGCACGAACATGCAACTCAACATCGAAGAATACACTTTCGAATGAAAACATATTAGTATACAATACAAAGGGCTTGCACACGAGCGCGGAAGGATCTACCTATGCAAGAGCTTGCGTGCAAGCAGTGGACGTCCAACTAGCCATCACACCGACACGCGCACATTTGCGGGCGCGAGTCAGAGAAGCATTACTACAAGGAAGAAAAGCCGACACTTCAAACATGCCAGCTGAAACAAAACAAAACGATGGAGGTGGTGAACACGGACAATGGGAGGGGGCGGGAGCAAAGGCAACATGGGCAGCACTCGGAGACAGGAGCAGATCACAGACATGTGCGAAGGGAACTAGAGCCTGCGGGCGAGCAAGAAACGTCACGGGAACACTCAATGCAAAAAAAAAAAAAGAGTGCGCCGAACAAACGATAATTAAATCCAAAAGTAAAACAAGCGCGCGCTTGCGAGCAGCAGGCGTGACCACACGCTCGTGCACCATGGCCTTTTGCTTGCGGTTACCCGCACGGCCGCGATAATTGAAAACACATGGCGGCCGTGTGGGTAACCGCACGGAAAAGGCCATGACGCACGAGCGTCTGGTCAGCTTTTTGAAGCCCCTACATAAAGTCTTCGCCAGAGCAGCGCTTGAGAGAACAACAATACGGAACCTTGGAAACCCACCAGAGGTTCCCCTCCCTGGACTGAGACTTGTTATTCATATCCATTGCTCTACTTCAGCTTTGAAGCTGGGACCCCGCCGGAGGTTCAATGTTTAAGGAAAGTTGAAAGAAGAACAAAAGGTTGAAGGTTTTAAAAACAATTGGATGAGAAAAGTGCATTCATTGCGTTACAGTATTCATTCTCTAATTTTCTTTTTTTCACATTCATTTATCTAGGAGTGGCAAACACACCGAGGCGCTGGACCCAGGAGCAGGCAATGGGAACATGGAACCCATTGATAACGTTGGCGTGCCAATTAAGTAGCTGAAAAAAGTATTTTTTTGGACAGGCATTGGGTTCAGAGGCTTCCCCAAATTTGTAGTGGCTTCTTCGCAGGGATCAGTAGTCTAAATGAAGTTTCCTCAGTTACCCCTCGTATGCACTACATCGAATTTATTTTGATCAAGAACTCTGAACAGAGCTCCACAACTTTGTGTCCAATGTGAAAAATTTACACTTCAAGTTCCGAAAATTTAGGAGTCAAGTGACTTTCCCATCAACATCCTGCAATTGGCATATGAAAGTATTTTTTTGATGACTGAAAAATAATCGGTGCGCCTTTTGGAAAAAGTAATATGTTTTGTTGGTTCCACACAAACCACAATGTAATTAAAAGCTTGATTTTCTAGGAGATAACTCTTCTTTTGAATTATTTTACGAATGTGAGTTTTGTTGACATTGGTACCTCTCTGCTTACTTTCCCTCCCCATGTAGGCTGTTAAGTAGAGTCCATGTTTTCCTTTGTCACTCACTGCTGCCCTGAGGATCTGTATATTGTAGCAGGAGACGGGGGGGGAGGGGACGGGGGGGAAGAGAGTCAAGGCGTGAACAGCTCTCTCACAACAATACCATGGTGGACAGGGGAGAACGTCTAGTCACAAAACATCCATATTACATGTGCTTCTAGTGTACATATAAGTTGGGGTAGTGAGCCTGGTGCATACTCCATGTTCCGATACCATCAGTTCCACCATTCTCTTCAGGGTAACAAATTTCATATCCTGTTAATTTCCTGTTTTTAGACTTGAAAGCTGATGGCCTAACAAAGCAGCAAAGGGATTAGGTGTACATCAGTCTAAAAACAATTCAGTACTGCTAACTTGGTTCCAGGCAGAGAAGATAATATAGTGCATTGCTGTACTGGTTCAATCAGCGGTGGTATCTTTACTTGGGTGGGGGAGTGTCGCCCCGCCCTCTGCCAGCCAGCAGCACAGAAAAAAATAAAATGGCAATGAAAAGATTTCAGTGCCATTTTATTTTTTACCGTGGTGCACACTGTAGCAGCCAGATTGCCCCGAGCCCAGAGACATACGGGGCATGTCCTCTACTGCTGATTGGCAGCACAGGACAGGAGCAGTGGCGGGTTGGATGCTTCAAAGTGCGCATATCTCTTTAGATGGCTGTCTTGCGCCGTCCAAAGTGACATGCGCACTTTGAAGCTCTCCACCTAGCTGTCTTAGACAGCTGGGTGGAGACCAAGCACAAGCCTAAAGGGCCTGAAGGAGCATCCAGCCAGTACGCTCCATCCAATCCTGGCGCTGCAGAGCAGCACCGTGATTAGTTAAGCAAGTCGGCTTGTCCCGTGCTGCAGGAAAGAGGAAGATCGGGTCCGGAGTGAGGAGTGTGGTCAGGTAAGGGGCTTTTTGTTTTTGTTTTGTTATATGTATATTTTGTGTGTAGTGTATGTTTTGTGTTCCCAGCAGTGGTTTGCCCGCCTCACCACTCCTGATAGCTGGCAGCCGCCACTGGGTTCAATTAAATCTACAAATATCTGAAACCTCATTCGTGCAAGAACAGATTTCTTTCTTCAGTGAAAACAGTTCTACCGGTGAGTAGAGCGCTCCATCATTTGTGACTGGTTTAAAAAAACTAGACTGATCCAAGAAACTGACATTTTAATATCAAACCCCCACACCTGCTCTGGAGCAATGGCACACATTAGGGCGTAAGCGGTTGAATGACGGTGCTTCGTCTCGCTTTCTCTTTTAGGCGCGGATGACCACGGAACACTGTGGCACTTTGACCAGAAAGTACTCACTGCAGAATACACAACGTTACTAATACACACAAGGGTTGAGAAACACATACACATAGGCTGGAAAATATACACAGTGGGGGTGAAATGTGCTTGCTGGGCTGTCCACATGCGTAATGGGGATGGATGTAAAGACACCTAGGCTGCGAAACAGGCAAAATGCAAAAGTTAGTTGCTCGGATATGGAGATGCAAAGATGGGAATTCACTGGGGGAGGGAAATTGGGGAGACGAAATCTGCACACCTGGACTATGAAACACACACAGGGAGGCAGGAAATTATCACACTGGGGATAGGCACCATGTAAGGCGGGACAAAGAGGCCTGCAAAATGGGATAGCAGAAAACTCTGGGACATGGAAACACATGCTGGGACTAAGAAATATGCACATTGAGGCTGCGAAACAGGCACACTAATAGTGACTGGGAAACGTACATACTTACACAAGGAGACCCTGAGACAAAGAGGCACTTGGGCAATAATGGGCAGGGACAGAAAGGCACTGCAAAGGGAAGAGACATACCATGGGACATGGAGGTATGCACAGTGGGACATGAGGGCACAAAATGGTACAGGCAAACACACATTGAGAAAGGGAAACACAGACAGTGGGACAGGGAAATGAAAACCAAGAAACGTGTGCTCTAAGACAGGGAGGCATTGGTCCCGAGCTATACAGGGTGACATAAGGACAGAGACACAGGGGCATGCAGACACTGAGAAGGAGACACTAAATACAGACGACATGAAAATGTATGCCACACTGGTTACGTGGAAGGAGAAAAGATTTCAAAGCATAGGAGGAAGGCCTTAAGCCCTGAGCCCTCCCTCAAAACCACTGCCCCACTACACCCAAATGGAGCAACCAGCACTGGGGAAATCTACAACAGCTCCAACCTACAGATGTCAATCTGCAAACAGACTCCCAGCAGCACCAAGAAATCAAGGAACTAGAGAATGCTGCACTGTACAATCATTTTGGAGTTATATGAACGCCCTGTTGATCAGTTGGCAATGGCATTGAATTGGCAACAGCAGAACCTCTGCAGGGGTACTCTCTTAAAACGTGGGAGTCTGGCCTGATTTACTTCTAGTTACATCTTGCGCAGCTTGAAGGCGACTGTTTTCCGCGAACATGCAAAACTGCTCTTCCAGGAACGAAGATACTCTGAGTTCTAGCTATCAAGCGCCAAATGCAGCAAATACAAAACAGACTGAATTATCTTGCACGGCTGGAATTAATTTAGCAGTACCACATTGTTTTAAGACTGGTGCACACATATTGCCTTTAACAGACTTTATAAGCCAGACACTTCCAATGCATAAGGACAGAAAATAGCATGATAGGATTATTCTGAAAACAGTGTTGGCTCTCGGGGTATCTGACCAGTGTATAAATTGAATCAAACATGCACTATACACCACGCTTATCTCACAAACACACGTAGCGTGTTAGATCTGTGCATTGGGGCTCTCAGCGTCGCACCATGGTGTGTTGTCAATGAGCTCTCCATGCCTTGACCCCGCTACAGTCTATGGGCCCTCAGGGCGGCCTTGAGTGACAAAGGAAAACATGGACTCTGCTTAGCAGCGCATATGGCCAGGGAATGTAAGCAAAGAGGGGCCAATGTAAACAAAAGTTACATTCGTCAAACACCTCGAAAGAGGCGCTGCCATGTTAGAAAGTCGAGATTACAATCACATTGTGGTAATGTACAACTGGGAAAACATACCTGTATTTAAAAAAATTAAAATCACAGAATATCTTTCAAGCTCTAAAAAGTCCTTCGCTTGCAAACTTTTCTGCGATCAAGGACTCCTTTATCAAAATGGGAGCACTTCAGGCATGAATGCGTAAGTCCCCTATAGAATTAATCAGTGTGGCAGACTTAAATACAAAAGTGAAGGGCCCGATGGTGTAAGATTCAGGATTTCTTTTTTTCTTCAGAAAGCCACAACATGCATTCTGAACAAACATAATGACAATAACATATACATTAATTAACCAATGATAGTTTAAACTATCGATGTCAATAGCCAAGATCTTTTGATTTTAATACATTTACATGTATAATATACTTATTTATAGGGGCTTTTAACCTGCTCTCATCCCTTGGTGTTCTCTGGCGTCATTGACATTACTTCCTTTCAGTACAGCATGGGGCAATGTGTCAGCCCTCTTCTGCCCTTCAGTGTCAGGGTTTGCTGTGGAAATGTGTGCTTTATGAGAGTAGAAATAATAGTTTTGTTCTACACCAAATTCTTTTAACAGATCTGGCCTGGAGGTCAGCAGCCTTATGAATTCATAAAAAGATCATCCTGCTGGGATCGAGTATTTCTGACAGGATTCTGCTGAGGAAAGATCAAACTGGAGGGTCTCCTATGGCGCAGATGGGATATGGCGCTGGAGTTCTTATAGTGCCTTCATACAAAATGCATTCACAACAAAAATAAGCATTGACAAACCCAAAGGCCAGCAACCAACACCACGGCCATTGGCTTTGCCTGTGCTTGTTAAATTAATACAAATAATTCCAAAGATGCTAGGATAGAGGCATCTTGCATTTCGATGACTAGGGAAATCTCAGCCCTGATTACAACTCTTACCTTTTTACCCAAGTACTGTCCCCTACCCCGCCCTTTATCTATCCCCTTTCCTGGGACCCAAAAAAGAAATGTAAGCTTTGTACATGGGAAGGAAGGAGGCCAGTGGAAAAGCTGAACTGGTGGCCTCATATCAAAAGAAGTGCATTTAAAGCAGGGAGTGCAGTGGTATACAGCTGGTTAGGACTTGGGGGGAGATCTTGGTATGACCTGCACCACCCTTCCCATAAGTGCGAGTGTGGGGGGCTGTAACCTGCCCCGCTTTTCAATACAATTCCGATGTTCTTGTCAAGTTTTGTTGGGAGATTGCAGTTTCATGGCACAGCTGAAATATATATTCTAGATGCAAACATTTAGGACAACTTTAGTATCACACATAAGTCAAGAACTAGGTGTGGTACTTCTGTCAGTTGTCTTGAGGCCAAGAAATACCTGCTTGTGATGTGGCATGACATTTGGCATCAACATATGCAAGGTGTACACTTGTGTTGGGAAGGTTCTTCTACGCTGATCCATGAGATCGCAGAGTGGATGGCCACCCAACCATGGTCAGCAAAGGAAATCCAATTGAGAACATAAAAGAAAAAAACTACCAGCACAATAAAGAAACCTGCAGAACTAATCACAGCTGCTAACATAACACAATCACAAGTCTTCCTCCATCTTATCGCTAAGCCCAGTGTCCCACAACATGATAACTGCACCTTGGTAGTCGGCACACACGACATGGAAACACTTCACACATAGGCTCAAAGCGAAGACAACACACTTCACACCATACACCCACATGGTGTAGCATGCTGCCTATGTGGGTAAACACTTCACTACTCCACATACAGTAGTAAGTGCTATACAAATGCTATAATACAATACAATAACTACGTACAAGTATACAAACATAGAAGCGCTTTCGGTGAGCCCTCTTCATCCATTGGTGTATTAAACTGTCATTCACATTTTCCTTGCTCCAACCGCTGCATAAAGCGTGGGGTTCTTCAGCTATTGGCTTTCTCTTGCGCTGTGAGTGATAGGATTTTTCTCCTGATCAAATGAGCACATCTGCCTAAAAACTACTGGATTTAAGGGCCTGGGCTGGTGGGCCAATCACTCCTTTCTTTTTTATTTACTATATTTTTTTCCCTTTAAACTTTTCCCTTCCATAACAAATACTTGAAGAAAAAAAAATAAAGGCATGCTTGCCAATTCCAGACCTGTTGGCATTGACAATGCTTTGTTTAAAATACCATCTGCCTCCTTATGCACAGACAGCCTGATGTTTGGTATGTCTGATATTTTACATTCACATCAATTAACTACTGGCACAAATTACATAGGAAAAAAGCACACCTGCATCAGAGTAATGCTGAACTGGATTTAAAAATGAACTGGCGTTTTCAGCGATGGACATCAGGCCTCCTACAAGGTTCGCCACAAGACAAGCAGAAATCTATTTCTGCCCTTTTGACCCTCAGCAAAGTGCCATTTATTGACTGCTTAATATCTATCATGTTTGTTTTCAGTTCGGGAGTGTAACTTTTCAAGGGAGGCCCGCAGAAATCCAGTAATTGGCCCAGTCAGGCATGACAGGGGATGTACAGAGATGAAGATGATTTGAAGCACCTATCCTTACTCAGGCACGCGCTCTCTCCTCAGGGATGCTGCCTCGGATGGAGTCAGGGCTTTAAGTGGGCCGGGTCTCACCAGTGCTGAGCACCGTCAGTTTTTTAAAGGGGGCTTCGAAACGGGTCTCTATCGGGTTCTGTTTTGTGCCCTGGCACAGGTGGTCCGTTTTTTCCCGGACTGCAGTGACAGCCTCACATGGTGTGTGCGTGCTCACTTCTCACTAGTGGAGAAGTGACGGCATGACGTCATGCCAGGTGAGCGTTGTAGGCAGCGGCGTCACTAGGGGGGTGCGGACCGCACCGGGTGACACCATCACATGGGGTGACACCGTGAGCCTCTGCTTTAAATCGCGACATAAATCAGGAGGAACCCGTTACCCGGCCGCCGGCCAAGATTATTGTCCAATTAATTAGCTATACGAGTCGTATAGCTAATTAATTGGACAATAATCTTGGCCGGCGGCCGGGTAACGGGTTCCTCCTGATTTATGTCGCGATTTAAAGCAGAGGCTCACGGTGTCACCCCATGTGATGGTGTCACCCGCCCCGGTGCGGTCCGCACCCCCCGCACCCCCGGACTCAGAGGAGGTCCATCATGGGGTAAGTCGTGAGGGGGTGACACCATGAGTTACCGCACTGGGTGACACCAACCCTAGTGACGCCACTGGTTGTAGGGGAAGGGAAATCCTTTAAACAGAGGCATTTTCTCTAGATTTCCCTTCTCTTTTTGTAACTCAGAAGGAGCAACATTGTCGTGGTGTCATCAGAGCTTTAAGTGGAAGCTTTTTCAATATTATATACAAGCCATAATTGCTGCTTATTTATCTTATGCAATTAACAACTATTGACAAAGCCAACAGTCCTAACTTGTTGTAGGTAAGATGTTACTTGTTGTATGCTATGTCTGGATGCAATGACAGAAACAGCAAAATACAAGTCGGGCGGCACACTATGCTGAGCACAGATTTTTAGCTTACGTGTTTTAAGCCACACCCTTAATTACATTGGCCACACCCCTTTGAGAGACCCCCCAGTTTTTTCATCCCACTTAAAGCCCTGGCTGGAGTGAACCCCTTATGGGATGGTCCTCGCCTTAAGTTAAGTGTTTTGTCGTTTTTTACCCATTTGTGCACCGTGTGGCGCACAAAAGCTTTATAAACGGGCAGAGGCGCAGGGCAGTGGCGTAGCCAGTGTGTCATGGGCCAAGACCAGGGAAGGAAATTGTAAACCGGGCTGCTGCTTGAGGGCTGGCTCAGGGTCGAGTAGTCGGAAGCGGAAGTACCGTAAACATGTGCTCTACATGAGTGACAACAATACCGCTAAAAGCCCCAGCACTGGTACATTTACTGGGCGTTATGTGAAAATCTGCTCCTCGGAGCAAAAGAAAAACGTTATTTATTTTTTTATTTTTTTATACACATCTTGGGTGCGGGAGTGAATGGACCACTCGTGACTTATACAGGAGCAGGGCGCGGATAGAGTGGAGGTCGAAATAAAACATGCAATGCTGGCAAACATAAAAATAAAAAAAATGTTTTAGTGGTTGTTAGGTAATAGGGTCGTGGAATTGATTTTACCTAGGGGTCGCAGGAAACAAAGTATGTTCTGAAGTGAAGGGGGGAGAAAGTTTGGCAAGTTTTGAACCAAATTAGAGGGCGACTAGGTATGTTGTGATATGAAGGAGGGTTAACAAAATGTATTTTTTTTTTTCTCAGAAAAGAGAGTAGGACCCAAATATACATATGATGTAATAGTCGGGTCCGACAGCAAGTATGAGTTCTCGGAAAAGGAGTCAAGACATTGTGTATGTTTTGAGCTTGAGCAAGTATCACACATGTATTTGTTTAAAACTTCAGAGCCAGACACCAAATGTGTTTTAAAATGGATGCTGCTGAGTTCCAACGCGTAAATTCTGGAGTCATGCGGAAATGGATACACGGTCACATGCAGACTGGATGTGTGGGTGCGTGTGCACACAGAACAGCATTCCACATACAATGTCAGAGCAGTGAATGTATCTGCTGGTATCTCGGGATGTGCTTCAGGCCAGCCCAACCTTGGGGCTAGACTTACAGGCCACCATCAAGATGGCCTTTAAAGCCTCTCTGAGCTTCTAGGCACCAGGCTGCACTTACGCACATCAATGACCATGGTCTTGCTACACTGCCCAGCCCCCTCCATCCTCAAAGATGGTAAAGAGGATTCCCCAATTTCTACTGGTGGATACAACCATGATGTGCAGTTGAAGGAAACCCCCCTCTGAAAGATGTTGCATTAGGCTTCATAATACCAGGGTCACTGGAATTACACGGAAGGCGAAGAACAAATTACACAGCGTGGTTGACTACATACTGCGAGGGAAAAGGTAAATTATGCGTCATAATGTAGCACATTTTGTGACAGTATTACTTCATTATTTTTACATATGCCTAGGCTAAGATTTCACCTCAGTAGCACCAGTTTAGTGGTCAAATACAGCAATAAGCAACTAAAGATGATCAGGCAATCTTTGCTTAGGGGCTTCCACTGCGCAGTGAAGCATGTCACTGCATTTTAGTAATCTTTGTTCCGTTCGAGCAAGAAACTCATTTTTTTTGCTAAAACCTGCAAATTATGGATTATGTGGCAAATGTAGTGTGATCGCTCAACCTACGAGACGTCAGGAAATGCCCCAGATAAGGTTCTCGGGGGCATAAGAAGAACGCAGGCAAGCATTCTAGTGGTTCCACAAGACACACCCCTGGAGGCCTCCGTGACCGTTTATAGGCGGGAGGAACCAGCGTATGGTGTGCACGATCAGGAGGACGTAGAGCAAGCGGCACCAAGAGAGGATGACGTGGAAAGAAGAAGTCGCGAGGAGGACAACGCCGGGAGGAAGGAATCGGAGGAACAGAGGCTGAGAGCAGTGGACGTGACTGAGGAAGAGACGGGTGGAGCACAGGGAGCGACGGGTGGCATTGGGAAAGGAGAACGGCCCCATCCATCAGCAGGAGCTGCTGCAACCTTCTCGGGAAGCGGACGCTGAGCAGCAAACCCCAGGGAAAGGCAGCACGGACAAGGCTGCCGTGACTCGAGGGCAGAGTCACAGTCTCAGGCATGTACCACAGAGATGCTTACGGCAGGTGGTGTGGTGGGCGGTATCACAGGGCTGTTTGGTGGGGATTTGATGCAAAACACAAGCAGTACTGTGTTGTTTCATAAAACGCTATTTATCACGAATGATAGCACGAGAAAAGGGGAGCACGAAGACCTCGGAACAGCCCAGAGCACGGTGGTTGGATATCTGTGTGTATGACGCCACCACCTGTGAAAAGCAGCGAGTCTTCTAAGACCCTCAATGCTGCCCGGTGCAGGGTTCCACCTCTAATTCACTTTGGGTTTGATATCAAAATAATGAGGCAAGGCGCTGGAAGGCAAGAAAAAGGTTTATTACTCTTAGAGGAGACCACGTCAACTGCTGACACCAGGATGTCTTCAGGGAGGTGTTCTACTGGCAATGCTTCTGACTCTTCCTTTTATACAGTTTTACACAATGTATTTGTTTCTTTTATCATGGTTACAAGCTTGGAGTCTCCGCCCCGGGCAGGTTGTCACACAAGCCTGACATTGTTTTATCAACATGGTTACACAAGCCCAACATTAACTCTCCTCCCACCCAGGTCAAAAACAGACAATTTAATTGCAGCTGGACCTTGCTTCAGGGTCTAAAAACGAGTGAGACCTGCCAGATCTAAGAGTCCGTTCTGTTGATAAGAACAGGTCTCATTGTTGGCAAAAAACCAGTCTTGCTGTGTGTAGTGCAATAAACCATGTTTGCAAGAGTCTGTTTGGTATTTGTAACCCGTCTGTGCAGGGATGAGAGGAAAGACGAGTTTGAGGCAGCAGGTGATGTTGATGTTTGTCGTGGAAATAGTTTATAGCCCCCAGCACACATATCAGGTTTGGTCAGAGAGTCAGAAGGCTGCTAGAGGACAGGGTGAAATGAAGGTGACCAACAGAGTACAAAATGGCTGTGGTAAATCAGAATGACTGTAGTTTATGTGCACATAGGAACTTTCATCAGACAAGATGGCGCAGAATGTTCATGATTCTGTTTTGTTCTTAACAGTCGCCCCTTTGAACATAACTAGCCATCTTGTCAGTCTATTTCGATCTCCATAATGTCCTGTATTTCTTGTTCATACATTACTCTCATTTTTGTTAACTGAGTGTCCATAGTCTTAGGGCGCAAGGCACTTATGCAAAGAGAACACAAAGGTGGTATACAGTGTACACCCAAACAGCAACCACATATTGCCAATACTGGGACCAAGAGAAACATTGATATTTTCCAACCCCAGTCCTTTAAGATGCCCCAAAGCCAACTTCCAATTGTCCAAGTCTCTGATCCTTGATGAATTTCTGAAGACAGTCTGTGGAGATGTTCGATTGCTTCATAGACAGAGGGTGAATTATCAGGGCAACGAACTGTGATGCGGCAGAGTCTGCTTGATCAGTGTCTTTAGAACGCTTTTCTCGATGATGCTCTGCAGGGGCTGTGTAGGTCGGTGGCAAAACAAAGGCGATGTAGCACGTGCCCCCCAGTTTCTTGGGAGCCAGGTGTAGGCTTTGGTTCCACAGACAAAGTACATATTGGGTGATGCAACAAATGCTGGAGGATTGGCAGTGTTCAAAGTCCTTACAATGTTACAAGTGCTGTGACCCACATTCTTAGTCCCACGGCCTTCAATGCATACAAGGCCAGAGACGTTCACCACAGATAGGGCCACAGTCAGTGTTGCAGCAGTTCTTTTCTTCAGGTAGGAAAATGTGGCTCTGACAGGATTATTGAACACTTGTATTTCCACTCGTTCTTTGGAGGGGACATTCATTGGGAATGTCGTATTGGAGGTGTGAGGGCAAAGGGAGCTGCTGTTCTTCCTGTTTGGTTTAGCCAGAACTCGTTGTAGAACTGAGCGATTGTCCCATCGGAAGTGGCATTGTCTTTGTAACTTTCTTGTAGGAGCATCATCCAGGCAAGGCAAGATCCATGAACAGAAAAGGGTGAAGGGATGAAAGGGATGGAATGTTCAGTGGCATGTGGTATCAGCCCACAGACCCAACAGTTAGTGGCATTGGTGGCAAGATTGTGCTGGTGCAGCATCTGTACGAAAGAATTATTCCAGAATTCTTTGCGTCGTTCTCGGAGATGTGGCGGTAGTGATACCAGGTAGTGTTCTTTCTTTGTGATTGGTTGCATGGTTGGTGACAATGTTCTGTATGCAGGTGCATTCTCTTCAATGATCCAGAGTGTGACCATTAGCAGGAGGCAGGTGAGAAATGCAGCTACAAGTGCAATTGTCTTTGTACTGTGCAGTTCAAAAGTCTTGGTGTCTTTGCGGTGGCTTTGCAGGTGTTCCGTTTCTTCCATCATCTTCGAGGAGCTCACCAACTGTTAGGACCACAGACTTTTGTCTGGTGTTTTTCCTGGTAGCGTCGTTTGGCTGTGCTACCGATCTGAGACTCTGACTCAGTTAGTGGCCTGGTTGTTGGAGCTCCCCCTTTTCGTCGATCTTAGGTTGTACCCTTCCTTGGATGGCACCGTGGGGTCGGGAAATTCAGACAGTTGGAGGGTGTCTTCTTGTGGGTAGCAACTCAGAGCTGGTCGGTCTTTTGCGAGTACTTCCTCTTGCACCTCCACCTCTTCACAGGTTGCCAGCGTTGGAGGGACTTTCTTGCAGTGGTGGGCGTGCAGCCAATTTTCTTTTTCCTTCCACTCGGAGGGCAGTTCGAGTGGTGATCAAGACTTGCCAGGGGCCCGTCCACCTGGGCTCCAGATTCTTCGTTCTTTGGAAGTTGCGAACTAGGATGAAGTCCCCAGACTTTATCACATGTCCTGGGCCCCTGGATATGTCAGGCAAGGCTTGCTGCACCTGTTGGTGGATAATTGTTAGCTCGTTTGTCAATTTATGCAGATAGTCTGACATTAATATGTTCGGGACATCGTTAATGGAGGTGGGTCTTGGTGCCGCCCAAATGTTCATAGGCCTGCCGAAGACCACTTCATACGGGGTCAGTCTGTGTTTGGTCGGGGTGGAGCGCATTGATAGCAATGCCAATGGAAGGGCGTCGGGCCATTTCAACCCGGTTGTGGCAACTATTTTGGCTAGCTTTAGTTTCAATGTTGCATTGTGTCTCTCTACCAGGCCCGCTGATTGGGGGTGGAAGACGGCATGGAATTTTTGTTTTACCCCCAACCCTTTCAGTATGTTCTGTATCACTTCGGCTACGAAGTGTGGGCCATTGTCGCTCCATAAAATTCTGCAAAGGCCGTACCGGGGAAGAATTCTTTCAACAATACTTTTGCAGTGGCTATGGCAGTATTGTCGCGGGTGGGATATGCCTCCACCCATTTGCTAAAAGCGCACACAATCACCAGGACATATTTTAGACCATGGCATCTCTCTAGTTGGATGTAATCCATTTGAAGGACTTCAAAGGGGTGATCAGGGACTCCAAACCCTCCCCGTGGTACTACTGTCCCTTTCCCTGGGTTGTGTTGTAGGCATACTATACATTGTTGTACTAGGCGCTTTGCAGATTCTGTTATCTTGACATTATGCCATACTCTTGTGATTAGTTCAATCATGGGGGTGGAGCCTATGTGTGCTGGTAAATGTGCCATGGTCAATATGGGGATGAGGTAGGCATTGGGTAACAGCCATTTATTTCCGTCTTTAGTTCTCCAGCAATTTTCCTCGTCTTTTAGTCCCACCTTTTCCCACTCGGTCAATTCGTCTTGTGTGCCTGTAGTCTGTATGTCCCTTACAGTGGTCCTAGCATCAGTCCATTGTTCAGCTTGTGACCTGGTCACATACATTCGTGTCATGGTTCTGTCTTCTGCTGTGGCTCGGGCAGTAACGTCTGCTAGCGCATTTCCCTGTCCAATGAGATCTGTCACTTTCCTATGTGCTTGGCATTTTATCACTGCTCGCTTTTTGGGGAGGAGGACTGCTTCCGTCAAGGCGGAGACTAAATCTCCATGCAGGATGGGTGTACCGTGTGAAGTCAGGAACCCTCTTTCTTTCCATAGAATCCCGAAATGGTGAACCACCCCGAAGGCGTATTGGCTGTCGGTGTATATGTTAACTGTCGTGCCAGCTGCTAAAATACATGCTCGTGTGAGGGCAATGAGTTCTGCTGCCTGGGCGGAACGTTGGGCAATACGGGCTGTTTCTAGAATGGTTCGGGCTGTGGTGACAGCGTATGCAGCTGAGGTGGTGCCGTTGGGGAGTTTGATGCACGAACCATCCACCCATAGTTCTCCATCTGGCTCTAGAAAGGCGGTGTCTCTGAGGTCTACTCTACTTTTTGTTTGTTCATCGGTTAGTGTCACACAGTCGTGTAGTGGAGCCACGTTAGAATCGTTCTCGGGTAGGGGTAACAGTGTGGCTGGATTGAGGGTGGTGCATCGCTTTAGGGTAATGTGCGGTGCTAGCAGGGTCAACTCATATCCTGTCAGTCGGGCGCTAGTCAAGTGTTGGGTTTTGGTCTGGTTCAGTAGTGTGTCGACTGCATGGGGTACTAAAACAGTGACTGGATTGGAGAGCACTATTCCTTCGCTCTGGCGTATTGATACCGCTGCAGCTGCCACAGCGCGCAGGCACGCTGGCAGTGCTCTGGCTACTGGATCGAGGGTGGCAGAAAAATATGCACAAGGGCGTTGTTTGTGACCAATTGATTGTGTTAGGACAGACAATGCACATCCCTCCCTTTCGTGTGTGTAGAGAAAGAATGGTTTGGAGTAATCTGGGGTTCCTAGGACTGGTGCTGAGCAAAGGGTATTGCGTAGTTCTTTAAAGGCTGTCTGGCATTCGGGGGTCCAGGGGAGAGGTGAGGGGATGTCCTTAGCTAGGAGGGAGAGAAGGGGTTTGACAATGAGGCAAAAGTTCGGTAACCACTGTCTGCAAAACGAGGTGAGGCCTATCAAAGAGCGGACTTGCTTCTGATTTTTGGGGACAGGGGTGTCTAGAATTGTCTGGATCCTGTCAGGCGTGAGTTTTCTCCCTTCTTTTGATAAAAGGTGACCCAAATAGGTCACTTGTGATTTACAGAACTGCAGTTTCTTTCGGGAGACCTTGTGACCATTCTCAGCAAGGAAATGGAGTAGTTTGATGGTGGCTGTGACGGCTATTGGTATGGTGTCTGCTGCTAGAAGGATGTCGTCTACATATTGTATTAGTGCCACTCCATCTGGCAATTGTATGGCGTCCAACTGTCTTTTAAGCGCCTGGCTATAGATACTTGGGCTCTCAGTGTACCCCTGAGGTGCTCTACAAAATCTATACGAACGGGAATTTAGGGTAAATCCAAAAGATAGCGGCTGTCCTCGTGTATAGGTATGGAAAAGAAGGCGTTCTTGAGGTCGATCACAGTGAAGGTGGTGGCAGTGGAGGGGATTAAAGTCAAAATTGTCGTGATGTCGGAAACTACTGGGTATTGTGGTACTACGATTTTGTTTACCTCCCGCAGGTCAATGATGAAGCGGTAGGCTTTCTCATCTCCCTCTCCCTGTCTCTTTACAATCGGTAGTATGGGACTGTTACAAATGTTGCTCACTACTTCCTCTACCACCCCTGCCTCTACCAAAGAGTGTATGATCTCTGTTAGTGCTTTCTCACCCTCTGGCGATATTTTGTACTGCGGTACCTTCGGTAGGGTTGCGTCCTGTCGTATTGTTACGTGTACTGGGTCAATCATCATTCGTCCTACGTCTGAATCAGCCCTAGCCCATAAGTGTGATGGCAAAGTGTCCAGTAGGGATGTGTCAGTCTCAGAGATGGAAAACATGTGCTGAAAAGGGTTCTCTCTATGGCGTTGGGGGTTGTCATACAGGATGACACGCACTCCGTCTGGTGAGCATCTGATAGTCGCATGGAAGTGTTTCAAAAGGTCGAGGCCCATAATGGCGTCTGGGGTGTTAGATGAGAGGAGGAATGTCGTTTCGACGCCATTGCTGTCAAGATTAAAAGGGATGGGTCGGGACAAAGGGTTGGTGGAGGGCGTACCGTCAAATCCTATTGAGGTCACATGTGAGCCTGACAAGGGTGCCCTTGGAATCAGTCGTTTGGATAGTGCACTACGTGTTGCTCCTGTGTCTACCAGAAATGGCGACTTTGTGCCCAGGACCTCAGTGGTAACATAAGGGCCTTGCTGATCAACATAGAGCTCAACTGGATCCCTCCCTTGCCCCTGGCTGTCCTATGCAAAGTCGTACGTATTGTCATAATCTGTCTGTTGGTACTGATTCTGTTTGGGATGGTCAAATGTGTTCACTCTTCCTGGCCTTCCCTCGCTTGCTTCACTCGTGTACCCTCTCCCACGTCCTCTTCCTCTCTGTCCACTTGCTATTTCCCTCGCCCCTCTGCCCCTACCAGCTCCTAACAAAGCCGGGCATTGGGTTTTCCAGTGTCCATATTCTTTGCAAAATGCACATTGATCCTGTCCTAGGTCTTGGCGTCCTACATATGATGTCGATGAATTGTTACTAAGTGGCTGTACTCTAGGGGTATTCTGCTGGTATCCTCCCCTATATTGCTCCCTTCTTGTATTCGCCCCCTGGAGTTGTGCTACCATTACCCTTTCCTTCAAGTCCTTCTTTTTCCTTTCTGTAGCCCTGTCATTTTCGTTTTTCTGATGCTCATAGTACTGGGCCATTTGGAGAATGGCCGCCGGTTTAGATGCTGCCCAGCTACTTTCGCTGGCTTGTAATTTCTGGGATACATCTGGCAGTAGTCCTTTTACATAGTTCTGCACAAATAAGTGGTGTCCGGTTGCGGTGGACATGTCTTGTCCACTGTAATCGGAGAACACCGTTTCAAATCTGGAGAAATACTCTGAGACATCCTCTTGTGGTTTCTGGCGGCACGCGGTTACTATGGACCAGTCTATCTTTTTCTCTGGGATCAGCGTTTTCACTTTCTGCACTATTTTGTCAGGGAGGTCTAATATTGCTTTAACTGGTTTTTGACCAGGGTTCCGCTGTTTATCTAGTGTGTCGAGTTGTTCCCAGGTATGACCAAACAGTTCGGTATGGTTTACTTTCTTAACCTGTTTCCACACATCTGCTGGCAAACATAACCCGAAGAACAAGTCTATGTCGGCAAGTGTCATTATTGTTGATCCCAGAGCGGTACCTAGCTCGGCGTAAAAGGCGGTGGGGTTCTTTCGTAAAGCCTGCAAAGATTTACGGAAGGTCAGGATGTCCTGTCTGTCCCATGGCTGATACACCCAATTGTAGACCACCCTTCCTCTAGCGTCTTGATGGTTTATATCGTCATTAGTCCCTTGTCCTCTAGGAGGTACCCAGTAAGGGGCAGCTTCTTTTATTGGCATCATGCTATCTGTTTTTTCCACTGGGGGTCCTGCTACCTTAGTTGTCCTGTCCCTATCTATCTGTCCTTGTTCTATGAGGTGACGCAATACTTCTAGTGTGGATGAAAATAGTTCTGCAACATCGTTGTCGCCTTCATCTCCGATGTCTACCTTCCTGTAGAGAGCCACTAATCGCTCGGGCCCTACGTTTTGGTACTTCTCTTCATATGCAGTAAGGGTGTGGTAACAGAGACGTACAATAAAGTATCGTTTGCGGTTTTCAACATAGGAGTCGCATATGTCTGTTACGTGTTCTTCTGTTTCTTTCCTATCTATGAGGGTTTTAACTATTTTATCAATGCCTGCTCGCTCATTTTTACTTAATCGCGGGACCCTGGGCGCTCCCATTTCCTTGGTTCCTACCTCTAATACTGCCTCCTTTGATGAGGCATTTGGTGTGGGTGGCTCGGTGGGAGCAGAGGCGGTGGAGACTGAGGCGATCGTGCCATCTCCAGCTATACTTTGGTGGTCCTGGCGTTGTACTATGGGATGAGTAGGGGCGTAAGGGGGTGGCATGTATATGATTGGGGGACCTAACAATAAATCATCATCTATCCTTTGTTTTGCTGGTAACTTGGGGTAAAGAGTCGAGGGCGTTCTAACAGGGCATTGATCTGATATTTTTGATTCCTGTTCCTTTTTATCGATTTCCTTTTCTTTTAGTTTTTCTTCTAATCTTTTACAGGCTTGGTAAGCTGATTTTCGCGTTTCTTTATCTTGTCTAGCTTCGTCCCTTTTCTTTCTTTGAGCTGCCTCTTTTCGCCATAAGCCAAAACTATCAAACATGGCTGGTCTAGCTTTCTTTTTGTGGAGAGCTAATTCTAACGTTTCTATTTTAGCGGGATCGAAAGATCCCGTCAGTGGCCACTGATTTACCTGGTCCTTCCTAGTGTACTTATGCCATAGTTTGCTATAAGCTACGGTGGCTAATCCATATTTTACGTACATGTCCTTGTTAGGGGTGCCTTCCGGCGGTGCCGGATGACTGACCTCTAACAAACGGTCCGATCCAAAACAATCAAACAATCTAGAGAAAACAGGCATGACGTATTTAGCGGTCAAAATGAATATCTCAATTAATGTTAGACAAAAGTCTGCACTACCTGTCCTTCGCTGTCTGCAAAGAGAGAATATTCCTATTCTACGTTGTTTGCAAGCAGGGAATGTCTCAAATAACTCAAAAAGGAATACTAGTATTTCTATCAATCAATCAATCAATCAATCAATTTAAGTCATGGTTTATCACGACCTTACCCGGACCGTATGGACAGTTCTTAGTCTTCCCCTTCCAGCGCCTGGTTGTCCTCTTACTCCAACAATCAATGCGGCGTTCCTGTAAGGCCCCAGTCAGGACCGCAGGTCACTCGAGAGAGGTCCGTTCGGAACCGGTGAAGTTCAGTCGATTGGCAGCCAGACGAGGGTCTCTTTCAGGCAGGTGCGCTTCAATCATTTAGTCGTTCACTCCGTCGTTAGGACCTCTCTACTGGACCCACGTGTCTCTGATGGGCCCCCAGTTGGGTCGCCAATTTGTGAAAAGCAGCGAGTCTTCTAAGACCCTCAATGCTGCCCGGTGCAGGGTTCCACCTCTAATTCACTTTGGGTTCGCTATCAAAATAATGAGGCAAGGCGCTGGAAGCTGGAAGGCAAGAAAAAGGTTTATTACTCTTAGAGGAGACCACGTCAACTGCTGACACCAGGATGTCTTCAGGGAGGTGTTCTACTGGCAATGCTTCTGACTCTTCCTTTTATACAGTTTTACACAATGTATTTGTTTCTTTTATCATGGTTAGAAGCTTGGAGTCTCCGCCCGGGCAGGTTGTCACACAAGCCTGACATTGTTTTATCAACATGGTTACACAAGCCCAACATTAACTCTCCTCCCACCCAGGTCAAAAACAGACAATTTAATTGCAGCTGGACCTTGCTTCAGGGTCTAAAAACGAGTGAGACCGGCCAGATCTAAGAGTCCGTTCTGTTGATAAGAACAGGTCTCATTGTTGGCAAAAAACCAGTCTTGCTGTGTGTAGTGCAATAAACCATGTTTGCAAGAGTCTGTTGGGTATTTGTAACCCGTTTGTGCAGGGATGAGAGGAAAGACGAGTTTGAGGCAGCAGGTGATGTTGATGTTTGTCGTGGAAATAGTTTATAGCCCCCAGCACACATATCAGGTTTGGTCAGAGAGTCAGAAGACTGCTAGAGGACAGGGTGAAATGAAGGTGACCAACAGAGTACAAAATGGCTGTGGTAAATCAGAATGACTGTAGTTTATGTGCACATAGGAACTTTCATCAGACAAGATGGCGCAGAATGTTCATGATTCTGTTTTGTTCTTAACACACCATAGGAGCGACCAAGAAAGGGCGTTATAGCAGTGGCACACTAGAGGCCGTGACACACGGTTTCCTCAGGGGACTAAGACCATATGATGTGGTGTGGGGCCCCAAGACCTTCTCTTAAGCCTGATTACTAGGGCCTCTCTCCTGTTTCTGTTTTCCCTGAAGGTGAGTCAAAAAGTCCAGTGAAATCAGACGAAACAACAGAAGACCAGGAGGGAAGACCTTGCTGAAGATCTCCCCAGCAGACATTCATTACGCCGTGCCCTCAGGGCCTGTACCTGGCTATAAAACACTAGAAAAAGCAGCAATGTGTCCTTCGGTCCACCAATACTCATGAAACCCTTAATCATTCAACCATCTCTATCACACAGATTCAACCAGGGGGGACACAGTTACAATTGAGAAAGCAGTGTGCCAATACACAAATAATATTGAAAATATTATATATCAATTTATTAAAAACATATAAGACAAATATAGAAAGTTAAAAACAAGAGAACGATTAATCATGCATAATTCATATTATTCAAAATCAAAAACATCACACCATAAATTGACAGACAAACAAATTTGATAACAAAGAAAATAAAAGCGAGAGTATTGAAAGACACTACACTCTTTGTCATTAAAAGACCATATCCGTGTAAAGTGGCGTTGGGGCTGGGACCTGATTTACAGGGAACAATCAATATCTAGTGTGACAGCCCACTGCACGGATTATGAGGCTAGTGCGTCGACGCGTTTCGATGGTATTATCTTGACTTAAACCATCTTTATCAAGACTTAAGATATTACTCTCTGACGATATATCTTAGAAATTATTTCACCAAGGTGCGAGAATCACTTTTACTCTGGAACTCCTTGTTAGGGGATTCCAGTAGCTTCTATCAAAACAGGAATTTGGCATTAAAAACTTTTAATATAGGATCAAGCGGTATACATAAATTAGTCCGCAGGTATGCGCCACATAGGCAACACAGCTATCCTCCCTGCTCCTCTACAATCATGGAGTCTCCACAAAATAAAAGGATAGCTTCCTATATTGGTAGGGTAATGTTTCCTGCTTTAAAACGAATTCAGTGGGACAGGATTCCTACACACCCTTCAGTCGATAGGGTCTTATTCTCCAGGAATTACGGCGCAACTCCGCGTCCGTCCTGTTTCGTTTGTCATCAAACACTATACACAATCCTAATACATTTTTATATCATTCTTTACTGGTCTGAGTCATCCCCCCAACCCAGTTACATGTGGAAATCCTAAAAATATGTGGCAAATGCCTTGGCAGCAGAATCGCATAGTTCTATTGGTCCTGCATATTCCACACTGCAGAAGGGGCAAATTCTGCACCTTCAACGGTGCAAAAAAGTTGCAAATTCAGGTGATTGTCTAATGCACATCCATGTATATTTTCTGTTTTACTTAAAATTGCACTTTTTTTCATCTCTCAGTCATACACATTAGCCCCTCCACTAATGGTACAAAAGACGGTCTTCCAACATTAGAAGGCAAGTGTCAAAGAGCAGCATGCAGATTTCTGGGCTACCCTTTTCACTTTTAAGCCACTGGAATATGGATAGCACGAGCCAAGAGTAAAAGGGGAAACCCTGGCAGGTGCAAGGGATCCCCACCATTTTGCAGCAGCAAAATCCCTTTCGAGATTAGTTGCTTTTTTTGACAAACATTCTGTGGCCCGCCAGCTGTGGCAGCCAGATTTCAGGAGGCCCACTGAGGCTTCCCATTTTTCTACAAAATGCAAAAGAGGAGCATAACAAAAACTGAAAAAAGACACAGATGCTGCTGTTTTCTATCCGTTTAGCGTCACGGGACATGCCCCACGGGTTAGCAAAGCAATTTGCAGAGGATTAGTGAAGCTTAGCCTGTGCAGAAAACATTTCTGGTGAGAAAAGGCAGAGCAGATTGCAAAATGAAAATGTACCCTGGAATGCAAGGTGTCTGAAGACGCTAAAGGAATGCACTTCCGGATGGAAGAATGTAAGCTTGTTTCCATACCCTCATGCAGACCCATTCTTCAAAGCATGCCCCGCGTGTTTGCTTTTCATTATGGGGTCCAAGACTCTAGCATGATTAACCCCTTAAGTCTTTAGCTCTCACAAATGCATTGAGACAGATTTGCCACAAGATGGCCGCCCCTCCCTTACATTGGTTGTGCTCCATACATTATTCTCAACCATTGATGAGCAATAATATGGTTTTAATTTTTTTTTTGCATTGATTGGTGAGCTTGGTGGGAGCTATTCACATGAACCTAGTAGAAGCCACTCACAAGAATATAACTGAATTAAGATTACATGCAGTACAATGCAGCCAGTGACGTGGTAGTGGATAGGTTACTTTGGTGGCATGCACGATTGGCATGGTTTGTATAAAATACCCGGTTAATGCCAGGTAAGTGAGGCCCACTACTTTATTTTCCTTTTCTGCGACACCTCACTACAAATACTACTGAGTTTTTCTTTATTAGTTTTGAAAAGCACTGAACACCTTGACTTTATCCGCTTAACAGTGCTGAAATTTTGATTTTAGAGTGTAAGTGGATGCGGTCTCCCTGTCTAGGACAAGGAGACCGCGGATTTTCCTAGCATTGTCATTAGTATCAGTGTTTGAAGCGTGGGGGTTGTCGTGTATTGTTGAGAGTCAGAGGAGGTTGGCCCTCGATAAGGAGATGTTCTAGTGAAGTCTTGTTGGTCAGTGCCCACTAGGGATTCAGGCCCTTCACCTGAGAAGTCTTTGAAAGCTGGGTTTCTGATTTTGAATTGGATTCTCTGCTCCACTCCGAGGCAGTGGAGCGCTTTCAATAACCGTAAGATGTGGTTTGTCTGTCAGCTCTTGCAGGGTTTGTCAGCTGCAGTCTGGAGACCCTTTAACCTGGGGTTCATGTTGGCTGCCCCTTTCATTTCAACCTGTCTGTTTGAGAGGTTCAATAAGATACACTCACTAGGTTCTCCCTGGTGTTTTGTTTTGGTGAACTGTCTTGCAGTAGCCATACTTGCAAAAAGAGCAATTTGATAGTCACTGTCCCACTGAGGAAATCTGTCAAAAGATCTTTGGTGTTCTTACCTACTTTTCACTGAACACTGAGAGATGACTGCTACAAAATCGATATAGATTTGCAGATCCCTCTACTGAAAGTAATTTGTGATTAAATAGAATATGAAGTTCTCTAGACTTAAATCTTGCAAGTCCCCTACAGTATTGAACAAGTGGTTGAGGATCCCATTCACACCCTATGGAAAAAGAATGTTCAGCCAGGTAGCCAGATAGCAGGTTTAGCAGGTAGTCTGAATATTAGATTGTGACTATCTTGAGTCCTCTATGCCGTACTCCATTGAAATCTTTACCTACGAAGGCTACTCCAGTTGATTTGTTGATACTCAGAGGTGGGCTTGGGGCTACAAGCAGCCCTGGGAAATATGTTCATCCTAGCCCCCTATCACACTGAGTAAGTGTAGCAAGTGAGTCTGACCGGAGAATTTGGGGGAAGGCAAATGATATTCGGATCTACAAGAAGGCTTAGGAACCCTAGATGCTGTGTGCTAGGCTTGACTAGAAGTGAATCATTCTCCCTGAGCACATTTGGATGCTAAACTAAAGCGAAGGACTGGAAACATGGAATCCCTGGTGACATGGTTAGTTTACCCTGCATGTGGGTTAACATCAGTCACGTAGCAGACGAAGGCCTGACCTTTAACCATATACACGTTTTGGTTCTTTTCTCGCATTTTGATCACCCTTCTCTAGATAATATGTGCAGTCTCTTGCCTGAAAATGCTGTGTTGGTTACTAAAGCTAGCTATCTCATATTTGTTAACAAAGTGGAAACCCTGCAGCCATTTTCCTCTATTCTCATTTAAAAATATTCTGACATTTATGTCAAATAGTCAACTACCTTCATTCTAAAAAACAGTTAATAGTTTAACTGTGTCTTAAATAAAGAAAAATACCCCGAGTTAAAGAAAGAATATGACTGCAGGTGCGTCAAGAGTGGGTTCCAGCGCACATTTTTATTTCACTTCTCTCAAATCTGCATCTCATCTGTGTGGACACATGCATGCCAGAGTCTGGTGAAAGACAGGACTATGGGCACCCCAAGTATGTTTCTGGCACCATCAATGGTCCAATTCAGGAAGGAAATTGATTGCAGATTCTTACTTTGGGCACCAGTGTGACTAACATGACATGATAACACCATACATGAATGGCAGGTATTCTATTGAGCCCAATGTGAGGTGATTTGTATTGGCTGCACAAAGTTGTGTTGTCCCTGCTCACAAGGTAGTGTCATTAGTTCCCGAAATTCACCGGGCGAGCAAAAGTGATATCACAACTGTGTTTACAGCTTATTGATTTTCATCTTATTTTAAACTCATTTCGTTGAAAATTCTAGATTGCAACTGTTAGACCTGTCAGCCCTAGGGTGGTCTTACCCTGTTTTTTTCCCTTTCTGCGCCTCATTTTTGCCACCATATTTTTACTGGACCTAGGTCTCCGGGCGCCTTGCCACTGCTGGTCAGTGCTGAGGTGCAGGTGCTCTCTCACCAAAGATGGCTGCCATAGGCCCCTGCTACTGCAGAGGGCCTTCCACACATACACGCTAGTAGCCAGAGTCAGGCTGGGACGAGGGATACAGTAGCCATCCCGTCCCCGCCTCTGGGCCCCATAGCTAGGTAGGTGGAAGGTTCCAGAACCTTCCGGGCTGTGGGAGGAGTTACACTTTGCCGCCTTTGGGAGGGTCACCTGACCTAGGGGTATAAGAGGCTTGGAGGGAAAACCTGGAGTTAGTTAGGTTGAGGCACCGCTGAACCTGGGAGAACCTGCGCTGGAGTACAGACTTTAGGGCCTAGGGGGAGACCTACACTACTGCCGCTGACAGGGTCAAGGCCCTGCTGCCGTAAGATAGATGAGGAACGCCCACCACCCACTGATCTTGCCCAGTGTGAGGGGACCCAGGGAACCATCTCCAGCGTGCCAGGAGGCACATCAACCCCTCCAAGAATCACCAACTCACAACCCCCCCTGTTCATAAAGAGACTTTGCTGAATCCATGACCTGCAGGACCTAAAGTGAAAACCATTGAGAGGGGATCAGGAGGCGAAGCGCTGCGTCCTAAGCGCTAGGCCTTCACCCCCTACCTACCTATACAGACAGCTGGACTGTCCTCCAAGAACCACTCTTACACAGCCTGTGCCTAAGGCTGTCAGCGCGCCAGCGCTGCAACTCCAAGTGAGGAGAGAACTTGACCTCCCCCCTCCGTCACTGACCTGGTGACCGGATCGCCGCCGCGGCCGCCGCCGCGTGAAGAGGGAGCTGAGGCAGGAAGACCTCTCCCCCGTGCATAACTGTGGTGAGGGGCGCCGTCCGCGCCCTCACCGAAACCCCAGAAGTCACCGCCGGGCCCGAGACCCCTGCCGCTGCAAGCGCGGCCAAGAATAACACCGTCGCAGCCCCCGAGGGCTGCGTGAAGTGAGCTGAGGCCTACTGCGGCCTCCAGGCCCGTGGACGCTGTTGCCGAGGGGCCGGGGACGCTGACCGCGTCACAGGTCGCGCCCCCGAAAAGGCCGCGACGGGATTGGCCCGCCGGAGTCAATCGCCGGAGAAGAAGGAGAGGGGAGGCGTCGCCTGGCAACCAACGAAGGCCGCGACGCGATTGGCCCAGCCGGAGCCAAGCGAGACGACGTCAGAGGGGCTCCACTGCCAACGGGAGCCCCCGGAAGAAGAGAAGACCGCGACGCGATTGGCCCAGCCGGAGCCAATCGAGAGGACGTCCACGGGGCTCCACTGCCAACGGGAGCCCCAAGAAGAATCGCCGCCGCGCCAGGATTGGGCGCCGTCAAGAGCCCGCCTCCGCCCAGCACGTCCGGAGGTAAGGACGAACCTCCTGTGCCTTCGCGGGAAGCCGGAGCCGTCTGCAAGGACTGCCGGCTCCCGCTCAGAGTCCCCACTCTCTCCCCTGACTCCACGGGGGCCGGAGGAGTGGCACACCGGCCCCCAACGACGCAGCAACACAGCGAGAGGCTCCGTAGCCTCGTGAAGTAGAAACAGCGCCGGCCGGAGGGCCGTGAGACTCACGCCGGGCCCCGCCCCCCACAACAGAGGGCTGGCCCGGAGAAGAGTCCGCCGTGAGGCCCCCGCAGCCAGCCACAACACCGCAGGTGAGCCCAGGAGGCCCCTAGGGCTCTAGGTTAAGCCCCTGGGGGCCGGGGGCCACGCATGAGGAGGGATTACGGAGGGGGGGGCCTGTAATGACCTTGTATCACAGGCCAAGCACCTACTATAACAGTAGCCTCCCCGGGGAGATAAAGGAGTCCCCCCTTATAGGAAGCCCCCAGCTGCTGGACATGTTGAGGGGTTCCCTTTAGGATTCCCTCCCGCCTAGTGTACCATAGGCTGTACAGAGTACCTAGGCCTAATGTATATATGTTGATGCATAAACCGTGTTGCGCATGTTCTAGGCCCTAGTTGGTAAAGAGCACCCGAATGAGCAGTGGTGCTGTGATTTTAATGCGGCCTTTTAGTGGCCAGAATTGTGAAGGGTCTTTTTAAATGAACGCGCACTAGTTACCCGAATGTATAATTTGAATAGTTGAATGCCATCTTGATTAAGATAAAGGAACCTGATTTTTACTTATCTAAGCCTGGTGTGGTGTCCGGTTATTGCTTCGCATTTCTGGGTTAAAGTGAGAGTGTGCTGCACAACTGCCTTACACATTGCCTTCGCGTGCCTTTCCCCGCTTTGCGCCATGCTACCGTAACGGACTCGGTAACTCCCGTTTCCAACATTGGTGTTCAGCGGTGGGATAAGGACTGGTATTTGTGCAGCACCCTACAGTGACTCAGTGTGCGCCGCAATTGGACACCTAGGAAAATAATAAGTAGGAGGAATTCTATTGTAAATTGCCGGTTGTATTAGTCCTGTGTTAGACCTGCTGCCTTCCATTTAGGACCCCTTCCTTAAGTTGTCTGGGACCCCACCTAGGAGGATGGAGTTTGAGCTAGCCGACCTAGAGAGGTACACGGTGAGCCAGCTCAAGGAGTTCTGCCTAGAGAGGGGGTGGCCGTCAAGCGAGGTGCCAAGAAGGAGGTACTTCAGAAGGCTTTGAGGGCATGGGTCATGGCCCACCCGGAGGGAAGAGGGGAGGAGGAGCAGAGGGAGACAGACGACCCAGGAGAACTGAGCCTACTGAACATTGACGTCAGCGAGAATGTGTTGCCAGGAAGACGTTCCAGGGCAGGCAGTAGTGCGTCAGGGGGAGTGTGTCAGCAGAGGAATTCGAGGACAGAAGGCAGCAAAGGCAATTGACATTAGAATTGGCTAAGATGGAGAGGGAAAGAGAACAGGCAAGGCTAGCCATGGAGGAAAGAAGGCTTGTACATGAGCTTAGCCTGAAAGAACTGGAGCTCCGAGCCTTGCAAATGGAAATGGAAGGCAAAGGAAATGGTGGCAGCGTACCTACTGGGGTTCCACAGGAGCCCAAATTTTACCTACCCAGGGAGGTGATGGCCAGCTTTAGTGTGGGTGATGACATAGACAAGTGGTTGACGGCGTACGAGGTAGCTTTGGTGGCCCATAGAGTTCCTGAGAGCTACTGGGGAGGAGGACTTTATAGATACATACCTCCACTAGTCAGGGACACACTTCTAACCTTAGAAAAGGGGGATCGAACCAACTACCCTATCATGAGGGAGGCCCTGCTCAGGAAGTTTGGCCTCACCCCTGAGAAGTACCGCCAAAAGTTTCGCAACAGCCACAAGCTCACCACACAAAACTGGGTAGATTTTTATGATTATGCCCGGAAGGCATTGGAGGGTTGGGTGCGTGGCAGCGAGGTTGACGATTACACTGGGCTGTACGACCTGTTTTTAAGAGAGCACCTCCTCGAGAAATGTTTTCCGGAGCTGCGCCAGTACTTGGTGGACCGCAAGCTGACCAACCCAAGGGAGCTTGCAGAGGAGGCAGACACGTGGGTCAGCACTCGGGTGTCCCACAAGGGAGCCGGGGCGGATCCCCCGAAGGGTGGACAGGTGTTCCCCCAGAAGAAAGAGGGGGAGATAAAAAGAGGGAGTTCTTTAAAGGTCCCCAAAATAGACCGCCTGGGAGAGGGGTAGGTTTCCCATCCCAATCTGGATACCAGAAACCCACTTACCCTGACAGGAGTCAGCAGCCCAGAACTGTCCGGTGCTACGAGTGCGGGGAGGTTGGACACTACAAGGGGGATGCCCAGTGTCGCAAGAGAGCCCCAGCCCCCACAGGAGGTAAGACCCCCGGGGTGGCCAGTGTAGCGCTTGGGGAGGAGTTGTCCCTAGGTAGGGGAGGTGAGTGGACAGGCTTGACCTTAGTTTCCCTGGGGGATAGGGAGATCATCCCAAGGGTGCAGGTACCCGAGAACACTGCCAAGTATCGGCAGATGGTCCTGGTGAACGGGGAGGAGGTGGAGGCTCTGAGGGACACAGGTGCCAGTATGACAATGGTGAAACGTCAGCTGGTGTCCCCAGAGCAGGTGATTCCTGAGGAGTTCCACCCGGTTGTGATGGCTGATAATAGCCTGGGTCATTACCCCGTGGCCCAAGTTCCCTTTGAGTGGGGAGGAGTGTCAGGTCTGATGAAGGTTGCGGTGAGCCCTGCCATGCCAGTTGACTGTCTGCTGGGCAACGATTTAGAACATACTGCCTGGAGAGAGGTAGAGTTCAATGCCCATGCTGAGATGTTGGGGTTACCAGGATGGACTTGCGTTATCACGCGGTCCATGGCTGCCCGACAAGGAACTCAGCCCGGGTTGGAGCCTGAAAGAAGGGCCCAGCCCACTGCTGGACGAGGAGATGTCCGGGAGGAAACACCCGGTGAGATGGATGGGGAGCCCGCGGAGGTGACCCCGGAGTCCGCTGAGGTGGTTGGTTTTCCCGTGGGGGACCTGCCGACCCCTGCAGAGTGGCAGGTGGAAGGAGGGCCTACCCGGGAAGAATTTTGCCGGGCACAGAGGGAGTGCCCTACGCTTGTTGGCATACGGCAACAGGCCGACGCCCAAGCAGCTGGAACAGAGACTGGTAATTACCATGTCTACTGGGAGGATGGTCTCCTCTACAGTGAGCCTAAGGCTCCGGTGCATGGGTCCTCAAGGGCCGTGGTGGTCCCCCAATGCCACCGAGCCTTTCTGCTAGAGTTGGCGCATGAGATACCACTAGCAGGACACCTGGGCCAGGACAAGACGTTTGCGCGCTTGGTCCCACATTTTTACTGGCCCAGGATGCGCGTCACTTCTGACACTTATTGCAAGACCTGCACCACTTGCCAAGCAAGCGGCAAGACAGGGACTAAGGTGAAGGTCCCTCTAGAACCTCTCCCAGTGGTCGATACCCCTTTTGAGCGAGTGGGGATTGACATTGTCGGGCCGTTGGATCCGCCGACTTCAGCTGGGCATAGGTTCATTTTGGTGCTAGTAGACCACGCCACCCGGTACCCAGAGGCAATCCCTCTGAGGACCATCACAGCACCGGTGGTGGCGCGGGCCCTCATGGGGATTTTTACCCGAGTGGGATTCCCCAAGGTCGTGGTGTCAGATAGGGGCACGAATTTCATGTCGGCCTACATGCAGGCCATGTGGAAGGAGTGTGGAGTGACCTACCGGTTCTCCACTCCTTACCACCCCCAGACGAACGGGCTCGTGGAGCGCTTCAACAAAACCTTGAAGGGGATGATCAGGAGCCTACCCGAGGACTTGAGAAGAAAGTGGGACGTCCTCTTACCCTGTCTGCTCTTCTCCTACCGAGAGGTGCCGCAGAAGGGGGTCGGTTTCAGCCCCTTTGAGCTGCTCTATGGCCACCCCGTTCGGGGGCCCCTCAGTCTTGTCAAAGAGGGGTGGGAGAAGTCTTCCTCGAAGCTTCCCCGTGATGTGGTCAGCTATATGCTGGCGTTCCGCAGCCAAGTGGCCAAGCTGTGGAAGGAGGCCTCGGACAACTTAGAGGCAAGTCAGGCCGTCATGAAGCAATGGTATGACCGGAACGCGCGGACGGTAGAGTTAGACGCTGGACAGAAGGTGTGGGTCATGGAGCCAGGAGAGCTTAGCGCCCTCCAGGACCGATGGACTGGGCCGTTTGAGATCTTAGAACGAAAAGGCCAGACCACGTATGTCGTCGACATGAAGACCCCCCGTCAACCCCACAGGGTGCTCCACGTCAACCGCCTGAAGCCACACCAGGAGCGTTCCGAGCTCACTCTCTTGATGATAACGGATGGAAGTGAGGAGGAGGAGAGTGAGCCTCTGCCAGACCTTCTGGCGGTCCACGAGAAGGATGGTTCGGTAGAGGGAGTAGTCCTCGCCCCATCCTTGACCCCAGAGCAACAGAGGGACTGCCGCCAGGTCTTGGGGCAGTACGCCTCGTTGTTTTCCCTCACGCCTGGAATCACGCACCTGTGTACCCATGATGTGGACACAGGGGACAGTCCGCCAGTGAAGAACAAGTCTTACCGGCTGTCCGATAAGGTCAAGGCTAGTATCCAGAGTGAGGTGGTAAAGATGCTAGAACTGGGGGTGATTGAGCCTTCCAGTAGCCCTTGGGCTAGTCCGGTAGTGTTGGTGCCGAAAGCGGCCCCCCGGGCACCACACCAGAACTTCGGTTCTGTGTGGATTATCGTGGACTCAACTCGGTCACCAAGACCGACGCTCACCCGATCCCTCGGGCGGATGAGCTCATTGACCGGCTGGGAGCAGCCCGGTATTTGAGTACCATTGATTTAACATCAGGATATTGGCAGATCGCCATGGCGGAAGGAGCAAGGGAGAAGACTGCGTTCTCCACCCCCGAGGGCCACTTTCAATTCCAGGTGATGCCCTTCGGGTTGAAAAATGCTCCCGCCACTTTCCAGCGGTTGGTGAACCAGGTGCTGTCTGGCCTAGAGGCCTTCTCTGCTGCCTACCTGGATGACATAGCTGTCTTCAGTAGCAGCTGGGAGGACCATCTGCAGCATCTCCAGGAGGTGCTGCAGGCTTTGCAAAGGGCTGGTCTAACCATCAAGGCCAGCAAGTGCCAGATTGGACAGGGATCTGTCGTGTACCTGGGACATCTGGTGGGCGGAGGTAAGGTGCAACCCCTCCAAGCCAAGATTGAGACCATCATGGCCTGGGAGCCCCCAAGACCCAAACAGAGGTCCGAGCTTTTCTCGGCCTCACGGGATACTACCGCCGGTTCGTCAAGGGATATGGAACCATCGTGGGCCCATTGACGGAATTGACTTCCAAGAAACAGCCACGCAGAGTAATCTGGACGGCTGCCTGCCAAGATGCCTTTGAGACTCTTAAACGTGCCATGTGCACCGCACCGGTGCTCCGGACCCCCGACTTCGGCCGGGAATTTATCGTGCAGACAGACGCTTCTGAGCATGGCATAGGAGCTGTGCTCTCGCAGCTGAATGACGATGGCCAAGACCAGCCAGTGGCCTTTATCTCCCGACGACTACTCCCCCGGGAACAGCGGTGGAGTACCATCGAGCGGGAAGCCTTTGCTGTGGTTTGGGCGGTGAAGAAGTTGAGGCCATACCTTTTTGGTTGTCACTTCTTGGTCCAGACCGACCACAGACCCCTTCGCTGGCTCATGCAGATGAGAGGCGAAAATCCCAAATTGTTGAGGTGGTCCATTTCCCTCCAGGGGATGGACTTTCGGGTGGAACATCGACCCGGTGTAGACCACGCCAACGCTGACGGTCTCTCCCGGTTTTTCCGCCTTAGTGAAGAGAACTCCCTAGAGGTTGGGAAGCTCTCCCCTCTTTCGGCTGGGGGGACGTGTGTTAGACCTGTCAGCCCTAGGGTGGTCTTACCCTGTTTTTTTCCCTTTCTGCGCCTCATTTTTGCCACCATATTTTTACTGGACCTAGGTCTCCGGGCGCCTTGCCACTGCTGGTCAGTGCTGAGGTGCAGGTGCTCTCTCACCAAAGATGGCTGCCATAGGCCCCTGCTACTGCAGAGGGCCTTCCACACATACACGCTAGTAGCCAGAGTCAGGCTGGGACGAGGGATACAGTAGCCATCCCGTCCCCGCCTCTGGGCCCCATAGCTAGGTAGGTGGAAGGTTCCAGAACCTTCCGGGCTGTGGGAGGAGTTACACTTTGCCGCCTTTGGGAGGGTCACCTGACCTAGGGGTATAAGAGGCTTGGAGGGAAAACCTGGAGTTAGTTAGGTTGAGGCACCGCTGAACCTGGGAGAACCTGCGCTGGAGTACAGACTTTAGGGCCTAGGGGGAGACCTACACTACTGCCGCTGACAGGGTCAAGGCCCTGCTGCCGTAAGATAGATGAGGAACGCCCACCACCCACTGATCTTGCCCAGTGTGAGGGGACCCAGGGAACCATCTCCAGCGTGCCAGGAGGCACATCAACCCCTCCAAGAATCACCAACTCACAACCCCCCCTGTTCATAAAGAGACTTTGCTGAATCCATGACCTGCAGGACCTAAAGTGAAAACCATTGAGAGGGGATCAGGAGGCGAAGCGCTGCGTCCTAAGCGCTAGGCCTTCACCCCCTACCTACCTATACAGACAGCTGGACTGTCCTCCAAGAACCACTCTTACACAGCCTGTGCCTAAGGCTGTCAGCGCGCCAGCGCTGCAACTCCAAGTGAGGAGAGAACTTGACCTCCCCCTCCGTCACTGACCTGGTGACCGGATCGCCGCGCGCCGCCGCCGCGTGAAGAGGGAGCTGAGGCAGGAAGACCTCTCCCCCGTGCATAACTGTGGTGAGGGGCGCCGTCCGCGCCCTCACCGAAACCCCAGAAGTCACCGCCGGGCCCGAGACCCCTGCCGCTGCAAGCGCGGCCAAGAATAACACCGTCGCAGCCCCCGAGGGCTGCGTGAAGTGAGCTGAGGCCTACTGCGGCCTCCAGGCCCGTGGACGCTGTTGCCGAGGGGCCGGGGACGCTGACCGCGTCACAGGTCGCGCCCCCGAAAAGGCCGCGACGGGATTGGCCCGCCGGAGTCAATCGCCGGAGAAGAAGGAGAGGGAGGCGTCGCCTGGCAACCAACGAAGGCCGCGACGCGATTGGCCCAGCCGGAGCCAAGCGAGACGACGTCAGAGGGGCTCCACTGCCAACGGGAGCCCCCGGAAGAAGAGAAGACCGCGACGCGATTGGCCCAGCCGGAGCCAATCGAGAGGACGTCCACGGGGCTCCACTGCCAACGGGAGCCCCAAGAAGAATCGCCGCCGCGCCAGGATTGGGCGCCGTCAAGAGCCCGCCTCCGCCCAGCACGTCCGGAGGTAAGGACGAACCTCCTGTGCCTTCGCGGGAAGCCGGAGCCGTCTGCAAGGACTGCCGGCTCCCGCTCAGAGTCCCCACTCTCTCCCCTGACTCCACGGGGGCCGGAGGAGTGGCATACCGGCCCCCAACGACGCAGCAACACAGCGAGAGGCTCCGTAGCCTCGTGAAGTAGAAACAGCGCCGGCCGGAGGGCCGTGAGGACTCACGCCGGGCCCCGCCCCCACAACAGAGGGCTGGCCCGGAGAAGAGTCCGCCGTGAGGCCCCCGCAGCCAGCCACAACACCGCAGGTGAGCCCAGGAGGCCCCTAGGGCTCTAGGTTAAGCCCCTGGGGGCCGGGGGCCACGCATGAAGAGGGATTAAGGAGGGAGGGGGCCTTTGATAACATTTGATAACAGGCCAAGCACCTACTATAACAGTAGCCTCCCCGGGGAGATAAAGGAGTCCCCCCTTATAGGAAGCCCCCAGCTGCTGGACATGTTGAGGGGTTCCCTTTAGGATTCCCTCCCGCCTAGTGTACCATAGGCTGTACAGAGTACCTAGGCCTAATGTATATATGTTGATGCATAAACCGTGTTGCGCATGTTCTAGGCCCTAGTTGGTAAAGAGCACCCGAATGAGCAGTGGTGCTGTGATTTTAATGCGGCCTTTTAGTGGCCAGAATTGTGAAGGGTCTTTTTAAATGAACGCGCACTAGTTACCCGAATGTATAATTTGAATAGTTGAATGCCATCTTGATTAAGATAAAGGAACCTGATTTTTACTTATCTAAGCCTGGTGTGGTGTCCGGTTATTGCTTCGCATTTCTGGGTTAAAGTGAGAGTGTGCTGCACAACTGCCTTACACATTGCCTTCGCGTGCCTTTCCCCGCTTTGCGCCATGCTACCGTAACGGACTCGGTAACCCCGTTTCCAACATTGGTGTTCAGCGGTGGGATAAGGACTGGTATTTGTGCAGCACCCTACAGTGACTCAGTGTGCGCCGCAATTGGACACCTAGGAAAATAATAAGTAGGAGGAATTCTATTGTAAATTGCCGGTTGTATTAGTCCTGTGTTAGACCTGCTGCCTTCCATTTAGGACCCCTTCCTTAAGTTGTCTGGGACCCCACCTAGGAGGATGGAGTTTGAGCTAGCCGACCTAGAGAGGTACACGGTGAGCCAGCTCAAGGAGTTCTGCCTAGAGAGGGGGTGGCCGTCAAGCGAGGTGCCAAGAAGGAGGTACTTCAGAAGGCTTTGAGGGCATGGGTCATGGCCCACCCGGAGGGAAGAGGGGAGGAGGAGCAGAGGGAGACAGACGACCCAGGAGAACTGAGCCTACTGAACATTGACGTCAGCGAGAATGTGTTGCCAGGAAGACGTTCCAGGGCAGGCAGTAGTGCGTCAGGGGGAGTGTGTCAGCAGAGGAATTCGAGGACAGAAGGCAGCAAAGGCAATTGACATTAGAATTGGCTAAGATGGAGAGGGAAAGAGAACAGGCAAGGCTAGCCATGGAGGAAAGAAGGCTTGTACATGAGCTTAGCCTGAAAGAACTGGAGCTCCGAGCCTTGCAAATGGAAATGGAAGGCAAAGGAAATGGTGGCAGCGTACCTACTGGGGTTCCACAGGAGCCCAAATTTTACCTACCCAGGGAGGTGATGGCCAGCTTTAGTGTGGGTGATGACATAGACAAGTGGTTGACGGCGTACGAGGTAGCTTTGGTGGCCCATAGAGTTCCTGAGAGCTACTGGGGAGGAGGACTTTATAGATACATACCTCCACTAGTCAGGGACACACTTCTAACCTTAGAAAAGGGGGATCGAACCAACTACCCTATCATGAGGGAGGCCCTGCTCAGGAAGTTTGGCCTCACCCCTGAGAAGTACCGCCAAAAGTTTCGCAACAGCCACAAGCTCACCACACAAAACTGGGTAGATTTTTATGATTATGCCCGGAAGGCATTAGAGGGTTGGGTGCGTGGCAGCGAGGTTGACAATTACACTGGGCTGTACGACCTGTTTTTAAGAGAGCACCTCCTCGAGAAATGTTTTCCGGAGCTGCGCCAGTACTTGGTGGACCGCAAGCTGACCAACCCAAGGGAGCTTGCAGAGGAGGCAGACACGTGGGTCAGCACTCGGGTGTCCCACAAGGGAGCCGGGGCGGATCCCCCGAAGGGTGGACAGGTGTTCCCCCAGAAGAAAGAGGGGGAGATAAAAAGAGGGAGTTCTTTAAAGGTCCCCAAAATAGACCGCCTGGGAGAGGGGTAGGTTTCCCATCCCAATCTGGATACCAGAAACCCACTTACCCTGACAGGAGTCAGCAGCCCAGAACTGTCCGGTGCTACGAGTGCGGGGAGGTTGGACACTACAAGGGGGATGCCCAGTGTCGCAAGAGAGCCCCAGCCCCCACAGGAGGTAAGACCCCCGGGGTGGCCAGTGTAGCGCTTGGGGAGGAGTTGTCCCTAGGTAGGGGAGGTGAGTGGACAGGCTTGACCTTAGTTTCCCTGGGGGATAGGGAGATCATCCCAAGGGTGCAGGTACCCGAGAACACTGCCAAGTATCGGCAGAGGGTCCTGGTGAACGGGGAGGAGGTGGAGGCTCTGAGGGACACAGGTGCCAGTATGACAATGGTGAAACGTCAGCTGGTGTCCCCAGAGCAGGTGATTCCTGAGGAGTTCCACCCGGTTGTGATGGCTGATAATAGCCTGGGTCATTACCCCGTGGCCCAAGTTCCCTTTGAGTGGGGAGGAGTGTCAGGTCTGATGAAGGTTGCGGTGAGCCCTGCCATGCCAGTTGACTGTCTGCTGGGCAACGATTTAGAACATACTGCCTGGAGAGAGGTAGAGTTCAATGCCCATGCTGAGATGTTGGGGTTACCAGGATGGACTTGCGTTATCACGCGGTCCATGGCTGCCCGACAAGGAACTCAGCCCGGGTTGGAGCCTGAAAGAAGGGCCCAGCCCACTGCTGGACGAGGAGATGTCCGGGAGGAAACACCCGGTGAGATGGATGGGGAGCCCGCGGAGGTGACCCCGGAGTCCGCTGAGGTGGTTGGTTTTCCCGTGGGGGACCTGCCGACCCCTGCAGAGTGGCAGGTGGAAGGAGGGCCTACCCGGGAAGAATTTTGCCGGGCACAGAGGGAGTGCCCTACGCTTGTTGGCATACGGCAACAGGCCGACGCCCAAGCAGCTGGAACAGAGACTGGTAATTACCATGTCTACTGGGAGGATGGTCTCCTCTACAGTGAGCCTAAGGCTCCGGTGCATGGGTCCTCAAGGGCCGTGGTGGTCCCCCAATGCCACCGAGCCTTTCTGCTAGAGTTGGCGCATGAGATACCACTAGCAGGACACCTGGGCCAGGACAAGACGTTTGCGCGCTTGGTCCCACATTTTTACTGGCCCAGGATGCGCGTCACTTCTGACACTTATTGCAAGACCTGCACCACTTGCCAAGCAAGCGGCAAGACAGGGACTAAGGTGAAGGTCCCTCTAGAACCTCTCCCAGTGGTCGATACCCCTTTTGAGCGAGTGGGGATTGACATTGTCGGGCCGTTGGATCCGCCGACTTCAGCTGGGCATAGGTTCATTTTGGTGCTAGTAGACCACGCCACCCGGTACCCAGAGGCAATCCCTCTGAGGACCATCACAGCACCGGTGGTGGCGCGGGCCCTCATGGGGATTTTTACCCGAGTGGGATTCCCCAAGGTCGTGGTGTCAGATAGGGGCACGAATTTCATGTCGGCCTACATGCAGGCCATGTGGAAGGAGTGTGGAGTGACCTACCGGTTCTCCACTCCTTACCACCCCCAGACGAACGGGCTCGTGGAGCGCTTCAACAAAACCTTGAAGGGGATGATCAGGAGCCTACCCGAGGACTTGAGAAGAAAGTGGGACGTCCTCTTACCCTGTCTGCTCTTCTCCTACCGAGAGGTGCCGCAGAAGGGGGTCGGTTTCAGCCCCTTTGAGCTGCTCTATGGCCACCCCGTTCGGGGGCCCCTCAGTCTTGTCAAAGAGGGGTGGGAGAAGTCTTCCTCGAAGCTTCCCCGTGATGTGGTCAGCTATATGCTGGCGTTCCGCAGCCAAGTGGCCAAGCTGTGGAAGGAGGCCTCGGACAACTTAGAGGCAAGTCAGGCCGTCATGAAGCAATGGTATGACCGGAACGCGCGGACGGTAGAGTTAGACGCTGGACAGAAGGTGTGGGTCATGGAGCCAGGAGAGCTTAGCGCCCTCCAGGACCGATGGACTGGGCCGTTTGAGATCTTAGAACGAAAAGGCCAGACCACGTATGTCGTCGACATGAAGACCCCCGTCAACCCCACAGGGTGCTCCACGTCAACCGCCTGAAGCCACACCAGGAGCGTTCCGAGCTCACTCTCTTGATGATAACGGATGGAAGTGAGGAGGAGGAGAGTGAGCCTCTGCCAGACCTTCTGGCGGTCCACGAGAAGGATGGTTCGGTAGAGGGAGTAGTCCTCGCCCCATCCTTGACCCCAGAGCAACAGAGGGACTGCCGCCAGGTCTTGGGGCAGTACGCCTCGTTGTTTTCCCTCACGCCTGGAATCACGCACCTGTGTACCCATGATGTGGACACAGGGGACAGTCCGCCAGTGAAGAACAAGTCTTACCGGCTGTCCGATAAGGTCAAGGCTAGTATCCAGAGTGAGGTGGTAAAGATGCTAGAACTGGGGGTGATTGAGCCTTCCAGTAGCCCTTGGGCTAGTCCGGTAGTGTTGGTGCCGAAAGCGGCCCCCCGGGCACCACACCAGAACTTCGGTTCTGTGTGGATTATCGTGGACTCAACTCGGTCACCAAGACCGACGCTCACCCGATCCCTCGGGCGGATGAGCTCATTGACCGGCTGGGAGCAGCCCGGTATTTGAGTACCATTGATTTAACATCAGGATATTGGCAGATCGCCATGGCGGAAGGAGCAAGGGAGAAGACTGCGTTCTCCACCCCCGAGGGCCACTTTCAATTCCAGGTGATGCCCTTCGGGTTGAAAAATGCTCCCGCCACTTTCCAGCGGTTGGTGAACCAGGTGCTGTCTGGCCTAGAGGCCTTCTCTGCTGCCTACCTGGATGACATAGCTGTCTTCAGTAGCAGCTGGGAGGACCATCTGCAGCATCTCCAGGAGGTGCTGCAGGCTTTGCAAAGGGCTGGTCTAACCATCAAGGCCAGCAAGTGCCAGATTGGACAGGGATCTGTCGTGTACCTGGGACATCTGGTGGGCGGAGGTAAGGTGCAACCCCTCCAAGCCAAGATTGAGACCATCATGGCCTGGGAGCCCCCAAGACCCAAACAGAGGTCCGAGCTTTTCTCGGCCTCACGGGATACTACCGCCGGTTCGTCAAGGGATATGGAACCATCGTGGGCCCATTGACGGAATTGACTTCCAAGAAACAGCCACGCAGAGTAATCTGGACGGCTGCCTGCCAAGATGCCTTTGAGACTCTTAAACGTGCCATGTGCACCGCACCGGTGCTCCGGACCCCCGACTTCGGCCGGGAATTTATCGTGCAGACAGACGCTTCTGAGCATGGCATAGGAGCTGTGCTCTCGCAGCTGAATGACGATGGCCAAGACCAGCCAGTGGCCTTTATCTCCCGACGACTACTCCCCCGGGAACAGCGGTGGAGTACCATCGAGCGGGAAGCCTTTGCTGTGGTTTGGGCGGTGAAGAAGTTGAGGCCATACCTTTTTGGTTGTCACTTCTTGGTCCAGACCGACCACAGACCCCTTCGCTGGCTCATGCAGATGAGAGGCGAAAATCCCAAATTGTTGAGGTGGTCCATTTCCCTCCAGGGGATGGACTTTCGGGTGGAACATCGACCCGGTGTAGACCACGCCAACGCTGACGGTCTCTCCCGGTTTTTCCGCCTTAGTGAAGAGAACTCCCTAGAGGTTGGGAAGCTCTCCCCTCTTTCGGCTGGGGGGGACGTGTGTTAGACCTGTCAGCCCTAGGGTGGTCTTACCCTGTTTTTTTCCCTTTCTGCGCCTCATTTTTGCCACCATATTTTTACTGGACCTAGGTCTCCGGGCGCCTTGCCACTGCTGGTCAGTGCTGAGGTGCAGGTGCTCTCTCACCAAAGATGGCTGCCATAGGCCCCTGCTACTGCAGAGGGCCTTCCACACATACACGCTAGTAGCCAGAGTCAGGCTGGGACGAGGGATACAGTAGCCATCCCGTCCCCGCCTCTGGGCCCCATAGCTAGGTAGGTGGAAGGTTCCAGAACCTTCCGGGCTGTGGGAGGAGTTACACTTTGCCGCCTTTGGGAGGGTCACCTGACCTAGGGGTATAAGAGGCTTGGAGGGAAAACCTGGAGTTAGTTAGGTTGAGGCACCGCTGAACCTGGGAGAACCTGCGCTGGAGTACAGACTTTAGGGCCTAGGGGGAGACCTACACTACTGCCGCTGACAGGGTCAAGGCCCTGCTGCCGTAAGATAGATGAGGAACGCCCACCACCCACTGATCTTGCCCAGTGTGAGGGGACCCAGGGAACCATCTCCAGCGTGCCAGGAGGCACATCAACCCCTCCAAGAATCACCAACTCACAACCCCCCCTGTTCATAAAGAGACTTTGCTGAATCCATGACCTGCAGGACCTAAAGTGAAAACCATTGAGAGGGGATCAGGAGGCGAAGCGCTGCGTCCTAAGCGCTAGGCCTTCACCCCCTACCTACCTATACAGACAGCTGGACTGTCCTCCAAGAACCACTCTTACACAGCCTGTGCCTAAGGCTGTCAGCGCGCCAGCGCTGCAACTCCAAGTGAGGAGAGAACTTGACCTCCCCCTCCGTCACTGACCTGGTGACCGGATCGCCGCCGCGGCCGCCGCCGCGTGAAGAGGGAGCTGAGGCAGGAAGACCTCTCCCCCGTGCATAACTGTGGTGAGGGCGCCGTCCGCGCCCTCACCGAAACCCCAGAAGTCACCGCCGGGCCCGAGACCCCTGCCGCTGCAAGCGCGGCCAAGAATAACACCGTCGCAGCCCCCGAGGGCTGCGTGAAGTGAGCTGAGGCCTACTGCGGCCTCCAGGCCCGTGGACGCTGTTGCCGAGGGGCCGGGGACGCTGACCGCGTCACAGGTCGCGCCCCGAAAAGGCCGCGACGGGATTGGCCCGCCGGAGTCAATCGCCGGAGAAGAAGGAGAGGGAGGCGTCGCCTGGCAACCAACGAAGGCCGCGACGCGATTGGCCCAGCCGGAGCCAAGCGAGACGACGTCAGAGGGGCTCCACTGCCAACGGGAGCCCCCGGAAGAAGAGAAGACCGCGACGCGATTGGCCCAGCCGGAGCCAATCGAGAGGACGTCCACGGGGCTCCACTGCCAACGGGAGCCCCAAGAAGAATCGCCGCCGCGCCAGGATTGGGCGCCGTCAAGAGCCCGCCTCCGCCCAGCACGTCCGGAGGTAAGGACGAACCTCCTGTGCCTTCGCGGGAAGCCGGAGCCGTCTGCAAGGACTGCCGGCTCCCGCTCAGAGTCCCCACTCTCTCCCCTGACTCCACGGGGGTCGGAGGAGTGGCATACCGGCCCCCAACGACGCAGCAACACAGCGAGAGGCTCCGTAGCCTCGTGAAGTAGAAACAGCGCCGGCCGGAGGGCCGTGAGACTCACGCCGGGCCCCGCCCCCACAACAGAGGGCTGGCCCGGAGAAGAGTCCGCCGTGAGGCCCCCGCAGCCAGCCACAACACCGCAGGTGAGCCCAGGAGGCCCCTAGGGCTCTAGGTTAAGCCCCTGGGGGCCGGGGGCCACGCATGAGGAGGGATTACGGAGGGGGGGCCTGTGATGACACTTGTATCACAGGCCAAGCACCTACTATAACAGTAGCCTCCCCGGGGAGATAAAGGAGTCCCCCCTTATAGGAAGCCCCCAGCTGCTGGACATGTTGAGGGGTTCCCTTTAGGATTCCCTCCCGCCTAGTGTACCATAGGCTGTACAGAGTACCTAGGCCTAATGTATATATGTTGATGCATAAACCGTGTTGCGCATGTTCTAGGCCCTAGTTGGTAAAGAGCACCCGAATGAGCAGTGGTGCTGTGATTTTAATGCGGCCTTTTAGTGGCCAGAATTGTGAAGGGTCTTTTTAAATGAACGCGCACTAGTTACCCGAATGTATAATTTGAATAGTTGAATGCCATCTTGATTAAGATAAAGGAACCTGATTTTTACTTATCTAAGCCTGGTGTGGTGTCCGGTTATTGCTTCGCATTTCTGGGTTAAAGTGAGAGTGTGCTGCACAACTGCCTTACACATTGCCTTCGCGTGCCTTTCCCCGCTTTGCGCCATGCTACCGTAACGGACTCGGTAACGACTGACACTGAGAGATGACTGCTACAAAATCGATATAGATTTGCAGATCCCTCTACTGAAAGTAATTTGTGATTAAATAGAATATGAAGTTCTCTAGACTTAGATCTTGCAAGTCCCCTACAGTATTGAACAAGTGGTTGAGGATCCCATTCACACCCTATGGAAAAAGAATGTTCAGCCAGGTAGCCAGATAGCAGGTTTAGCAGGTAGTCTGAATATTAGATTGTGACTATCTTGAGTCCTCTATGCCGTACTCCATTGAAATCTTTACCTACGAAGGCTACTCCAGTTGATTTGTTGATACTCAGAGGTGGGCTTGGGGCTACAAGCAGCCCTGGGAAATATGTTCATCCTAGCCCCTATCACACTGAGTAAGTGTAGCAAGTGAGTCTGACCGGAGAATTTGGGGAAGGCAAATGATATTCGGATCTACAAGAAGGCTTAGGAACCCTAGATGCTGTGTGCTAGGCTTGACTAGAAGTGAATCATTCTCCCTGAGCACATTTGGATGCTAAACTAAAGCGAAGGACTGGAAACATGGAATCCCTGGTGACATGGTTAGTTTACCCTGCATGTGGGTTAACATCAGTCACGTAGCAGACGAAGGCCTGACCTTTAACCATATACACGTTTTGGTTCTTTTCTCGCATTTTGATCACCCTTCTCTAGATAATATGTGCAGTCTCTTGCCTGAAAATGCTGTGTTGGTTACTAAAGCTAGCTATCTCATATTTGTTAACAAAGTGGAAACCCTGCAGCCATTTTCCTCTATTCTCATTTAAAAATATTCTGACATTTATGTCAAATAGTCAACTACCTTCATTCTAAAAAACAGTTAATAGTTTAACTGTGTCTTAAATAAAGAAAAATACCCCGAGTTAAAGAAAGAATATGACTGCAGGTGCGTCAAGAGTGGGTTCCAGCGCACATTTTTATTTCACTTCTCTCAAATCTGCATCTCATCTGTGTGGACACATGCATGCCAGAGTCTGGTGAAAGACAGGACTATGGGCACCCCAAGTATGTTTCTGGCACCATCAATGGTCCAATTCAGGAAGGAAATTGATTGCAGATTCTTACTTTGGGCACCAGTGTGACTAACATGACATGATAACACCATACATGAATGGCAGGTATTCTATTGAGCCCAATGTGAGGTGATTTGTATTGGCTGCACAAAGTTGTGTTGTCCCTGCTCACAAGGTAGTGTCATTAGTTCCCGAAATTCACCGGACGAGCAAAAGTGATATCACAACTGTGTTTACAGCTTATTGATTTTCATCTTATTTTAAACTCATTTCGTTGAAAATTCTAGATTGCAACATATACACACAATGGGCAAGCAGCCAGCTGCTAAAACAAGCAAATGCAGGTGTGGAGTATACATTGTAAAGATCTATAATCAGAATTTCTAAAATCAACAAGCACTGGCAATCTAAACAGATCTCGCCTTTGGGACCTATTGGCTTTACCAATGTTTTTTAGCGAAGCCGTACAGCATCCCTGATGCTGTGCAGTACAGCTGAAGAAGAGTAATGAATAAAGTGTTTGAAGTGGCCATCTCCATCATTTTGTAGGCCCCACGTGTACACCTACAATATGAATCTGGCACTTTTTTCCATTTTATTTACCAATCGAAGTTAATTCAGTAAATAATAAGAAACAAAAACTTATGAAAGTGGTTTTTTTTTGTTAAAGCTGGTGAGAAGAAGCAAAACGGAGTACACGGGTGGGGAAGCAACACACAGGGCACGGCAGGAGGCGAAGGAAATTAAACGGGTGAGAGAGAGAGAACATTGTGAAGCATGGAGGTGGAGAAAAGCAAACTGGTAATAGAGACCGCTATGTGGCGCTCGAGAGAAGAAGCACGTGGACCCGAAAGCAGTGTGGCAGAGGAATACATGCGGGCTAGTGCTTCACAGAGGGGGTGGGGCAGAAGCACACAGGTGAGAGAGAGCAACACAGAATGCGGGGGGAGTAGCACACTAGGGAGACAGCTGGACAACAAATACACTCTTGTGGAGTGCTTAAGACAAAAGATAAAAGTAGTTCCCTAAAAGTGAGCAGTGGAAAGATGGACAACAAATACACTCTAGTGGAGTGCTCACGACAAAAGAAAAAAGTAGTTCCCTAAAAGTGAGCAGTGGAAGGATACAAGTAAATTGGACAGGCTCAACAGGAGGGATAGACAAAAATGGGCAAGCACGCCACTGAATAAAAAGCAGGTAAATAAGAACAGTAAAGCCAAGCAATGCAAAGCAAGCGGCGGGGTGCAAGCCCCTCTATGTTCTTGGTAAGCCCACAATATGCCTTCCGCACCCAGACAGCTGCACTGTCTGTTAGGTTCGACCTAAAAATGATGCAAATCAATTCACAGGATTTGCAAGCCATACTATAGCAGGCCCATCTGCTATTCAGAGCCGTCCATAAATGATGCACTTGGGGAGGGAGGTTTGTACCATCCCAACAGCATGGAGTGGGGACATGATGTACAGGGTCTCCGACACAGCTCAATTCTTTGCTAATGTGTTTGACACAGAAGGAGACTGTTTGTCAGTGGAAGGATGGCATGCAATTGAGGTGCCAAGAAATCAGGGGACCCCAGGGGGGAGCACATGGAGAGGCTTGGCAACTTGAGGTGGGAAGGTGGACAGCAGAGCATGCTCTCATTAGCAAGTGTGGACACAGCTGTGAATGAGTTGTTTCACGGTCAACAGCGATGGAAACAGAGGAGGCCAAAACAGGAAGGAAGTTTACACATATGGAACAGGGATTACACAAACAATTAAAACGGACCCTTAGGAGACAACTGGCAATAAATTAAGTCCTGTTGTAAGACAGGACAGTTTACAATCAGGAGGCAGGAAGGAGCCCTCTGTTTGTGGATGTACAGATTAAAGACCTCCATCTCACCTGAATAACCCAGGGTGGGCACAACCGCTGCAGTCAGTCTGCAGGTAATCGCAAAAAGAGGGTGAATATAGTTGAGTTGATGACGCACAACAAAGTCACCGTGGACATTATAACAGCCCATGCATGCTTTACTTGAAAAGGCATTTTAAAATTTAATTTAATTGTTTTTAGTTTTATATAGCGCAAGGGCATCAGCGTACTTTACATTAGCACCAGATTACAACACAAATTCAGGTTTATTTTAAGGCAAGAAGAGATTAAGTGATCTGCCCAGAATCACAGGATGTTGAGCAGACGCTGGGATTCGAACCTCATTCCTCAGTTTCAAAGTCAGCATTTCAGGCCATATGCCACATATCCTCACATTCTATGAAAGAGCAATTCTAAAAACTCACAAAGATGTCTGTCAGGCCAGGTGGTCCTTCGGCTCTCAGGGCATCAGGCAGTCAACAATACCTCTCTGAATGGCCGTCTGTCAAGTTTAAAGCAGTCCAGGCCTCCACACCGGGCAAGGCTCTCAAATCAGCGAGGCTGCTGAAGCCTGGCCGCTCCCAGTGCCGCCAGGCATCGTGGCTTCGGGGGAGGCCCCTGTGATGAGAGACTCTTCAATACAATGGGCCTGCCTGCAGAGGCCTAGCGTCAGGAGACCCTCTGGGGGTCTGTTTTACCTCAAGTGCCCCCTCGCGGAATTGGACAATTCGAAAAACCCAGAAGATGAAGTGTCTGACCACACAAGAAAAAGTATAAAAAGCCAAAATATTCAAAATGTCCGCAATCGTTAAAAAATTACGTGCGTGCGTAGGCGGATTAAAAAAAGGCATCACAAATCACGGACTAGACGACATTCAGCGATAAGGGGTGCTGGGTCCGAGTCACAAGGGTTTTACACAAATGTGTGGAGCTTCAGAGCGCTAAAAAGGCATTACCAGTTAAAAAATCCACGTTGTGATTCAAAGAATCATCATAAATTATTGCACTTAAGATGCAGGAAGGGGTTTCTCGACCGGTAGAAAAAATAAATAAGTGTGCAAATGCACATTACTAAATGAGCCAAATTGTTAAATGTGTACATCCACTTCAGTTGTGTCACCCTTATGTGAGCAGAGAAGTTTGTGTACCTGAAAGTGTGTGATCTCCGTTATTTAGACAAATGTGAGGCCAGTCCTTGAAATGGTGATTCACTAAACAGACTTATTGAAATTAAATTAAAGTAAGACTTATAGAGCGCACTAATACCCTGAGGTGTCTAGGCGCTGGGCTCGAAGCAAACAGGTAACCAGCTGAATTGGTAAGCAGTGAAGAAAGGAAGCTACTGATTGAAAAGCCATGTTATAAGGCTTTTCTGAATGCTAACAGATTTGTTATCCGTTTCAGGTCAAGGAGGAGGGAGTTCCAGAGTAGTGATGCTCCTTCCACCCTACTGAGACTTTTTAAATTCAGGGACCACCAGATTGTGTGCGGCAGCTGAGCGGAGTGATCTCGACGGGATGAACCAGCGAAAACTTAGCCTGTAGTAGGCGGGGCCACTACCGTGCAGTGCCCTAAAGGCGATACAAAGGGCCTTAAAATCTATCCGCTTCTTAACAGGAAGCCAATGGAGATGGATGAGCGCAGAGGAAACAGATTTGCGTTTGGGAATACCCAAAAGTAATCGAGAGGTCGCATTTTGTAAAATCTGAATTTTATTGAAGCATTTTTTCGGATATTAACGAATAGGGCATTACAATAGTCTATTCTTGAGAGAATTAGAGCTGATGTCACAGTTTTCTCTAAGTCCATTGAGATGAAGGGAAACATTTTCCTAGGAAGTTTGACTGTAAAAAATGAGGCTGAGGTAATGGTATTAACGTAGCCCTCAAAGGATAATTTATTGTCAAAAAGCACCCCTAGATTCTTGACCTTTGTGACTGGGGTAGGGAGTGTGCCGAGTTCCGGAGGCCACCAAGTAGGGACCAGAAGGAGGTGTTCCTGCCAAAAAGCAAGACCTCCGTTTTACCGGAGTTAAGATTCAAACAATTATGGGCCATCCATTTTCCAACCTAAAGCATACAGTTATAGAAGCGCATAGCGGTGTCTACTGGGTCATTGGCTACTGACACGACAATTTGGGTGTCATCAGCATAGGAAACGGCAGAGAACCCGAATGATCTAATCAGTTTGGCCAATGGAGCAACATACATTTTGAAAAGGGTAGGGCTCAGGGAGGAGCCCTGGGGAACGCCACAAGCTAGAGTGAAAAAGGGGGAGTGAAAAGGGGGGGAGTTAAAAGCTTCAAGAGCAACAAGTTGTTTCCAGTCAGTGAGAAAGGATTTAGGAAGAGCATGTGCTTGATTTTTGATGCCCATAGAGAGAAGACGACCAAGGAGGATATCATGGTTGACAGTGTCAAATGCCGCCAAGAGGACTAAAAGAATCAGGGTAGCATTACCTCCTGCGTCAATGGTCTATCTAATTTGCTCTGAAGCTGTAATTAGAGCAAGTTGTGTCCTGTGGTGGCATCTGAAGCCAAACTGGGAAGTTTCACGATGACCCTATTCCTCAATGAAAGATGTCAGTTGAGAATTAATAGCTTTCTCAGTAATTTTTGCGGGGAGTGGGAGGCGGGAAATAGGACGGTAGTTGTTAGGATTCGAGTCATCCAAACTTGGTATCTTAAGCAGAGGAAGAATAGAAGCTAACTTCCACTTTGTTGATTAATATCCAGAACGAAGCACCTGATTGAAGATGTTCGTAAAATGCACAGAAATAATTTTGGGTGCAAGATGTATAATTTTAGGAGCACAATGGTCCAGAGGGGAGCCCATTTTTGTTTGGATGAGTAAGGTCAATATTTGTGCTGGGGAGAGTGTGCAGAAGGTGTACAGAGTAACGGGTGATTCCCGAGTAAGCTAGGGGAACATCAGCAGCTGAAGTTAGGACAGTGTATAGACCTGGGAGGTGGGCATGCAAAAGTGTAACACCCACAAAGTCTAAGCTTAGTGGGTACTCACAATCATCCTGCAGGACCCCCTGGAAAAAAACCAAAGGGTTTTCCTGTCTGGAAAAAGTCAAGGGACACCCCATATTTTCTGTGCGAGTAGAAAAAAAACACTTGGAACAATATTTTCAAGAAAGAAAAAATGAAAAAAAGCTAGATTTGCTAAAGCACAATTCTAATACACTTACTCCCACAGGGTGTCTGCCCTATGTACAATTCTCTTCAGCAAGTATGGTGTTGGCGGGGTTATGAATGGAAATCCAGGATGTGAACAGATTTCTGTACGTACCCTGGGCATTTTTGCGAACCACCTAAAGGTCAGCTGGTTACACAGATTATAGAAGGAAAACTGCTCTGTGAAGATTTCTGATTTTCATAAATGTATCTGTGTGGGGGTCCTATATGTTTATCTTTCTTTTTGCAGTTTCCAGCGGATGTCAGAACCTTGTTTTATGCAGCAAAGGAAGGCAAAACCGGAAATGGATCAATCAATTCTTTCCTTGAAGTGCAGATAAGTGCTGAATGTCACACTCACGTGTTACTGGAGTTGCTAAAGTAGACTTTGTGAAAAGGGATTGTGGAACATGCACTCAATATGTCTGACAGGATGGGTGACCTTTATTTGTTAATGGGCCACCAGGATCAAAAATGATCCAATTGAAGTAGTCTAGTATTTCTTCTAGTAAGTTACATAGGTAATGATCTGATTGGATAAGCAATCAGGTTCACAAAGATAGGACTGAGGAGCTAGGCTTGATCTCATGTTCTAGGCAATTTGGTCCTGTGAGGCAGAAGCTGCTGGAGAGATTCTTACAGATTTTTTAAGATACTCGCCCCTCCTTACATGGTGAGTCCAGGCACACGCTGCCTGCAGAGTGATATTAGATAGGGGGCAGATTACCTACCACATTGAGGCCACAATAAACAGCTTAAGGCTGCCTGAGATTCCAGAATAGAATAAATTGCCATGCCATAAGGGGAAAGTGCATACGGAACTGGCAAAATTTAATTTTACCTGTTGTTATGATAATCCCTGCACCAGAACCAACTGGAGCCCTGAGTGTGGAGGCTAAGCGCACAAGAGGAGGCTGCCATTGCTGGAAAGAGCAGAGGGACAGTTGGGTACGCACTGTTTGTTTCTGCATGGCATGCTCAGGATAAGAAGCAGGTATATGCACATGGACAAAGGCATTGTAGAAACAAGAAGGGAATCCAGGATTCATGGAAAAGATGTGGGAATGAAACAACAGGCCACGTGGACACTGTATTCTAAAACAAAAGCAGGTCTCCTGGTGCAGCATCAAACCACTGTCCAATAGCCGCCTCATATCCATAAAATGAATGACCTGGATTTCGAAGAACATTTATTTGCTCTTCACAGTTTAGTCTTTATACACTTAATTTAGAAGCTGATTTGTATGATGTATTTAGAGCAGATAAGCAGGCTTGTAAAAGCTTCATTATGCATCCAGTTACTTTTAGAGCACAAGTATATAAAAAATGGAACATAAATCAATCAAACTTTTCTCAAAAGACCAATAACTTAGTCAAAATAATCCAAATACTAATAACTAAATCCCAATGCACAAATTGCAATTTCTAATTATTCTTATTGTCATTTTTTGAATGTCAAGAATTAGGGCTGTTCCACACAATGACATAACCGTTCACCTTTGACTGATATCAAATTTACATTCTTCTAGAATGTTTTCAAAGCATTCAATTTAGTATGGCAGAAGCGAGAGATCGATGGAATTACCTATCTATGGGCCAGATGTACGGCCATTGTGATTTGCGACTCGCAAATTGCGAAAAATTGCGAGTCGCAATTTGCGGGTGAAAAATCGCAATGTACAACAGTGTCTCAGACACTGTTTGTGATTCCCCATGGGGTCGAAAATTGCATGCCTCATGAATATTCATGAGGCACTCGCAATTTTTGACCCCATTGGGAATGGCTGGCCCTCCCAGGTATGGTGGCCTGCTGGGCTCAGTAGACCTCCATGTCTGGGACTGCTTTTAAATAAAGCAGTTTTTTTTCCAATACAGCCCGTTTTCCTTAAAGGAAAACGGGATGCATTTAAAAAAAGAAAAATGAAACGTTTTTGTTTCATTTTTTAAGGGCAGGTAGTGGTCCCTGAGACCACTGCCTGCCCTTAAAAAATATTTTTAGAGCCAGTCACAAAGGGAAGGGGTCCCTTGGGGACCCCTTCCCGTTTGCGAGTGGTTTACCACCCTTCTGTGAAGGGTGGTAAACCGACTGTTTTGCGACCGCAATTGCGGTCGCAAAACAATCATACATGGCATTTGGCGTCGCTATTAGGAAGGGAACGCCCCTTCCTAATAGCGAGTCGCAAATCCTATTTAGCGAGTCACAAATAAATTGTGACTAGCTAAATAGGGTTTGTACATGGCCCTGTAGGTTTTTGCATGCGCAAACGGGTCGCAAACCCGTTTGCGCATGCAAAAACAGGTTGTACATCTGGTCCTATGCTCCGTAACTTGAAACAGCGGCAACAGCCAACCGCTTAATCTTGGACATTTCCAAGGTGGCCAGAAGGAACGCATACTCAAGAACTATCTCTATCGGGAACTATCTATTGAGCACTATCCGCTAAAAACCCAGTAGAGGACTGCTTCTAGGGTGAAACCCAAGCAGAGCTAACACCAAGTTCTAATCATACATTTTCCAAAAGGCTATTCGATCAGTTTGCAAATAATCACCACCAGGCCCTGGCATCCAACTTATTCAGTAAATGGGGGGACTTCAGAAGCCATATTATGGATCCAGATGTAAACATGAAGTTATTTTAGCCTCACAGTATTACACAAAGGGGACAACAATAACCACCAAACTAGTTTAAAATTATACAGCATTTTTTTAATACCAAAACTATAGCCTTGCACGGCTCGAACCCATTTGTTCTAAAATACCCTTCTGGTAAACTAAATAATAGAAAGTAAAAATATTCTCTCAGAGTAGAGCTGTTGTGGATTATACACGATTACTTATAAACGCACATGTTAGTCTTAGATAGATCTAAAGTATCATTTCTTACATTTATTGTTCTTATCTATATATGCAACATGATACTTTCTGATGAATTTCCAAAACATTTACTCTATTGTTCAATGAAACACCAGATCACCCTTGATCTTGGCAAAATATTCATGGACGAGGTGTATAAAAGTGAATTAGAACATTTGAATGTTAAGAGCTACATTGAAGACCATGGAGTGGCTCCGGGCGTATAGAAGTCTTCTGCTCCAACATTCCAATGTTTGTCTTTCTGTTTCTCCCTTTTTAATTCAGGACATTCTACCCTTAGTGGATGGAATGTTCTAATAGCCTTATAGCCCTTCTTCCTTCGGCTATACCTGTTGTTAAAGGTCCTCATTCTGGTTATAGGCCCTCGCCTGCGGTTCACGCCTATAACTCTGGTTCAGGGCCTTTAACAATCGGTATAGCTCTCGGCAGCAGGCTATAATCGATCTTGCTTCCAGGGAATTAGTAGTATGAGGAGTCGTTATCATTTTTTTCCACACGATGCTCTAATTCACTTTCTTATGGGCAGAGAATTGTATTAACTTGTTGAGCGTAATGAGTGACACACCACGCAATGGCACACCAAAATCATTCTTGGAACAGATATAATGGCTTTATGATGCACACCACTCACAGCAACAAGTGGGCTCTTAAGGCCCTTGCATTTCCGTTCTCAACAGTCACGGGGCTCTCATATTCACAGCATAGGCCCCCTCCATTGCATAACTGTTTTTGTGAGATGTCCACTGTGCCTCACATTTAACCATCAGCCCATGTGCAGGGGGCTTAGCTGAGGCAAAGCACCATGCATAATGTGCCATGTGAGAGGAAATCACGCTAGGCTATTAAAATGTGTATAATTAGCAGAGAGTTTCTAGTTTCTGCTGTAATTCATAATTTGAGGTCCGGATAGATCTGAACTAATAGTTTGCCAAGTCAGATGCAATTAACTAATTTACAGTGATACAGGCCCTTACTGATCCTTTCACAAGCCATGCAGTCAGCTGGGACCTTTTGATCCCGGCGGAGTTACCCACGGTCTCATTAACAACGGGCTGATGTAAACAGGCAGGTGGTCAACTTCAAGACAAGGGGAATTTGTTCTGATATCAGTCAAGCAGCGCATGCGGAAGTATTTCATATTGCCGTCTTTGCAAAGACTAACTAATCGAGGGCCGAGGCTTGCTCTGATTAAGTATGATACAGTTGTGTGGCGCATTGGTCTACCTCCTCCGGTAGTAGCGCTCAATATTAATACAGTACACACAGAAACAAATGATGCTATCACACAAACCATTGGATTTTTCGACAAAAATATATACGATGCACTTCAGACACGGGTGTTGGCAGAAGAAAAACACCTATGATGTGCAGTCTACAGCTATTGAAATGGTATCCGACTGTAACGGGAGCAATTTTACCCAAAGCAGCCCTGCCAAGTATCATGCATCAGGCGTTAGACTAACGCATTTCAGTGTGGTGGTCCGCATCACCGCACTGAAATGCATTGTCACGCATATAGCGCCTCATCGGCTTTCAAGCCGGAGCGCTGCTTAAGTACCTGGCAGACAGTGACAATTTGGTATTACCACTCAGGCAGCCCACGTTGCTATAGCAGGCTTGGGGCTGGCTCAGGCAGCGCGCTCTGGACAAGACTGGCTACAATGTTTCAATCACCGCCGCCGCCTGGCAAAGTTACTGACCTCACGTGGTCACGCCGAAACTAAGTAGCGGAGTTTCATTTGCCCAATCAACCTCCTGACTAGGGCCCGGGCGGGGCCACTTTTGCAGCTAGCACAGCCAGGAGCACGCAGCTGCAACTGAGCTTGCACCGCGCGGAATGCCCGCGCATATTAGATTCCGAGTGGACCCGCGCGGCTGCTGCAGGAGAGTGGTGGTGCAGTCATTAGTGTTAGTGGAGTTACAGTCCTGGATCGTGGAGCAGCTCAGAGCGGCTAACCAGATGTAACGGCGCTCACTGAAAGTAAGTGTTAGGGCATTAATAGTAAATCAGGCCACCAGGCTCTCAGCTTTCCCCTGCTGCACTGCTTTAGGGCCCAGGCATCCGAACCGTGCACGGGGAGGGTCACCGTTAGCCGTCCAGGCAGTGATTGAATTACTGGGGGGGGTTCATATAATGCTGCAGACCAGGGAGTAACAGGCTGCATTATGGTGAAAAAGAAGTGATACATATCAAAAGAAAAGAGAACAAAAAAACATATAAACAAACTAAGTAAATGTAAACAAGGACAGGGGAGCGGGCAGAGGAGCGGATTCATCAAGGAGATAGAAAGGCAGTGATCGCTAATAGCAAGATAATGCAAATTAATTTATTTAGCAAGAAATTCAGAGGCAGAATTTATTTCGGTGTTTTCAGAATGTCAAGTGTGTGGTGCGAGTGCAAGGATCAGAAGGCAGGGATTTCTGATCATGCTTGTGCATAGTCCAAACTTGGAAATTTCCAGAATTAGCGACGGCAGGCTTCCGTGACCCTTGGATGAGTGCGAGACATACATTATACTGTGTGCTGAGCTTTGTAATTTGATTTTGACTTTCAAATGGTGCCGGCTAAGACACGTAAGGGCTGAGGTAAGGTAGTCAAACTTTCAGGTGCCTGTCAGAAGCTGAAAGTGCATGAGCAGGACCGCTCTTTTTTACCTAGGTTTTTTTTTTTTTAATCAAACATCATACCTCAAATGCAGACAAGGATAACAGATATTAACGAAAATCCATGTTTGTTCAAGTGGGGCCTGCTTCAGCTTTCATACTCTCCGCCAAATAGTTTCTGAACGGGCCCCATCATTAGATCCGTCTCTAATCTGTTGCAATATTGCGCGCGTGTTGCCGCCATGTCACTACAAGCGGCTGCATATGTATCTCAGCTTTTCTTGAACTTTTGGGGCAGAACCCTACATCTATATTTCACCTGGCCTATGCTTCACTAGTACTATTAGCTGCACAACACCTCTGCTACATACCCTAACATCAATGTTTGGGCTGTGCTGTCTATTTCCGCAGAAACTATCTCTCCACTTGTCTGAGCAATTGTTGTCCAGTATCGGCGATCAGGACAGTTACAAGCTATTTATATGAAACTGGCTAAATCGTACATACACAACTATGCCAAATACCACGCATCGGGCGTTAGACTGAGTAGTTTTTTAAATATAACTCTACGAGCGGCCGCGGAGGGACAGCCCACCCAAGGGGGGCGGCTGGAGAGACACCTGTGAGCGCTCACCAGGTTCTTCGAGTGGGCGGGAAGCGATGGATAACCGTGACCGGCGCTCCAGACGCTCCAGATCGCTAAGCCCAGTGCTCTCAGAGACTCATAGAAAGTGACCCTGCCAATATCGATAACTGGTCCTGGGACTCAGTGTGGTTTCACGTAATGTATATTGCTGGGGGTGTTCAGTGGGCTGCAGCACTCTTGGGGGAGCTTGATTCTGTAACCTGGCTGCTACACAGCGGTGGCATGGGGGTTTTCTTTTTCCTGTTCTTCTCCTTTTCCTTTCTCCTTTTCTCCTGGATTCATCTTATCGCTATTGCTGTTTGATTTTTGAGACTTTTTACTACATGACATAATGTATGAGGTGGGGGGGTTGCGTAGATGAATGCACTCGTTAAGGGAATGCTTTCGTAGATTTGCTGTTTCACTGCAACTGTTTTTCTCCTGGATTCGGGCTGGGGTGGGGCCATGTGTAGGCGACGCTCGGCGACCCCCTTTTAGTTGACGGGTATTTGGGCGACAGGCGCTCTGCTAGTTGGGGATATGGGTAGTTTCAAGCCTACGTAGCAGGGTAGCAGGGAGGGGGGTAGGCCTACAAGGCAGGGTAGCGGGGTGGGGTAAGTTCATTACGGGAATTTATTGCTGAATGTTACTGTTATTAATGCTTCCAATTGTATATGACTGCGGGACGGGCGGTGGGGGGCTGCAAGAGGGGTATGAGGGAGGGGGATGGGTACCTGCACGCTTACCGGATGGCCGCACAGCAGACTAAGCGACTCAAGGTGTTATCATGGAATGTGAACGGCTTGGGGGACAAGATTAAGCGGACCATGGTGCTTCAATACTTACATAGACACACCCCAGACATAGTGCTCCTCCAGGAGACGCACCTGAAAGGTAATAACTACTTGGCCCTAAATCGGTTTGGTTATACCCTTGTGGCCCATGCTGGCTTCACCTCTGGTTCGAGGGGAACGGCGATCCTGCTGAAAAATTCCCTACCACAAGTGCCAACCCGCACGTGGTGCGATCCTATGGGACGATACGTTGCAATTACGGGAATGTGGGAAGGCCTTACCCTGAATATTTGCTCAATAGACATACCACCGAGGATGCACGGGGTGACGTTTCCTGATCTTAGTAAGCTCCTGTTAGACATGCCGTTGGGTACCTTGATTTTTGGGGTGATATGAACGAGACGATGTCACAGGACTTAGATAGAGACACTTTACCGCAAAGAACCACTGGGCCACAGCCATTAAATGCGTTTGTGAGTGCAATGGGGCTCGTGGACCTTTGGAGGATACATAACCCGGCCATACAGCACTACACTCATATTTCTACGGCAGCGGTTCTCGCCTAGATTATATCTTTACGCATGCGATTTCAGCGGGTCTGTTTCGAGCCGGATGCCATTGAGCCCGAGGAATATCAGACCACTCCCCGGTCCCGGTCGAGGTGTGGTTATAGGGCCCGGAGAGGGACTGGTCGCTGCCCCCACGCTTAGACCCCTATTTATTCAGGGATCGTGAGTTCCAGGAAAGGTTTCAAATACGGACAGAGCAATACTTTGCAGAGAATTCTGGGACTGTGGACTCCCACTGCGTATTGTGGGAAGCGTATAAAACGGTCTCGAGAGATTTTGTACAGGCAGAGATAGGGATTAGACGCAAGGAAAAGCGTGCGCAGTGTGATAGTCTGGAACAAGAGATATTGTCGCTGGAGACGGCGGGGGCACAGACTCCGAGGGCGAGGCAGGGCGTAGACACGCGATTCAGCTCAAACAGAAGGAGCTTAGAGCGGTTGGAGAAGATCTGAAATGTGCACATGCGATAGCGACACAGAGACGTGTCTACGACCTGGGTGACAAGGCTAATAAGGTTATTGCCTGGTTGGAAAAGCGAGACAAGAGTCGTAATTGGGTCCCGAGCATCCGGACCACTGAGGGCATGTCACGACTGGCGGGCGCAGATATTGCTGAGGCCTTTGCTCAATACTACGAGGAGATTTACCAGTCGCAGACTGTGAGAGGGGAAGAGGACTGTAGCGAGTTTCTTAAGGATATTGGGCTGCCTACGCTTGGTCCGGAGGACCGAGAGTCAGCGGACTCGGACCTGTCCATTGAGGAAGTAGAAGGGGCTATGGGGGACTTAGTCAGGGAAGGCGCCGGGCCCCAATAGGTTCCCGGCTGAGGCATTCAAATGTGTGGCGGGGACGGTCGCGACACATATGCTAGATATGTTTAACGACGCAAAGACAATGGGCCAGTTGCCGTGCGACCTGAGAATAGCAACTATAGTTGTGATTCACAAACAGGGCAAACCCCAGGAGCTTTGTAGCTCCAATAGACCTATCTCATTAATTAATTTCGAGGCAAAAGTGTTGGCAAAGGTTCTGGCAAACAGACTAAGCCCAGTCATACAATCCCTGATCCACCCGGATCAATCCGGCTTTATGCCCCAAAGGAGCACTAGGCTTAATCTCCGACGTCTATATGGAGTGATGCATGTAGTATCCAAAAACCCCGAAATACCGGCCGCACTCCTGTCCCTTGACGCCCATATGGCGTTCGACAGCATCGAATGGGCATATTTGTTTGTGGTGCTGGCCAAATTAGGCTTTGGGCCAAACTTCCGGGCATGGGTCCGGCTCCTCTATACGGCACAGCTAGCACGGGTCCGAGTAAATGGGGCTACGTCCAGGGTTTTCAAGTTACACAGGGGCACGAGGCAGGGGTGCCCGCTTTCCCTGATTCTCTTTGCGCTGGCGCTTGAGCCGCTAGCCTCGTGGGTACGGGGCGCCCCGTTGGCATGGGGCATTGATACAGGGGGAGGATGGGAGGAACGTATCTCCCTGTACGCTGACGACGTTTTACTCTACGCGCACCGCCCCAGACAAACTTTCCATAGACTTCTCCATATCTTGAGGTCTTTTGGGGCATACTCTGGATACAATATCAATTGGGATAAGTCCCTAATGTTCTCGCTGGAGGGAGCACCTCCAGTGCCAACGTCGGCATGTCAAGATCTGATATGTAAGGAGACCTTCAAGTACTTGGGTATCTGGATTACAAAGAATGAGGCGGATTTTATGCGCTTGAATGTCTATGCGCAACTGGATAGACTGAAAGAAGATGTGGCCCACTGGCGAACATTGCCGGTCTCGCTTATGGGCCGTGCTGTTCTGTTTAAAATGATGGCCCTCCCGCGCCTGTTGTATGCATTGCAGAACACCCCCTTTTTGGTCCCGGAGAGTTTCTTTCGAGCCATAGAGGCAGAGCAACGCAGGTTATTGTGGGGTGGGGGTAGCCCTAGGATCGCCTTGCGGAAACTCCAGTTGGGGGTATATGAGGGAGGACTGGCGGTTCCGGACCTCAGAAAGTACCACTGGGCGACACAGCTATTCAATATTAACGGGTGGGTTTTTTCTCCCACCGAGGAACCGGCGTATCGGGTGGATCGTATGGCCCTGGGTAGGGGCAGTTATCTCTCGGCCCTCTACGAGAAGCGGAGGAGCGACTCCACCCTTCCGTCCCACATGGAGGTAGTCATCGCAGTGTGGCGAAAGGCGACCAAGATGACTGGGTGGGAAGCCACACTTACGGAGCAAACCCCGTTATGGGAAGGGGGATTACCTCACTGAAACTGTGCGACTAAAGGGCTTCCGCGGATGGAGCAATATTGGCATTGATCTCCTGGGTGATGTCTGGAAAAAGGGGAAGAGGTTAGACTTTGTCGCCTTACAGCTGGAATACCAGATGGGGGAGGGGGAATTTTTGCGCTACCTGCAGTTGAGACATGCATTACACTGCCATCTGAAAGCCACGGATCAGTTGCCGGAATATGCCCCGTTGGAGGATAGGCTGCTGTTTGATCCAATGCTTGACAAGACCATTTCACTCACGTACAAAAAACTGATAAATAATACGCCAGATCCTCTAGGACCATTACGGGAAGCCTGGGAGTCAGATCTTGGACTCCTCGAGGATGAAACTGGGCAGAGGCCTTACAAAGCCCTAGAGAAATAGCGATAAGGGCGAGGTTTCGCTTAATACAGCTCCGAATTCTACATAGGTCATATGTCCCTAGGACAGTGCAATATCGTATAGGCTTTTGTGCGTCTGAGAAATGTGTACGGGGATCTGGGGAGACCGGGACATTCTTTCATATCCTTTGGGCATGTCCTAAGATCCAAAGCTACTGGGAGAACCTAGCTCAGGTCATGTCTGCGGTGGTAGGCACCACGGTGCCGGCAGATGCCAGGTGGCATGTCCTGGGTGTCACAGGAGACATAGTATGGCCCAAATGGGCCACAGTCTGGCTCGCACTGGCGGGGGTAGTGGCCAAAAGAAATATTGCTAGACTGTGGGGAGCTGCTGAGGTCCCATCGGTGGAGGGCTGGAAGAACGATCTAGACTGGTGTCAAAGGGCGGAACAAACTGTGTACCAAAGTAGAGGGTGCCCGCGAAAATGGGAAAAGATCTGGGGAGCTTGGATGGCCTACAGGGGAGATCTTTCAGGTGCTTGAAGGGAGCCTTTCATTTATTTTAAAAAAAATATTTTTATTGGTTTTTCTCCCATATACAAAACATTTGTTGGTTATCTTTAACATTGTCACTGGAAGGCATTGTTCTTAAGTCAGATGATGCAATCAATTTGGTCATCAACACAGTGCCATACATCGTTTCATTCCTCAGTCCCCATTTCTGTTCCTACTTCGAGTATACATTGTCTTTGCTCTGCAGGTTGGTCTGAGCCGTCTATTCGTCCACCCCTCCCATGTCTTGAGATAGACAACCTACGAACTTGTCCCTGTAACTAATTCTCCCTCCCTTGGGTCCCTCCCTCACCCTTGCCACCGGTGTGTTCTGTTGTTATGTGGCCTTCATAGGATAAAGATACCTTCGCCTTCCTTCAGGTCTAGTCAGGGGGGTGTGTCTCTCCCTCTCCTCTGGGTTAGAAATCCTGCTCAGTATCCTACTGTGTTCCGCCGCAACTTACCTTGAGGCTGCCAATGGTCCCCCCCCCTATCCCTCAGCTTGAGGTGAGCCAGTCGTCCCCTCGACTGTCTCCTCATCCGATTCCAGTTCAGGCTGCTGCAGTAATGCAACCAGTGCCTCCCATGCCCTTGCCGTTTCCAGCGCTTTGTCATTGTTAGCTCTCTTAGCCAGCTGGAGCCGGACGGCACTCTCACTGGTCGCCCACTTAATGAACTCTTTTTTCCAGTTCTCTATATTGCGTCCCTGCCTGGATTTCCAGTGCCTCGTCAATTCTCTCTTAGCTAGCAGTAGCCCTAGGTCTATGAACTTGCTCGTAACTTTCGTCCTAGCCGTGTGTGGAAACCAATGCAATATACAAACCCCCATCTCCGGCTCTATCTGCCTATCTGTCACCCCGCTCAGTACTTCCACCACATCCTCCCAGTATGTTCCCAGCCGCGGACAGCTCCACAACATATGCATGAGTTCTGCCTCTTCTGAGTTGCAGCGGGGGCACTTGGCTGTGTCCACATTAAAATATTTGTTTATCTGGGCCGGTGTAAGATACGCCCTATGCAATACTTAGTGGTGGATAAGCTGAAATCTAGCATTGCGCGTGCTCTTCCATGCCCTTTCCACTATCTTGGTCCATGCTGCCTCAGGAATTTCCCTGCCCAAATCCGTCTACCATTTCCTCTGCAATCGACTCAACGGTTGCGTTCCTTCACTTAGCAACCGCCTGTAAAGGCATGTTATGGCTTTGAAAGTCCCCGCCGCCATCACGATATATTGGCATGTGGTAGCTGTCTGCGGTTCGGACAATCCTCTTCCCCAATGACGTTGGATGGCTGATATAAGGGCTGAATGCAACAAGAAGTCGCCCCTGGGCAGGCCGTATCTATCCTGCAGTGTCTGGTAAGGCAAAAGGACACCGTCCTCATATAAGTCTCCCATCACTTGCACCCCTTGCTCCTCCCAAGGCTGACCAATCCCCTCCATGCGGCAGGGCTGTGCACATGCCCAATGGGATCTCCGGAGCGTACGGCCGGACAATTTCACCCCGTCGCTGGCTGCGGATCCAACACTGTCGCAGCGCCCGCTCCTCGTGCGTTAACATTCCAAGCCGCAGCCGCTGCTTGGAACGACAACACATGGCGTGGGAACCATCGGCCCTCTGGGCCATCTGGGCTCCGAAACTCCCTTGCTGTTGCCTGCGTGAGCCACTGCAGCTGGGCAGCCAGGTAATACAATTCGAGGTCTGGGACTGCCCACCCTCCCTCGGCCCGGGATCGCATCAGCGTGGTCAGGGCTACTCGCCTTCGACCGTTCCCCCATATAAATCCCACCATTAAGGAACAAAGCGTTTTAAACACTGAGCCTGGGATCCAGATCGGCAACGTCCGAAAGTAGTATAACAACCGAGGTAATACCACCATCTTCAAAAGTGCTATGCGCCCCGCCACTGACAGCGGCAGTGTGCCCCAGAACGCCATACTCCCCTTGATCCCACGCAGCGCCCTGCTTACATTGCCCTCCAGTAGGTCTTCCTGTGCGTGGTAGATGTTAGTCCCGAGGTAAGGTAACCACCGGGGTTCCCACCGTATGCCTCCCATCTGGCCTGGGCTCGCCATCTTCTGGTGCACGGGTGTGAGAAGTTGGCCTGGCATATGCTGTCCACTAATTATAGTGGGCACCTTGCACCAGTCCAAACAACCCCTTATTGGAGATAGGTTAAAGACAACCTTATTGAAAGCTATCCTAGTGGTAGCTATGGAGAGCAGCCTTCAGGCTAAGTCTTGAAGGAATGTAAAGCAGCTTGTTTTACCAGTCTATAATCTCTCGAGTGACCAAATGAAAGAGCACCACACCAGGTATATATTCAAAATATATGTATTTATTACTAAACACACCCCTCTAGTCTCTTTATGAGGCTAGAGTTCAAGCTACATAAGTTATAAGTTATTAAATCACAGTAATAGCACAAATACACGTTTGGGCCCTAGGAGCGTACCAAACCATATACCAATAAAGTGGTATGCGAACCACGACTGAACTAGACACTAGGCCTAGAGCCTCTAGAAGTGCTTGGACCACAAGGAACCACCCAAGGTAGTGACACAGGGGACCCACGGGAGACAGCGTGCAGTGTAAATACACAACCGCGATACGCCGTTAACTTCTATGGAGAAAGTCGGGATCGGGAAAATAGAGGAAAGGGACACTTAAAAGAGGACTAGGACAAAACCCTTTGAGATCTAGGACTTTGAAGAGTCTCTACCCACGGGAGCACCGGAGTACTCGTGTTACCTCACCCAGGGAAGCCGGGTGCATAGGTGCCTTTCGAGGTCGGGTTTCAGTCGTCGATTCGAATGGCGATCTGCTGCAAAGTGCTGCTGGCGGCCAAGAGAAAAGTGTCCGGGTGGATCCAAGAGTGGATCGGAGTTCTGGTGAACCTGAAAGCAGAGGGGACAGAGTCTGGGTCACTAGCCAGTGACCAGGAAGGCGATGGACAGATGCCCACCGATGTCGAGTGCTTCAGGTGCGTTGACGGTCGTCTTGACTCTTCAGCCACGAGGTCCGGGAGGCGTTGTCGGCGACCAGGAGCAGGATTCGGGCTGGTACTCGATGTCTGTCGAGTGCTGAGGTGTCGGCGACCGGATTGGACCCAACAAGCCTTGGCAACGGCAAGTCTCGAGTAAGATGTAGATCGTCGATGGTGCAGACCAGCAAGGTCTGTGGAACTCACCAGCGAGGGTAAGTGAGGGCAGGCCTGGAGCAACCAGGATGCCAAGTAAGAAAAGGATTGGCCTTCGTTAAGGGCTACTAGCCAACGGGCTGGCGACCGCGAAGGAGCCTCGTGACGCCGCACGTGGATCTGGCTTACAGGACACTCGTGGAGTGGGGGCCAGTGATCTTCGGTGCAGGCGGTGCTGGAGGCTAGGGCTACTCGGAGCCCAAAGCACGACTTCTTGGGAGACCCAGAAGATGATGCACTTGCAAATGTGCTCGGTGTCCAGGGGTCACGGTCTCAAGTCACCCACGATAGCCACGGGCCTCAGCTTTGCTGGGGACTCAGGGTAGCCTCGGGAAGTCTGAGAATCCACCTCTGGTGATACGATGACTTCGGCGTCCGACAGGGAGCTTCAGAAATGCGAACCGGACAGATGCTTCTTTGGTGCCTGCCAAGCAGGGAGTCACTCCTTGACCCCAAGGGAGATTCTTCAGTCCTCTAATCTTGTCGTAGAGCGTCGAAGGTCCAGGATTTAGTTTCAGAGTTTCGTCCAGGTATAATCTAAAGTCCTAAGGACTGGGTTCCTACCTTTATTCTAAAAATAGGGGTTGGACTACTCTGTGGCCCCACCTATGGGTGGGTCAGGGCAGAGGGTGGCTACACCCCTTTCCCTTTGTCCAGTTCGCGCCAAAGCAGGGGCTGCAAGCCCTGATCCGGTTTGAACTGGGGTATGCACTAGGGACACCAAATGTGCCCCCAGTGCAGGACTTCAAAGCACCCGAAAGTGCTCCCGCCCAGCCCCAATACACATTATCCTGTCTGGGGAGGTGGTCACACCTCCCTGGGACAGGAAACCTATTGTCCAGGCCTCCCCTGCCGGAGTTTCGTCCAGCAGCAGGAGGCCAGACTCGTGTCTGTGGCAGCAGCATCCATTTTGTGATGCCAGGGCTCTGGAAAGAAGTTACCGGACTCGTCAGAGTTAACATGTCTTTCCCTCTAGAAGGGTGGAATGCTACCCCCGCCGCCAGGATTGGCGGGGGGTAGTATTCCAAGATGTTTGACACCAAACACGACATGTTTAGGTGCAGCCATTCCAAAGTTAGCATTTTACCGCGAGGATATAATGCGCTTAAGAGTATATGGTCAGGCTGCACTACAAACAGCATCAGAGATGGTCTCCGAACGCTGCAGAGGAGCCCTGCTCATGCAGGGGCACCCTCTCACATAGGAACCATGCACTCTGCCTTTAGGATTGATAAGGCCTGCCTTAGGAGTGACTTATAGGTTTCTATGTGTGTATGTATTTCGTGATATAGGTAACCTACATCACAGTAAGGAGTGCATGCACCACCTTACCCAGGCTGCAGTAGCAGACTTGTGGTGTCAGTTTGGATGGCCTTCCAGGGGTGGCATAATACATGCTGCAGCCCCTGGCAGGCCTCTGATGTACCTATGCCCTTGGTACATAGTATACCATATACTAGGGACTTATAAGGGCACTCCAGATCCCAATCAGTGATGTGCCTAAGGCACATGGAAACCTTTTTACAGAGAAAGCAGATAGACTGGGGCCCTGAATAGCAGGATCCCAGTCCAACTAAGTCATAAACCAGCAAAACACCATAAAAAAAGTGGGGGCAACCATATAGTCAGATTCCACCTTCCTACAACGGGGAATAGGCAAGTCTTTGCCCAGTTCACCTGGAGCCCCGAAACAGCCCCAAAGGCATGTAGCAATGTTGTCGCCCCTGGTAAACCCTCCCCAGTATCAGCTAGGAACATGAGCAGGTCATCTGCATATAGCGAGATATATTGTGTATCACCACGTAGCTCTAGTCCTACATAATGCCCCCCCGACCTTGCGCGTGCCACCAGCGGCTCCATTGCGAGAGCAAACAGCAGAGGAGACAGTGAACATCCCTGTCGCGTCCCCCGCTCCACGGGGCAGGTTGAGGAGATCGTCGCCCCTGTTCGCACTCGGACCGTCGCCAGGCTGTAGAGAATCCGGGTCCACCCCACATAGGCCTCTCCCAGGCCCATCAGTCGCATAACCTGGAAGAGGAACGGCCATTCCAGGCTATCGAAGGCCTTTTCAATGTCGACCGAAAGGATCGTCGCAGTGGGTGCTAAGCTGCCACCCACCTCCAGAATACGAAGCAGTCGCCTCACGTTTGCAGAAGTGTTCCGTGTAGGGATAAACCCCGCCTGGTCCGCATGCACCAAGTGTGTCATATGAGGCAGGAGCCGAGTCGCCAGGATCCTGCTTAATATTTTATAATCAGTGGTCAACATTGAGAGTGGGCGATACCCCGTTTTGTCTAGCGGGTCTCTCCCTGGTTTCAATAGTGGAATGATAATGGCCTCCCGAGTGGTCACCGGTAATTTACCCAACTTCCGCGCCTCTTGATACACCACCAGTAGCCGTGGAGCTAAGTGATCCACATACGCAGAGTCGAATTCGATTGGCAGGCCGTCTACCCCAGGCGTTTTGTGACGCGCCATGTGCTTGATTGCACTCCGGATTTCGCCTAGCGTGATGTCCAACCCCAATTCATCCGCTTGCTCCTGCTCTAGTTTGGGAAGGGTTAAGTCGGAAAGGAATTCCTCTGCAGTGTCGTCCCCCCACTGCAGTTTGCTGCGGTAGAGCTCGGTGTAATAGTCCTGGAACAATCCATTTATCCCCTGCTGTGTGTACACAACGTCGCCCGCTGGGGCCGTCAGTCCCAGTATAGGCGTACCCCTGGGGTTTGGATTGGCCAGCCACGCCAATAGCGCACCCGTCTTGTCTCCGTCTGCATGCGCCCTCGTTTGATACGTTTTATAATCGAAAGCGCGCAATCTCTCCATCTGCACGGCCACTGCTTCTCTAGCCTCCAGGATCTCCCCTTGCATATCCACCGCCTCAGGGCAGGCTCTCTCGGCCTTACGTAAGCGGCATTCTGCCTCTTCTATATCTTTTAACAGCGTTTTCCGCACCCCTACCATTTTGGCAATACACGCTCCCCGGATCACCACCTTAAAAGCATCCCACTCCACCACCGCCGATGCCGCTGAGCCTCCATTTTCCCGAAAGTATTGGGTTATACACTCCCCCAGGTCCGCACAGAAGGCCGGGTCCTCCAGCGCTTCTGGTCGTAACCGCCAGGTCGGTATTGTCGCTCTTTCTCGGGCCCATCGTATTCGCACTAGCAGCGGGTTGTGGTCCGATATCGTCCTAGTCAAGTATTCACTATGGATTACGTTGGCGTGGACCTCTGGTGTACACAATATTGCGTCAAGCCGCACATGCAGGTCATAAAGACCGGAGTAGTAAGAGTAGTCCCGCTCCTCTAAATGATGCGCCCGCCAGGTATCTACCAGCCCCCAATTATTTCGCCATGCGCGTCTTGCCTTAGAGAGTCTGTGAAGTGGGGCGCCAGGGAGTGGTGGGTGGGACCTATCCTTCTCTACATCTACTATTGTGTTAAAATCCCCTCCTATCAATACTGAACTAGTCATATACGGTGCTATATTCCTTGATAGCCGATCCAAAAAGGAGGTCTGATCCACATTAGGGGCATACACGCTGCACAACATCACATCTACCCCATTTAGGTGGCCCATCACCACCACAAACCTTCCCTCAGGGTCCAGTAGTTGCTGCGTCAACTGAAATGGGATCCCCGCTCAGACCCATATCAACGCGCCCCTAGCAAACGCCGAATAAGTCGTGTAGAACAGTTGCCCCCTCCACCTACGTTTCAATGCTAACCCCTCCGCACTATTGATATGGGTTTCTTGGAGGAGAGCTATATGGGCCCCCCTCCGCACTAGGTAAGCATGCACCTTATGCCGCCGTTGCATTGTATGGAGCCCCCGTACATTCCAGGTAATACATTTCAAATCAGCTAGCCCCCCCATGCTGAGACCATTTTCCCTTCCCCATTTCCCTCCCGCCTTTGAACACACCGGTGGCTCTAGCTGCCCCACCCCAACCCCAAACTCCCCCAACTACCCCACCCCAGAACAGGCGCTACAACGTTAGTACCCATCCAAACTAGTGAACAAACTGCTCCATCGGTAAGCACCTAGGAGCTACACCCACACAGACGTAGAGGGGGAGGCCCGAACCTTCAGAGAGTCGACCTCGTAGCCCTCCTTCTGCCCATGCCGTAACCCCCAGTAAAGCTAGTCAGCCCCATCCGAGGCTTCAATATAACGGGACCGCATTAATACATGTTTATCTGTTCTTTCAAATCCCCCCCCGCCCTCATGCGCCCACCAAGCAGGGCAAGGGGAGACGCCAATAGCCAGCACCATCGCCCTCCCTCAAACCTGATGATCGTGTCAGGCCAGCCACATTGTTACCCATCTACAATCTCATCAGCTGTCCCAGCAGTCACGTGTGGCAGGAGTACACTTCCCGCTTCTGAATCTTCAGTGTCCGATCGTAGTGACCCCTTCTCTGATCCCGTTGCCACTGATGATGCTGGTCTTAGCTCTTGCGAGATGGCCGTGACTGCCTGCAGAGCAGCAGAGCGTTCTTTCTCCGTCTGCGTCTCCGAGGGCTTCTTTGTGGTAGATCGATGGCGTCGGATCCTCTTTGATCGGCGCGGTCGTGGCTCCTTCGGTTGTGTGCTCGTACCACGCCCTGCTTCCCCTGCACCCGCTTTGTACATCTCCAGCCAGTTCCAAGCTTCCTCCGGGCTGTCGTGGAAGATCGTTTTACCATCCAGAGCTATTTTGAGGCGTGCCGGAAACATCAATGAATATTGTAGGCCCTCGTCTCGGAGCGCCCTCTTAACTTCCAGGAACGAGGCGCGACGGCGCTGGACTTCAAGCGTATAGTCAGGAAAGAGCGTTACTTTGCTATTGCCCACCATGTACGGACCTGCGGTGCGAGCCTTTTGTACCAGAAGGTCCCTGTCTCTATAGTGGAGCAGTCTAGCCACCACCGGTCTAGGAGGGCGCCCAGGCACCAGCTGCCGGGCCGGCACTCTATGCGCTCGTTCCAGCGTATAAAACGATGTCAGGCCTTCGGGCGCTACCGCTTGTCTCAGGCAGACCTCCAGTAAATATGCAGATTGTTTTATAAGACCTCTGGTACAACTGCAGACCTCATATCTTAAAGACACGGCTCACGCTATTTCTAAATTTGAGGGGAGGGGCTTCAATAGGGTGACCCAATTTTTGGTCACCCTTGATATTGAAGCCCTATACACCAATATTCCCCAGGATGACACCATCAAAGTTGTAGCTGAATTGTTGGCTAGAGCGGATCTCCATGGTGGCAGTATGGAATTCATTATTAAATGTATCAGTTTGGTTTTGAAAAATAATTTATTTCTCTTTGAAGATCGTTTATTTCAACAAGTGAAAGGCACTAGCATGGGAGCCACGTGTGCTCCCAGTCTGGCCTGCTTGTATGTAGGTGAATTTGAGGCCAAGCATGTTTTCAATGAGGCGGCACCATTCTTTGAGTATGTTCGGGAGTGGTGCCGTTTCATTGATGATATAATCTTTATCTGGGAGGGTAACCAAGAAGAGCTAGAGGAGTTTATCATCTGGCTCAACTTGGGTGACCCTAATTTGAAATTCACAGCCCAGTTTAGTAAGGAGAATGTTAACTTTTTAGATATTTGCATTAAAGAGGTTGAAGGAACTTTGGAAGTGGAACTATATACAAAACCAACTGATAAAAATACACTCCTTCATTATGGGAGTTTTCACCCAAAAGCACAGAGGGATAATATTCCCTTTGGGCAATTTCTTCGATTACGTCGAAATTGTTCAACTATTAATGATTTTAATTTTCATGCTGAGACTCTTAAAGTGAAATTGGCCGAACGTGGATACCCTAAAAAATTGATTAAACAATCCTACAAACGAGCCAAATATTATGATCGTGAATATATGTTGGATCAAAATAGGATCAGGGAAAATAATGAAAGGCAAGATCAAATTGTGTTTGTCAGTCAATTTTCTAATAAATGCAATCATATTAAGAATGTTATTAATAAAAATTGGAAAATTTTAAACGACGGACATGATACTAAACTATTGAAACCACTTTTTACATATAGGAAAAATAGGAATATTAGAAATGCTTTAGTACAAACGTATAGAGATCCCAAAAAGCAGAGACAAATGACTGTGGGAGGTATCGCGGCCATTGGTAATTACAAATGTGGCACATGTTCCATTTGTGAGTGTTGTATAGTTGCTAAGAATTTGCAATTTAATGGGATGAATATTGTAAGCAAGGAACTCAATAATTGTCGCAGTAAAAATCTGATCTACCTCTTAATCTGCCCCTGTGGATTGGGGTATGTTGGGGAGACCGGTCGTGAACTCAGAGTTAGACTCCTTGAGCATAAATCTGCCTTGCGGATTAACAAAGAAAATGCACCGCTCACAGAACATTATAACAAATTTGGTCACAAGTTTAGTGAGTTTAAATGGTTCATTCTAGAATGCATTAGTGGCAATAAGAGAGGGGGCGATTTAAATAAAAAACGGAAACTTAGGGAGCAGTGGTTTATTTGTAAATTAGACACAGTACAAAAAGGTCTGAATACAAGAGAAGACTGGATGTCTATTATAAGTTAACCATTGGTCATAAATAGGCATTTGAAATAATCACCCACTTCCTATTTATGAGGTGTTTGATTCACATATAGTAGCTATCTGGGAGATACAGATTAATATGACTGAATCATATAGAGAAATAGTACATTCATATATGGCGCGCTATTTCAATAGGCCTGTTTGATGTACCACGTGATACTCGATTTTACTACGTGCTTGCGGCATCACGTGATACATTTGTAGATCAGTTTGAATGAATTACATAGTGACAGAGCACATTCAAACATGGCCGCACTATTTTCCGTTTTAATATATTATTAAAAATAACACTTTAAGCTTGGTTGTCGTATCACGCGGTACGTGATTTTATCACATGCCTGCAGTATTATGCGATACGTTTCTTGAGTACAGGTCTAGAGTATCAATTAGGTAGTTTTTATAGATCAGTCCGATTGGAATATAGAGAGGTAGCATGTTTCAATATGGCCGCGTGAGTCTCCGTTTTCTAATAGAACTTTTCAGGTCTGGTTGTCGCACCACGTGACATGCGACTACACTATGCGTTTGTCGCTTTCCGTGGTGACGCTAATTTGATCATGTGTCTACTTTCCGTGATGACCAGGATAGTTTAAAAGCCGACCGGGACAAAGTAGATGTGATTATCCCGGTCAACTAGCGGAAGAGTGAGGATCCGATACGCTGTATAATCCAGGTGTTGGAAGGTAAGAGCGCAGGAAAAACAAGGGACCATTAGGGTGGTCTGCCGGGTAGCGTCGTAGATAATATTAAAATAGGAGGGCAACCCGGAGTGGGGTTGTTTTAATAAAGTGAGGGCGGTAGAGACAACGAGTCCCCTTTTTTTTTATATAATGGTGGAGAAGTTGACATGTTAAGGAAACCTGTTCTATATAGAGTGAAGGAATGTTTATAAAAATTGGAGTAATTAATTAAAAGGACAATAGCGGATATATTTGGGCTGATCTTTTACGCCTTCTTTTATATTTAGTTCGGAATTACACAAGGCACAATCCCTGTGTGGAAACAGAGAAAATTGGTCTTACCAATACGAATTTGGTCTTTTTTTTTTTGATCCGGAAGCAACTAGGATATGCTACCGCTCTGGTACAAGGGACCACTATAAGGAAGAGTGCTTAAGACATGCCGTGTTTGTTTTCAACAAAGGGTGTTGAAAGGTGAGAATTTCGGTTTAGATTTACCACTTTGTGTGGATTAAAGAGAAGGATTGATGGGGTTAGATTTACCCATGGAATCATTCGTTTTAAAATATTTTAATTTAAGGTTTTTCCCACCACTATAGTAAGATCCAGTGATATAAATAAGGACTCCCTGTGGATGGTTTGAAGACGTTAGTGTGGATGCACACAACGTAGGACAATTGAATAGGTAGGTCATCTGCCTGGAGGATCTGATACATAGTTTTTAAAGTGTGTAAGTTTGGATGGTTTATAAATGAAAGGGTGAGTTTGTCCAATGGTAAACTTTTGCACTGATAAACAATAAAATATAAATAGATATAAAGATGTGAGAAATTGGTAGTTTTTATGATTTCCTTTAGAATGAGTTTTCACAAATGATGTTTTAATTATAATGTAATGTTTTTAGAAATAATTATGAGACTGTATAATGAAATTTGTGATGTTGTTATTGTGTAGGTACAATAATGTATTGATGTATTGTATTTTTTAGAATCAACTATGAGAGAGACTTTTTATTCATTGTCTTGAAAAAGATGGTTTTACAATTGAACCCATCGAAACGCGTCGACGCTTTAAGATCCATGCAATCTGTATAATCTGGTGGTGCGCTGATTTTAGATGATTCACGTATGAACAGAGACCCCAGATAGTTATAATAAAACGGATGTGGAATTCAAATGACAAATGTGAATGTCTTCTAATGTAATTTGTCTTCTCTCATGCACTAAAAAAAAAATTCTCTCTCTTGCTGCTAAATTTTGGATTATTGTTTTAATTAATTGGTGTATGATGTAATGGTTTCATGTGTATGGTTTGTTTGAAAATTATGTTGTTTTAATTACTCTGTTTTCTTTCTAATATAAGAAACAAATTTTAAGAGCATATATGTATTAATAAATTGAATTTTTAATAATCACATTATTGATTTTTGTAACTTTATTGGTGTCAATAATTTTCTATTGGACAAAATTAAGATTCTCTGAACAATTTAGTGTGAGATTCTCAGTTGTATTTGTGAGTGGATGGTGTTTACAATGTGGATTTTGGTTATATATAGGTTGTGTTGACAGAGGACGAACTATTTTTCAGTTTTAGTGAACCCTAGTCCTTTGGTTGCAAAGGGTCCCTCTCTTTGTTTTATATAGACCTCCAGGTAGTCCAGCAGGCTTGCTCCCTCCACTCCTTCAGGCAGGCCCACCACCCGGACGTTATTCCTTTGGGTCCTCCCTTCTGTATCCTCGGCCCGTCTCTCCAGTGTTCGCAGCCGACGCTGAACATCCTCCATCTTGGCTTTCATCTCTTTTTGACCTGGTGCCAAGGTCTCTATGGTGACTTCCGCCTGCTTAACCCTGTCGGCGAGTTTAGCGTGATCAGCCCGGAGCAGCCCAAGTCCCTGTGCTACATGCGCTATGTCCTGCTGCAAGGTTTCCCTAGTGTCCGCGATAGCTTTGAGTATCTGGTCCACTTGTCTCTGCTGCATCCCTTCGGATGTGCGCGATGACTCCCCCTGTGTATCCGGTGCTCCTGCATCTTCTTCCCGCTCGGGGGTCACACCCCCCAGCTTCCCCTTAGGCTTCCCCATGGGGGCATAGGGTTTGCGCGCGGCCTCGGGTGGGCTCTCCGCCACTGTCCCATGCAATGCGTCCTCGTTATCAGCAGCTGTCTCGCTCTTCGGGCAGTGGCCTGCCCACCATCCGCTCTCTGGGCCTCTCTTTTCTCCTCACGGCTAGTCACCCAGCCAGGCTGCCCCTCCGTGATGCTTCAGGACACAGTTCGAGTTTCCCCTACGGCAAACTCTAGGAGCCCTCGCAATCGTCACCGCCCCTTCCAGGGCCTGCCCCACCTTGCAGTTGTTGCCGTTCCGCCTCCGTAATCGCGGCCCCTCTACTCGCTGTTCTTCAGCCTGCGTGTCATCTCAAACTTCAGGCTCGTTATTTATATCCCTACTCGCACAGTGGTTGCCCTGCCGCACCTCGCTTCATAGCACTAGGAAGGCCCCAAGCAGCAGTGGCCGTGGCCAGACACTCCTCTGCGGCGCCGTCGATGCTTCTTTCCCTAGGTAGTACGCCAGTCTGCTCCCGTGTGGTGAGTGGCGGCACTTGGGGCCAGCAAATTCGGTCACGTTCGGCTACTCTCGGCCTGTCTGCCTCGCCCTACCAGTTATTGCGGGTGTTCTCTTGTCCAAATCCGCCGGGCCACTCCCTGCTCAGTTAGTCAGCCATCGCTCTGCTCCCTAGTCAGCTCCTCAATGCCACATTCCGCTCCGCCAGTCCCCCCGCAGCGATCCCACTCAGCTGCGGCTCTGCGTCATTAGTCTCTGCTGCGCTGTTCACTGTGCCCTGCTACTGCGCCTCTCACCAGCTGCCTGCATCCTTGCCTTCCGTCGGTCCCTGGCTTCACCAGCGACGTAGTCCTCCGGGGTCCGCCTCGCTCGGTGCCTTTGTTCTGCCGCAGGCGGTCAACCGGTACCGCGAGACCACCACCGGCGATAGTGTTTACTGCAGCTCACTGTCTCGGACGCTCCTCCGTTCAGCACCCAGGAAAATGGTCTGCCCCTCCGGCTCGTTTCAAGGAGGCCGTCAGCTCAGTGGGCTCCCCAACAATCCATCGGGTTCCTGTGGGCTACGTCCACTTGTTTGCCGGAGCGTCTGCACCCACGACGTCCGCACCCCTAGACTCCGATCCGCCTCCTGGTCCGGCTGGTACGCAGCGTCGTTCCACTCCGCTGCGGCAGCAATGCGCGGCGCCGGCTCCTCAGCTCCCCCCAACCAGATGGCGGCCACCGCGCCGGATTAGCCACCAGCAGCCGGGGTCCGATAGTCCTCGTGGCCCCCGGCCAGTCCGCATAGCCGTCTTCAGCGCGTCCCCCAACTCCGGGACAACGCCATTGCCGCCATCTTGGTTCCGTCCGGTTCGGCCAGCTCGCTTCGCCGATTGCTCAACTAATTTGGCATTAGTACTTTCCGCGGTCGCCGCAGCGGCCACCAGCTGCCCCCATCAGTCTTCGGTTCGCTCGGGGGCTCGTTTCAAGGTCCCAGATCAGGATAATCGCTGGGGTCGGCGTGGAGCTCCGAGCTCACACGTCTTCCCTCATCCGCTCCGTGGCCACGCCCCCTTGAAGGGAGCCTTTCATCAGGGTGCAAATGGTCACAGGTCATCCATGGTCGCGTTGGGAATAGTCTTTGGGTTACTATACATTGTGACTGATGTTGTATTCTGTATGTGCTGCTCCACTGCTGAGTATATTGTACGATTTCTATGGAAGCATGTTGTTTATGGTTAATAAAAAGAATTAAAAAAATATATATATAACTCTACGAAGCTCTGGCTGCCAGCTATGACCTATGTGGGACTGTGTGCGCCTCAGCCTGAGGCATGCCCAATGCCCGGAGTTTATCCGTGAGTCAGCTGACTGTGTTGACAGAGGTGTTTTAAGACATGGGCAAAGTGGGCTCTGGGCCAGGGCCCCAGCCTTTTAGGGGGCCCCCTGATAGAGCCAGCTCTGTTCTGCATAGGGTCTTTCCCTGATGCCCTTTAATAATTCCTAACCAGATTGTTTAAATACTGTTTCCCTTCAATTTATTTTCAATGCGAGTGTTGTGTGGGAGTCTACTACAGACATTTTGCAGAGAAATGTTGCATTTATGATTCATGCAACATCCATAAAAAAGTTTCTTTTACATCAAAACAGGACCTCACATATGAGAAATGGGAGGGTGCAACAGAGATTATTTGCAGTAATATTAGTGAGCTGCTGCTGTGCTACTGTATTGAAAACACACGTCACTATCCCTGAATATTAGATGTAACAACTTTATAATTTGGACGAGTGTTCCTGTGCACTGTCAATGGCCTGGCCAAAGAGTTCATGAAAGAGCTGAAATAGGATAATAAATTCAAATCTGTTCAGAACAGGGTCTCCCAAAAAGGTATTGCCCAGGGCCCCCAAAATCCTTAAGATGTCTCTGTGTGTTGACTCTTAATTAGGCAGCTGAGAAGAGATCCCATGTTGTTCATGTTGGGGCCTCACATCTTTCTGTTGTGGGCTGGGTCCTACCTGTGACAGATAGGGCCTGGAGTTTACACTGATGCTCTGCATCCTGATCTCATTGATTGACTGCTGGCAGCAAGGAGGATACAGGGGGCCAGTGTAGGCAAAGGCTGGCTAAAGCATCTGTGTTTTAGTAGCTCAGCTAACTTGCTATGGCTGTTAATAAGTAAAACGAATGCTTCGATTATTCTAAGCTGCCTGCACCCCTGGCCTGTAGTGTACTGAGTCTGAGAACAGTGTAGTCACGCATTCTGACTCTGCCCGGTTTTCAGCTGCCTGCTGTTAGTGCACTTTAATTCAATGACTGCTTAGTTTCTTGTTGCTCAAATGGGTGTAATATTTCTGATATTTATATGTTTCCCTCATCTTCATCGCTTGATATCGCCCGCGATAAAGTGTCACTCATAGTTGTTGAAATGTCACTCATAATTTAGCTGAAATTATGAAAATGTCACACATAGCATTCTGAAACCTTGGCAGCTATCCCAAAGGCATTGAGCAACAAATGTTGATGTTTCATTGTGATGAAATACAAAATGCGGAGCCAGGAAAGCTCTCATATTTCAAACTGAGGGGTGAAGGTAAAGTTTTCCTCCCTGATAATCAAAAACAAGCATCGGCAAAACAAATAGCTCTGTTGTTGGCCGCCACCTTTTGTTTTTGTCAGTACTTGTCCTGGTTTGTCACGGTTTTTGAAAAACGTTATTGTTGTGGAAACTGTTTGGCCCTCATCAATCTAAAAAAACTTTGGCTAAAAGCAAAAAATATTTTTGGGTCTCAAAAAGCACACATTGCCATAGTTGTCCATGACACTGCTTTGTGTGAAGACATGCTCCTTATGAAATGGAAGAGTGACGTCCCTCACAGTGAAATTAGCCAATGGCTGAAGAGGGCTGACCCAATTCCCCATGCTGTCTGCTGTGGTGGGAGGGAAGACAAATGTGAATGACACAATAACAAACCAATAAAGGAAGAGAGGTCTCTTAAAGCCCCTACAAGTATATTATACATCAAATTTTAATAAAAATCAAGAAGGTCTTGGCTACTGCCAGACATATAAATATGAAAAGAATGAAATTAAAAATAAAGATACCCGGAGGATAAAAACTAATACAAGGGCAAACCCAGATTGGAAAATGCTTTTAAATACTCTTAACCCAGTGCAATGGCACAACTGGCCGGGCGATATTCAGAAGACTGGACTGTGGGTTTCATGTACTCACTTGAACATAACAGCGGCTCCTTCCGGTGATTTTAGCACGTCTCACATTCGACACAGATTATGGGGCAGTTTGCACAGTGTACAGGGAGTAAAATGTTATACTGTTTATTTGCATAGCTCATTACACTATCATAAGGTCACTTAAAGGCGCTAAGGATGGTAGAAGGGATGGAAAAGAGACACCTGTTTCGAGGACAAGAGGAAGCAAAACAAAAGGAATGAAGAGGGAGCTTTGTGGAGGAATTGGTCATTGGCCTTTCCCCTGAACACTGGTAAGGAACCGACAGAGCAATAAGGAAATGTGAGGAGCTGGTCATCAGGGTCTGACCAGCACTGTGGGTAGAGACATTGAGGTGGACCCCAAGGAGAGTGACATGCCAGTAGGGGTCCTGGGACTAAGAGGACTGCCTCCCCATCTCTCTCCACAGCATATTTAGTCGTACCTCTCATGCAGCCTCTCCCCAGTGCTTAATTTGGGCCGGTGGTTTCTGGTGGTCAGCACCGGCACTTAATCATCAACACCGGCGCTTGAGCACCAGTTAAGGACACATTCATTTTTGGTGGGCACTTGGAGATTAAGTGATTCGCCCAGAATCACAGGATGTTGAGCCGAAGCTGAGACTCGAACCGGATTCCCCCAGCTCCGAAGTCAGCAGCTCTTGTCATTACGCCACATACCCTCCCCACTTGTAGGGATTGTTGGTTCTATGTTAGGCAGCGCTAACAAGAGAAATGGGCAGGTCGAAGCTACCTCCTGACGAGAGCTCCGGCACTTTTTTTTTTTTTTTTACAAATTAACCACTGCCTCTCCCTGACTAACACATTTGCTTGTGTGCTGAAACTGAAAATGGATTTGCAGGAGGGAGAACTGTGGGACTCTTCCTGTGCCCCAGGTGTTCGGGCTCATCACACACATCAGGGTTAAAGGAGGAGTCCCCCACACGGTGCTGAAAGCTCAGCTCTAGCACTCGCCTAGCCTCAGGCGACCTGGACAGGGTTTTCAATGTTCACACCCTCTTAGGCTTCCTGGAAGACTACTTCAGTTGGGTCCCTATGTTTTTAGCCTGATCAGAGCAGACGCCCATGCTTAGGGCATGTTAGGGAACTGAGACCTTTGGGGAGGGCCAAGGGCAGAAAAGTCTTTCAGTTTCACTCCAGGATTTCTGGGGTACATACAGAGATTTACATGACATGGGAAATATAACAAAAAGACCTTCAAAACAGTTCAAAAAAAGTCTAGCTTTGCGGCACAGCACTACATATTACAAAACACTGCATTGGCGTTATTGATCAGGCAAGTCTTGTCAAAGTGGGTAACCAAGGTCAGTAACTTGAAGTGGAATATAAATTATACGTTTGTATGTTGTCTTGTTTTGTGTAAAACAGTCCATGACGTCCTTAAGGGGACTCCAAAACAGTATAGGGAAAGCCGCCCATTTTATTAGCCCCACAGCTCTCTAGTTTTTTTTGATGGGGTACATTGGTTTCCTAAACAGATTGCCATTCCCAGGATTATACTGTAGTAGGACACATGGGAGACTGCAATCTGTGTATAAAAGCACATTTCTAATGTCCTTATTACAGACGAGCAATGACATGTCTAGCCACCTGTAATAAAGAATTGGCATAACTGCTCAGCTGTAATAAGTTATTACAGATAAGTTCTGATGTCAAAATTCCTGCTGTCAGAGCAAGCAGCCACGGTAAAGGCAGGTCACAGAGCATAATTACAGCTGCACTTTAATAAGGAAAAACCAGACCTGGCTTTTCCTTCTTCTGATAGGCATTTCTAAAAATGAAAAAAAGATCAGCATAAGCTAAATATTTATAACAACATGTTTATTGTTTTCATGCTGTAGTGTAGATCATTACAGCAAAGATAGAATCTCTGCATTTTTTAAACAATTTGAGTCACAGCATGTTATTAATTTAATTTGTATTAAACAGATTTTGTTATATATTTTTGCAAACATTTCTAACTGCTTTTTGGTGTATTTAATTTCCCAGTAAGGAGTCTGCTTTTATTCTTCATGCCTGCAATGAAGATAAAAGAGCGAGACTCCAATAATTTAAGACACCAAGGATCTAAGTGTTAGAGCTATAAGGACTCCATGTGCTTCCCGAGTTCCAGTGCAAGTTATGCAACGACATGTTTCACTGTCACCATCAGACTTGCGTCAAATAGTGTACCAAGTTGTTGTGGTGCGGGTCATGGGAGTGAGGGAGACTGGAACAACAAAGTCAGCGTTTGGAGCAGTCGCCCATTTCTGATGAGTCGCCTAGACTGGGAAACAGACCTTCACGTCTGACAGATGTCTACACGAGGAGCCACTGAGTCTAGCTGCTTCACGCTGCCTGGTTCGATGGGCATTGGCCTGACAACCTGGAAATTTAAGGCAACCGCAGATCACAAACGATCCATGTACAGACCCTTAGGTACAGTCTGGGGACATGGCTCTGAAATCATAAAGCCGGGATGTGTCAGTATATAACAATTGATTCTGTAAGGAAATACATAATTACTTTCAAGTTGAAATATTTATATCCTGATAAACTAGGAAATGCCAATAAATGGTGTGAAACATAACATTACTAATAGATGAAATAATAAATCACAACTGACACAAACGCTGTATTTTGCACAGTGTATTAACCTTCTTATATCGTGGGGAAACACAAAAATCATATATCAAAGGGTCGAAACGTACACAATACGAATAGGTGTCCCGTACCAATGTCTCACATATCTACAGCCAAGAATCAAGGACATATGTTTGAACATTCTAAAGAGTTATAAACGGAGCCCCAATTGAGTTACTTTGTGTTTTCTGTTTAATGTCAAGTGTCTTGTACATTGGATTTCGTTTTATGTGATGCACACTCCATACTGCACTTATTTATGTTATTATTTACGTTGCATAATAGACCTGTGTCTTTGATATATGATTTTTGTATTTTCCAACAATATATGAATGTTAATATACCGTGTTTGTGTCAGTTGTGGTTTATTATTTAATCTATTAGTAATTTTATATGTGTCACGCCATTTTTTTTCCCGGAGTTTTATATAGCGCGAACTTGTCTCGAAGGTATCGGGTATTAGAGCGCTTTACATTAGCACCAGTTGCGTTACACAATTATACATTCATTTTTGTTAGGCACGGGGAGATTAAGTGATTTGCCCAGAATCACAGGATGTTGAGCGTCATTGCCGAGACTCGAACCCCGTTCCCCAGATTTGAGGTTGACCACCCTAGCCGTTAGACCACATCCTCTCCCCCATTTATTGGCATTTCCTAGCTTATCAGGATATAAATATTAAAACTTGAAAGAAATTATGTATTTCCCTACAGAATCAATTATTGTTACATACTATTAATTCCCCAGGTTCTGCGGGATACTGGGACACCCCATTAGTATTAATGGCCGGGATGTGTCATGCACGTCCTTTGCACTTTGAGATAAGGAGCGACTAGGTAAATGGTTTTGACCATATACAGTTCTGTCTGCAAAAGAAAGGTGAGGAAACCAGACCTCAAAATCTGCATGAATACTATAGGCTGGGACTGAAATATAGGCAGGCCCTTCCTATGTAGAATATTGTAAGCTTGACACAGCACATTAGTAGAGCAAAATGTGCTCACTGTTAACTGAGGCCAAGGTTTGTTCACTCCAACCCCAGTGTCCTGATTTAAAAAAAAAAACGATTACTGCTGGTTTGTGCTCGTTTTCCAACCTGAATTGTCTGGGTGAAATATGTCTGATCCATAGAATTATAGCCGATCTTGTAAACTTGAAGAACAGGTACCTCCAGTTACCAGGGATCCCAGAGGCACGTCGAATGAGACGCTCTGCATCTTCTAACCATGCCTCCTCATGCTAGGGCATATTTTTTTAAACAATACTGCCAAACATACCATCAATAGCTGTTGTTCATGTGCAGGGCTATACTTTACTGGAGCCATTTTAAGTGGAGGGAAATGGGACTGGACCAGCACTGTTAAACTGGATCAGAGTGTACTTGCAACACACTAAGATTCATCTGATCCCAGTCCAGGCTTTCAGCCTACACCGAGAAATAAGATGGAGTTATAGATCCCTATCACATCAAGCAGGGAACGATTCATTTTTCTATAACACTGGTACACCAGTCTCCTTGGCCCAGATCCATCCCAGAATTTCAGGATATCCACTTGAGACAAATTTGCATGCAATTAATCTGTGTCTAACTAATTTAGGTAGCCATTGGTTTTCTGAAAGCCTCGCCTAGCATGGGTCAGGTTATTCTGGGTGTAAATTGGACACCGCTGTTCCAAACTCTTGTTCTGGAATGTATGGGAGAGGAAAGATAAGTTGCTCCTCTGTGGCAGGGGCTTGCACGTTAGCTGGTTATTCATCTAAGTGGAGCTAAATTTACTTTAGTGTGCAGAGGTCGCGGTTTATAAAAGAGCATATTTTCTGATGCGTCGAAATAACAATTACAAATTTGCAAAGTGAAGGTGGTGTTATTTTATGTGAAGACTGCCCATCATGTGTCAGGACGATATGCCGGGCAATATGGATTCTCTGCTGATATGGTCATTATCTAAATGACATTATTAGCCAGACGCTTGTGGCCCATTAGAAGTTGGGTGGATTCTGGCACGATGCTGCAGGCTTCAACAGCTCTGAAGAGGAGTAGAGGCAGAAATACTCCAGATTTTGGGAAATAACTAGACAAAATTAGTGTTTCTACACCTATTACTGCTTGTTTTTGTTCATTTTTCCACCTGAATTATCTGGATGAAGTACGCCACGCCCATAGAATTATCGCCAATATTGTAAACTTGATGAGCAGGTACCTCCCGTGACCAGGGATTCCAGGGGCACGTTGAACGTTCTGCATCTTCTAACCATGCTCTGCATGCTAAGGTATATTGTTTCATACAATACTGCCAAACCTACCATCAAGGGTTGCTGTACACGTGCAGGGCTATACTGTACTGGAGCCATTTTTATATTTCAAATCTGTTTATTGAAGTTATGACAATTGGACAAAATCAGAAAAAATCAACCAGGTTGCTGGAGCCATTTTAAGTGGAGGGAAATGGTACTGGACCAGTAACGTTAAACAGGAGCGGAGTGTACTTGCAACACACTACCTCGTGCAGAAAATTAATAAACCACTGATACTTTGTCTACACCCAACATGGCTGCCGCTCTGGCTGAAGTATATCCTTGTACATACTCAGCAGTGTGGAATCAATATTTGCATTAAGGTTGAAGAGTTAAGAAATACCCAGGCTTAACACAATGGTGTCAGTGTTTACCTAAATATGTGGGGTACAAGAAGTGAATGAGTTGTAGTTGGTAACCAAACAATTTAATATGAAAATATGAAAACCCCAAAAAAAGAAAATAGTGCACTTACTTGGTAGGGGTACAGGGTGACCCCATTAGTTCTCGACAAGGACCACGTTCCATCCAGATACTGATGGGCCTGAATGGCTACAGAGTTCAGAATGTTTCCATTGCTGGGGCTAGTGGCCATCTGCACACTGACCTTTGTCTGGTGGACTGGGGAGCTGTTTTTCTTCTCTTGCCCATTGGCCACTCCCAGACTGTTGGGCTTTGTGCTGTGTTTGTTGGCTACAAAGCCTGTATACGTAGATGTAGTGTAGGGAGTGGGCATGTACACCCAGTCCCTGGGCTGTAGGCTGGCCATATGCCGGGCTCCCACCAAAGTGGGCATATTGGAGATGGCCGGAGGCGAGCCCGGTGAGCCGGCGTCATAGTGGTCCACGTTGGCGGCCTGCTCGAGGGTAAGCACCATGTGGATGGCCTCCTGCTTGAGCTGGTTCAGGTGTGTGGCACAAATATCGCAGCGGTTGTCCCTCTCGTTCCATGCCTTCCTGGTGGTATTGGGCACCTGAAGTTTGTCATGAATCACGGTCGAAAAGGCAGGGTCCTGATGGAAGAAGAATGGAAAAACAAATAACTTTATTGAAAACGTTCAACACAAAAACAGGAAATGGTATAATCAAAGATTTCAAGAACAATTAAAAAAACATGCACGAAATCTGTCTAAATTTAAATATGTTCAAGTTTTAAACCTCAGTGGTTAACAGCCTGTACAAAAAATAAATATTCCATTTTGCTTAGACAGTTTAAAAAGGCATTGGCTGAATACATTGTTACATAAACCAGTAACAAAACCTAAATTTTAAGTGAATGCATAGTGCTATGAATCAATGGCGCAATTTTCTTTTATCTGTCCTATTCTTTCGTGGCCCCACATTCTACTGCATTAAAAACATGGCTGTGTATGAATTTATCCCCGCCACCACTGACGAACCGGCCACTTGACGTAAAACAGGCAACGAAAAAAGACAAATAGCCACTGCTAGGTTTCTAAAATAAATAATAATGCAGGAACTCAGTCATTTCAAGGAGCATATTGCCTGCGCGACTGAATACCAAGGCAGCCTAGCATTGATTCCATGGTCTGGGGAACCAAAAGCAGCCCTGGCAAAAATGCTCAAATCAGCCCCGCTCCCTTCGTCTCTTCACGCTCTCTATCTCTATCTCTTTCCATTCATCCTCTCTTCCTGCTTTTCCTCCCTCTCAGACTGCTCTCTCTCTACCTTTCCCTCCCTCCTTCCCTCTCTTACTCTCTTTAAGCCAGTGGTTAATTTGTAAAAAAATAAGTGCTGGAGCTCTCGCCAGGAGACAGCTTGCACCAGCCCATTTCTCCTGTTAGCGCCGCCTAAAACAGAACCAACAACTAACCATGAAAGGGGAGAGGATGTGGCGTAAAGGCAGGGCCGGCTTTTGGACAGTGCGACCGGTGCGCCGCACTGGGCGCTGACCTGTAGAGAGGGGCCCTGACCTCCGGGGGTGCGCTGTGTTTAGCAATAACTTATGACCTGAGCAATGAGGGGCACTTTTGCCCGGGGGGGTAGTGAGAGAATCTGAGGAGGAAGTCATGGGGGCTGGGGGGTACACCAAAAATGAGTGTTGCACCGAGTGCCACCAGTGCTAAAGCCGGCACTGCATAACGGCCAGAGCTGCAGACTTCGGAGCTGGGAAATCTGGTTTTATTCTCAATGTCGGCTCAACTTATTTTATTATCGTTTGACTTTTCAGCTGCTGGCTGAGCCAGCGTGCGCAGGGAGGGGCCAGGCAATGGGAGGGGGAAGGAGGAGTGGTAGGTGCACTTTTAAGTGCGCATGTCAGTTTGGCCGGCCGTCTTATTCCGGCCAAACTGACATGCGCACTTAGGTTTCTCCAACCCAGCTGTATTGCAGAGTCGGGTGGGAGAAACAGCACAGACTCCCTGTGCCTGAGCGAGCGTTAATCCAGCCCGCTCAGCTCAATCTCCACGCTGCTCTCATGCTTGAGAGCAGCACGGGATTGGATGGGGAGACTGATGTTGTCCCAGGGACTGCTGGAACCAGGAACTGTAAGCAGAGGAGCGCGCAGGGGCCAGCAGCACCAGGTAAGTCTTTGAATTTTTTAAAATTATTAAATACCCCACCACGCTCTCCCCCCATACCCCTTCCACCAGCCCAAGCACTCTTTATCTGTGTCGGCAGCCACTGGTATTCTAACTTTCCTCCCCACAGCAAACCTGTGCAGGCTGCAGGAGAAGTGAGAAGATGTGTTTCAGGTGTTAAATGTCCCACTCTCTTTCATGTCATTAGTGCTTTGTGCGGGTGGTGCAGGTGGTGGGCACCAGCTCTCATTTTGAGGGACCGGTACTTATTTTCCATTATCAGACTTTTACCTAGAGGAGAGAAGGCAGGATAAAAGAATGAAGACGAAGATAGGAAGACTGTGCCGAAGGGAGACAGTAGGGATGGAAGAGAACCTGCAAGAGTGAGACAGACAAGAAGTGTAGGGTGGCAGGAGGAAGAGACATGAGATGGAATCAAGACTACGCAGCCTTGGCATTCGGCAAGCCCACCATTCAGCTGCATCTTCTGTAGGCTCCTGACAAAAAACTGCGGGCCTAACACTTATTAAGTACTTTAGCTCGCTGCTGAGGTCAATAGCCATTGTGAAAGGCCCCAGGCCTGTAGCGAGGGTGAGGGCCTTTAAGAACCGTTATAGCGTGAGACATAAGGTCTATAAAGATATTACCAGTGGCGGTTTCTTTAGGAGGGCGGGGGGGCATCGCCCCCCCCACCCGCTGCGAGGCACACGGTGCTAAAAATAAAATGGCAATGAATGATTTCATTGCCATTTTATTTTTAATCAAGGCACGCTGCAGCAGCCAGCCTGCCTCCGAGCCAGGAGGGCGTGTCTTGACTGTCCTCTACTGCTGATTGACAGCAGGAGAACTGGAGTAGTGGTGGCCATGCACCTCAAAGTGCACAGGTCACTTTGGCCGGCGGTCTTGCGCCAGCCAAAGTAAGATGCGCACTGTGAAGCTCTCCACCCAGCTGTCTTACACAGCTGGGTGGTGACCAAGCACAGGCCTCTAGGGCCTGAGGAAGCATTAGGCCAACCTGCTCCATCCAATCAAGGCGCTGCTCTCATGCAGCATGAGAGCAGCGTCTGGATTGGTTGGGGAGGTTCTTCATTCCACAGGCTTCGAGAGGATAGCGAGGAGAAGGTTGCAGAGCCTGTGGTAAGTACAATTTATTTGTATTTAATTAAAATAATGTGCAATGCTTTACTGTTTGTTTTATTTTGGAGGGAGGAATTGTTTTTATTTGGGCTTTTGAGGGGCTTATTTTTTTACTATGGGCTTTTATAGGGAGGGAAAATATGTTTTTGTGTTTTTTGCCTCACCACTTTCAAAGGTCACCAGCCGCTCCTCAATATAACAACATTCCATGCACTGGAGGTAGAATGTTATAAATTAAAGAAAGAGAAACAGAAAACCATACATTGAAGTGACCCAGGACTAATACTGGATGACACAGACCCTGTGGTACATTCCAGTATCTTCACTGGAGCTCTCAACATTCCAGTGCACTCATGCATTTATGTACAAATAAAAAGGACTGAATATCAGAATATGGAACCCCCCAAAGCGACCGCCAGCTGGTCACGGAAGGCGTTCAGTGCCTTGTCTCCTCATCACCTGCCAGTAGGAGCAGCTGTGCTTCTAGGTAGTAATTTAAGGCTTCCTTTCTTTCAAAACTAGAGAGCGAACAACAAAAACACAGAAGCGTTGTCTTTGCGTCTTCGTGGGTGCGGGTGCCTACGTGTAAACTCCGGAGCAGTTTCATGTAATTATGTCTGTGTGTGCATGTCTGTGGTTATGGTGGGAGGAAGATGTACTTATGGGAGACTTTGGAGGAAGGGGATTTCACTGCTGTTCATAATTAAACTTTCAAGGCCATTTCTTCTCCCCCGAAGCGCCACTTGCTGGCATAAGCTGTATTTGAATTACTAAGAAAATACGTGTCACTTCAATATTTGTATCTTCGTGCTTCGCTAAAAGATTCAGAGAGCATCACCTGTCAAAGTGTGCCTCCTCGCCCCCCAAGAGCACAATGTGACAGCTCAGCAGCCAATGCTGCATTTAGGAGAATGAAAGTTAAATGTGAAAAGGGTTTCCTCTGTTTGTAAGAGGAGCAGGCATCTGATTGGAAGCATTAGTCTACTGTGAACGTTTAAAAAAAATGCTTAGAGATGGGTCCCCCAAATGTACTGGTCATACTTTTTGGCTTCATAGCTAGCCCCAGCACTGAAAGTGGCACTCTCCAGCTCTTGCAAGCTTGATGACAGATGCTGGTTGAACAACTCTGTATGCGTCCTTGATGACAGAGGTGTGTTGGACGACTCTGTAAGCACACTTGGTGCTTTGGATGACTCTGTGAGCATGCTTGATGACAGAGGTGGGTTGGATGACTCATGCATGCTTGATGACAGAGGTGGGTTGGACAACTGAATGCACGTTTGATGACATATGCTGGTTGGATGACTGTGTATGCGTCCTTGATGACAGAGGTGTGTTGGATGACTCTGTATGCGTCCTTGATGACAGAGGTGTGTTGGATAACGGCATGCATGCTTGATGACAGAGGTGGGTTGGACAACTGAATGCACGTTTGATGACATATGCTGGTTGGATGACTGTGTATGCGTCCTTGATGACAGAGGTGTGTTGGATGACTCTGTATGCGTCCTTGATGACAGAGGTGTGTTGGATAACGGCATGCATGCTTGATGACAGAGGTGGGTTGGACAACTGAATGCACGTTTGATGACATATGCTGGTTGGATGACTGTATGCGTCCTTGATGACAGAGGTGCGTTGGATGACTCTGTATGCGTCCTTGATGACAGAGGTGTGTTGGACAACTCTGTAAGCACACTTGGTGCTTTGGATGACTCTGAGAGCATGCTTGATGACAGAGGTGGGTTGGACAACTGTATGCATGGTAGATGACAGAGGCGTATTGGACAACTCGGTGTGCGTACTTGATGAAAGAAGCTTATTGGATGACTCTGTGCATGCTTGATGACCGAGGTGTGTTGGACGACTGTATGTGTACTTGATGACAGGAGTGTGTTGGACAATTCTGTATGAGGCCTTGATGACAGAAGTGTGTTGGACGACTCTGCAAGCATGCTAGATGACAGAGGTGTTATGTACGACTCTGTAAGCATGCTTAATGACAAAGGTGGGCTGGACAACTGTATGCATGCTAGATGACAGAAGTGTGTTGGGGATGACTCTCTATGCGTGCATGATGACAGAGGCTGGTTAGAAGACTCTGTATTTGCGCTTGATGATGGAGGTGTGTTGGATGACGATGCATGCATGTTTGCTAACAGAGGCGTGGTAGACAATCCTCTATACATGCTTGATGACAGAGGCCTGGTGGACGATTCTGTACATGCTGGACGACTCTATGCATGCTTGATAGCATAGGCGTATTAGCCCAAACCTTTCCATATTTGGGGGCAATGCTTGTTTGTGATATCTGGGTGGCCAGTAAAGTGCACGGTTCCTCGAGTCCTGGGCAAAGATGCAGGTGGATTGCGGTGTGGGGGAGACTAGATGCTCCTACATTGTTATAAGACACCCCATGGGCTCCTCATGAAGGGAGTTATATGATTCCTCCATGATTCACCACTGCTTTACGCTCAGATCCACCAGTGGGATTTAGGTTTATTGACACATAACACCAAGAGAAATGATCAGTGATATCCAGTCTGAGTCCTAGTTTAATGCGAAAAAGGTCTGTGTGGATCAAACTGCTCGAGCCTTCTATCCCACTCCTTAATCCAATTTAGCTCTTTGTTCCACCTTTGAATTGGCTCTTGCCCGGGGTGACCAGATAACTCTGTCACTGGGAGACAATTTTTCCAGTTCTGGGTTTTGATTTAACATAGCAGTGCATTCTGAGAGTTGTAGTCTTAGGTCAGTTTAATGACACTAACACACCTGATAATACGGATATGTAAAAACTACGTCCAGAAATGGAAAAGTGGCATACAGATGGCTGGAGTCATCTGGTCATCCTGCTCTTGCCCTTAGGCAAAGAGATGTGAGTATTGCAGGCCGGGGGGGGGGGGAGGGTAGTGTTGTAATGTTGTGGGAGGGACAGAGCAGAGCTTCCAGAAAACGTTGTGATGGCTCAATCATTAGCAAGTGCTATATGCCGTAGCTCTCACTAACGTCCCGGGATCAGACTGGTGTAACCTCACTCCGTGAGACATCCCAGCTCGCCTTCTGTTCTTTAAATCCTTTTTACACCAGCTGTATTGCTTAAAAAGGTCATGTTTATAGCAATCAATGGCATCCAGGGGAAGAACCCTAGCTTTAAAATAACGACCAGCATTTAACACTTATTAGAACATTGGAATGTTGGGAGCTCCATTGAAAACAATGGAGTGCTCCGGGCTTATAATGGCTGGTATAAGCCCGGAGTTCCGACATTCCAATGTTTCTTTGTTCACAGCTGTGGCTGTGAACAAAGGCTTCAGGGAGCCTGACGGGATTTCAATCCCCTCGCGCTCCCTGAAGCCTTTGTTTTATTTGTTAGAACATTCTGCCCTCTAGTGACAGAATGTTCTAATATGCTTATAGCCCTTCGTAGCTGGGCTATACCGGCTATTAAAGTCCCGCTCCCTTGTTAAAGACCCTCGCCTTCGGCTCGGGCCTTTAACGCTGGAGCGGGCCTTTAATAGCCGGTATAGCCCGCTACGGCGGGCTATAAGGCTATAGTATTGACTGAGGTCAGACCCCTTCAGAGAAGTTCCTCTTCAGAGAACCAGTGGTAAATGTTACAAGTGGTTCCAACAATGTGTAAAATCTTTTAAACAAGAACGGAGTAAAGTGTAAGTGCAAAGATAGAGCTAGAGAAGTTTACACACAGACTTATGCATTTTCTGGTATTCACAATATCCCTATACATTTGTTCTGTAAATCTACGCAAACTGTATATTTCAAATAGCTGTTCTCCCTTCCATTTACTCCTGAAGGTTATCTGCAGCCATAGACTTTGTAGGTGGAAGTGCGACAGGAATGCATATTTGCAATTTAATTTTCTCCTCATATGGAAAGCATTTTTCCAAGTAGAGAAAATCAATTCTCTACATACCCTGAAAATATGGGAGCTTTGGTCACTTTCCCATCAAATTTGTACCTTTACCTAAAACTATCTCAGAGCTAAAGCTGTGGGAAAAGTCATGGAATATGTTTGTGAATAAGCACAAAGTTGAGACTGTGTGGACTTTTACTACGGTCCCAATGTCACCCCAAGAAAACATGCATCTTTCCACCCCTTTGGCACAATTTCTACTTTCTGCGATTCTGCCAACTTTGTGAATTTTCAACAATAGAGTGCATAGCTGCCAGGTGGCCTCATATCAAGTACAACGGATGCCAATCCTTATTATGCATTCTGGGACTTGCAGTCCGTAATTTCACAATTATAAGCATGGGAATAAAAATCCCAGTATTCAAAGAGGCATTGACTAAGGAGGATACCTGGGCACCTTGATCACCAGTCCATACACCACCAGCTACATCTCACTAAAGTTCCCTAGAAAGCCGAAACCGCTCTGGGGTTACTTTTGCTACCATTCACAGGGAATCTGACCAGGCAGTTCAGACTGACCTGTGCCTATTGCAGAAAGACCACGGCTGATTTGCATACGGTTGGTCTCTGTCTGTAGTGGTAATTATGGGCTGGATTGTGGTTCAATATGTTTACTAATGGCTGAGGTTGATTCAAGCATTCTACACACCACTTTTTTTTGTTTTTCTTAGTGTTGGCTAAAAAATCCAGAGCTGAACGGAAGTATCACCCATTAATTAGGGGCACTAGGTAGCTAAAAATCATGAGTCTGCAGCCAGAAAGTTCAGTCAATTTCCAGCTGCAATTCTACTTTTTCTAGTTCTATGCTACATTTAAGTCACTAAAAAGCAACGACAGAGCCATAAATGTTTATGATGGTGCAGAAAATGAAAGACACACGGATGATGGATGGAATGCAGAGCAAATCAAACATTCACCCCAGTCAATGGATCTGGGTTATATCCGCTGTTCTTTTGCTCACCATGCCACCCCAGTTTAGACCCAGCCATATGCAAATCAGTCTTGACCCTGTACCTCATGGGAACAGTTCAGCCATATGCAAATCAATCTTGATCCTGCGCCCAATGGGAACAGTCCAGCCCGAACTGCCTGGCCCTCCCTGGACTGGAAACAAGCATCCTAGGACCGGTTTCGGAGCATCTCCCCTCATCAGCCAGGCTAGCTTGAATCCAGTGGCACAGTGAGCCCGGGACCCACGTCTAGGGTGAATGTATGACATTGTTCTGCATTCTGTCCATCAACTGTTCCTTTTGCATTTGTCACCCCGAATGGGACGGGTATGCCCGGACGTGGGTCCCGTGCTCTCCATGCCACTGGAGTCAAGCTATCCTGGCTGATGAGGGGTGAAACCCCGAAACCGGTCCTAGGATGCTTGTTTCCAGTCCAGGGAGGACCTGGCCTGGCAGTTCGGGCTGGACTGTTCCCATTGGGCGAAGGATCAAGATTGATTTGCATATGGCTGGGTTCAAACTGGAATGGCATGGGGAGCATAAAAATGATGGATTTAGGCCCAGATCTCTGCACTGGGGTGAATGTATGACATGGTTCTGCATTCTGTCCATCAACTGTTCTTTTTGCAGGTGCAGAAAGTGGGAAAACAAGATGGGGCCCAGAAGGCTTTTTCTGACAATATCCATCAAACAGCAGTATAAAACAAGGTGATTTCTATCATCAGCCCCAGTTTAGTAATAAGTATATTTTGTAGCACTGTCTTTATACATATTATGTTTGACTCTAGATTTAGTGATAGTAAAGAAAACAAGTGACAAAAATGTATGGCAGTTCGCATTTCAGTTAATATTGCACAACAAAATACAGAACAATGCATTTTGAAATGTTATTTTTCCCAATTATGGAACCTCGTGTTTATTGAAGTAACCGATGTGATGCGTTTTTAGTTATTATGCATTGCCTGGCCACAATTGTGCTCAAGACATAATGAAGAATTGCATTCAATAAGTATAGGGCAATAAATCTTGAGTCATTGCTGCTTCTGGACAAAAAACTGACTTGTGTGCCAGAATGCTAAGAAAATACTGACTGAATTCAGCGCGTGTTGCGCAAACATACCAATTCACAGAGAAATTAACAGTTCTGAAATACAAAATCCAGTTGACCACCACATCCAAAACATAATTACGATAACGAACGAGACTCCTCCATGCTAACTAGTTACGCTACCCCCAGCGGTCGGCGTCCAACTTCTTAGAGGGACAAGGGGCGTTCTACCACACGAGATTAAAGTCAAGAGGGTGAGATCTGGAGGAAGGTCCTTCTCATACAACGTAGCCAGACTTTGGAAATCTCTCCCTACTCTTCTTCATTCCGAGTCTCGTCACCTTCATTTCCGAAAGATCCTCAAAACATGGCTATTCTAAAATGGCTCCTGCTAAACCACTAGCTCCTCTCTGTTCTGCTGCTAGAACTGGGATGCCTTCGGGTAGCTACCCGCTTAACAAATGCTGTTAATATTAATAATAATAATGGGCCAGCACCATAAAAAAGTGGCGACCTTGCCCAGGTACAAACACTTTTTGCATTGTGACAAGTTTGTTTGCAGTTGACCAATCACAGTCGAACTCTCAGAGATTTTGAATCGGGCCGCCCTATTAATAAATGAAATTCTAGAGGACAACACCATCACCCCTAGGAGTATTGGTAATACAAGCCATGCATTGATGAATAGGGTGTGGCTTCCATGTCCTCACGTGTATTGCCAGGTATGGTAAGGCTTGTAGGCATTAGCAAAGCAGCTGCTTGTTCCCACCTGCCGGAAGAATTGGGAAATGGTGTGTCTGTTTCGTGATGGCTCACTGATACACAGGACACCACAAAAGTCACTGAATGACTCACAAGGTGAACCACTGATTGACTGCCAGTTAGGACCATTGAGCAACTGTCATTGAGAACTTCTAGACAACTGCCTTAGAGGACCTTTGGGCAACTGTCACTAAGGAAGAGTGAATGATTGCCACTGACAGACTACTAGACAAGTGTTTCTGAGGTCACTAGATGACTAGTAGAATGGATTACTTAATGACTGCCAACTAAGACCACAAAACAGCTCAAGGAGGACCACCGACTGACAGTCATAATGAACCACTGTTACTGAGGACAAATGGACAACTGCCAAGGAGGACCACGGAATGTCTCACTGAGGCCAACTGAATCACTGTCACTGAAGACCACTAAACAACTGTCAACACGGACCACTGATTGGCTCGTTGGGGTCCACTAAACCACTTCCACTGAGGTCCACTGAAACACTGTTACCAAGACCATTGAACCACTGCGAGCTTTCGAAGCGCTGATACAGACACCAGAGAGCACTGAGCAACTGACGACCACAGAGCAAACAGCAAAGAAGCACTGAATTATTGCCGCCGGAACATTAAAGGTGGTGCGGAGACCTCCTAGCATGCAGCATCTTCAAGAAGCAGTGGAATACATTGTGACCTGTCCATTGACAGAGACGGCTGGGCGGGGTACGTCCTCCGTGGATGGGATCATGTACCCCTCAACTAGGACTTTTTAGCATTTTGGTGTATTCTTATAAATCTACTTCACAATGACCCTCGAGTCTGCTTGAGCAGTTTGAGACACCCCCCCAAGCACATTATCTTACCTATGCAACCACACCTTTCTCAGAGGAGCTTCTCAGCTTCCCTTCAGGCTCCACCCCCCCGCCAAACCTCCACCCCCCCTTCACCCAGCAGGTAATCCAATCTCCGTTTGCACCCGCGTTTTAATACTGAATGCAACTTCGCTGTCCTGTCACACGCACAAGTGCCTCTATTTGACTCACAGTCTGTACTACACAAAATAGACACAATAAATGTCATCCTTACCATCTCGCGCCCCTAAATGTCGTGATACTTAAGATTTGGTGAGGTCTTGTTAGGGGTGTGCTCTGCAAGCTCACTTCATCCAGTCTTGATATTATATCCAATAGAACGCTGCATTCTGGGACGTTTAGTCCCCTCTTTCACAAGAATATGTGTGTATGTAAAAAAACGTGAGAACAGGTGTTCCCTTAGAAGCCACATTGGACTGTAGGTGTGACACTGGTAATCGGGGCAGTGGCAACCATCTTCATGAAGAGATTCACCCCCAAACCCTGTGCCAACCAAGCAGCAAATGGTCTGCAGCACTGTGGGCATACTTATTTATGTTTAACAGCCGTGGCAGCGAATCGGTCATTTCGGTGCTTATGAGGGACGTTTGCGCATCAGATTTTGATTTGCAAATTACAAATAAGACTTATTTTCTCCAATCTTCACGATTTCCCGCCAAAACGTTTTGACGGCTCAGGGAAGGCCCAAGACGTGGAATTTCGGTCAAAATTCATACTAAATAGACGAGAGGTAGCCTTGTAATGAGCTCTCGACCGGAAGCAGCTAACAGAAGGAGGGGGTGTGGTGGTGTTTAAGAGTAAGGGGGTAACCTTAGCTTGGCACTCCAGCCCCCCTCCATCCCAAGGTCGGCTGCTGACAGGCCTGCAGGGCCAGGGCTCTCCTCACGTGTGTGGTCTGACAAGGGATTGATTACAAATCCCTCCTAAACATCCCCCTCGCCCTATGACTGCAGTGACAACAGAGACGAGGAAAGCGTCCAGCACAGCCGTAACCATACCGACGTTTGAGCGCGGGGACGCACACGCAGACGCACAGCCAGTCAACCAGTCTCTCTCTCTAGCAGGTGAGATGATCCCAGCTGTTGGGTAAGGTCTCTGATCTGAAACTAACTGAGCCTCCGCCGCACCTCACTCCGCCGCCTGTCAGAATATAAATGGAGTTGGGGGCACTACTGCTCAGAGCATAAACCGTGAGCAGAGCACCCCACTGCAGCAGCTGAGCCAGGCCCCGAATCTCGTCACAGCATTATGGCCCTACTGGTTTAATGGGGCAGCTCAATTCCAAGTGCCAGGCTATAAAGCAATGCGGCATACAAAGCCAGCACTGCCATTATTACATCGCCTATGAGGCAATTTGAAAACTCTGCATTACGTTTAGCAGCTGTCTGCACACCAGCAGTACACTGCGAGAAAAAAGACCCCTATAGCCTCCCTTCACTCTCCCCCAAACTCACAGCCCTTTAAGAAATGTATTTTATATATCACTTCCTACTGGTTTTGCCATTTGGTACCGCTGTAAATAACAAGCGCTATTATCTGACTAAATGGTGCTCCTTGTCAACCTTATGAGGATGAAAGGCGAAGATAGCCCTACAATTCAAAACCTGTGACATATATACACATATCTGATGTAGTGGCCTTAAATTCAATATCCTGGCATGTACATAACCCCAGAAGTTAAAGTTTGTATTCATTTGTGTGCATGATGATTGAGCGCTTTTTAACTCTGGATTCTGCACCAGGTAACAAAGGTAAACGTACACATGAGTAAATCTACACGAGTAATAAGTTCACTCAAACACTTTTGAGTAGTTTTACTACTTTTGGCTATTCACCTTTTACAAGTATAAATTTACTCAAAAACGTGGGCTTACATGTCTCTGAAACGGGGGTGAGGCCAATATTACGAGTGTAATGTTACTACAGCCAAAAAGAAGCAGTAGTAAACAGCACCACACATGGCCAACCACTGATACTGCAACACCCTCCCATCAACAGTAATGGAGGCAGGGACTTAAAATAGAACACCATAGGAAATATATTTATGATAAACTAACTTATTTTGACTTGTTAAATATTACATATATACATTAATTTAATGATCAAAACATTAATATAAGCAAAATATTATTTTGTGATAAAATATTTTAATAACGTTTTAATAGCCTTTTTAATTTACAAATCAATGTAACTAGTTTGTAAACAAAAATAAAGTAATTTATTTCTAATCACTTTTAAATATTAATACATGATAAAAATATATACTTTTTTTTACTTTAGGTGGGATTATTTTAAATTATCAAAACTTCAGAAAAATAATGTTAATTTAATCAAAATAATTTAATTTTGGATTTAAATTAAGCTATTAATGTTTTATTATTTGTATTTACTATTGTATTATTGCCATTTTAGATCTATTGTAGTACTACTATATGTACATCAAAATGCTATTTGTGAATAGGCCCTTTGTGCCCCAAGTCTATCTTGCAGTCACAGGTGATCAAGATAATTTAAGTAGCTGTGCCATTAAAGACTGTTTGGGGTACAGCGTAGTTTGTGCCACCACAAAATCCCATTGCATCAACTGGCCCCAAGCCATGAAGCTGATGTTCCAGCCAACAGCACCAAGCATGCTGGAACATGCATAATGAAACATTTCCATTTCGAGGTACGTAGCCGCCAGGTGGCCCCTTGCCACATGCCACGCCGTGAGTTAGTGCTAGCTTTCAGCCAACAGCTCTTTGCATCCTTAGATTTTTGAACCCATGTTTACAATGTTAAAAGTGAAATTATGAATGAAGTGGGCCCTTGGCAATAAAAGCGAGAATGGGCTAAAAGTGTCGGACATGACATGGAGCTACTTTGTAACTATGAATACAGATATCTTTTTTACAATGTACAAATTTGCAGTGGGTGTCCAATGTTGGTCCACAGGGCTGGGTAGTTATTGACAAGGCATACATTTACATAGTGATTCTAAATGTCAACATTTACACAGTGGTTATATTATCCTGAAAATATGGCATTTTTTGAGCCTTTGGGGCTGCCTGACACTCCTTTACACAACTGGCGCATTGATCAATGTTTCTCTGAATTCATGCCTCCACTGGGGAGAGAGCGCATCACTGAAAGACCGCTGCTCTATCTTGCACTATAAGTGTGCGTGGCCTACCTTTATAAAGGGAGGGGAGGGTGTTAGGGACCCTTTGCAGGTGGTACAATTTGTGACTTCACTTCCCTTTGGGGTTCTTTGGTGGATCTCTGGCCCCTTTGTCATATAGCACCCTTGGGCGTACCTTTTATGTGGTGCATTTAGTTCCTCTTTTCCCATGCACCTGTGCCAATAATATGCAGGGCCACTGAAATTATGTGATTCTGCAGCCATTTTTCGCATAATTATAGACTTCCTGCATTTGCCACATAATCCATCGTCTGCTGCAAAATTTGCAGAATTTAACAACAAAAAGTTTCTAGCTCGAATGGTTCAAATGCTACTAAATGTTTGATTACGTGTTTCTGCACAGCCAAGGTCACCAAAGTTGACTAGTCATTGATGAGTTTTATTGCTTTATTTGATTGTTAAACAGGTACGAATGAGATTAAATCTTTGCCCAGACAGTGTTATCATGAGTAACAAGCATTGGTAGAGCCAATAGGTCTTGCCTATACAAGAACTATTGACTTTGGCAATGTGTTTTACCCATGCTGTACACCAGTGTGGCTGCTGTTCAGCATATCTAAACATTAGTGGTGTGGAGTGTCAGAGTGGAGTAGGGGGGAGTAGAGTGTCATACAGTGTATTTGTTGGAGTAAAGTGTCGTAGAGTGGAGTAGACTGTCAGAGTGGACTAGGGGAGAGTAGAGTTCAGTGGCAGAGAGTGTCATAGAGTGCAGTGTCATAGAGGGGAGTGGCGTAGAGTGGGGTGGAATGGAGTGGAATAGGGTGGAGTGGTGTGGGGTGGAGTACAGTGGGGTGGATTGGTTTGGGGGTACAGTGAGGTGGATTGGAGTGGGGTAGACCAAGTGGATTTAGTGGAGTAGGCTGGGCTGGAGTAGAGTGGGGTGGATTGGAGTATTGTGGGGTGGATTGGAGTGGGGTGGATTGGATTATAGTGGAGTGGGGTGGACTGGATTGAAGTGGAGTGGATTGGCATGGGGTGGATTGGAATGGTGTGGCTTGGATTGGGGTGAGTGGATTGGATTGGTGTGGTATGGAGTGGGATAGATTGTAGTGGGGCGTGTGGATTGCAGTGGAGTAGGGTGGATTCAGTTGTGGTAGATTGTATTGGATTGGATTGGGGTGGATTGGAGTTGGATAGATTGTATTGGAATTTGGTGGATTGGAGTGGGGCGGGTTGGGTTGGAGTGGGTGGACTGGAGTGGGGTGGATTAGACTACAGTGGGGTGGGGTGGATTGGGCTGGTGTGGGCTGGATTGTATTGGTGCACGGATGGATTAGAGTGGGGTGGATTATGGTGGATTGGATCGAAGTGGGGTAGATTGGGGTGGGGTGGATTGGATTGAGGTTAAGTGGATTGGATTGGAGTGGAGTGGGGTAGATTAGATTGGGCTGGATTGGATTGGGCTAGATTGGAGTGGGATGAATTGGGGTGTGGGTGGATTGGATTGGTGTGGGTTGGATTGGATTGGAGTAGATTGGATTGGTGTGGGGTTGATTGGATTGGTGTGGGGTTGATTGGATTGGTGTGGGGTGGATTGGTGTGGGGTGGGGTGGATTGGAGTGGGGTGGGGTGGATTTGATTTGTGTGGGGAGGATTGGATTGGTGTGGGGGGAATTGGATTGGTGTGGGGAGGATTGGATTGAGTAGGGTGGATTGGATTGAGTATGGTGGATTGGATTGGGGTAGGGTGGATTGGATTGGAGTGGGATGGATTGGACTGGATTGAGGTGGACTGGTGTGGGGTGGATTGGGAGGATTGGAGTGGGGAGTATTGGGGTGGGGTGAATTGGATTGGGGTGAGTGATTTGGATTGGACAGAAGTGGGGTGGAGTGGGTTGGATTGGAGTGGGGTGAATTGTGGGATGATTGGTCTGGGGTGGATTGGTTGAGTGGGGTGGATTGGTGTGGTGTGAAGTGGAGTGAATTAGTGTGGATTGGAGTGGGGCGGATTGGATTGGGGTGGTGTGGTGTGGTGTGAGCTAGAGTGGGGTGGGGTGGACTGAGGTCTCCTGCACAATTATGTGTTAACGCATAATTTCAGAAATTACACATAAGAAAGAAACAATGTCACTTTGCAATATTTAGAACAAGATAATTCTCGTGTTTTGAGAACAGCGCCCACGAGCAAAAACAAAACATGAGTGCAGAGTGAGAAAAGATTTGTCAAAATAAAAGAAAGTTAACTATAGAAAATAGGGGGGCGTGGCCGACAGCCGAACATGGCGGCTGCATTTTAGCGGAGCTCCGGACCCGGGCTCCTACATCCTGGGAATATTTGATTTGCGCTGCACCAAAGTGCCCCTTTTCGGTGCACCCTAAGGCCGGCGGAGTGGGGGTGATAGTTGGGCCGGCTTTCGGCGCGTCTGCTGCCTGGCATTGGGACCCGCTGATGCCCGGGGCCTTTTGAGCTGCGAGGGGAGCTGTGCCGGGCCTGCTGTCGGGAACCCGCCCGTTGGCGGTATCGATCGAGGCCGGCCCCTGGCGGTGGCTGCTCTGCAGCAGAGGGCCGGCGGAAGGTGTCCGGACGGGGGCGGAGTGCTCCCTTGTCAATCCTGTACTCTGTGGCGGACTGGACCGGATGTGACTGCTGGCAGCAGCCGCGAACTGTGAGTAATCCCCGGGGCTGATTTACGCAAATCCCGGGGCTGAATCGTGGCCTAAGTCGGGCGCACAGAGAGGGAGAGCTGCTCTGATAGTGCTGGACTGCGGCGGCCCCCCCGGGGGGGAGACAGGTTTGCTGGTGGTGGGGGCCCCCCCCCTGGACGGTATTCCTGCCATATTGAGTGCCCCGCAATTGAATAGAGGAATACCTGGTGAGTGCTGACACTGGACTAGTTGGCTGCCCCTGCTGGAAGGGAGGAAGCAGTGTGTTGTAGGCCGCATTTGTGGAGAGCTTGTGTCCTCGGCGACAGGGGCCCCCCCCGCGGAACTGCGTGGGGCAGTGGACACTTGTGTGCAGTGCTTCCTGGGCGGCCCTGGTCTCGGCCCTGGTGGGGCACCTATTCCTGCACATGTAGTGCTGCCGGAGTATGCTGGGGTTCCCGCGGAGTCCTGTTTGGGGGAACGTCGTGACCAGGCCTGTCCCGGGCACTAGCTGTGATCTGCATATGGAGTAGGCCCCGGTGGTTGTGAGACCGACTTTGATGAGCTGTAATACGCCCAACTTCCCGCCTGCTCCAACTACGCGAGGAGGGGATGCACGGGTGGCCTCCCACGGTCTGCCCGACGGTGATGGGCCGCAATAGAGGGAAGCAGCAGGACGCTGGGCCCAGCGCGGACCCCGCAATGGAGCATGTGGACCCTAGTGGAGTATCACAGTTGCCCAGCTGCATCCCGCCCACAGCTGTGATGGAGCCTGTGGATAAACTAGACCTGATTCTGCAGGAGGTCAGGGACTCGAGGAGAGCCATTGAACAACAAATCGGAGCTCTCATGACGGGTCTCACGCTACTCAGAGCGGACCACGCTAAATTGTCGGACAAGGTGAAAGATAATACCATGGCGCTGGCGGATCTCTCCCCGCAGCAGGCTCAGACCACGACCCAAGTGCAGCAACTACAGAAGCAAGTTACCACCCTGCTGGACCGGGTGGAAGACGCGGAGGGAAGGACAAGGCGGAACAACGTCCGCGTCATTGGCCTGCCGGAGCGCTGCGAGGGATGGGACTCGGCTACGTATATGGAAAAGTGGTTCCGCGAACACGTTGCCCCGGAGGGTCTCTCCGCCCAATACTGTGTGGAACGAGCGCACAGAATACCCACCGGTCAGCCCAAACCGGGCGCCCCACCGCGTCCCCTCATTGTCCGGCTGATAAATTATAGGGACAGGGACACACTACTACAAAAAGCACGGGAGCTGGGCCAGATACACTTTGAGAATGCACGGATCTCGCTGTACCCGGACTACACACTAATGGTACAGCGACAGCGCTCCTCTTTCATGGCCGTCAAGAGGAAATTGAGAGACCTGAACCTCAAGTATGCCCTTCTCTTCCCAGCCCGTTTGAAGGTCATCTACGACCGCAAGACTCATTTCTTTGAAAGCCCAGAAGACGCTGAAGAGTGGCTGGAGGTAATGGACCCCGCAGAGACCGGTGATAACGCCTCCCAAAGTACTCAACACAGCTCCAGTCGTGCGGTACGACCTGGTGTCCGCCGAAGTAGACGTCTACGTGGAGACTCCCGACGACCTAATCCAACGTCGCAGCAACAACAACAGGGCAAGGAGAAGGCACTACTGGCGGCTGCTACTTTGACAGTCTGCGCTTGTGGAAGACTCAGTTTCTTCCGCGGAAGATCTGAACAAATCGGACTCCGAGGGTAGCGTGGCTCTGTTTCCCTCCGTAACCCCTCAAACGGCGGATGGACTGTTTGGCTGACAACAGTATGGTGCCATCATATACGAACTGAACCTGAGCGCTGATGTGATATCCTTTTGGTTTTGTGGTAAACTACATGTATGGTGCAGCGTTATGGAATGTGTTTATAATTTCTTGAGCCCGGGTTCCGTGAGGTTCGGAACTCGATGTCATAATGGAACGTGACACGCGCTCTGTGGACGGCGTTGGCGATGTCCCCCAATCTGCGAATGCTGTTGTGGTTCAGGGTATAGTTCTGCTTACTGCGATTTGTTTTGTGGTCCGGTATAGTTTTACGACCGGACCGAGTATTGGGGGTTTTGGGGGGGGAGGGTACGGTTCTATTTCTTTGTTAGTCCCGCGTAGGCTGGTCACTGTCACACATGCGTCTTGGTCTGACTGCAGGACCAATAAAATCTATCAATGCATACACTTAGTCAGTTTAACATTGTAACGTGGAACGTTAGGGGACTGGGCTCCATACAGAAACGCCATAGGATACATGCCCAATTACTAAGGAGAAAGGCGCAAATAGTATATTTGCAAGAATCCCACATGCTGAGTCAGGAGGCGGTAAAGCTTCGGAAGAAATGGAGGGGGCAGGTTTTCACCACTAGCTACTCGGGGTATGCACGGGGAGTCACTATTTGGATCCGACACGGGGTGCCCTTCACGTCACTGGAACACCGAATAGACAAGCAAGGGCGCTATATATTTGTACGTGGATACCTTGATGGCCAAATGGTAGTGCTGGGTAGCATATATGCACCAAATACTGACCAAGAAAGTTTCTTTACCACCCTGAACCTGGCACTGGCAGGATGGGAAGCACACCCCTGGATTATAGGAGGGGACTGCAACACGATTACGGACATTTCCTTAGATAGGTCCCATCCCCCCCTGAACGGTGCGGGAGTAATTAAGCAGGCAAAGGCACTTTGTGGCTGGGCTACTGGTTGGGCTCTGTGTGATGTGTGGTGGATGCGACACCCGACGTACAGAGAATACTCGTTCTACTCCCCGGTTCACATGTTGCACACCAGAATAGACAGAATTTACTGCTCTAATAACATCGCAATGCAGGTAACGCACACTACATACCTTGCAAAAACCTTTTCAGATCACAATCCACTGGAGCTAACGATCACATGGGGCAGAGTACCTACCCCGGTGCCAACATGGAGACTATGGCCATACTTGTTAGAGGACACAGTGTTCCGTGCCGCTATGGCCGACACCATCTCCCATTACTTTACTGAAAATAGCAATACAGCTTCTAGTGGTTTAATCGAATGGGACGCCTTTAAGGCAGTAATACGCGGAAGGGCCATCAGCACGACTGTAGGGGCTCGACAGGAGGTTAATAAATCCCTCATTGACACGGAACACAAGATGGATCGCCTAGAACAGGAGGCAGCGCGAGATAGGGGAAAGCAGGGGCTACTTCAAGAAGTCCGCATACAACATGCGGAACTGCTAGAATCCCTTTGAACTATAGATTACCGGCGATACACACAGAGAACACACACGGAAGCGGACAAAACAGGGGCGCTGTTGGCGAAAATATTGAAGGATGACCCCCCAGCCACGGTGATTAGGGAGGTTACTACCTTGGAGGGTGGTACAGCACATACACAAAATGACATCAACACAGCCTTTTACCATTACTATGCCACGCTTTATAGCAAGCCTACAGATAGCATGGGCACACACATTGATGACTTCTTACATACCCTGACGTGCCCACAACCTCCTCCAGCTGCCCTAAAGGAACTTTCAGGCCCGATTACCACAGTGGAGATAAAACTGGCGATCAAAGGGCTACCTCGTAATAAAACCCCTGGCCTGGACGGGTTGCCAGCAGAATTTTACGACACTTTTAGGGATTCTCTCCTGCCCCACTTGGAACTCCTGTACAACACGGCATTGGAGAAAGGCGAATTGCCACTCACTACAGCACAAGCGTTGACGGTCACACTCCCGAAACCGGGTAGGGACCCCACCGACATGGCAGGCTACCGCCCATTGTCGCTACTGACAACGGAGTATAAAATCCTTAGTAAGATTCTGGCAAATAGGCTCCTACCCCTCCTGCATAAACTAATACACATAGATCAAACAGGTTTTTGCCGGCCCGTAGCACGTCTTTGAACACCAGGAGATTGCATTACCTGATGTCGGCTGCCCCACCACACTACACTCACGCTGGCTGTGTGTCGCTGGACCTCCGCCAAGCGTTTGACACACTAACCTGGGAATACTTGTTTAAGGCACTGGGTAAATTCGGACTACCGGAGGATTATCTTAAATGGCTCCGCCTGTTATACCAAGCCCCCACGGCTCGCGTCCGTACTGGAGGCCATATCGCAGCTGCATACCCGATATTCAGGGGGACGAGGCAGGGGTGCCCACTATCGCCACTCCTGTTTATATTGGCTCTGGAGCCCCTGGCTATTAAATTGCGAACGGACGCACGAGAGATGGGTATTCTGATCGGGCCCACCCTGCACCTTTTCTCGGCATACGCGGATGACATTATCCTCTATGTCAAAGACCTTAGGACCGATTTAATACCTTTGGCGGAGATATTTACTGTCTTCGAAAGTATATCAGGCCTTGCTGTTAATCCAACGAAATCTCACACCTTTTTCTTTCGGGAACAGGCACTACTGATGACTGTTTCTTTCGGGCAAATGGTGATACAAGTTGCGTCACATGCATTTAAATACCTGGGCATACATGTCTACCGGACCCCCATCGATCTGCTGGACGGCAACCTACACAGAGCAATTCGAGCCCTTCGAGCTAGTATTGCCTTTTGGATTACGTTGCCGCTGTCGGTCATAGGTAGGGTGGCTATTACAAAAATGGTAGTCCTCCCGAGGCTAGTTTACTATTTTACGAATTTGCCAGTACTGCTCCCACAGCGTACTTTTAAACTTTTAAATACCATGCTCGTCGATCTCATCTGGGGGTCTGGCAGGCGGAGGATTAGTCTCAAAAAGCTCCAACTCGGCACGGACAAATGGGGACTGGGGGTCCCAGACCTTAGAGCCTACTATTACGCCTGTCAATTGCAGTGGCTATCCTTCTGGACGGCCGGACGTAATCTTCAAGAAATAGGGTACACCGAGCGTGACCTGGCGTCAGGAGCCTTACATACACTATTGCTACCATGCTGTAAACTCCCACAAGTGCTCCCTACATTGTTGCGTACAGCGCTGCAGTGCTGGAAAGCAGCACTTCATTACACGAACACGCACCCTGCCTATGCAGGTAACATTCCCATGGTGGGCATACCATTGACGGCGGGACGCATAACACGCCACACTATTGCCCCCTGGACCGAAGCAGGAGTTAGCACGGTATCAGACCTGTTCCATGAGGGACAATTGTTAGATTATGATAACTTTGTCAGGAGCACGGGAGTGCCGGATCACCTGTACATTCTACATGCGGCTATGTCACAATATGTAAAAACGCATTGGGCCCCGCACCGACAGGAACCAGATACACACGAATTAGTCAAAATGCTATATTACATGGGACAAGGCAGACACTTAGTGAAATGGCTGTACGTGGGGATTCGTGCACATGCGGGAATAGCCCTCACCCAGTTACAGGATGCATGGTCGGGAGACGTCGGGCGGGCCATAGAAGAAAAGGAGTGGGGGAAAATTATAGAACACCCTAGAAAGCTTACCAGAAACGCTAAATTTAAATTTATCCAAACCATGGTGCTTCACAGGGCCTACCTTACCCCTCATAGACTGGACAAAATGTTCCCGCAAACACAACACCACTGCCCTAGATGCCAAGCAGGTGGCGTTGATCTGGCACATATGCTGTGGTCCTGCCCTCAATTAGGGAGATACTGGGACTCGGTCAGACAGCTAATTTCTGCAGTCATACAGAAGGAAGTAGACAACACTGTGGAGGAATGTATCCTGGGCCTTCATAAGTCCCCCTCGAAACATAAGGTACAATACAGATTTGCGAACTTGTCATTAATCCTAGCAATACGAGCCATCACTATGCGATGGAAGTCCAAGAAACCACCCCCCATACATGTGTGGCATAGCGAGGTAATCAGGTGGGGTAGTGCAGAAAGTGCGGCCCTAAGGCGAGAGGAGGCCCGAGGGTTGCGAAAAAACCCGATAGCAATGGAGTGGGATATAATGTTAGAATCCCTCAAACTGCAGGAGGTGGAAATTGTGGAATCTCGTAGCAACTCGCAATAATGCCTGCGGATCCCAAGAACCCGAATTGCACACGTTACTAATACAAATGTGATAATATCTCACAGGCTGAGGTTGAATATTGCGAAGCGTCGCTTCTATATTGATGTTGGTCTCCAAATGTAACACTGTCAGCTTGGCTTTGTGCGGGCGATCACCCTAAAAGATGTTGTTAGAATGTGAATACAGGACTGTAGGGAGGGGGAGGGAAATTTTAGTTGGGATTGTTAGGTTTTATTATTGTAGACTGTGACACTATGTGACGAGTACTTCCAACCCGGCTAGGTGGTCGTGATTGCCAGGACATTGATAAGCATGTATTTGATATTGCGGGAGTGCTTTCTCCACGGATTGTTCGGGTGGTGGGTAAAATAAGAAAGGTGCTAATAATGCCATTTTCTGAGACACAATAATCTTATTGTATATGTTACGAAGGCAAAGACTACAAGGCTGAGGGTGTCATCTCACGTGTTTAAAGCAAAATTGGGTCTGTATTGTATATCATTGAAAAATGCTAATAAAACTTTGTTTAAAAAAAAACTATAGAAAATAAAACTTTGAAATATTGTTTGTCCGGCTGGGCACGTTTTTGCAAGTCACATGTCTTCTGTTTGCATGGCACTAGAAGTTAAAAAGAACAAAATAGTACCTCGGTCACGTCGGGAGCAGTTGACTGTCACGGATTAAGTTTAAACAATCAGTGCTTGGTCCCAGCTCCACAGAAAGAAACGTAAATTATGCTTGGCCTGCAGTGACAAACTACCAGGCTATAAAGACGAGTGCCACGCAAGTCAACAAATGATAAGCAACGGGTGGCCTCCAAGCCTGTTTTGTTAACAACAGTGTCTCGCAAGCTAAACACATGCGCTAGCGCATGCTATCACAGGCTCAACCCTAAACATGACAAAATAATGAAATAATACTTTCACAAAATGTGCCGCATTATGCTGCATAATTGCCCTTTTCTTGCCGCATAATTTAGTCAACACTTCACATAATTTGGTCCTCTCCTACAGCATAATTCCAGTGGCCCTGGTAATATGTCTCGAGCAAAGCCAATCCTTACTTCCCTGGGGCCACACCCCCATGCAAATAAGAGAACATCCCCATTCAGCACTAGTGCTAAATGAGCACTGCGCAATAGGTATTATAGGGAAGGGCATACAAGCAATCTGCTGCCTCTTCTGTAACACTTAGTTGCCCCATGGGTGCAAAGACACAAACCCAGGTCTTCAAATTATATTCTTATTTTTTTCTCCTCCCCTTCTTTCTGAATTCCTTTACAGCAGGCAAAGGCTGCATCCGAAACTGGTACCCTCGGATTTAAATTACATTAAAGCACAGCAGCTATCAGCAACTCCAGCTCATTAACATCCCCAACTATGGCGAGGAGCTTCACCATATTTAATGCACACGAGATTACGCAGCCTATCCCCTGGTACTTCACGAGTGATGCTTTCTGCACGCGCACCGCATGGTGAGGATGTTAGTGTGATAAATACTTAGGGGTATATTTACAAGCCCCTTGCGCCACTTTTGCGCCGCCGTTGCGTCACGCATGTGACGCAGTGGCGACGCAAACCATGCGCCGCGTTGCGCTATATTTACAACGTGATGCATCTAGGGAGATGCGTCACGTAGTAAACCCCTGCACCACATGAAACCTGCGTCAGGTTTCATGTGGGCGCTACCAGCGCAGGGGGCGTTCCGGCGCAGGAACGCCTCGGAAAAGTGACGTAGTGAAATCTACAAGATTTCACGCAGTCACTTTCGACGCTGAGTGCGTCAAATCCTTACGCCTGCTTCAAGCAGGCGTAAGGTTGACGCACCATGTTAGAGATAGGGAAGGTTGGAACAGTACTGGAGTTGCGTCGCACTTGCGACACGACTCCAGTACTGCGCCACTCCTCCGCCCGACCGATGCGTCACGCATCTGTTTATCCTTGCGCCATGATGCGCCGCATTGTAAATGCGGCGCATCTGTGGTGGCACAAGGGTAAACTTGCGTCACGCATCTTCCCTGGCGCATCCCTGCTGATTTGCAGGGATGCGCCAGGGAACGTATATCTGCCCCCGAATGCTCTCATGAGTGATGCGTCATTACTGTGCCTGGGTCTAAAATGAAAACAATATAATGCAATGAATAATATATTAAAACAATCAAAAGAAAGAAGGCCTCGCATAGAGCCGAATACTGCTGCAGCTAAACATTAGCACGTCTAGAATATTTCAAGCTGTGGTTAATTTTATTTAAACTTGGACAGCAAGGTATTTTGTTCACATTCACCAAGAAAAAACATACTTTTTTTTTTTTACTTGCGATGTTTCAGTTCGTCTTTTTATCACGCCCAAACTGCCCTGCGGATAATGCCTTCTACAATATACGGCACATACATTTATTCACACTGTACTCTGGGAACGCTGGTCTGATGATTAATGGAACGCCAAGCAGCAGGCATGCATGAACCCAGAGGGCCAGTGGAGTGCGCGGCTGCAATTGCTTGCTTCATCACACACTGCACGGGAGTCACTGTGGGAGACGAGCCCCTTCAGCTCCTCCCCCCCCCCCCCCTGCCCCCTACCCTGGAGAGCTCTGCCCCTCTAGATAAAGCGGGCAGTCCAAGTCTCCCGGAACTCTATGAAATTATTTTTATCAAAGATGGCCCAAGTTCTTAGTACTAGCAAGATGTTACACTCGTTCGCCAGTTCTAGCCAGTAGCACTTTGCATTCTGGGATTTGTAGTTTCAGTTTTAACTAGCAGGAGAGAAGCCAACAAATACATATAGCGAGCCGATTTACAGCAAAGCCAGGCCCATGAAAGATTTGGCATGTAAATGGAAGGGGATGTTGCCTGATAGCTAGCCCTCTGGACTTTGGAACTGGGAGACCAGGTTTCGATTGGGTACCACGTTCGATTCCCCACTCGGCTCAAACATCCTGAGATTCTGGTAAAATCACTTATCCTCACAGTGCCTCAAATATAAAATAGGCATTGGCAAAGCCAACAGGTCTCGGCAATCTGAGAGCTACTGCCGTTGTCAATGTTACTGTCTTTTAGCCATGCTGAATAGCAGCACAGCTGCTGTTCAGCATGGCTGAAAGTCATGTTAAAATCCTAAGCCACTTCAGTTTTTGTGAGTGAGGTAACACACGAGCGCATGCACCAAATCCCCAGCGCTGCTCTCTTTGGAAGTGGGAGGCAAGGCAGGAGGAGCTTCAAAAACTCCCCAGCTAATGGGATGGACTGTAACTGCTTTTAAACACTGGTGAGAAGAGCGCTTGCACCGCCTGAGTCCCAAAAACACAAACACACACACAAAAACAAACACACACACACACTCTCTCTCTCTCTCTCTATAACATGTCACGTATGAACGATTTTAACGTCAAACATAGACACACTGTAAAAAATGCCGAAGGTATGCATACAGATGACTTGGCAGCTATGGTCCAGGTCGGACCTTATGAAGCATTTCTTTTGGGTTAAACTTTAGACGGACGAACTGAGATTGGCATCAACCTCCCTCCTCACTCCTGTTGTGTCTCGGGCCCTAGGCCCTCATGATGTATCAATGACCAGACAGACGCTCAGCAGTGGGGTACTGGAACCGGCCACGAGCACGTGCACCCGGGCCCTTTTATTAACAGGCTCACGTCACTCGTGACGCCTGTGGTGGATGGGTGTGGGGTGCATGTGTGCCCACTCCCCCAAGGGAGTGGTTAACAAACTCTGTGTCTGCTGAGACACTAGAACGTGTACAGCAGGACACAACATTCCTCCCAAATTTTAATGAAAACAAAACAATCACTAGTCCAACCCTTAGGGGTAAACAACAATTAACTATACACCACAGGGTCCATCAGCTTCTCGTGTCAGGCAGCAGGAAGATAGCAGATAGGGGCTGGTGACTCGGCCTGCAGCAGGACGATCTCGACGGGCACTCATAATTTAACCCGAGTGGTTCAGGACACGAACCCTGGCTTGGAGACGTCAGCTGCACTCTCGTACCATGCTAGTGGAACCATGTCTTTTGGTCTGAGGTGGCTCCCCTTCGCTGACGTTGAGGATGGTATGTGGTGGGTAATAACAATTCCTTAAACAGGGTGCGTCAAGAGCATGGTGGGAGTCCAAGGTGAAGATTCACGATGGTGTTGCTTGATCGACTGAATTCTCCGCTAGACTACTTTGCTGTATCCTGTAACCCGTCGGTGGGGCACTATCAAGTCCAACTCTCCCACCTGGGGAGGACCTTTGTCAGGTTTGCCACAGGACTGCTTGTGAGCTGCGCTGGGGCTGCGTGTGTGCCGACTGGGGGCAGCTGCAAGACCACCGAGGAGCCGGTACCCAGTCGCTCGCACAAACCTCAGGGGTGTATAAGTGTTGGTCAGGACATGCTCTCGCTGCCGCAGTTCAGGTGTGAGCCAGGTCAGCAGGTGGCCTCTGATTTTGCTTGTCGGCTGGTTTAGCAACAGTGTAGGACTCCAGTCCATTGGTACTCGAGATAGTAGTCTTTGACGCATTTGATGATGACTGGCGTGATGGCATTGCCAGCCATGTGGTGAATCTGGACAACGGTTGGTGATGACTTGCCTTGATGGTTGCAGGCCTTCAGTCTTGAGTTGAAGCGATACAAAAGGGGATGATGGACGGAACGTTTGAGCCAATCAAACACTCACTCCCAGTCAACTGATCTGGGTTAAATCCATCATCATTCTTTAGCTCACTCCACCACCCCAGTTCAGACATGGCCATATGCAAATCAGTCTGACCCTGTGCCTCATGGGAACAGTCCAGCCCGAACTGCCAAGCCATGTCTTCCCTGGACCGGAAACAAGCATCCTAGGACCGGTTTCTGGCATTCCAGCCGTCATCAGCCAGGCTTGCATGAATCCAGTGGCAAAGTGAGCAAGGGACCCACGTCTGGGCATACCCCGCCAACTTAGGGCGAACAAAGCGATACAAAAGGGGATGATGGACGGAACGTTTGAGCCAATCAAACACTCACTCCCAGTCAACTGATCTGGGTTAAATCCATCATCATTCTTTAGCTCACTCCACCACCCCAGTTCAGACATGGCCATATGCAAATCAGTCTGACCCTGTGCCTCATGGGAACAGTCCAGCCCGAACTGCCAAGCCATGTCTTCCCTGGACCGGAAACAAGCATCCTAGGACCGGTTTCTGGCATTCCAGCCGTCATCAGCCAGGCTTGCTTGAATCCAGTGGCAAAGTGAGCAAGGGACCCACGTCTGGGCATACCCCCGCCAACTTAGGGCGAACAAAGCGATACAAAAGGGGATGATGGACGGAGCGTTTGAGCCAATCAAACACTCACTCCCAGTCAACTGATCTGGGTTAAATCCATCATCATTCTTTAGCTCACTCCACCACCCCAGTTCAGACATGGCCATATGCAAATCAGTCTGACCCTGTGCCTCATGGGAACAGTCCAGCCCGAACTGCCAAGCCATGTCTTCCCTGGACCGGAAACAAGCATCCTAGGACCGGTTTCTGGCATTCCAGCCGTCATCAGCCAGGCTTGCTTGAATACAGTGGCAAAGTGAGCAAGGGACCCACGTCTGGGCATACCCCCGCCAACTTAGGGCGAACAAAGCGATACAAAGGGGATGATGGACGGAACGTTTGAGCCAATCAAACACTCACTCCCAGTCAACTGATCTGGGTTAAATCCATCATCATTCTTTAGCTCACTCCACCACCCCAGTTCAGACATGGCCATATGCAAATCAGTCTGACCCTGTGCCTCATGGGAACAGTCCAGCCCGAACTGCCAAGCCATGTCTTCCCTGGACCGGAAACAAGCATCCTAGGACCGGTTTCTGGCATTCCAGCCGTCATCAGCCAGGCTTGCTTGAATCCAGTGGCAAAGTGAGCAAGGGACCCACGTCTGGGCATACCCCCGCCAACTTAGGGCGAACAAAGCGATACAAAGGGGATGATGGACGGAACGTTTGAGCCAATCAAACACTCACTCCCAGTCAACTGATCTGGGTTAAATCCATCATCATTCTTTAGCTCACTCCACCACCCCAGTTCAGACATGGCCATATGCAAATCAGTCTGACCCTGTGCCTCATGGGAACAGTCCAGCCCGAACTGCCAAGCCATGTCTTCCCTGGACCGGAAACAAGCATCCTAGGACCGGTTTCTGGCATTCCAGCCGTCATCAGACAGGCTTGCTTGAATCCAGTGGCAAAGTGAGCAAGGGACCCACGTCTGGGCATACCCCCGCCAACTTAGGGCGAACAAAGCGATACAAAAGGGGATGATGGACGGAACGTTTGAGCCAATCAAACACTCACTCCCAGTCAACTGATCTGGGTTAAATCCATCATCATTCTTTAGCTCACTCCACCACCCCAGTTCAGACATGGCCATATGCAAATCAGTCTGACCCTGTGCCTCATGGGAACAGTCCAGCCCGAACTGCCAAGCCATGTCTTCCCTGGACCGGAAACAAGCATCCTAGGACCGGTTTCTGGCATTCCAGCCGTCATCAGCCAGGCTTGCTTGAATCCAGTGGCAAAGTGAGCAAGGGACCCACGTCTGGGCATACCCCCGCCAACTTAGGGCGAACAAAGCGATACAAAAGGGGATGATGGATGGAACGTTTGAGCCAATCAAACACTCACTCCCAGTCAACTGATCTGGGTTAAATCCATCATCATTCTTTAGCTCACTCCACCACCCCAGTTCAGACATGGCCATATGCAAATCAGTCTGACCCTGTGCCTCATGGGAACAGTCCAGCCCGAACTGCCAAGCCATGTCTTCCCTGGACCGGAAACAAGCATCCTAGGACCGGTTTCTGGCATTCCAGCCGTCATCAGCCAGGCTTGCTTGAATCCAGTGGCAAAGTGAGCAAGGGACCCACGTCTGGGCATACCCCCGCCAACTTAGGGCGAACAAAGCGATACAAAGGGGATGATGGACGGAGCGTTTGAGCCAATCAAACACTCACTCCCAGTCAACTGATCTGGGTTAAATCCATCATCATTCTTTAGCTCACTCCACCACCCCAGTTCAGACATGGCCATATGCAAATCAGTCTGACCCTGTGCCTCATGGGAACAGTCCAGCCCGAACTGCCAAGCCATGTCTTCCCTGGACCGGAAACAAGCATCCTAGGACCGGTTTCTGGCATTCCAGCCGTCATCAGCCAGGCTTGCTTGAATCCAGTGGCAAAGTGAGCAAGGGACCCACGTCTGGGCATACCCCCGCCAACTTAGGGCGAACAAAGCGATACAAAAGGGGATGATGGACGGAACGTTTGAGCCAATCAAACACTCACTCCCAGTCAACTGATCTGGGTTAAATCCATCATCATTCTTTAGCTCACTCCACCACCCCAGTTCAGACATGGCCATATGCAAATCAGTCTGACCCTGTGCCTCATGGGAACAGTCCAGCCCGAACTGCCAAGCCATGTCTTCCCTGGACCGGAAACAAGCATCCTAGGACCGGTTTCTGGCATTCCAGCCGTCATCAGCCAGGCTTGCTTGAATCCAGTGGCAAAGTGAGCAAGGGACCCACGTCTGGGCATACCCCCGCCAACTTAGGGCGAACAAAGCGATACAAAAGGGGATGATGGACGGAACGTTTGAGCCAATCAAACACTCACTCCCAGTCAACTGATCTGGGTTAAATCCATCATCATTCTTTAGCTCACTCCACCACCCCAGTTCAGACATGGCCATATGCAAATCAGTCTGACCCTGTGCCTCATGGGAACAGTCCAGCCCGAACTGCCAAGCCATGTCTTCCCTGGACCGGAAACAAGCATCCTAGGACCGGTTTCTGGCATTCCAGCCGTCATCAGCCAGGCTTGCTTGAATCCAGTGGCAAAGTGAGCAAGGGACCCACGTCTGGGCATACCCCCGCCAACTTAGGGCGAACAAAGCGATACAAAAGGGGATGATGGACGGAACGTTTGAGCCAATCAAACACTCACTCCCAGTCAACTGATCTGGGTTAAATCCATCATCATTCTTTAGCTCACTCCACCACCCCAGTTCAGACATGGCCATATGCAAATCAGTCTGACCCTGTGCCTCATGGGAACAGTCCAGCCCGAACTGCCAAGCCATGTCTTCCCTGGACCGGAAACAAGCATCCTAGGACCGGTTTCTGGCATTCCAGCCGTCATCAGCCAGGCTTGCTTGAATCCAGTGGCAAAGTGAGCAAGGGACCCACGTCTGGGCATACCCCCGCCAAAACCGGTCCTAGGATGCTTGTTTCCGGTCCAGGGAAGACATGGCTTGGCTGTTCGGGCTGGACTGTTCCCATGAGGCACAGGGTCAGACTGATTTGCATATGGCCATGTCTGAACTGGGGTGGTGGAGTGAGCTAAAGAATGATGATGGATTAAACCCAGATCAGTTGACTGGGGGTGAGTGTTTGATTGGCTCAAACGTTCCGTCCATCATCCCCTTTTGTATCGCTTTGTTCGCCCTAAGTTGGCGAGGGTATGCTCAGACGTGGGTCCCTTGCTCACTTTGCCACTGGATTCAAGCAAGCCTGGCTGATGACGGCTGGAATGCCAGAAACCGGTCCTAGGATGCTTGTTTCCGGTCCAGGAAGACATGGCTTGGCTGTTCGGGCTGGACTGTTCCCATGAGGCACAGGGTCAGACTGATTTGCATATGGCCATGTCTGAACTGGGGTGGTGGAGTGAGCTAAAGAATGATGATGGATTAAACCCAGATCAGTTGACTGGGGGTGAGTGTTTGATTGGCTCAAACGTTCCGTCCATCATCCCCTTTTGTATCGCTTCAGTCTTGAGTTGATCACCTGGAGCTGGGGTGGCCAGGTGCCTCCATTTCCTTTGGGGAGGCAGTTACATCCGTCCACTTGGACTTCTTGGGCTACTAGGGCTTTGGTGACAGTGGCGTTATGGACACGATGAGAAACGTGAGGCATGAGACGCTGTTCGCGCAGGCTTTGCGGCTTACTCTCGGTCTCCCACTGGGCGGTCGCCAGTTCATTCTCTGGTTGTCACCCCCTTCACTTGCTGTTGGTGTGTCGGGATTCGCTCCTTTTGCAGCTCGGGTTCTCTTCATCGTCCGGCCCGGCCACTCACGACTTCCCCTTCTGAACTTGGTCAGTTGTCCGATTCTTAGTGTAGGCCCTCCGGTCACACTTCCACGTTTCTTGCTGAATGAGGTGCTAGGCACATGGCAATGATGATGTGGTTGCCATGGGACCTGGACAACAGGTGTTGACGATCTTCTGGGAGAGGAGGTTTCTGGAGGGACTTCGCAGCTACATATCTCTGCCTTGCTGAGACTGTTCCTTCACCTCTGGCATCTGCGGTCAGGAGCAGGGATGCCGTCCGACTTTGACTGCCGACACTCGGGGATGGACGGTCGCACTGGGAAGCGTTGGGGAGAGATGCGGTTCGCGCTTGCTGCGGCTTATGTTTGGTTCTCCCATGGGGCTGTCTCCAGGGACGTCGGTCCGCCTGTCCGCCTTGGTGGCTGTCTGGTGTCTCTGGGTGTGCACTTGGCTTGTCGTGCTACAAGTCCTCGTGCTTCTCCTCTTGTTTTCCTTAGCGCACCTGTGTTTGTCCAGCTCTTCCTGGTGACAGGATTGCCACTCTTCTTTTCGCTTCTCCTTCCGGGTGCAGTCGCATGCACCTACTTCCACTCAGGCCAACTGGGCCTATCAACTTTAGCGGTCTTTGGACCATGCGGGTGAGGCGTCCAGTTGCCATCCCCTCTTCTCCTTCCTGGGTGCTGGGTGGCGTACAGCCACTTGACTTTGTGTTTCTTCTTCAGAAAGTTTTACTGTGCCAGGGTGGCAGTTACTTTCTTCGCTCGAGGGCGTCATGCTTGTGCCTCGAGGCTGCGCCGTCGTGGCGTTCGATTCTGCCTCAGTTCAGGCATGCTTGGTCACTTCGCATGACATGCTCCTTGCTTCAGGTGTGATGTGGCCGGGCCAAGTGGTGCGTGTCCTTGAAGCAACATGGGGTGATGGCAGCTTGCCACGTGGAGTGTGCGACTCTCTTCTTGCCTGTCTTGGGTCACCGTCGACTCCGTCTTGAGGCAGTGTGAGGGAGGACACTCTGTTGCTTTAGGCCCGCTGCGGGGTTTCGCTGGTGCAGGGGAGATGTAGAGGATTTCCCTTCCGTCTTCAGCAGTGCACTTCTCTGTGGAGAGGTCTCTCTCTCTCCTGGGCATTTGCCTGTGCTGACACGCTTCTGGGTGCATGCGTCGCGCCCCTCGGACTTCGCGCGCTTCGTCTTCTTTGTGTGCGCCCTCTTCTGGCACTTGGTGTGTTCGTTTTGTATCTTGCGGTGGTGTCCAGTCACCACTGAGGGTGGGTGCCGCAATTTCCTCGCTTGCCGTGGCATCAACAGCCACTGGGGTTCGTGCCGTGCTCACTTATCTCCTCTGGGACTTTCCCTCTTCTTTCAAGCTGACACTCTGTGAGCTTTCGCTGGGGAAAACAGATCTCCAATTGCAGGCTGCGGCAGCAGTGCTTGCTGGCTCTCGCTGTCTTTGTTGAAGCGTTACCTCCGTCCTCTGGGGGCCGGGGTAGCTTTACTGACGTTACACGCGGTGGTGTTCCTCACAGGCACAGCAACCTGTAATTCAGTAGCACATGCTGCTTCATTCCTCTACCCTGTTGCTAGGCACTGCCTTTCTCCATGTTCTGTGTCGTAGGGCTTCCTTGGGCTCTTTGCTGAGGGTTTGCAGTCTCTTTAATTCAGCCCACTGGGCAGTCCATAGGGGGTAGGGTTGCTGCGCTCTCTTGTATCAGTCTTTGGTGGTGGCTACTTGAGACTTGCAGTCTTAGCATTTGCTGTATTGCTGGTAGCTTTTATTGTAGGTCCTTGGAGCACAGGGCATTGCAGGCTCTTTCTCTGGGCCAAGGACAGCTGGGGTGTCAGGAAACACACCACTTCTTTAGTGCTGCGGTTTCTTTATTGCTGATGCAGTACCTCCGAATGTCTACTAGATGGCACTGTAGCACTCTGCTCGTGGACAGTCCCACTTTGTGCCGGAACTGGAGGCTCTTGCAGGGGACTGGTAGCTGGTGCAGGCCTATTTGTGTCCCTCTGGGCTTGACCTGTGTATCCACGAGTGCTCCACGGCGGTGCTGCAGGTTCAAGGACTGCCAGTGTAGGAGTTCCACTTGCTGATTGATTTCGCTCGCATCTCGTGGAATGCTCCTGACCATGCAAGATGCCGGGCGCTGACTTTCTCTCCTCTCGGTTTATGGCGTTGGGGCCTTTCGAGGAAGAGCTGACTTGCGGTGGCAGTGTGGCTCCGTTGCTCATGCCTAACGGAAGGGTAGCTTGCTCCTGCGGGTGCTTCCGTCTATGGTTGGTGACTTCTCTCTAATGGTGTGGTATTACATTTGGCCGCTAGATGGCGCAGATGCTTCACACACGGCCGCGGCAGCCTTCCCCACGCTGCAGGCCACGCCATCCCACGGGTGCTGTGGAGACGAACCTCGGGGCATTTCGTGCAGGGTGTGCGGCATGGAGGAAGGTCAGTGCTCCCCTTTTCCTTGGTGTCACTACTTGGGCATGGTCGTGGGCGCTCGGTGCCGCGCTGGTGCGGGGTCTACGCAGCGCCAATGCGGAGACCGGCTTGTCCTTTCTCCCCTCGGTCCCTGTAGCAGCCGCTACATGCAGGTTAGTGGGTGATGATGTGACGAGGGGACTATGCTACGGCTGCCTTCGTAGCACTGTGGGCCCTCCTACTTGCCGACCCCCGTTCCACGTGCTCTAGGGGCTGGCATTCATGCTGGCCATGGCAGGGCAGATCCGCGCTTCTCTCACCTACGGGCAGGGCAGTCTCTCGTTGTGTCGGACAGCCGAGTGCAAGCACTTCGAAACGCAGCGCTGCCCTTCATCCACGACGGTCCTTCAGGAGCGTGGTAGGGGTTCGTATCCCTTGCAGTGAGCGTCGGCAGCCTGAAGGCACCTCTGCCGTGTGCTGGCTTCGGGACTACTCCCTTTCACGAGGCTCACTTTCCCACCGCAGAGCCGGTCAGGATGGCTGCGGCCGTAGGTGCAGGAGGGGGTGGCTTCAGTTAGCAGACTGTGGCTTCATATGCAGGCCACGGCAGTGTTGCTAGCGCCGCGGGTCTTACATTTGCTGCGCCGGTCAGTGTGGCGGGCTGGCTGCAGCCGGGTCAGCATGCCGTCGGATGCAGGGACAAACTGGAGGGCGCGGGTCCAGGCGTACCACAGCTCCGGTGCTGTGGTCGCTTCAGCCGCAGGTGCGGGGGTGCCCTATGGTCAAGCTACACTCCCTCCCCCACCCCCCAAGGAACCGGAACGCGTCTGCTTCCTCACGCGTGGGATAAGACGCACTCTTCGCCATTGTTGTGTCTCGGGCCCTAGGCCCTCATGATGTATCAATGACCAGACAGACGCTCAGCAGTGGGGTACTGGAACCAGCCACGAGCAAGTGCACCGGGCCCTTTTATTAACAGGCTCACGTCACTCGTGACGCCTGTGGTGGATGGGTGAGGGGTGCATGTGTGCCCACTCCCCCAAGGGAGTGGTTAACAAACTCTGTGTCTGCTGAGACACTAGAACGTGTCCAGCAGGACACAACAACCCCCAATAGATCACTGGCCTTGTGCAGCTGGTGTGGACGATCTGCCGCAATTCCGACTCTTTCTCCGGGTGCAGTGTCATTCTCCCAGAGTTACTTCCAGCTTCAAAAACTCCCCAGCTAACGGGATGGACTGTAACTGCTTTCAAATACTGGCGGTAAAAGTGGCGCGAGGCTGCCCTGTGGAGTGCCTGAGTCCAACACACACACACAGGGAAATTGCAGTCACGTTCAGTGCAGCAAACAAGACATCACTACCCTACTAAATAGGCAGCAGCAATATTTAGGCATCTCCACAATCAATTAGCAAATGACCAGTGTTGTGTCCACAGACCAGGGCACCAAAAAGAGTAGTCAAGCACATACATGACGTCAGTTTGCACCGTAGTAGAGTAATGTAGGAACGGGAGGCCTGTCCCAGGGCGTGTGTTGCTCGGGCCTACGCAACGTTCTTTTATGACCTTGTGATTGGGAAGGAGACAAGGCGCCCAAGGGGGCGCTGCACCATGTGGGGGATGCCGGAGGAACAAAGGCAATCAGCATGACGATGTGGGGGGAGTGGACAGGCTGAAGTGTATTTTGAAGCTTGCCAGCCCCATTTACCCACAAAAAAATAGAGGGCTGCAAGCTTTCAGTGCTCCTCCCCAAAGAGAAACTGATTGCTTCTGATACATGTAACCCCTTTGTAACACACAGTACCCTATCCTACGCCACTATAGGACTGCTGTGCAAATCTTCGTCATTCAGGGGAGTAATGAAAACCACACCCCACGACGGTTGGAGAGGTACAGGGCAAGCAGCCACAGTGGCCTGGGAGGGAGCAAGTGACAGCGGGAGAAGGGTGACGGGAAGGTGCTGGATTATAAGCATTAGAGACACAATTGATGGACGGAATGCAGAACAAATCAAAACATTCACCCCCAGTCAAGAGATCTGGGTTAAATCCATCATTCTTTTGCTCACCATGCCACCCCAGTTTAGACCTGGCCATATGCAAATCAGTCTTGACCCTGTGCCTCATGGGAACAGTCCAGTCCGAACTGCCAAGCCAGGTCCTCCCTGGACCGGAAACAAGCATCCTAGGACCGGTTTCGGGGTTTCACCCCTCATCAGCCAGGATACCTTGATTCCAGTGGCACAGTGAGCCCAGGACCCACGTCTGGGCATGCCTGGCGCACTTAGGGCGAGAAAGCAAAAGACACACAATTGATGGACGGAATGCAGAAACAATCAAAACATTCACCCCCAGTCAAGAGATCTGGGTTAAATCTATCATTCTTTTGCTCACCATGCCACCCCAGTTGTTTTTGCATTTGTCACCCCGAGTGGGACGGGTATGCCCAGGCGTCGGTCCTGTGCTCTCCATGCCACTGGAGTCAAGCTATCCTGGCTGATGAGGGCTGAAAGTCCGAAACCGGTCCTAGGATGCTTGTTTCCAGTCCAGGGAGGACCTGGCCTGGCAGTTCGGGCAGGGCTGTTCCCATTGGGCGCAGGGTCAAGACTGATTTGCACATGGCTGGGTGCAAACTGGAATGGCATGGTGAGCAAAAAAACGATGGATTTAGGCCCAGATCTCTGTACTGGGGTGAATGTACGACATCGTTCTGCATTCTGTCCATCAATTGTTGTTTTTGCATTTGTCACCCCGAGTGGGACGGGTATGCCCAGACGTGGGTTCCATGCTCTCCATGCCACTGGAGTCAAGCTATCCTGGCTGATGAGGGCTGAAAGCCTGAAACCGGTCCTAAGATGCTTGTTTCCAGTCCAGGGAGGATCTGGCCTGGCAGTTCGGGCTGGACTGTTCCCATGAGGCACAGGGTCAAGACTGATTTGCATATGGCTGGGTCCAAACTGGAATGGCATGGTGAGCAAAAAAACGATGGATTTAGGCCCAGATCTCTGTACTGGGGTGAATGTACGACATTGTTCTGCATTCTGTCCATCAATTGTTGTTTTTGGATTATAAGCGTTAACACAATAGATAATAAGAAACACGATGGATGGAGAGGGGAAGCAAGCAACGGGCAGCAGGAGGGGGACTGAGAAACAACCTCGAACTTCGTCTGACATTTGACCTTGGTCTTTGACTTCACAGCAAATGTGACAAGATAAGAATAAGATTTACTGGCCTATTTATGGAGCTCGGAGCGACTGAAAACACGAACGCTCATGTTAAGTGATCAAAACAAACAAAAAAGTAGTTTCTAAAACACTTCCTAAAATGGGTGCAGTGGCTGGATAGTAGTAATTGGTCCATGCTCTCGGGGAGGGCTAAACACAGGAAGAGGCATGACGTATGCATGCCATGGACAAATGGGGAGAAAAAATATAAGAGCGACGATGGAGCCAGCAAAGTATATGGAGCCCACAAAGTATATACAACAGTCTCTTCGAGACAGCGCATGCGCTGTCTGGAGCCGAGACCTAAAAATAACAACAAATTAACAAAATGTGTCAAGTCTCTCATGTAACATGTGGATCTCATGTAAAGCGCTCTGATATTTTTGGCCCAAGTTCATGCTATTTAAAAATGCAAAAATAAAAAAAAATGCAAATCATACAATAAACCTAATTTAAAAACATCACGAAGACCCTTTCAAATGAAAAGATAAATCTTCACCCCTTGTGATTTAGTATAATGCATTAGATTATTTCACTGCACCGTGTGGCATTTATTAGCCAGGCATTCTGATATTGCCTGGCTACCCACTTTTACTTTTAACAGTATAAGTCAAAGTCAACCAGTTGTTTATTATCAGATAAAACAATCCATAAACATTAGTATTGGATTCCAAGTCCCAGCATGCTGATTGCTGCTAGCTAAAAAAACAAATGCCAAGGTTTGGCTGAGGATGTCACTCCCTTCTGGCATGGGGCCAGTTGATAGCTTTGTATACCGAAGGAAAATCAGCTGGAAAAAGGTTCAAAATCAGAGATACTAAGTTCTCTTGTGCTGCAATTCCTCATTTTTTCTTTTTCTTTTCATTCTGGGACTTGTAGTCATGGAAAAGATTACTGTTTGACAGTGGTGTTAGTGTTTCCATTCACATTCTCATTCATTTGCAGTCTTGAAAGACAAGGCGGAGACCTTAACTAACACAATTTATTTGTTTGCTAAGGGTTCTAGTTAAAAAAAATAGCTGATGTCATCTCAGGTGGGTATAGAGAGGCGGGGCCGGACTCGGCCACGCCAAAGGTATGGCGGTCAAGCCGGCCCCGATGCTGCCCACACTGGGGGGCGGGCCCATCGCGCCCTGAGAGCGCGGTGGGCCCGCCTTACAGAATGATTGGGGAGGGAGCGTGCCCCGGAGGCAAAACGAGCTTCCGGGGCGCGCGTCTTTGTGACGTCATCAGGAGAACCCTGATAAGGCTCGGGAGCGGCGAGGTGGATCTCTTCGCCGCTTCCCAGCCGGACTACGCACCAGCCTCGCTAGGAGGCTGCCCTTAATTTTTTTAATTTTCTGTTTCCAGGTGCACGTCGTCGGATCACGATCTGTTTCCAGGTGCACGTCGTCGGATCACGAGTGCGGGGAACACGGCGCCACGTCGAGGTCGAGGTTCCTCGGACAGGAGGACAGCGCCACGTTGAGGTCGGGTGCAGGGAGCAAAAAGACAGCGCCGGGTCGCATCGGACGGTCGCGATCTGCCTAGAGGTACGGTAACGGGTAGTGAGGGCCCCGTGAGTCGGCAAGAAGGGAAGGTGAGCGTGGGTGAGCAGGGAGTCGGGACTGCGGTCCGCCGGTTGTCTCCGTTTACTGGGCACTACCGAAAGAGTTTAAGAGCAATATCAGGCTCGGAAGGTGCCAATTTTGATTCTAATAGTGGTGGTGTTTACCATATGGTTGGGGGTGATTTTCGATCCCTGCCGATTTTCGCTCTAATAGTGGTGGTGTTTACCTTATGGTTGGGGGGTGATTTTCAGCACGGGGGTGCAGTGGCAAGAGGAAAGTGCTGGCAAACGAGTTAGGATAGCCTTGCAAGGGTTCTATTCTCCACTCACGCCCCTGCAGTATTAAAACCTTAGGCTGATCTGGACAGCTTAGGGGTGGGGGATTCTGTCTTAGTTGGATGGTAAATGTGAATACTACTAATAAAAGCGGTTGTTTGGCATTACGTGATCTGTTCTTTGTGTCCAAGCAGTGGGCTGATTCACGGCGAGTGGACAGCGGGCAAGAGCGGACATATGCAGAGGACAACAGCAGCAGGATCGAGGAAGAGGGCACGGACAGGCCTGCATTTTCAGAGCTTCTGGGAGCCACGCGGGTTTGAGTCAACTCACCTGACCCACTAGAATAGCTGGTGTGGAGTGGCTCTGGTTGCCTGGGTGCTTACGGCCGGTCGTGTACCTCCTACGCTATCAGGTAAGGGCTCGGGACACGTCCCAGCCCAGTCTGTGTGGGGAGTGCGCCAGGATTTGACCCACTCGGGGTGCCCATTGATAACAGGCGTATTGTGATCGTGGGAGATTTAAGATGGCAAATAAATCCAAGCGGGGGGACACACAGTCACGTATGGAAGGCCTTTTGCAAGGCATGATGGAAAAAATGGTGGCAATGGAGAATAGGATGAAGCAGATGGATGAGATGGGGCAGGCCTTAGCGGAATTAAAGGAGAGGGTAGATGGGGAGGAGGCGCCAGGGGAGAGACCTAGACGCAAGCATGTGGCACCTAGGGAGGCTTTTCCACCCCTCCCAAAGAGAAATAGAGCCAAGAAGGGCGGGGAGGGGGTGCACGAGAGACCAGGGCCACGCCCGATACCCTCTCCTATGCCTGTGCCGTCGCTCATCCCTCCCGTCCCCGGACGCTATACCACCTGTGCCTGCGCCAGCCCTGCCGGTGCCCGCTCTCATTCCACCACTGCCAATTAACGCCCCAGCACCACAGCCGGCATTGGTCCCAGTAGACCCACTAGGGGGTGCCCGGGGCCCCGTTGACCCCTCCGGGGGGCAGCTCGGTACCACAGGACTTAATTTCCAATCTAGCAGCTCTGCTCCCTTGGTTGGGGAAGGTGGCCAACTGGTCACCGGCAGCGGGAGCCACGGTAGAAGGGGAAGATTTAATGGAGAAGGCAAGGCAAATCATGACCCAGTTTAATGGTACGCCGGGGGATGCCCCGGGTAAGGGTCAGGTGTTACCAGTTCCCCCCGCTCCAAAGGGCAACGCAACCCCAAGCGGGGGCAACAAGGACCTACCGGGGCCCTGCCCGGTGGGCGATACATCCAAGGAGAAGGTCCAGGAGCCGGCGGGGTGCAAGACACCAGGTAAGCAAGTGACTTTGCCGTTGTTGGGGGTGGGTGAGGCCCGCACTGCCAGGGAGAACTTGGCCAGACATGTGACAACAGAAACGAAAGAAAAAATATGGAAAGGGAGTTATGTGAACATGTTTTCTTTGTTACTTGATGAAGCTGAGCGGGAGGAAGCTAAGAAAAATAAGGAGTGGATGCTTCCTCGGGAATGGGCTAACGAACTGCAGAAATATAGGTTGGAAGAGTCCCTCATTAATTGGATTAGGGGTTTTTCAGTGTATATGGCCGTGATGGCGGAGCAATCTCCCAATATGCAGGCAGCGATGGCATGTTATCAGAATCGGATCACTATGGCGCACGATAAATACGGGGGTAATGGATGGAAGGATTATGATAAAAGTTTTAGGAGAGCAAGAGCTTCTGATCCTGCACTGGCCTGGGATCAAGTGGACTTGATATCTTGGATTGACCATGTTGGCGGGGTAGTGCAGGAGGGAGCAAGAAGTCAGCCTGCTCAGCCCTTTCGGCAGAATTCCCCTCCACTTACAGGAGTGGCGGGGGAACGGGAAGAAGGGAGCGTGCTGGGATTTCAACAGGCGGACATGTAGCAGGCCCCTGGAACGTGTAAATTCAGGCACGCGTGTTCCTTCTGCGCTAACACATCACACCCTGAGTCTAGATGTTCCAAGAAAGGAAAAGATGCTGGGAGAAAGAAACAGGATTGAGGGTGCGCCAGCTATCCATTCACGTTCCCCTATTAAGATATCGGTTTTGACCCCTTGGCTGAATAAGTACCCATGTCCTTCATCTGCCCAGATGCTGTTGGAAGGCTTTACCTGTGGCTTTAGGATACCCGCCCCAGATTATATTGGTAAGTCGGTCTGTAAGAATCAGGCTTCAGTACGAGCTAACCCACGGGTGGCAGCCAATAAGATTGACAAGGAGCTACGGCTAGGTAGAATAGCAGGCCCATATGACACCATCCCGGTAAAGAATTTTGTTTGCTCTCCGCTAGGGGTGGTGCCAAAGAAAGAAGCGGGAGAGTTCAGGCTGATTCACAATTTATCGGCACCTAAGGGGTTGTCAGTGAATGACGCTATTAGTGAAGAGTTGTGCAGGGTAAAATATGCATCTTTTGACCAAGCGGTGGAAATGCTCCGGGTCCTGGGCCCTGGTGCGCTGATGGCAAAAACAGATATTGAGTCTGCATTTCGCTTATTGCCAGTCCATCCTGCGGATTTTCATTTGTTGGGTTTCCAGTTTCAAGGAAAGTATTACATGGATATGTGTATGCCCATGGGTTGCTCTGTGTCATGTTCTTATTTTGAGAAATTCAGCTCTTTTCTGGAATGGGTTTTTGGGCAGGTTACTGGGCACACGCATGTCCTACATTACCTTGATGATTTCTTGGTTATAGGCTCCCCTGGTTCCCCGGAGTGTGGATGGGCGCTGCGTGAATTTTGCACACTCATGCAGACTTTTGGGGTACCATTAGCACCAGGGAAGACAGTAGGGCCATCCACTAGCATTGAATTCCTGGGGTTAGAATTGGACTCCATACAGGGATGTTTCAGGTTACCCAAAGAAAAAATTAGAAAGTTTCAGTTAGGCCTGCAACAGTGCTTGGAGAAGGAAAAGGTCACATTACATCAGTTGCAGCAGACAGTGGGGCAGTTGAATTTTGCTTTGCGTGTAATACCTATGGCGCGACCATTCTCACGCTCTATTGCACAGGCTATGTCCGGACTTCAGGAACAACGCCATCACACCAGGCTATCTGCGGAGGTACGTCAGGACATGCGCATTTGGTTGGCATTTCTGAGGGACTTCAATGGCAGGTTGGTGTGGCCCGGTCCACTCATTGCCTCCCCAGAGTTGGGACTAATGACGGACTCTGCTGGCAGTGAGGGATTTGGCGCCATACTGGGCACTGAGTGGGTGGCTCAACGGTGGCCGACATGGTGGAGGCTGAGTGGCCTCACAAAAAATATTGGTTTCCTGGAATTATTCCCCATTTGGGTGGCTTTGACTGTTTGGCCGGGTCAACTACGCGACCGCTCGGTCATTTTCTGGTCTGACAATATGTCTGTGGTCGAATGCATTAATCAGCAAACTGCACATTGCAAATGGATATTGCGCCTAGTGAAAGAGATTGTACTGTTATGCATGCGATTGAATTTACAATTTAGGGCTAAGCATGTGCCCGGAATATTGAATCATGCTGCTGACGCCCTCTCTCGCTTCAAGATGCAGGTGTTCAGGACACATCTCCCAGAGGCGGCAGTGCGCCCGACGGCCTTCCCAGAATCTCTTTGGCAGATTGGTGCCCCCAATTACCGGACCTCGTGGCAGCTAGTCTAGCTCCAAGGACTAGGAAGGCATACGAAGGGGCGTTTTGGGCTTACTGTACCTTTTGGGAAGGGAGTGGGAGGAACATTGGCATGATGCGGGGAGGATCCTGACCTACCTAGCCTTTTTGCAGAGGGAGGGGCGTTCAGTGGCGGCCGCCAGGCGACATATGGCAGCAATTTCCTTTTGCGCAAGCAAGAGGGTTAAGGGATCCCGCAAACAATTTCACAGTCAGGAAGGCTTTGAAGGGGTGGCAGCGCATACAGGGATCAGTGCCGGACACTAGGCGGCCTATAGGGATGGAGTTGTTAACAGCTTTGCTTGGGTCTCTCGGTTTAGTTTGCAGCTCCACGGCTGAAGTGTTGTTATTCCGCGCGGCATTTTCTTTGGCATTTTATGGGGCATTTAGGATCAGTGAACTGGTGTCCAGCAACAAGCGGGATGTGCAGGGTGGCCTACAATTTGATCGGGTGAAAGTACAAGGGGATTCTGTGCTGATATCTATCAAGAAGTCAAAGACGGACCAGTTTGCCCGGGGAGAAGGAGTTGTACTACACCGTGCACCCTCAAATCCTTGTTGCCCTATTGCTAACTTGGAGGAATTTTTGGGCAGTAGGGCCGATGGGGCGGGTGGCCCTTTATTAATTCATGCAGATGGCACCCCGCTCACAAAATTCCAATTCAAAAGAGTCTTGGACATGGCGGTGTTGAAAGCAGGTTTGGAACCAAGTAGCTTTGGAACGCATTCATTTAGAATAGGAGCTGCAACTGAGGCGACGGCTAGGGGTCTGCCAGGGGGACGTCCAGAGGATTGGTAGATGGTCATCCAATTGTTACAAGCGCTATGTGCGTATGCATTTGTTATAAGGAGTGCGGGAGCTTGGGTTCTGATGTCTTTCTCCTTTTTGTTGATTTGCAGTTTCTCGAACCTGTCACGCAGGAGGGAAACTGATGGCGACACAGCGGCAACAGCAGTCGGCGCTGGGACAGGGTCACGCCCGCCAGCGAAGACAGCAAGTGGTTTGGATCATCGGCCATTCTTACGTAAAACGGTTGCATGCCTTTTTTCTTGCAGGAAAATTTGAGTCAAAAACTGAACTGGCAGGCCTTACAGTGTCTTTTCATGGGAGAGGGGGTCTCCTCATCACACAACTCAGGGACCTGGTGTCAGATTTATTAAAGAAAAATGGGGTTCTACCCAGCGCCATTATCCTACACGTGGGTGGGAATGATTTGGTACACTTGGGCAGGAGGGGTCTAGTGGAGACTGTACTGACGGAAGTGGGTTGGTTGGCTCGGACTTGCCCAGGGTGCACCATAGTTTGGTCACACATGGTCCCAAGGATGCAATGGCGGGGGGCGAATCAGTGAAGGCGTTAAATAATTCAGTTCGGAGGATCAACACTAAATTGGAGAGATTATTCAGGTCCCCACATTTACAGACGATTTCCCATGGGTGCATACGAGGGGAGTCGTGCTTCCTACAAGACGGCGTCCATTTATCTCAATTGGGTAATAGGATTTTCATGGGGAGCTTGTTGGCTTGGATGGAGGGGTTCAGAGCTAGGCTTTGACCTTTCTGGGAGCGATGGGGGGGGCCAGACAGTCGGTCAACCATCTGGCCTGTGGCGGTAAGGTCATGATTGGGGAGCAGTAACTTAAGGTCCTCAGGGGCGGCGCCATTCTGGAATGGGGTCGCCCAATGGGAGGGACAAGTGGTCTCTCATGGTACTCCAGGGGCGGTTACAGCCGGTAGGCTGGAGGGGTGCGGGGGATGGGGAGTGACGCTTTCCAGTAGGCTGGTTGGCCACCCCGCACGGGCACACGGGTGCAATGGGCCCCTTGGAGATAATATACAGGGCGTATGGGGGTGACCGGGAGGGGTAAGTACCCTCACGGTGACTGGGCCCCCGCGCATGTGCACTCCGGTACGAGGGCGTGGGGCTTAATTGGGGGAGGATCTGAACCCAGACGTGACCTTGCCGTGGGCTCAAGGGGAATGCGCAGAAGTAATTGCTGTGGTATGCTAGATTAAGATAGGAATACCTTTGTATTAGATTTATGTTAAGGTTAGCCATCTGACATCTGTACATATCATTGTAACAATGGAATGCAATTTATTCTGCGTATTTTGTGTTAAATAAGGTATAAAATGTTTATTAAAATGTTTTATTAAAATTGTTTAATAAATACGGCCGGGGGTTTACGACCCCCTACTCCAAAAACTTCTATTGGTAGTCCATGTGGTTATCTGGGTATCATTAAAGGAGGAGCGAGGGGGGATAGGCTGTACCTGGCCATATAGAGAGGCGGGCCGGACTCGGCCACGCCAAAGGTATGGCGGTCAAGCCGGCCCCGATGCTGCCCACACTGGGGGGCGGGCCCATCGCGCCCTGAGAGCGCGGTGGGCCCGCCTTACAGAATGATTGGGGAGGGAGCGTGCCCCGGAGGCAAAACGAGCTTCCGGGGCGCGCGTCTTTGTGACGTCATCAGGAGAACCCTGATAAGGCTCGGGAGCGGCGAGGTGGATCTCTTCGCCGCTTCCCAGCCGGACTACGCACCAGCCTCGCTAGGAGGCTGCCCTTAATTTTCCCACCCACCATCCCCAAAAGCAAGTTGTTCTGGCATCGTAGGGGGAATCGGTTTAAAATAGAGATGTTTTATTCAAAATTGTGTTGTATTTTGCTTCAGTATTGTCCCGTTTGCTTTGATTGACAGCTTTATGATTTTCTTTGATAAGTATATAATTGTCGTATTTGGCGTTTCCTTGGTCGGCGGTAAGGTCATGATTGGGGAGCAGTAACTTAAGGTCCTCAGGGGGCGGCGCCATTCTGGAATGGGGTCGCCCAATGGGAGGGACAAGTGGTCTCTCATGGTACTCCAGGGGCGGTTACAGCCGGTAGGCTGGAGGGTGCGGGGGATGGGGAGTGACGCTTTCCAGTAGGCTGGTTGGCCACCCCGCACGGGCACACGGGTGCAATGGGCCCCTTGGAGATAATATACAGGGCGTATGGGGGTGACCGGGAGGGGTAAGTACCCTCACGGTGACTGGGCCCCCCGCGCATGCGCACTCCGGTACGAGGGCGTGGGGCTTAATTGGGGGAGGATCTGAACCCAGACGTGACCTTGCCGTGGGCTCAAAGGGGAATGCGCAGAAGTAATTGCTGTGGTATGCTAGATTAAGATAGGAATACCTTTGTATTAGATTTATGTTAAGGTTAGCCATCTGACATCTGTACATATCATTGTAACAATGGAATGCAATTTATTCTGCGTATTTTGTGTTAAATAAGGTATAAAATGTAGATGTCTATACGCCAGGAGCTATGGGGAGGTGCACAAGTAGCCCTCGTGAACTGCATCGGTGCAAATGCCAATGGTTCGCCACCCTCCTCCCGGTTTTGTGCATTTCTCAGTGATCCCCCCCCCCCTCCTTTCATATTTTAAGCATGAGAATGTGCAGGACATTGGAATGGTCTGCAACCCTAAAACTACTCAACCTGATGAGTGGAATTCTCGAGTATTACTCCTATTCCCCCCCCAAAAACCCTATGATAAAGTATAACAAAAATGTGGCTGAACAAAATTGTTGCCTACAATTAATTCAGGTTGAGGTATTCCAATTATCTTGAGTGACTTGTTTGTCTAAATACAACCTCGCTCTGGTCTAATCCCCTCCTCACATGCAAACCAGATACCTCAGCTGATTCACTGCCCTCAAACACTTGGGCTGATGTGCGACCTCCCCACAGTGAGATTGATCTGCTTACAAGGTGTCTGACAAGGATGGGACCACTGCACAGTTTATGTGCTTTGCAACACTTACTCTCTTTCCAGGGAGCAAAGGTTTTAGCAATATGTAAGAATTCAGATGTAAAGGATGGGTTGGCTGAATGTCCATGCTGTGGGCTAATGTTTGAAGAGGAGTGGTTGGCTTTTTATTCTAGCTACATTGAAGAGAGGAGAATCAAACCAATAGCAGCCACTACTTTGTCCTGATGAAGGTCTCAAGGCATAATGTTTTGAGGCTGAAACAATTGTCATAAGCTGCACCTACTGTAGATGTAGACTCCAAGAGTGTATCTTTGATGGGTTATCATTTGAATTGCAATACATTAAAATCACCTTCCATATCTACTCAGCACTGTAACATTGATTCACTGTCCCACATGTTTAAGTAAATTACACCTAATCACTTTCCATTTATTTCATCCCGTATTAAATTGACTCTGATCAACATGGTGTATAAGGAAAACATTCTCGTACGTTTTCCAAATTCATAAGCATCAGTTTGATCGTACAGATTATTTTCAGAGCTCACAATTCCCTTTGATAGGAGCGTTATAAGCAGTGCTCTAAATGGGCAGGTACTCTCCGGTGCCGAGTACCTGCACTTCTTTAATGTAAAAAGGAGAGTACCTGTGCTTCTCAGCACAGATGCAATACAATTAATGGGAGAGTGCCGGCACTTCTCCGGGACAAACAGGTACTCGAAAGAGTTAGGACCTGCACTTCTATATTTCCATTTAAAGCACTGGTTATAAGCACCTGTACAAATCCACAAGTGCAACCCATCCTTATTATAAGATGTCTTTACTCACCTGTCCTCCTTTGTGCCTGGATACGGGTTAACTTTGAGCGTTTATGACGAGAATCATGGAAGAAGGAAGGCTGGTGTTCATTTTGTAGGCCCTTCAAACCCCGTTCCTTTTCCCACTGGAAGCATATTCTTATTTTCTCTTCCCATGGGTCCTGTCTGCTTCGACAGGAAGGTAAACACCCCATAGGGGTGCACTGCTGGAGTGCTGCGCCACAGCGCCACGATTCCAGGGCTGGACTGGGAATCCAAAACTAGTCCTGGCAAGAATGCTCAAACCATCCCCGCTCCTTTCGTCTACATGCGCCCTTTATTTCCATCCATCCATTCTCCCTTTCTCCTATTTTTATGATCGCTTTTGTCTCTACCTTCCCCCTCCCTCCCTCTTGAAGCCTACCCGTGCCTGCTGCAGCTAATCTCGAGGGAAAGGGATAGAAGCACGAAGAGCGGCCCTGGGCTTTCAAAAACGGCCTCCAGCCCACTGGTGAAATACCCAGAGGAACAAAAGGCCTGTCCGGTCCTGCATGAATCCCTCAGCACTGGCGTGTCTTACAAGCGGTGTGCCCGGGGGAAGGGTGCCGAGTTGGCAATGCTAGAACCCGTTTGGAGGATGAATGCCTCTCGCTCAAAGAAGTCAGTAGGAAGTGGTCCAACCCACAGCCAGCCTGGGAGAACCGGAGGCTACAAGCCACACCTACCTAGAGTGCTTTACAATGTGTAGCTGATGAATGCACTAATTAAAGACACGGAGCCGAGCCTTTGATATGGGTTCCCTTTCAGTCACGTGTGCCTTCCTTTCCATTTCAGAGCTTGAACTGGAAATTACTTCGAGGAGCCCCACGGCTTTATAATTAGCCTAGTGAAACCTTAATGAGTTGTAAATGTATTACCAGACTACCAGGCCAAGGGAAAGTGGCACAGGACCCAGACACAGACCAGGCCCAGGGAGGGAGCAGCTTTTGGGTGCAACTATGGTGAGTGGAGGGGCGGGCAAATGGGTGGTGTGTGGGTAGGTACATAAAATAAATACATTATGAAAATAAAGTAAACATAATAAAACAATACTTACCGTGCTTGCTGCGTCCTCCTCGCTCCCATCCTCTTTTTCCCTCATGAGGTCCAGGGACCCTGCCAACTCCCTGAACCAATCCTAGCTCTGCTCTCATGCTGCTAGAGCAGCGCCAGGATTGGAGGGACTGGCCACTATCAGCACTCACAAGAGCAGTGGAGGCTTTTGCTTGCTTTAACCCAGCGGTCTCAGACAGCTGGGTTAGAGAGATTTAAAGTGAGCATGTGTGGCTGGCCGTCGCAAGACGGTCTGCCGAAGAGACATGAGCACTTTAAACTAGTGCACAGGCAGCTCACCGCTCCTCCCTGCTGCTGCCATTCAGCAGGTCGTCCACGTCCTGATACTCGGTTCATGATGGGTTGCCGAAAAATAAAATGGTAATAAATTTCCATCATAACCATTTTATTTTTCGTCTCTGGGGTTTTTCTGGAGGCATTTCAGTGGGGTGACGCTCCTCCGCTATAACAGAGGAGCCGAGCAGCCCCTGGTGTTAGGCCTAAGAAATTGGCCACTATAGTGCAACCACACCCCTCACTTTCAGCCATAACTCAGAGAAGAAGTAGCACACCAAATAGCGCTTCGGGACTGTACAAATGAAAGTAGGCGCTATACACGTGCTTTTTTTACGGAGTTTTATATAGTGCGAACTTGAACCGGTATCGGGTATCAGAGCACTTTACATAGCACCAGTTGCGTTACATGAGGACACATTCATTTTTTGTTAGGCACGGGGAGATTAAGTGATTTGCCCAGAATCACAGGATGTTCAGTGTCATCAGGGCCGGACTGGGAACCGAAACCGGCCCTGGCAAACTGCTCGGCCGGCCCCCCCGGGGTGAGGGGTGCAGCCGAGCAGTTTGCGAGGGCCGGTTTCGGCTGATTTTGTTACAGGGGGGCGATAATGCCGACCCCCGGTAACAAAAACGGCCCCCAGGGGCCCAAAACCGGCCCCCACCCTAGCAACCCACCGGGGAAACGCCCGGTGCCCGCTACGGCCAGTCCGGCCCTGAGTGTCATTGCCGAGACTCGAACCCGGTTCCTCAGATTCGAGGTCGACCGCCCTAGCCGTTAGGCCAACTCCTCTCCTCTTTTATCACAGGTGGGAATGTCTAGTTCTAAATAAAAACAGCTAAAGAAATTAAAGGGCAAAACACTACTAAATTCATGCATAGGTTTCATCCTTGTGGTCCAACGGTAACTCCAGGATTTTCAATAAAATATTCATACATGTTTTTTGTGTCAAACCGCTATTTTACACAAGTGAGGTGGCAAGTGAAAAGCTTCTTGTCCGAACTAATCTGGATTAAAGTCTGATGAAAAATAAATGTTGGTCCTCAAGACTGGGTGCAGGAGGCCATCACCTGCAACCCCCAGAACAAAGTAACATTGTGAGGGCAGCAGAAAATGAGTAATCTCATGGCTCACCCCGAGCAGGATGAGGATCCTTGGCCAGGCCAGTGTATGAAGAAAAGTGATGAGCAGATGTGAAGAAGAAGATTCATGGACATTACTCAAACTGCAAGACCACAGACAGGCCAACAGGTCGCCTAACTGGTCCACTCGCACAAGAGGGGATAGGGACACGCTCACATCATGGCCACTGGAAATATGCAATTCTGCAGCCACAGCATTTTCCGCAGAGTTATGGATTTGCCGCGTTTGCCACATAATCCATCATCAGCTGCATAATTTGCAGATTTTAACAAAAAAATTGTTTCGAGCTCAAACAGATCACCAGTTACTAAAAATGCGGCGAAACGTGATGCTGTGCAACGGAAGACGCTTCACAAAGGTTGACTATTCACCTTTCAGTTGCATATTGCTGTATTTGGGTGTTAAAATAAGTACTAATAAAGTGAAACCTTTACAAACAAACAGTACAAACAGCATTAACAGGAGTAAAAAATGACAAATCTGATACTATCTCAAAATATGCCGCATTATGCTGCATAATTTTCATTTTCTTGCCGCATAGTTTAGTAAATCCTGCCACATAATTTGGTCCTCCCTTGCCGCATAATTCCAGTGGCCCGGGTTATAGACCAGATTGAAGGTCCACCCAGACGAGAAGAAAGGGGTAATGGAGAGACTCCGACCTCAGTGCCTAGCCAAGTCAGTCCAGATGAAAAGATTTTTTTTTTTTTAAATATTTTTATTAAATATTTATCCGACCGTGATAACAATGCACTCATGAAAACATTAAAAAAGCAAATACTTTTGAGTCACAAATAATACACTTAAAGAAACATGTAATACATCTTCATCTGTTAGGATATGGTCACAGTGAAAACCTGACATAAAGTCGCCTCATACATTGGTCGGATATAAACAATTGTATCTCCCGGCATCAACCCCCAACAATTTAAACTATATTCCTCCCCTCCCTCCACCCCCCCCGGAGTCACATGTGAGAAACATCTCCTCATATCCTTTATCGAAGGGCACTAGAGTCTATATCTTAGGCTCCTAATATATTCAATGTCCAGAGGTTGCGCCTCATCTACTCCCCCTCTCCTGATCCACCACTATTATCCCGCGCTTCCTCAATTGCTTGTGAGGTGGGGTTCTCTTCACTAGAGTTTACTGAAATCATAATATACCACGACCTCGCATCTTCCTCCAATTTTTCGTCATGTCTAACACGCCGCATTCGCAGTCCAGATGAAAAGATATTAGGAATGCGGACAGTTACTTTGGCGCAAATCACTGGTTAGGTCAGAGCTACGTAAATGAGAAATTCCATAAACATGACCACGCAAGTAGGATACAAACGCAGCTAAGAACTGCACAATCCACAAAGCCCATGATAATGTTCACCGAGATGCAGTGCTTCATTTGTAAAAAAAAAAAAAAGAAGAAGTGCCAGAGCTCTCGTCAGGAGGCCACTGCAACTTGCACCTCACATTGCCCCTTCCATGCTGCCAATGATAATAACAAATGCAAAAAGAACAGATGATGGACGGAATGCAGACAATACAAAACATTCACCCGCAGTCAACAGATCTGGGTTTAATCCATCGTTTTTTTGCCCACCACGCCACCCCAGTATGGACCCAGCCATATGTCTTGACCCTTCTCCTCATGGGAACAGTCCAGCCCGAACTGCCAAGCCAGGCCCGCCCTGGATCGGAAACTAGCCTCCTGGGACCGGTTTCGGGGCATCACCCCTCATCAGGGTCAAGACTGACTTGAATATGGCTGGGTTTAAACTGGAATGGCATGGGGAGCAAAAAAACGATGGATTTAGGCCCAGATCTCTGTACTGGGGTGAATGTTTGACATTGTTCAACATTCTGTCCATCAATTGCTCTTTTTGAAATGATAGTAACAACACAACTACTAACCATCACACTCCTACAAGTGTGACAATTCGCACTATTCCAGGCCCCCAAAGCTATAAGTATGGCTTGGGCAGCAGGTAATAGTCATTTTAAAGGTATATTAAATTGATAATGAACTTTTGTTGTGGCCATCTCTGAATTAGCCAGACAGCGCCACCTTGTGGCAGACTGTCACAAACACCAGTGTTGACAATTAAGTGCTGATGCCGAGCACCGGAAACCACCAGCTCAAATTAAGCACTGCCAAGATGATAGATGCAAAGGCAGGTGAGAAATCTTTAAAACTCAGGATCAGGTCAAGCATTTACTTTTACTACAGTGAAAATGATAGCATCAGCATGCTCCACAGGGGATGTCACTGTAACACTGTGGTGAAGTATGGAGAGGTAAATTGGGGGCATAAACGCTGCACCCAGGGGCGGCTTTAGTGCTGGTGATGCCAGGTGCGACAATGTTTGTTGGTGCCCCCCAGTGACCACCTCCACCACAGATTCCCTCACTACCACTCTTTAATGTTGTTGCTCAAGTCACCATAAACACTGTCAGATGCATTTAATTCGTTTTATAGCGCCACTCATACCAGTGTTGGGTGTCAGAGCACTTTACATCACACACACATTACACAGAGAAAATCAATCATACATGTGTAAATCAGTGTATAGGAAATGTTATATAAGACAGAGGACTACAAGGTGTAGGAGTCACAGGTCATCCATACTGGTAGACAGTATAGTTTAAGAGTGCTTGGTCTGGAGAAGCACAAAATTCAGAATTTAAAACGTAACGCCATGGTTGGGGGTTCTCTTTAATAATAAGAATTGTTTTCTAACCAAATTAACCCTTTTCACAACATTAGGATAATGAAAGACTGGGGGAAAAATCAAAACGCTCTAATCTATACCTTGCAGTTTGCATAAGGATCTTTGGAGAGAATACATTTATAGTATTAGATTGTTATATCATCATCAATTATTGATGATTATCTCATGAAAAAAAGCTATCAATTACAAAATTTTACAGCAGTGTTCACATGATGTTATGGCTGAGATCCCTCCAATATCTCTGATAGGTTTTACAAGACATTTTCTGCACCATTCACGTCTGTCTGTGGGGTACATCTAGACATGATCAAACCGGTGTAATAGTTTAGGTGCCTAATTTTAAATGCCATTACTGTTTCTGATGGCTCAGCTGTTCTACTAGTAATTGAAACAAATAGATGATATTTTCAGCACTGGGTACATGCAAATTAGTTGAATATTTTTCAGACTTCCAAACCAGCAACTGGAAGAAAGGAGAGGCAATACACACTTGTGCGGACAAAAACACATTAGCCACCCGTGATATTGTATTGGTCTGCACTGTTGCTTTGTATAACGCCGGTTAGCCCCGTTGAGACCTCAAAGGGCTTTTGAGTGGTCGAATAAGAGGTTACTGTTTCAGGGGTCGCCAAACTTTTCGGCAACAAGTGCTACTTATGTTCAATGAAAATTACTCTAAGGTACTAATATTATTAGTGCAAAGGGCTTTGTCAATATGGAATACCTTCACATAGGTAATACTTTACATACATAGCTGCAATGCTCGTAGCACCAAGGTAACAAAAATAGTAATGTCTCCCAAGCACCACATGATTTATCACTCAACTAGTAGCTTTAACATTTTGGGAATTCCACAATTTTTCTCCAAACATCAGCTTATGAGTTCTGAAAATACACACATTTTCATCTAGAACACACACTTTTTCAATTTTTGTATAACTATATTTATTTGGCCAAACAAAATCATCTAATTTAGTAGGCTGAGCTGCATACAGCAGAAATACTTAAAGGTAGATGGAGAGCTACCAGTAGTTCATGGGCTACTTGTTGGAGATACATACTGTGTTTGTTATGCATGTTTGCACAGGGCGGTTTGTAAAGTATTTGCCAATTATTTGGGTTTCGTTCATGATGTTCAGAGGAGTTCTTCAAACTTGTTGAAAACTTGTTGCTGCTCCTAAGGTTTGCCACATGCGTTCGTTCTATACCTTAGTATACACCAATTTGTCGGGTGCAGGTAATAAAATAATTATTAGTGCTTTTTTACAGCGCTGTAAACACCAAGTATTACTACCCCCCCCGCTCAATAGCACTCACTCTATGTATGAACAGTTGAGTCAGTCCTATTGGAATTCAAAGTATTCCCTGCAGACATTCTCAGAAGTCCTCAGTAGGTACATTAACTCCCACAGGTATCTTACTGTCTCTGATGGTAGAATGCTGTTGGTGAAATACTTAGTCCAAAGCTGGGTAGGCTCACAAAAAGCCTTTTATCTACTCTACAAATGTAGAAAAAAAGTATTTTTTAGGAAGGGGCCATGAAGTGTTGTCAATATTGTAAAACATGTTGGGGGGGAAGGGGGGGTTTAAGAGGGGGTTTTAAATAATTTGTTTCTACAGCCAGGACCTATTTTATAATAATGATATCATCCCCTGCAGCTGATCCCCGGTGGAATCAGGTTGTTGGATACTACAACAATACTTTTATTTTTAAAATGCTTTTTTAGCTTTTACATTAATTTTTTATTTCACAGTATATTTGAAAATACTTTCATCTAAATTCAGTGCAAGATTTGCTCACAGTTTTTAGGCCTGTCACAGCCTAGGCCGTTTGTCCCTGAATGCAGAGAAAGTGAGCTTTCGGTCAACCCCCTTCAGCCATTGGCTTGTTTGGGTCAACCACTTTCAGCCATTGCTCGTTAGAATAGTCTTCCACATTTTGCATCAGCCCCAGGGTCAATCTGACCATTAGGGCATTCTGGTATTTCCTCAGTGTTCTGCACACCTGAGGCAACACTTAAGACTGGATAGGTTTCAATAATCCAACCCTCAAATGACACAGCTGGTATATTGAAACATGATGTAATTTGAGGTTAATTAACCTTTTTTGCCTGAGCTGGTATTGGTTCCCGGTTTGGCTCTGATCAGCAGACAGTATTTTGCAGCTGTTTACATTTTGCAGAGACGACTGGAAAAGTGGTTCTCATTGTGGTTGCTGATGAGTGTCATCAGGGCTTTACTTTGCAAAGTAACAGGAATGATGGGACACGTTTCATGAAATAAGCTGTTTTAAAATGCCTGGCAGAAATGCAGTGCAACAAGGTATCAACACTGCAATGAGGTTTGACAGGGCCAGAGAAATAAAAAAAGATGGCCTGAGATGCAGCTCTGAGTAATTACCAGTGGCTGAGTTTAATTCAAGCATTCTGTCAACCATTTTTCTGTTTACTTCAGTGCGACGCCCAAAGCGCCACGGGTTTGCCCAGACGTGGGTCCCTTGCTGACTGTGCCACTGAAACCAAACTGCACCCGACTGAAGAGCCTCAGCTAGGGTGAAACTAGTCTTGGGCTGCTTGTATCCTGGTTTGGGGAGGACGTGGCTTGGTGGTGCGGGCTAGACGGTCCCCCCTGGAGCAGAACCATGGCTGATTTGCATATGGCTGGGTCTAATCTAAGGTGGGTTGGTGAATAAAAATACAATGAACCGGGATGCGGACCCAAGTAATTATCAGGGCAGAGATTAATTCAAGCGTTCCAACAATCACTTTTTTGTTTGCTTCAGTGCGACACCCTTTGTGCGACGGGAGTGCCCAGACACGAGTCCTGAGCTCACTGTGCCAATGGAACCAAGCTGGATCCGACTAAAAAGCCAATTAGGGCTCAACCAGTCTTGGGTTGCTTGTATTGTGGTTTCGAGAGGACTTGGCTTAGCAGTTCAAGCTGGGCTGTTCCTATGGAGCAAGACCAAGGCTGATTTGCATGTGACTGGGTCTGAGGTGAGAAATAGGGCAAAACAAATGATGGCCTGGGGTGTGGCCAAAGTAATTAATAGTGGCTGAGATTAATTCAAGCATCCCTTCCATCACTTGCTTGTTTACTTCAGTAAACAACACTCAGTAGCTGCTGTGTGCAAAATTTAGACCACCTATAGCTGTACATAAGCATTGATTAGTTTGATGGGAGAGAGATACACCCAAGATGGCTGCCAGCTTATTGCACTTACAGTTCTATTCAGCACAGGTGGGCTCATTGGTCATACTGAAAGTGGATTTTTCCTTCAATGGAAAGGTTTGCCATCTATCTAGCAGTTGCCTCTTTCTCACATTCACCCGTTAACCCATTCACACAACTACACACACAAACTTGCCAATCAATGAAGGACCATTATCAACTATAAAGCAGCGAAGCCAATTGGCTTTAACAATGCTAGTTTGATTTGGAATCTCCTTTCACAGGGAGTGTTTGTAACACACATTTAAAAGAGTATATTCATTATATAACATCATCAAGTCCACTATTAGTTCAAAAGATAGTCCCGCCAGGTCACTCCATCATTGGCACATGCTTCCGCTTAGAAGATGAGGAATCCTTTGCACTTAAAAAAATACACTAAGTGGCATAAACTCGCCTGCGGGTATAACTTACATGCTCACCTTGCACTTGAGAATTGAGGGCAGGACTGCTGCCGTGCCACCATTGCTAAGTAGCTTTGCCAGCAATAGTCATTAGGGACCATGGTGCCCTTTAGTTAGCAGTATGTTAGCCTTAATTAGACATGCTGCTGTAAGAGTCCAGTTAGAAGTGCTTTGCGCCATAGGAGGGTTTCTCTTTCTTAAACGAGCCAATTCCGAGGAGACCCTAACGGCACATTAGCAGGTACCTAAAGCCAACTGCATATTTGCCAGGGTGTACGCCTTAGGTAATCAGCTCATGTACATCTGGAACCAATCTGCAGTCTCGGCTGGCTTGAATATTTATTAGGCTACCAAGCTAGTTAGTGGACTCTATATGTAACCTAACCTGAAACAGCTGAGAAAAAAAGGCTTCAATCAACATGGGATGTGGGAGGCCATGCTCTCCGCATCCAAGACTAATGGCGCAAGCTTGTCCCCGAGGCGTCACCTGGCCTGTATTCATACCTGCCAGTCTCTTTATGGAAGCAGCTATTGAATGCATATGGGGCTCCTCATGTGATTGCAGCAATTTGATTGAGTGCAACTATTCGGTGCATGCAGGTCTTCTCATGTGATGGCATCAGAATGGTGGAATGAAGCTATCAAGAACATATGGATCTTCTCATGTGATGACAATGATGGGTGGGTGAGTGCAGTGATCCAGTCTGTGTGGGTGTTTTTATGTGATGGCAGTGGTGTAGTTGACTGCAACTATACAGTGTGTGTGGGTCTTTTCATGTGATGGCAGTTGTGTAGTTGAGTGGAACTATGCAGTTCGCGCTGGTCGTCTCATGTGATGGCATCAGAATAATGGAGTGCGGCTACCAAGAGTGTGCGGATCTTCTCATGTGATGGCAGCGATGTGGGCGAGTACAGCGAACTAGTCTGTCTGGGTGTTTTATTGTGATGGTAGCAGTGTGGCTGAGTGTAACTATCCGGTGTGTGTGGGTCTTCTCATGTGAGGGCAGCGAGTAGTGGAGTACAGCTATTCTGGACATGGGCTCTTCTCATGTGATGGCAGCGGTGTGGTTCAGTCCACTGTACCTTCAGTTGGTTCAAATCTCCGCCTGCCCATACAGTGTATGTTTAACTGCATTTTCTTACAAACAATGGGCAAATCACCAGTAATACCAACCTAAGGATCTGGAAATACCTCCACTGTAGCAGTGTATAGATGACAGGAATAAACACCATTCCGTGTCATGACAGTATTCTGTATTGAAAGGAACAGAACCACAGGTCATTTACCACCCGATGACCAGCTGGTATGTCGTAGCCCTCCCTGCCTTTTTTGTGATTTCGAACTTCCTTGTCCATCTGTTGACTCTGTACCTTCTAAAGTGCTATCAAAGGGTAACATATAACACCAGCAGGTCTAGAATATTTTTATGGAGCACATGCTTGCTTGTTGCATGCATTTTTTTTTTAGGATTGGCTTGACAGCACAGCTATCTGTATTTTACTATATGCATAGAGTGAGGTTTGTGTCTGCCCTCTTCACCCATTGGTTTGTTTGGGTCAGCCCACTTCAGCCCATGGCCGGACTGGCCGGCCGGGCAAGTGGGCAATCCCTTGGGAGGCTGGAGCCTCAGGAGGCCGGTTATGACACTTAAAGTCCGGTTTCATCCTCCAGGGGTGGTGGTGGTGCACGTTACGCGATCCCAGCGGCAACTTGAAAGAGTTGCTCTGGTTCTAGCGCGCATTAGCACGTCTGCACATGGGGTCTGAATTTATCATTTTTGCCAGGGCTGTTTTAAGTTCCCAGCTTCAGCCATGGCATTTTTTTTTCTTTTTTAATTCTTGACACCTGTGTTTCCTCTTCTTGATATTTGGCAATAAGTCAATAAGGGACATCTGTGTTCTGTTGACTTCTTTTCTAGTCCTAAACCTGAAACACGAAAACATATCCGGATTCGGGCAAATGCAATAAAGCAAAGCAACTTCTGGTGCCAAGGAGCCTTCAGGGTTTGATGTCAGGTCGGGCACAGAGCCAGCATGCATTCTGATGTGCAGCCGAACACTAAGTGGCACTAGAAATTGACACCTCGTGTCTCATTGACGTCACCTGACCCTAGGAATAGTATTAACTGCGTGATGGAGATTGGTACCTTCGGCAAGGAACGCTAGGCATGAAACCCTACTCCTAAGGGTTTGTATTTATGCAAGGAATGGGGCTGGCCTCGCCCACAAAAATGTTAAATGCATGCTCAGTATCTATTTATTCACAGCAAGATGTTCATCACTTTGAGTCTGGAACAACTTGGGCACACAAAGTTGGGCACCTTTATTAAATATTAGATCGCTCTTGTTACATTACACCTCCTTGGAATAAGGAAGGAGGCTGCTGTTGTGTTACGAGATGACCGGGGTCAAGGAGACGTACCACCTTCTTTTGACTGTGGTCATGTCACCGCAAACTATACCATTAATTACCCAAAACAGGGGTCATTTGCTCAACCGCACCTCACAGATAGGCTGGCCCTACACCACAGCACCAACATTACAATTACCTTTGATATGCTTCTGTAGAAAACAGCCGAAGAAATATATTATGACAATCTCAGTGCCCTTATAACAATGACTGCTCTTTACACAAATAATGAAAAACTGGTAGTCTGTTTGCACTTTGAAAGAATGTTGCACTTTCCTTGTAAATGGATAGCTGTTGGTAAGGAAAGTGGACCTTTCAAGATGGCTATTAGTTCAGAATAAAGCGCCCAATCTGCATTCAAGATAGTGGTGTGCCACGTTTGAGCTCATATGTAACACAGGATAGTAGATTCTTTGAATGTAGTGGAAAATTTAAAGCATCTACCATTGGCATTCGCCAAGCTTCCTTCAAGCAGTACCACTTTGGTAGTTTTGGCCTTGTTATTCTCTAGGCCAAAACAGCAGCAGTAGTATTAAAGAGGAATACACCTCTATGCAGAATGTAAAAACACTACAGTAAACTGACCACATGTATGGTAACTTCAGAGTTTTCAAAAACACGCTCTTGGAAACGCCTTTTTTACACTACTAATCAGAAGACATTACCCAGAGAATGAAATCCTCAAAAATCGTGGTATAATGGATCAGCAAAGGGTGGTTTACTTGCTGAAGTTTGCTTTGGATATAGCCGCTAGCATATTAGATATAGTCATGTTGGGGAATCCGTTCTTCGGCTTTGGATAAGGCCTCTAGCATATTAGATGTAGTCATGTTGGGGGATGCATTACCCTAACAAAGATACAACTGGCTTAAGTTGTAATGTACGTTGGTGCAGTGAAAGAGTGGGATGAACGTTTGTCAGGAGGCTCATGGCTTGCGGCCATAGTGTTAAGAATTTTGCTCTTGCTGGGATAATTGGAGCAGGGCCAATGTTTTGATGGTGGGCCCTTCGTATGTGTGCATTGCGTCTTCACTGATCCCCATATCTTGCTGGATGGATTTTGTGGTTGCATTCAAGACCGAAGGGTTTCAATAAATGAAAAGACATTACAGCACATTCAATCCTTTGTGCTAGATCACTCCTACGATTCCTTGTCCCCTGATATAGCAGGCAGCGTCTCTCCTGCAGATGTAAGAGTTGAGCTTGCCTTTCCTCAGCCAATAGGGAATTTATTCTCCTCAAGGTTGTTTGTTCTACTTTCCATGAAGAGCTAACACTCCTCTCAAAGCACCTAAGTGATGTAATTTTGCATCTTTGTGCCGATGCAGACAAGATTGGGCCATGATGCCTTTTTCATATTGGATTGTGCCTTTTCAGTGCTTTTCTGTGTGCAATTTCTTGATCTCGCTTGATCCTTTTTTGTGCCGATATCATGGAGACCTAATATTGATCCAGGGCTGGCTTCAGCGCTGGTGGCACCCGGTCCGACAATGTTTGTTGGCGCCCCCCCCAATGATCTCCTTCTCCACGAATTCCCTCACTACCACCCTTTAACAGAGCCCCGCAAGTTTCCATAACCACTCTCTTTCACATGCATTTCTTTTGTTTTATTGTGCTACTTATACCAGTGTAGGGTGTCAGAGCACTTTACATCACACACACATTACACAGAGATAACGAATCATGTGTGTAAATCAGTGTATATGAAATGTTACATACGGCAGAGGACTACAAGGTGTAGGAGTCACGTCATCCATATTGGTAGGCAGTATATTTTAAGAGTGCTTGGTCTGGAGAAGCACAAACTCAGAATTTAAAATGCAACGCCATGGATGGGGGATCACTTTAATAATAAGAATTGATTATATCCAAATTAACCCATTTTGTAACATTAGGCTAATGAAAGACTGGGGGCAAAAATCATACCCTCTAACTAATGCCTTGCAGTTTGCATACACCTCTTTGATAGCTAATAGCTTACTGTTCTCTATTAGGATTTTAACTTATAAATTAAAACAACAAAAGGATCCCTCTGACAAAAGCAGTAACTCTCTGAACTATTTACATTATATACACTTCTGTTATATTTATGGTACAAGTGCTTTGCAGCAGGCATATTAACCCTCTGTGCTACTTTATGATGAGTCAAAACTTCCACTAGACAAATCTCTGCTCTCTCTCCAGGAAGAACATTAATCACCAGAGTTATCTTGACATTTTTATTGTTGCCTGAAAATTGCTGGAGGCAAGGAACGCTGCAGCAGGTGCTTTAAAATCCATAATATATTTGAAAACATGATGCCCCCCCAGAAGTTAGTGTCCGGTGCAGTGGCACCGGTCGCACCACCCTGTATTCGTCTATTGTTTTCGTCCATGTGCTGGAAGAACATATCAGTTCTCTTTTGATCCAATAATTTCTTGTTTTACTACTACCTGCATCATGGTTTTCCTCCCTTCTCTAGATCATCAAGGTGTGCTCTTGGGCACATCTGCTCATTTCTCTATGTCTTAGTGCCCTAATCTGCAAAATTGAAGCCTACTTATAATCAAGCTTACTCCATAGTTAAGCACCATATGATAAAACCGGACAATTAGATTCTGAGCTGCAAGGCATTCATTGTCGGTACATTATTGTGCTGCACTGGCCAAAATGCCATGTTCAGGATGAACAAATGCTATGGAAATTCGTATCCTGGTACGCCTAGCTTGCTTGGGACACCTCGGGCAGTATTTCCATGTTTTCTACATTTTGGCACAGTGATAGTTTAGTGCCACTAAGCAGAAACGTTTACCATGGCATTACAATAAAAATTATCCAGGGCATAAGTAGCTGAAACGTGCATATCCTTGCTTTATCAACACAGTGCTTCTTTTATGCGGTGGCTCCTCCATTTGAGCGGAGATGCGTCAACCCACAAGCCCCATAGTTGAAAAATAAAATGGTAATAAAGTTTATTTATTACCCTTTTATTTTTCAGCAGCCCGTCCCAAACTAATTGTCAGGACAGGGTGGGGCCAGTGCTGCCAAGTGGGAGCAGCAGGGAGCTCCGTACTTTAAAATGCGCATGTCTCTTTGGCCGGCCGTCTTGGGACGACCAGCCAGACATGCGCATTCTAAACTTCTCTAACCGAGCTGTCTGGGTTAGAGAAAGCGCAGACCTCCAATGCTTTTAGGAGCGCTGAGAGAGCCTACTCTATCCAATCCTGGTGCTGCTCTCATGCAGTGAGAGCAGTGCCAGGATTGGGTAGTGCAGTTTGCTGCGTCCGGAGCTTCCAGAAGACGCCCAATGGAGGAGGATGTCGCACTGCAAGTTAGGAAGGTATGTCTATTGTATTTATTTATTTTTTTGTGCCCCTTGCCTCACCATCCTCAGTACATGCCAGCCGCCACTGCTTTTCTGTGTGTTTGCAAGGTGGATTGTCCATTCAGCGTGTGTATGACCCTGTGATTATCCACATGCAAACAGATGCTTCGCCATTTTGGAGCAGGAGCCATTTCATCTACGAAGACAAGGGATGAAGCACTGGTCCCCACTGTAGGCCTGTGTCTATGGCAGTGGCCAGAAGTGATGACACAGTGGCATGGGAGAGTCCAGGAATGGACAGAGTCTTCTATGCTTTTGTGGTTGTTGTAAACGCAAGTGCTTGCTTGGCCTGATGCTGGTCTCAAGCTGTGCAGAGATGTTGGTAATGAAACGCAACGCCTGTCACCACTTCCTGGGTGGGGAGGAGGGAGTATATAAGCCCATTTGGTAGTGAGATGGAGTGTCAAAGCTTGGGAAAATATTTTCTCTATCCAAAGGACATCACAATTGATTGTGTCAATGTTTGTTTTTAGCTAGCCTGTGTGACTACAAAATGTATCCAAACGTATGCAAATACGTCTCCCCCCCTACATTGAGGCATGTTTCCTGTGCATAACGCACAACAAAAAGCCCAGGCCCATTCCCGATTACTTGCTCTGCTTTTTATTTATTCATTTAGTTTTAGTTTTATTTTTATATAGCGCTAACTCGATCCGAAGTTATTGGAGCGCTGTACATGAGCATCAGTTGCATTACACAAGGACACATTTCTTTTTTGTTAGGCACGTGGAGATTAAATGATTTGCCCAGAATCACAGGATGTTGAGCGGACGCCAAACTCGAACCTGCCTCCCCAATTACAAAGTCGGCAGTTCTGACCGTTAGGCCACATCGTCGAGAAAGGTCGAGAGTGAGCCCTTCCGAAGGAGACACGGAGCTGCACGTAGCAAGTGTCACGCTGTGCACACTGCACTTCTGCGGCAGCCCTCTCACTGACGGACCGAGTGAGCTACGCCACAGTGCCACCCAGCGCTCTTCCACCCCCTGCGCCTTCCCTGCACGGATATCACCGGTGCCACCTCACGGCCGGCCCCAGGGCCCTCGCCGCTGCCCTTTGATGTTCCCCACTGAGCTGGAAATGTAAAGCATCTGCAGAGCACTTTGATGGTGTGTAATTATAGCACCAATGTGTAACCTGCGGGTCAGAGGTCAGCGCGCTAGCCCGCTTTGTGCTGGAGGGAGCGCGGATTGTAAACGGGAAGCAAAGCCCTTCAGGCACGGGCAGTAAAACAAGCAACAGAGGACGTGTGACTCGTAAACCTCACCGCATGCTCCAAGGGTGAGGACAGGCAACGTCCAGGCATGAAGCTGGAGTCACCGTTAAAAGCACCACGCCGTGGCTGTGCGTAAGAGCCACGCCAGGAGCCCCGTGCCCAGCCTCCGCGTTCAGGCAGCCCACTTCAGGCTGGGGGGGTTATAGCCCACAGTCCCGTTGCCAACTCCCCATGGCGCCGTTTGGAATGACGGCAGCTATATTAGCACAGCAGGGTAGTATGTCTCAGAAAAAACAGACTCTCTACACACACACACCTTACATCGAGTTCCATTGATTCTTAAACAGAAACTTTGGAACTGGAAAACCAAATTCGAGTCTTGGAATCGACTCAACATCCTCGGATTCAAAGAAAATCACTTAATCTAGCCCGCGCCGAAAAAAATAATAATAAGGACCTTGTGTAATGTAACTGGTGCTCATGTAGAGCGCTCCAGTTCCTTTGGGTGAAGTTTGCGTCGTATCGAACTGCAAAACGCAAAATAGCTAATGACACTCATTTATCGATGCTGAAGATGAAACGCTCAAGCCTGTGACCTCTGTGTTACAGTTAAATGTCTTTAGAAGGAAGTGACTCTGCCCAAAAAAGCTGTATGCTATTTATACAGCACACACATGGCCTGCTGTAGATTTCTGGAAACGGGCGGAAAAAGATTTCGGTTGGTGAGATTTGGGGAGGAGGGCCACGAGCGGTGGGGGTCGGTCTGGTGAGCCTTAGATTTCATGGCAATCGCACTAAGCAAGCAACAGCAAAGCTATTGGCTTTGCCAATGCTTACTGTGCAGCATCAGCAACAAAAAAAGAAGGAAAGATACGATGGCGTGAACGCGCACATGCAAGCATATACGACATGACGCTGCTGGACGATGTGGGAGCTGTGTCATTCTGTATGCACATTCGTCGTCACCACCCATGTGTGCCTTGGAAATGATGAAGCCATCATTTATTTATTTACTTTTATTTACTGTTACAAGATGTAAGTGGTAAATAAATATAAACATTTATTTCTTCTCGTGCAAAAACACTTTTTTGAAAATGGTGCATTTGGTACAGCTACAGGGCCCACTGAAAAGAAAAAAAAAATTGGATCAGGACGAGAGGGGTGGGGAGCAACACAGGAGCTCATGGGGGAGAAGCCAATGCAGAAGGTATCAACAGGAAGTGGGCTGGGGCAACGGAGGAAATTGACTGGCGGAGGAAATAGATTTTAGAGCAGTAATAACACGGGTGGGTGAAACAGTGGACGAACTGGCATCAATCAATCAGGTTTTGTAAAGCGCAGCTACTCACCCGAAAGGGTCTCAAGGCACTGGGGGGAGGTAGGAGGGCGCGCGGCTCCTAAGCCCTCGCGGAGAATCATCAGATATCATAGCCCATCAGGGGGCGTTAGGTGCCGGACGCTCATGGTGATTCGTCGAAGAGCCAGGTCTTGAGGTCCTTCAGGAACGCGGAGAGAGTTGGTGTCTGGCAGAGGTGGAGCGGGAGGGTGTTCCATGCTTTGGCCGCGAGGAAGGAGAAGGAGCGACCTCCTGTTCTGGTTTTCTTGATGCGTGGTACCGTCGCGAGGGAGAGCTGGGCTGAGCGGAGGGATCTTTGGGGTGCGTGGAACGAGAGGCGGTGGTTCATGTAGGCGGGCCGGTGTTGTGGAGGGCTTTGTGGTTGTGGGTGAGGAGCTTGAAGATGATTCTCTTCTCCACGGGGAGCTAGTGTAGTGCCCACAGGTGTTTGTGATGTGGCAATGGCGCGGTAGGTTGAGGACTAGTCTGGCGGCGGCGTTTTGGATGTTCTGGAGTTTGCGGGTGAAGTTCTTGTTGATCCCGGCGCAGAGTGCGTTGCCGTAGTCCAGTCTGCTGCTGATGAGGGCATGGGTGACGGTTTTCCTGTGTTCGAGGGGGATCCAGTTGAGAGTTTTTCATAAGAGATGGAGGGTGTGAAAACAGGAAGAGGTGACAGCGTTGATCTGGCGGTCCATTTTGAGTTCGGAGCCCAGGATAATTTCGAGGTTGTGTGCGTGGTCCGTGGGTGGGGGTGGGTTCCCGAGCGCGGGTGTTCACCAGGTGTCATTCCAGGCATCACGATGTGGGCCTAAGATGAGTACTTCGGTTTTGTCTGTGTTCAGTTGTAGGCAGCTGTTCTTCATCCACCTGGCGACTGCTTCCATTCCTTCTTGAAAGTTGAGTTTCGAGATGTTGGGTTCGTTGGATAGTGAGAGGATGAGTTGTGTGTCCATAGCAGGGACCGACAATGGAAGTGCCTAGAGAAATCAGGAGGGGCTGACCATTTAGAAGCAAGGAAACAAGAGTGTCGTGGGAGCCAACCATTGGTAAGTAATGGAAGGGCTCTAAGCCCGTTTTTAAGCATTTCTTTGTTGAGAATAGATTTTGCCGACAGCGCATGCGTGCTGGCTCAGGCGAGACCTAAAAACAGAATGTGATGAGGAAGCAGGAAATAGCATCATAATGAGATCTTGTCAAGTCATACCGTCTCCATGTTTGTTTAATTGCTTTTTTCCTGCGGGACAGTGTCTGTGTGAATATAAGTGAGAGGGAGAGATTGGGAAGAGGTCAGAAGGGGTTAAAATAAATTAAACCTTTTAAGGTTTAGAGGAACAAGCTTCTGTATCTCCAGTGCTTTCTGTTTAGCGGTGGGTGAGCCAGCAAATCATGGCAAAGCCAACCCAGAGCCGAGCCAACAGTCTTGCTTGGCTCAAAGTGTCATAACTTGAGACAAGCCATCAACATATTTGAATGTAAATCATGCAACAAACGTCATGTAAGAATATGACAGTCTTCAAAATTTAGAAAAGAGTATTTCTTTAAGATGCGGAAACATTTCACTTTAGCGGATTAGACTGTTTCACTGCATTGAGTGGCATTTGTTTTTTAGAAGTGTGAGTTTCTAAACATGAACTTAAGTGGAACAGGTAATGGGGCAGCAGAAACCACATTTTGGCTCGAGGTTCCAAGAGGTTCTTGGACGAGCCAGAGCCAGGCGTATGGATCAAGCCTTCAGAGACTCACCCAACTCTATATCTGACCCCAGAAGATATCCGAGAGAGACACTACCCTGCCCAACTGACAATCTAAACCCATCTACCAATGAATTGATTAATTTATTAGAGGCAGTGTAAAAGCTCAAAAAACTCTGACGCTGCACCCATAAGTATGTTTGAACAGCCACTTTACTCGTAGAATAAACGGAAACCTTTCAGATATTAATTGGATTATTAGAAATTCTAAGACTCTGGTTCGAGTTTCACCTCTTACGTATGATGCCCCTAACCCTTACCCTATTGCTGAAGAAACAAAAAAAGTATAGGACCACAGTGAATAATCCCTGCCACCTAAACCCCTTAATGTACACATTTAGAATACCCTATGTAAACATGTAAATATAAATGCCTTTCATGGAAGCCAATTCACTTATTTTGCAAATCAAATTTTCTATCTATATTCACTGTCCCGAATTTGCCTACACCACAGATCATGATCCAGTAAAAATTGCTTCACGAGCCTCGGCAATTCCTACCCACAGTTCCCAGTTGGAGTCAATGGGTGATCCCACAAGCCACGAGCATGCGAAATGAGGGCGTTGCATTTCTAGTCTGGTCCTAGCTTCCATCAAGGCTCAATGGGAGCAGGCCTCGTCGCCATGCACCTGATCCACAGCTCGAATGATGAGAGGTGGCAGCTTTCATAGACGAACGAGACACGAGCAGGCTTAGAGACTTCTGTGAGGGATGACAGAACATCTCGAAAGAGGCACCTGGCAAATGATGTTCACGATCTTGTGTTCCTTTTGAGAGACCAGATTGAATACACATTTCCACTGCCCTCTCTTGAGAGATACAAATCTCAGCGGCCCACCTCTGAGAGACATGCTGAGTTCTAAAGCTGCAGTACAGTACAAAATGTAGATTTCCTCACAGGTGGTCTGGTTAGGTACAAACCATTCAAGAGGAGAGAAGTGTGAACCTTGCTACAAACTGTTGCATCATCAACTTCAAATAAAAATTGTAATGATTTTTAATCCAATTAATTCAATGGAAGGAAACTCAACCTACAATTCCCATTACATTTATCATGTTGTCAAATGAAAGCCAAAGAATGGAGAGTACAAGTGGTGTACTGAACAGTTAAAGCAAGGATACCCTCCCGAGTGAATTGTGCGCTATACACATAACCTAACATGGAGACAGCCCTAGCAGCTCTGTATTATACTGCAGTAAGTCAGACCTTTCAGAAACACATGAATTTTGGACTTGTAGTTCCACTGTTCATCTTGGACTTGTGGCCATTGTATTACTGCTTGCCCAAATGGATTCTCAAGAGATTTCTCTGCCCATCCTTCATGTTCGTAATAAGCCTCACACAATTAATGGCTTATGCTTTAGAAAGGACAGGCTGAGGCCGCAACGTTTTAGTAAATGTGTAGAGCTTGGAACAGTGATAATGACACAGCAGTCACCCAATAAATCAACTCTCAAAAAACAATCTATACAATTTTCATAGGAGAGCCTCAACATTGAGTGAAAATGTATGCTCCCCATTTCAGCCTTCATGCATTGAAGTCCAGCCATTTTCATGTTTACAGACCAAACACAGTCATGTTTGCAAGGTTCATTGCTCGCTTTCAAATCCCCAGATGTGAGCATTTAGCTTTTTCTGGGTCAGTAAGCAAAACAAGGGCTAGATCTCGCCAACGCAGCCAAGAGGGGCTCGCCAGTGGCATTCACGTTTGGCATTGGACCCTGGTGCAAGGAAAACCTTTTCCTGGCTACCTAACTGCAGCATTAAACTACAGACTATCCATATTACCACTGGACTGCCAATCACCCGTTCTACAGTATACTGAGATTTTGACTTCAAAGGGGGAGGGTCTTCTGTTAGTGGATCCTCATTTACAGGAAACACCACCACACTTCCTGTAGCTCATTATTATTCCTATAGGCAGATAGAAGGGGAGAATAAAATGGTCAACAGGGGGCAAAACATGGTCTTGCTTAGTATGTTTTATCTGTCACAGGCTTTCTGTACGTTTGCTCGGGTTTAGGGACGGGAATGACCCTTATTCCTAAGCCAGAGTAGTGTTATGCACAATAGTTAGCACCACATTATATCCTTTCGGCTATCTAACATTGGCGTCACGTTTTGTAACTATAGAGCTTCAGTGTGTTTGGACTCTAAACGCTGTTCATGACTATCAACATCAGGGCCGTCTTAACAGCATTATAGGCCCCCGGGTAATGCAGTGCATTGGGCCCTGCCTACACAACCACTCGCAGGAATAAACATTTTTAACTGAAAATGATGTCAAATTCTGGTCTGCAAGGGCCCGCTATGCTTGTGGGGCCCCCGGGCAACTGCCCAGCGTGCCCATGCGTTAAGACAGCACTGATCAACATTCACATTAGCCTAACACCCAGGGTTGCCACCGTTCCAAGAGAAAAATACCAGCCATCTGTTCACGTTTTAAGATCCTGCAAAGGCCCGGACATGATACTTAAATAGAACTTTATATGAAATGGTCTCTATTCATTTTTAACATGGCTTTTCAGTCTTTGTATAGTTTCATCGGCAGCTATTGAACACATTCTCAAGTGTTTTATTCTTATGTTTATGGTTTAAAGTATGCACTGATAGAGGGGAATAATACTGATTTTTGAACCGGCATGGTCATTAAAATATCGGTCCTGCCGGTATAAAACCAGGCAGTTGGCAACCTACTAACACCACAAGATATCAATAAATGCTACAGTTACTGCTATTTCATCCAACCCCAAGGCCAGAGTCGGTAACTTTTGGGTATCAGTCACCAGTCTTAACGCCTTGCTAGAATTCGATATATATCTTGTACATAAACCCCCAATCGCTTTAAGTACTCTGTCTTGAGAGTGAATGTCTTATTCAGTTCCTTTTCTCTTTGGGACTCTGCTTGACCGACTCTCGACTGTCTTATCCCATCATGGCATTCAACGCGGCCCTCCCATTTAATGGGCACCCATGCAACTGCAGCTCTGGGAATCTGTCTCAACGCCACTATACTGTCTTGTAAGGAGGTCAATATTGAGAATGCAAAAAATGTGGAAAACAATAGTCACAAGACTCTTCGCAGAGTGACTGACTGCATATTTTATCAGCTATACGCAGTCTAAAATCATATCAGTCGTGTAGTCAAGGTTGAGTTTTCGAAAGACACAAGAGGCTTGAGTTTTGCAATTAGTCAACAGCAAATATTTGGAGTGCTCCGTAGTAAAACGATACGTTTGACAAATCTAGCAGGTTCAGACTTGTTATTAGAGATAAAATCTTTTGGTTGTTTCAGAAATTCACCAGGAATAATAGACTTAAGGAAGGCTTGTTTAGCTTAAACCAAAGACACTTGTTAACCATTGACCCTATTGCCCTGGCACCAATGATGGCCTCTACTTTTTAGGTCGAGCCTGGGCAGCGCATGCGTTGCTCTGCGGCATGCTGTATTGAGGTATCGCAAATGCGAGGCCTATTGCATTGCAAATGCTTGTTTGCAGTGTAATAGAGCAGGATTGCTCTACAACGCCTGCTTCTCCCTCTCTTACGCTATGCTTAAGATTCTGCTAAGGTGAAATTGTGGTTGGCATCTCCAGAGGAACTGCGCATGGTGCGGGCATAGAGTCAGTTTCCTTCTGCTTTACATCAAAGATACAGCTCACTGGCGTGTTCAGTTGCTAGAATTTCCCTGAGACTATAGTTTGAGGCTTAATTGGGTGTATTTTGAGCAGAAAGAATGAATAAATGCACTGATGAATACAGAAATATAATATATATTTCTGTAACAATTTTTAAACATGAGAGTCCTTCACTGTGAATGGAAGCCCTTACCCCTTGTGCTACAGCAACCTCAATTTAGATTTCAAACTAAATAAAAGAGAATTAAGCTTGGATAACAGAGGTCACCTTATCTAACTCTCGCTTTTAAATTATCCACTAAACTAATTTCCCCTTATAGAGATTATTATTGTTAGTCTAAAAAAAAAAAAAAACACGACTCGCTACTTTTTTCCTTTTCCCGTGTTTCGACTCAAAAGTTCATGTTCTCTACTTTCCTTCATGCCCGCCTCTAAATTTGTCTCAGGACTATGAGCTCAGATTCATCAACAGGGAGTGGGCTCCTTGGTATTTTTTCAGACACAATTAGTCATCCCACAGCCTCCAGCCAAACATTTTAGGATGGATAGCAGGTATACCAGAAACAAATCAACATATCACAACAGGGTTTCATGGCCACACACCCAGCATGTTAACAATATCATATGATCAACACTTTCGAGCTGGGAAATGGGTTAATTGGATACGGCTGATGACAATTTACATGCACCTATGTGTTTCAGTATGGTAGGTGGATAAAGGGCACAGAGCATATTGTCATTATCCATTCGTATTACATTTCCTTTCGCTTTTCCATACAATTCTTAGAAGTTTTCATAGTCATGCAAAATTGGATGGCAAAAACAGCCCCACACTGGCCAAGCACATTCTTTTTTGTTTTTTTAGGCCAGAATAGTTGCCCTTTCCTGCCGTCTGTGTTCCTTGGCCATAGTGAGAAAATACAAAAGTATATGGCTCGGTCCAAACTGAGGTGGCATGGTGTGCAAAATAACGACGGATTGGGAAGCAGCCTAGAGTGATTATCAGTGGCTGAGATTAATTCAAGCATTCCATCCATCAATGTTTTGTATCCTTATGTTTTGCATACTTATTGTGCTTTGTATACTTATTATGGTGAGAGAATCCAGGTGCACACTCTCTGGGTGCATATGATGTATTGTATTGTATTGTATTGTAATTGCATTTATATAGCGCTTACTACCCCTGACGAGGTGTCGAAGTGCTTTTTCGGCGAGTAGCACGCTACTCCGAAACCCATAAAGGATTAGTGTTGAATTAGTATAGTAAAATATTAAAGTAATTTGAGTGGTGGATAGGTTAGTCAGTTATTTGGATTCAGAAGGATAGCGGAGGGATAGAAGAGGGAAAAAGGTTTGCATTTATATAGCGCTTGTTACCCCTGATGGGGAGTTAAAGCGCTTTTTGGCGAGTAGCACTCTACTCCGGAATCCATAAAGGATTAGTGTTGAATTAGTATAGTGAAATATAAAAGTAATTGGAGTGGTGGATATGTTAGTCAGTTATTTTGATTTGAGATGGGTAGGGGAGGGATAGAAGAGGGAAAAAGGTTTGCATTTATATAGCGCTTGTTATCCCTGATGGGGTGTTGGAGTGCTTTTTTGGGGAGTAGCACGCTACTCCGGAACCCATAAAGGATTAGTGTTGAATTAGTATAGTGAAATATGAAAGTAATTGGAGTGGTGGATATGTTAGTCAGTTATTTTGATTTGAGATGGGTAGGGGAGGGATAGAAGAGGGAAAAAGGTTTGCATTTATATAGCGCTTGTTATCCCTGATGGGGTGTTGGAGTGCTTTTTTGGGGAGTAGCACGCTACTCCGGAACCCATTAAGGATTAGTAACAAAATGGGACTGACTATATTGCACAGCTCCTAAAGGGCAGCTCCATTTTGCTCAAACTGGTGACACAATTACATTGCCTACTGTCAGTTCCAAGGAAGATTCGAGAAGCTCAAATTAATTCTAAAAGATTGACAGGGCTGACATTTTAATTACGGATTTTTTTTTTTTTACTTTACAAATGTGTAATTTTTTCCACAATTGCAGCATAAAATAAGTCAAGCTGTCTTAATGTTCAGGGATATACTGTTCCACTGTGTGTGACCTGCTGCCTCTCTACTTATTGCCAACAAAGCTAATGAGGACAGCAGTTTCTCTAACTGGCTGGGATTTCGAAATTATATTTTATTATAATTCTAGTTGTAGGAAGAAACTGCTTCTAAATGCCAACGAGCTCATTACAGCGTGATGTATAACAGTAAGCAAGGGCACAGGAGGTGGAAGGTAAATCAAATGAGGGTTGGCAGTCATTGTGTAGAAGCAAATTCTATTTTCTAGACTAATTCCTTTCTTCTCATGAGGACTGTATGGAACATTTCACTGTGAAACAGAAGTAGCGCATCAGGTATTCTGGTTGATGCCTTATAATGGCTTAGGCAGCTACCCTGCAAGAATGGATGGGTGAGCCTTGCAAGGAGCGGTGATTCGTAAGGATTGGATAAAGTCATGTGCGACATATAGGAAGTGCTTAATTTGTAAATAAATAAGTGCCAGGGCTCTCGTCAGGCGACCACTGCAGCTTGTGCCACACATTGCCCCTACCATGCTGCCAGAGATAGTGACAACACAACTACTAACCTTCACACTCCTACTAGTGTGACAATTCCAGGCCCCAAAGCTATAAGAATGGCTTGGGCGGAAAGGTAATAGTCATTTTTTTTTTTTTTTAATCTTTATTAGCATTTTCACAGATATAAACAAATCAGATTAAACAAAACAAATTACGTAACTTTATCCAGAACCCTCCCGTCCTCCCTTACCCACCCCCCCTCCCCTGGCTGACCAGTACTAGTAAAACCAATTTTATTATCAAATATCTCAAAAGAAAATTACAAAAAGAAGCAAAGCAGGATATTCAAAATTCATTATTCACAATTCAGATGGGTCCAATTCATTAGGGAGTCCAAATAGCTAACCCTCTAGCTTTTGCTTTACGGCCTTTTCTAGAGTATACAGCTCTTTCGAATCTATATATTGCTAGAAATCTTTCCAGCCAATGGTGGCCCGATGGAGGGATAGGATCGAGCCAATGAGTGGCTAAACAGTCTAAAAACTGTCAAAGCAATAAATAAAAAGGACTGGTTCTGACTTGAGAAAAGAGGACATCCCACCCCTAGTACAATCAATTGAGGTGAAAGATCAATTTCTCTACCCAACATAGTTGCCAAAATACTGCTAACACTTTGTTTCAAGGTATCTAAAACTGGACATGTAGCAAACATATGTACAATATCTGCTGCAGGAAACTGACACCGGGGACATGATGAACCTGGTCCTCTACCCCATTTAGCAATCTTGGCAGGTGTAATCTACAAACTGAACCATGTTTTGAAGCATTGTAGTTGTAAATTAGCAGCAATAAAAGATGTCTGGGCCAAGCATAATGAGCCTTCTATCTTTCCGGGTTCAATCCCCAGCAAACTTTGCCAACGATCTATATGCTTGGCCAAATCATCAGGTATTAAATCATTCAACATTTTATACAGTCCCCTAAAGTGCTTGAACCTTTAAATAGTTCATCCACCAACCTCACCCTAGAAAAACCACACGCACCTCCCATCTTTTTGCTTATAAAATCTCTTATTTAGAGATATCTAAAGAACTGTCGATTGTCTAACTCAAACGTATCCCTTATAACATCAAACAATAAAAACTCAGACTCATTTATAAGATCTCCAATTATCCTAACTCCTTTGTCATACCAATACCTCATATGACCATCATTAAAGATATTAGGAAAACAGTTATTCCTATATATTGGTGTATAAGCATTAAAACGCCCAAGACCAAGTTTTTTTCTAACCAAGGTCCAGACCTTAAAAGCACAGATTAAGGTTTTAAATGTAACCCTTTTGTAATAATTGAATTCTATATGCCATAAAAGGCACCCCTTAGCCTCAGTTCCTAAAATCAACTCAAAAGTAGAAACCGAGGAGCCTAACCTCATTGTATCGTCCTTTTCATTTAACAATATCCCCATTTTCTGCAGCATTGCCGCCCAATGATATAGTTGAAGATTAGGTACTGCCCAACCTCCTCTATCTCTAGGCAAAGTTAGCAGTTTAAGTGCTCTTCGAGCGCGACAATTAGCCCAAATAAATTTAGAAAAGAGTTGATTCATTGTAATAAACCAGGCATTGCATATGGTCAAGGGAATAGCCCTAAAGAAATATAAAATCTTTGGTAAAAAAATCATTTTAATGGCATTGCACCTCCCTACCAACGTAAGTTTAAGGTTTTCTAAACGGCTAAATTCAGTTTTGAATTTAAAAATTAGGGGTTTAAGTTGTTTTCACTGATTTTGGAAACATCTGCCATGATTTCTACACCCAGGTATACTGCTTTCTGAACCACTCGTGTATCATTTATCTGAAGGCCATTTCCAACCAGGATTTGAGTTTTATTTTGATTTAAGCGATAGCCCGATAGTTTCCCAAAAATGTCTGCTTCATTCTCAATCTCGCTTAAGGCGTTAATGGGGTTTGAGGTAGTTATTGCAAGATCGTCAGCGTAAGCCAATATTTTCGTAGTCCCCCCATTGCTCTGCACTCCAAAAATCAGATTATTAGCTTCAATCCTCCTAACAAGCGGATCTATATAAAGTGCGAACAATAGAGGGGAGCAGGGACACCCCTGCCGAGTCCCTCTACTAATAAATATCGGGTCTGACATCTCCCCCATGATTGAAATTCGTGCTGTCGGATTTCTATACATTGATTTAATAGCCGTGATGAAGTTTTCTCCTAATCCTCTATTCTTTAAGGTTGCCCATAAAAAAGACCAGGAGACCCTATCGAAGGCTTTCTCCGCATCAAGCAGGATAAGCCCGATAGAGTCCCCGGTGATACCTGCCGCATCAAAAGAGCAATAACCCTCTGAATGTGGTCTATTGTACTACGTCCCGGTACAAAACCATGTTGGGTTGGGGAAACTAAATTCTTAATAAAAACCGCAAGGCGAGTAGCGAGTATTTTAGCAAATATTTTAACATCGCTATTTATTAAAGTAATAGGACGATAAGATCCCATTTCATTAGCAGGCTTTCCTTTTTGGGAAAGATAACTATATTAGCTGTTCCCCAAGACCTCGGGGCACCATGCCCTTTTGGGCTTTCAAAAACACGTCCTTCATTATTTCTTGTAGGGAAGAGGCAAAAATTGTATAAAACTCTCCAGGTATAGCGTCTGGTCCTACTGCCTTTCCATTTACCAATGAGCAAATAGCACCGTGAATCTCTTCTATTGTTATTGGAGATTCTAAGGCCTCTCGCTCTTCTGGATTTAATTTCTCCGCTGGAGCTCCCGACAAATAATTCTGCATTATTTCCTCATCATTGCAAATATCCTCGCTATAAAGTTTCTGATAAAAACGGTGAAAGGCAGCTCGAATTTCCCAAGGTTCTGTGACCGACCCTACCCCCGGATCTTCTATGACTAGTATACCTCCTTGGGATGTCCGTTGTCTTGCCCGAATCGCCAGCACATGACCCACTCTTTCACCACACTCATATAGTTTGGATCGCCACGCACAATATTTCCCTGCTGCTTTTTGATGATAATTCTATGATTGAGGATTTAGCAATAGCAACCTTGGTTTGTGCCTGTTCTACTTCTCCATTGTTAGTGATAGCCTGTATCAATTGAGTTTCAGCTTCACTTAGATTCCGATATTGTTCCTGGAGATAGTTTTTCTCATTTGCTTGTGCAGCCCAACCATATCTCATTGTTTCCCCTCTGATCCCAGCTTTGAGTGCATCCCAGATTGTCTCCACCTGCGAGCTTTCTCTATTTTCTTCTAAAAATCTAGGAATCCATTCCCTCATATGTTGCACATAGTCCTCCTCATACAATAGGGCTCTATTGAAAGTCCAACGAGAAATAGGGGGTTTTACTGTCTGTAGTAAGACCTCCAACACTAGTGGGTTGTGATCGGACATCACTCGAGGGAATTTAAATATATTGGATTTTGTCAGTATCTCCTGGGACACAAAGAAATAATCAAGCCTAGCATGGGTCTGACGTGGAGCTGAAAAAAAGGTATATCCCGCATCCTGAGGTTTTAATATGGACCATGCATCAGAGAGAACGTGGGTTTTACATAAATTAGAAAGCGCTTTAAAGACTTTGGGTTTCCGTCCAACATAGGGTCTACCACCTATTTTCCCAATTCGGTTATCTAGATTTAAATTAGCATCCCCACAAATAATCAGGGGTAAAGGCCAGCCCACTAGTTCAACATTCAACCACTCAAATAAGATTGGATCGTCAAATATCGAACCATATAGAGAACATAAAGTAAAAGAGTAATCCTCGGAGTGACATTGAGTAATAACCCATCTACCATTTTGATCTGATTTGGAATGCGGGAACCTGAGTCCTATTCCCTTCCTTGCCATAACCGCCACCCCTCTCGTACGTGTCCCCTGCGTTGTAGCAGAAATCAGGCGATATCCTTCTAGTTCAGTAATCCCAAGTCTGCTGGCCTCAATATGGGTCTCTTGGAGACAGATTAGATCTGCCTTCAAATATTTTATATCAACATTAATCCTTCGTTTTTTCAAGGGATTATTAAGACCACAGATGTTGACTGAGGCTATCCTCAATTTATTTGACATCATTTTAAGTATAAAACATTCCCATTCTACTCCCCTTCCTGTTTTCCATTGATACAAACATATCTGACATATTTAATACAACCGACTGGATCAGCTCCCCCACCCGCCCCCATTTCCGCCCTATCCTCAGACAAAAAAGGTCCGCAAACCCTCGTGATGCCTCCTGCATGACGCTGCTCTCCCCACCACCCATCCAGCTCCACAAACAAGAAATCCAAACTGAAAAAAACCACAAAGAAAAGAAAAAAAAAAAACCAAAAAGTAAGAACGATTAAGCAATTTAAATAATTAGGCAACTAGCTCCATCTAATTTTTCAAAAAATAGTCTTTGTTCGGATCCAGTCACACCACTATCCCTCAGGTCCCTTTGAACTCCTAGTTTCTGAAATATCCTGAAGGTAGTCTTGAGCTTGTACTTCGGATGTAAATATTCTGGTGGTACCCTTATAAATAATTTTAAGTCTCGCTGGGCTAAGTAAATAAGCCTCTGCTCCTATCTTTTGAAAAGGCGAAATTAATTGGCGAAACCTCCACCTTCTTTCTACCGTAATATGGCAGAAGTCAGGTCTCACAAAGAAGGAGAGGCCCTCTGCCGATCGCTGTGCCTCAGGTCTAGCTTTGTCAAACACTGCTTGACGCAAAGAAAATTGCCCAAAAAAATTAAAATAGCTCTAGGTTTATCATTGGTTTTATTAAGATCATGTTTCTTTTTAAGCATGAGAGGAAACGATGCACCCGTTGAATCTCCTTTTCCCAATCCCATTGCCCTAGCTCAGGAAAGCCCCCTTTCAATAGACGCAACACAAAGCCTCTAATATCGTCCCCCTCCACATTTTCAGGAATACCAAGGAGTCTTAAATTGTTGCGTCTCTGACGATTTTCAAAATCCTCAAGCTTCCACATAACGTCCATCATACGAGATTCGTTTGTGGAAGCTTGTCGGACTGAGTTCTCTACACCAGTCTCTACTGCTACTACTCGTTCCTCCAAAGCGGTCGTTCTCTCCGTAATCTCAGCACAGGACTTGTTCACTTTTCGTATTGCTCCTTGAAGCTTCTTTGTTGCAAGGTGGGCACGCTTATGTTCCTGTCTTGCTTCACCTTGCATCTGTTTAAGGGTTGTATATATTAGACTCATCGAGGGGGGGGACTCTGCTGCATTTACCAGCTTGTCAGTTGACTTTACAGATCCGTTTCCAATGTCACCATCATCATGCCCACCATCCTCACTCAGAAGTTGAGTGGTTGAATAGTCCCATTTTAGCTGACTATGATCAGATCCTGATTGACCAATCTCTTGTGCTACTCCACCACTTCTTTTCTTTTTCTTACGTTTTGCTAGGGAAGGGAGTAGCTTTTGAGTACTGGGATTAGAGATAGAGCTATCGGAGTCCATGCCAGAATTGTCAAAGTCTGTTAGATCACTGGGATTAGACAGTTCTGAGTCTTCATTAAGAGAAAAAAACTTTTCTCCATATTCCGATGTTCTAGGACACTCCCCCAATGTATCAATAGGCTTAGAATTTTTATCTAGATTATCCTTTGTATATGTATTTTCTTTCACGCTGCTATCCTTATCAATGATCATTTTTAATGTATATTGCTTTAATAATTGACTGTTGTGTTTACCTGAGACAGCGCTACCTTGCGGCAGATTGTCACAAGCGCCGGTGTCACAATTATGTAGCAAGCACCGGAAACCACCGGCTCAAATTAAGTACTGCATATACTATTCGCTGGGAGTGCATAGAATTGGAATAAGCATGATCAATGACTTTGCCACCAATCGCTAACGAGTTCTGAGTATCTGGGGGTTGGGGGGGGAAGGACCACACAGCTGCCATTTTTCAATAATCTATGGCTGCACGTGAGGCTGTTGCAGTTTCCGATCGTGAGGGGTACTCTACAGACGGTACAGATGGCGCTACCAGATTCCATCTGCACGTACCTCCACTCTGTTCGGGCCCCACCCTCCATGCCCAGGTTTCCTTCTTCCAGAGCACCTGGCTGGTGAGAAAAAGCAGCCCAGCAAAGTGTAGTAAGACAAAGGGTGACAATCTTTCACATCTGCACAACATACACGTGCGTTAGGAACTGGTACTCAAATCCAGTGGCGGCTGGTCCATAGGGGCGCCGGGGCAGCGCCCCACTAAGCAATCAACACAAAAAGAAACTGCTCACTGCAGTTCCAGCAAGAATGTAAGCAGACGAATTGACAGCTTTGACAATTCGTCTGTTTACATTTCCGGCCTGTGCTGGCAGCTGCTTCCAGGTGAAAGTGCGCATGTCAACCAACGCAGGCTGCACGCAGGCGAGAGCAGGAGTGCAGAAGATGGACTGCGCATCTGCGAGAAGAGCAATCTTTATTTCAGCTCCCCACTCCATTCACAATACATTAGGTATGCTGCGCATGCCTAGTGTAGTGCAGGAGTGTGAAGATGGGATCCTGCTCGGGCGGTGACGTACAGTCACCCTATGCCCTGTCACATGCCAGGATACAGCAGAGTAGCTGCCCCCAGTCGCATCCAGTCTTCTCATTAGCCAGTCAAGCTAAAGAGCGGGGAGAAGTTTTGTATGGCGAGAGGAGAAGTGATGCGACGCGGGACCGGAGGAGATGCCTGGTAAGCATTTTATTTTATTATTCAATACATTAAATGCCTCCCCCCCCGCGCGTGCCCCCGAGTCATGCCGGCCGCGACTGCTGGCTAGATAAACCCCGTAACTCCTTCCTTGGTGCCTGCCTAATTCCTTTATTTCCTAAATCGCTTTTTAACCAGAGGGCGGCCTTCATCTGTATAACCGGCGTCCTATCGCTACTGTTATCAACAGTTCGCGCAAACCAAGTGTGAAGTTGAAAAAGCTTTCGAGTGCACGTCCCCCCCCGTCCGATCTATATCTGAGCACTCAGCACCGAATGCATGAGTGAGGTTTAAATAGGTGCAGAGATGTATATTTGGTTTAAATGCGATACAAACACCCGTTTACATATAAAATAATATTTGATATGTAAACGAGTGTTTGTATGGCATTTAAACCGGTGAAGGAAATATTGGTTCACTTCAGATGAGGCAGAACTACAACTCCGAGGCTGCAGATCGTGGTTTAAATGAATGTCTTGGTGCCCTTGTCGCCATCTGGTCATTGCTTTTATTTACCCCACTTAGAATATTATAAAAGCAAACGTGAACATGTTTAGCAAGCAGTGTATAAATCTTCTACACAAAGTCATGCACCGCACGATCAATAAACAATTTATTGTATTTTATTATTATTCATTTATATAGTGCTTGCTACTCCTGACATCATGGCATTGAAGCGCTTTCCACCGAGCAACACGCTGCTGAGGAACCCAAGGTCAGGGGTTATTGGGGAGGGGGCTGGCTTTGAGGCCCCCATGATGGCGTACGTTGTTGTTGTTTGGTTTGACTTTGGGCAGCCTTTGAGGCCCTGCCTGACGGCGCACACTGGTACTGATAGGATGGGATATTAAGGTGAAGCATGCCTGCCACACATCTCCTATTTCTATGTCCCTAGTCTCGGAAGTTGCTTGCTACTAGTTAGTTTCGAATCGAATCTCGATTCTGAGTGCACTCTGACACCGATTAAAGCCGGATGGCGCATGGGCACGGACATGGGGGCTGCTCGCATGATGTGGATCCCCTGGACACCACCCCCGAGTGGGGTCTGGAGTTTGGTCTTTGATCGCCGGATAGAATGATCTGCAGAGGCTGGAGTGTTTGAACGAGCGGTGGGAGGGCAGGGGTAGGCTGGTGTTCAGAGCCTGGGAGGAGCGAGGGAACGGGCAAGGTGAGAAAGTGGAAGAGGTGGGGTGGCGAGGAGGGCGGCAAGCAGCATATAGTGAAGTGAGACAGAGCTTGTATGTGGGCCATGGTACTAGAATAATAGGGGTTGCAGACGAGGGTTGAGTGTTCTGGCAGAGCTTATGTGTGGGTCTCGGTACTGCAATAATAGGGGCTGCACAGAGGAGAGTTGAAGTGTACTGCCGACAGAGCTTGTATGTGGGTCATGGTACTAGAATAATAGGGGGCTGCAGAGGTGGGAGTGTACTGGCAGAAAATGTATGTGGGTCTTTGTACTAGAATAATACAGGGCTGCAGACTAGGGTTTGAGGTTACTGGCAAGCTTGTACTTGGGTCATGGAAGTAGAATAGGGGGCTGCAGATGAGGGGAGTGTACTGTCAGAGACTGGTCAGAGGTCTATGTGGATCTCGGTACTTGAATAATAGGGTGCTCAGATGAGGGTTTGAGTGTACTGGCAGAGATGCGCTTCTGGATCACGGTACTGGAATGGCAGGCCTACATTTTAGGACTCAAGTGTACTGGCAGAGATGTATATGAGGATCTCAGTACTCGATTAGTTAGGGGTGCAATGGAGACTTGATGTGTAGTGGTGGTGAGTAGGGTTGTCATTGCTGAAATGGGTGGTGCTTGGCATGACTGAAATGCCCTGGCAGTACTGTATAAGGTGGCCTCAGTACTCAATTAGTGGAGGAGCTGCAGGGCAGAATTAGGCGGATTTGAAGAGGCTTGTGCGGTTGACTCTGCATTAGACACAGTAGGACTGCACTGCTGCTCTGGCAGTGCTGTGTGTGTTGGACTCAGTACTGGAGTGACACTGGGAGCTGTAGGGGCGAGACTAGAGTGGGTGCAGACTGCACCAGTGACAGTCAGCGACGTACTAGTTAAGGAACTGAAGACTGTGAGGCTTTTGGTCTGTTGCAAAAGCCTGAAAAAAAGGACACTAAATTTGTCAAAGTTTTACACAGATGATCTGACAAATGCTAAACCACTCCACTGGGGGGGGAGATATTTCGAAATTTGAAGTACTTCAAGTAGTGTGAAAGCTTTGGGTTCCCTTCTTTTTAGGGCCTGTTTCCATTGGTTGTGTGTGCTTGGCTTGGGGGTCATTTTGCAAACAGACCAGTTAGAGGATTGGGCACATCTTTTATATGTTTCTAATGTTTTCTTGACACCTGTGCTTTAAAATGCTATATTTGGATCCCGTTTTTGCAACAATTGCAGTAAATATGTGGTGTAAAAGCCACCATTTTAATCAATTTTTTGCAAAATGTTCTTGCAGGCGGAAAACCCCGTTGCATTCTCCTTTTTCAGTTTGGGATCGCTCGCTCACACGGTGGACTAGGCTTGAAATTTTCACGGCCCACCACTTTCAAAATCCACCAGCCGCCACTGCTCAAATCCAGAAATGCCTAACCTACAGATGAGAGAACACCATTCTCTGTGAATATTGTGTTAAGGCAAGTGGGGGAAACGTTGTAAACGCCGCAGACACGTCCACTGAAATTGGAAGAAGGAATAAACTTCAAAGATTAACTAGGAAACAAATACATATTGTAACACCAGACGCCACGTGAGGTCTCGCCTGGTGCGCCATGAAAAGTGTTTCTGCACATCCCTGCGACTGCGCCCGAGAACTGGCGGCGGATATGTTTGCCTGTGTGCTTGTACCGACTGCACGAAGAAAGAAAAAAGAAACATCAGGTCCATGCGCAAATACATCGGAACAAAGCTCTCGCCTGCTGTAACCCCAGCCTTCGCTGCTGCTAAGCCCACACTTTGTTTGTTTTGGCAGCCATCACGCTCTTCCCACCTCCGCCCCTCGTTATGATATTAGCTCACAAAACATTATGGGATAACAGTGGGTCACGTTTCCGTGAGCCTGCGAGACACCGCCCGGAGGTTTAAATTTGTGCCCTTTAATTCCAGAGCTTCATGGCGTGTAAATGTGACGGAGATTTGCAAAGCGGGCCTTTTGCAGTGAGCTCAGCAGACCGCAGAAGACCCCAGATCCGCTTACAATGGGGGCGTCTTTTACCACTGCTAAACATCATGTAGCTGGATTTTACCATGCTTTGTGACTCTAGGGCAGTGGTTCCCAAACTTTTTAGAACCACGACCCACTTTTTACACTGACAAACTTTCGCAACCTCACTAGCCAGTAGCGGCTGCTACGGGGCAGTAGAGGTGGGGCGGGAAGAGGTTAAAATAACATTTTTTTAACTTACCTGCCGGCCGCCGCCTCTCCTCTGTCCTTTTCTTCTTCCGTCAATGCAGGAAGCAGGAACAGGAAGCGTCCAGACTCCCCTAGCCAATCACAACACTGCTAATAGCAGCGTCAAGATTGGTCTGAGCGCCGTGGTTCGGCGCTCAGATGGGGACTGGGAGCCTGGGCATGTTCGCCACCCAGGCTGTGCAACACAGCCCGGTGAAGAACATGGCAAGTGCGCATGACAGTTTAGCTGGCCCAAGACTGCCGGCCAAACCGTCATGCGCACTTTGAGAGTGCCACCCCGCCCCCCCGATCTGTGGGCAGTCCAGCCCGCCTCGCCCCTACAGAGGAGTACTGAAAAATAAAATGATAATAACATGCTGTTATTATCATTTTATTTTTCCTGTGGGGCAACGCTCCTCCGCCTTAGCGGAGGAGCCGCCTTCGCACCTAGCTTTAGTGGACATGAGGCGGGCGATTTTTTTTATGTAAGTAAAGCATTGTGTGGTACTGTACTGTCATTTACTGGCAGCACGTTTTCAACTGAAGGGGCCACTAAATTCTGCACCGACATACAGTTTTACTGATAAAACTATAGAGAGCACAAATGATAATGTCTGGAATTCGGGTTTCGGTGAATATTTACCATTTGTGTACCACCAAGTAAAGTGTCTTGATTTGTTTTGATGATATTTAAATCTTTGTTTCCATCACACTTCAAAATTACAAAAAAATGGGCTTAATTTTTTCTTTCCCAACTGCTGAAAGTGCATATTATATTTGCATGTATTTACATTTTCTTGTGCGTTACAAAAAATGACATCTTTGAGCCTTTCCTTTCAAACACATGTACCCCAGCAAGATTGTCACATAATTCCCTTTACCTTCCTTTCTCTGACTGCAAAGCAAGAGGAGTTTGTAAACACCAATAACCATGTTAAGAAAAGCAGCAAGTTGTCAGAAGACATAGCCTAACATTTGACCATAGTCGTTGAAGCACAGCAAATGTGACAAGATGAATACAGAATTTAAAGGCGTCTTTATTTATTGCTTGAACTTAAAGGACCCACCAAAAATCTGCTCAGAACCCACAGTCTGGGAAACGCTGCTCTAGGGTTACTGTGGCCAGCTTTACCAGAGACAAATACTGTCCATTTGTTTATGGTTTAAGAGGTTTTTATATAAACTCGTCTCTAATCATTTTTAACATGGCCGCTCTGTCTTTGTTTGTCAGTCAGCAATCATTAAGGCAGCCCCTGAACACATTTTAAAGTGCTTTCCACTTATATTTGCAGATTAAAGTATGTATTGATATTAAGTAAAAAAATAATAGCTTTAGGGGATTTTCATAATTTCTGCACCTGCTGGGACATTAAAATACTGGTCATGCTGGTAAAAAAACAGGCAGCTAGTATCTCTAGTTGCCACCAGACCGGTATTGTAAACTATGTGCCTGAGCTATATCTAATGAGATTAGGGCTAGTTGTGAATGCAAAATCGTACATTTTTGGGGGGGAAAATATGTGCAATGGGCTTCAGCAGTCTTTTTAGGGTCTGCTTGTAAACACTTTAACAAGGAGGCAAAAAATGGGCATTTCTTGAAAGAAAAAATTCTCACCATTTATTTCATTTATACGTGCAGCAAACATACATTGAACATGATGCAAAATATTCATGACCATCTGAATTCAAATAAACAACATATCAATAAATAAACCACCAGAAAATAACACAAATAAAGAAAATAAAGAACATGCACATGCAAGTTAAGGGAGTGAGCAATTGGGGCCAGAGGCAGTGGATGGGGTGGGCGGGGTGGGGGTAAGGGTTGGACCTGGTAAATCATTTAAATTTGAGGCCTGCCACATATCAGACAAACTTTGCCCTCCTTGACCCGCAGACGCCACCCGCCAATTAAGCCTCACAAAAAGATGTCTTCCTTTCGCCACCCAACTATCTCAATTCTTTACCGTAGATATGGGCTTTGGGCTCTTGGTGTCAAGGGGTAAGGGATGGGTATCTGCTTATGTGGCTGTTTCTAGTTCCTTGCTGAGTACTGCTTATTATTGACCATGAGGAGGTGGGAGGTGGACTAGCATCGGAGGACCAACTCCCTGTCCTCATGCTTAGGGACATCTCTCAGAAGGGTGTCAGGTAGCCCACACAATGATGGCTCTAGTATGGTTCTAGGTCAGCATCAGAGCTCCTCCATTGGAAAGCTGTGTATTCCCGAAAATTTTTAGGGGGTATTTGTTTGAACAAGGGGATGGAGTATGTGGTACGGATTTAACCTGGTGAGTGACCAACCAAGAGTCGACTAAACATCTCAAAATGATGTTCAGAGCCAGGAATGTTAATCTTTAGTTTGCACAGTAAATGTTATGCACAAGCTGTGTTTATGATGAAAAAATTAGAAATGGGGTATTGTATTACTGTAATAAAGACGACCCAAGATGTATTCTCAAACCACAAAAAAAATGTTTTAGCCCCTGTCATTGTGTGGTTCTTGCTCTGAGTCACTCCCCACTCATGGAGTCCAGTCCTATGTACATGTGTCTCCCTGTGCGCTCTGCGGAGAGGCCAAGGATTGGATGAACATTTAGTCAGGCACCATCAGAAACTCACACTGTCTTCAGCCTCAGCGCCAGAGCTCTACATTATGCCCAGTTATGAACCCCCATTCACACCCTAAACTCACCAGTAAGCTCAGTGTGTGTACAAAGGACTCACTTGTTGCATGAAAAACAAAATACCAGAAAGGCATCTGGCGAAAGGAATACTCCTAGGAAAGAGAGGGACAAACAACATTCAACAATAAGTAAAACTTGCAGAATGTAACAGGGACTGCATCATTGGCTTTGATTATTAGGATCCTTGCACACATTCTCGAGAAATAAATCATTGTTTTTGCTTGTAACATTAAGGATATGAATTCAGATAGGTCCCGGTAGAGACCCACCTCAATGCCTGTTTTTAATTACAGCTGAACCTGAGCACTTGTAGGACCCACCACAATTAAAGACTGGCGGACATGCCAAGATCTGAAAGCACCTGGGAGGAAGAAAACAATGGTTATCCCTCCCAAATCATAAGTTCTGGTATGTAAGAAAGTAAAAAGTTAAAAATGCGGGGACAGCTCAAATGTACAGATGGTACTTTTGAAATACACTACATTTCTGTCTCCATCCCCACTCTCAAATGGCCACTCTTTCCACCCCTTCCTCTAAAATATTGAAGATTAAGGTAAAATACATACAAATCTTAGCAATATCTCAATGCCCCCATGCAACCTCTAAAATAGAATTACTTGTACACATCATTCAAGCACAGTTAACAGTCAAAATAACTCCAGAAATAAATTTGGATTAAGTGGAGCTACAGCAGTGAAAATTTTTTATCCATAGAAGTCAGTATGGTCAGATTTTCCACCCATATTTCAGGTTTGTAACTATCGCCCTGATTATGTGTTGTATCTCCTTTTGTTCAGCATGATCAATCCTAAAATAGGCTTACTCTAGGCAAAGCAAAACTACTGGCCCCAGCAAAACCTTTCAGCCCTGAACATTCAGATAAGTCTTTAATGGCCAAGCATTGCCCAGGAGCAGAAAATCTCAGAATACAGTCAATCAGGAGATATGGAATCAGGGTGCCATCTTCAAACTACCACCAGTCATACATTACAAATAAGACAGAATAGCATGTAGCCATAATTTAACCCAGTTTAACTCCCAGGACCCCTTTGCAAATGTTACACATTTTATTATAAAAGGGATGGGGGACCAGTTGTGTTTCTAACCAACATATATCAGTTAATGGCTACCACTCTTGATACAAAAAGTCACCACTCAAAATCAAAAGCTAAGGCAAATAAACTATTGATTAATATGTACCATGAGCTGCTTTGCCATGTGAAACAGGGAGGAAAGGCACATGGTAAAAGGAATAGCGTGCTTTTTAGAATGTGGTGGCTTGCCACATTCATGATCAAGATTATGTGCCACAGCAAAAGCACTTGCTACACATTGTCGAAGCTGGAAACCACCCAATATAGCCTTCGAGAGGCCCGCTCCAGCGATAAAGGCCCGAGCCGAAGGCAAGGGTCTTTATCGAGGGAGCGGGCCTTTAATGGCCAGTAGAGCCTGCTACAGAGGGCTTTAAGGCTATTAGAACATTTCGCCCCTAGAGAGCAGAATGTTCTATTTTGTAAAACACAAAGGGCTCATGGAGCCCGAGGGGGTTGAGATCCCCTCAGGCTCCGCGAGGCCTTTGTTAAACATTGGAATGTTAATACTCTGGGTTTCCACCGGCCATTAGAAGCCCGGAGCACTCCATTGTTTTCAATGGAGCTCCCAACATTCCAAAGTTCTAATGCCAGTTACATCATTCTGCCGCTTAAGACGATCCTTGACTCTCTGCTCTAACTAAGACATTAAAAGAGTGAGGCGACTCTTGGGCTAAGGGATGTCGGGGTGCTAGAGACAACAAAGCGGTGCTGATAGCCTGAAAACAATATAAGGATATGGAAGCTGTGGGTCAATATGATAGAGATTCATCCAAAATTCCTTTTCATTCTGTTGAATCACAAGAGGTTGGGGACTTTGAACACCATCAAAATGAGGAGTGTTTTCACAAGGAGGAAAGTATGCCCTTGACACTCCTACAAAAGCATCCTTAACTTGAAGAGATTCCTACCACTGCTTGTGCAGTGGTCTGTGGTTTTAAGAAGGCTTTGCTCTCTGCCTCTTCCATCTGTCAAGGCATAAACTTGATCATAGGACTGAAGCGAACCACAATAGGGTAACTTTGATAGCGTACCCCTGGCCACGAAGGTGAGGCAAGCACCCCGTCCTTCGCTGTGTTTATTCCGTCTTGGTTCAGAAGTTCTTACATCTTTAACGTCTCAAAAATGGCTCCAGGAGAAGATGCCAATGCTTAATCCTTAAATTGTGAAGCTTTTTAGTAAAAAAAAAATGTTATGACTCATTTCCTCTGAGATCTGAGAACCGTAAGAGGTTTACAATATGGTGCCTACAGGGAGACTTAAACAGAGCAACTCTGAGCAAATCACCACGAGAGGCCGCTGTATTAGCTACAATCCAGACCATGTTCCATTGATTCAAATCACTATAAAAGTGTTTTTTCTAATAAACAAGTGTTGCCTCTGTTTTTTGCTATGAGCTGGTCTATTGTGGAAAATTATATTAATGGTGTACGTTTTCTTAATTAGCCGAATCGACCATTTTGATTGTCATGGGTGTGACTTATGGCTACCATTCATCGAACAAAACACACATTTGTGTTGTAAAAACAGAGATCGGTTGAGAAATACCAATTTGTGGCTTGCTCTAGAAACTAGGTCACAGTGGCACCAATGTTTTCAGCAATTAACGCGCCGTCAGAGTTTATGGAAATGCCATTTAAAGGCTGCGTGGCTTCCTGTGCTGTGGGCCGCAGACTGGACAAAGCTGCACTGTGCCAAGACTCTTCATCTCTTAGGTGCTAAAGAAGTCAGCAAACGGCAAAACTTCCCAGTCCCTCCTTGTTATGGTGATGAACAACCTCCTGTCTACCAGACCATTATAGCTCTTGCCAGCAGACACAGAACATGGGCAAGTCACAATATCAAGAGAGTGGCTAGCTAGGGCTGCCACCTACTCACGGCTGTTTGGACCTACCCAGGGCTTTAAGTGGGGCGGGTCCTGCTGGTGCTCAGCAACGGCAGCTCCAAAAAGCAGGTGCTAAGATGGGTCCCTATCAGGCTCTCCATTTCTGCCCTCACCACCCTCAGGGTGAAAAATAAATCTCAACTCTGCAGCAGCGCCACCCTTCACTGCCTTTGATGTAACAAGACTCGTTATAGTTCATTCACAGTCTCATCATTTCAAAACGGAAGCATTTTAATATTATATACAAAAAAGCCAAAGTTGTTGCTCATTTATCTTACGCAACTAACAACCATTGACAAAGCCAATAGTTCTGGCTTGTTGCGGGTGTATTGTTGCATTATATATCTGGATGCAATGACAGAAGCAGCAAAATACCAGTCAGGCAACACATGACGCTAAGCACAGATTTTTTGCTTACGTGTTCTTAAGCCACGCCCTTAATAGCAGTGGCCATGCCCCTTCGAGAGACCCCCCGTTTTTTCATCCCACTTAAAGCCCTGGACCTACCTGCCTCGTTTTAGAAAGCCTCAAGCATTGTGGGACTGGTAGTCAGGAGTTGTTCCTATTAGACCAATTGGGCGAGTATATCTGATAACTATTTGTGACAGAAAAGCCCAGGCCTGGAAAAGTGGTGTAGGGATGGCATCCCTACTAGAAAGCAAGCTAGGCAGCGACAGGCATTGGCCGGTGATGCATCATTTACCTCCACGTTGCAATGTAATTAATAGCACTTCAGTTGCGCTTATTTTATTACTTTCAGAAGCCTGAATGGGTCAGACGATCCTGCTGGGCAAGTTGGACACAGATCACTGCAGCAGGTGTTCATTCCACTGAGTTATCTTAGTAGGATATTTGTTTTTTTATTTTGCACTATAGGTTCAGCTTTAATTTATGTGTGGAAGTACATAAGGCTTTTGTCTCTGTTCTGTGGATTCATTTGATGGCAGTGTCTAACACGTGCTACTATGTGCTGTACAGATTTTCTGCATAAAACTTACAGTTGGCTTAAAGTTGCACCACTTTTTTTTTTTTGACAATGCATTATAAATATCTAGCAGAAAATAACTCACATGGTAAATTCTACTAGTTAAATAAAGTGGTCAGCTGGAGCAAAAAGACCCCCAATAAATCAAGCTAAAATGGAATTAGAATAAATTGGGGATTCTTCCCTAGAAATTCATTAGATGTTCCAGTGGCGGTTGGCAAAAATCAGGGGTGGCGGGTGGGGGTGTAAAAAAAGAAAGAAAAACAAACTTACCTTATCGCCCCTTCCCTCCTCCGTTTCTCCTCCACATCGAGCTAGAAAAGGAAGCACCCAGGCTCCACTACGCCAATCATAACGCTGCAATGCAGCATTGTGATTGGTCTGATCGCTGTGGTTCAGCGCTCAGACAGGCAGTGGGAGCCTAGGCATGTTCTCCACCCAGACGGCCGGCCAAACAGTCATGCGCACTTACAGTGTGCCACCACCCCTCCCACTGCTCCTCTGTCATCAGAGCAGCCCTGCCCCACCCGCAAAGCTGCAGCAGCAGGAAAAAATAAAATGATAATAACCTCGAATTATTATCATTTATTTTTCCTTTATTTCACTGCTGTAAAGCAGTGGGGCGACGTGGAGGAGCCGCCACGGAGATGTTCAGAAACTCATAGGCTGGAATCTGGAGAAAGTAGAAGCCAAATGGAATTTCAACAGGATTCCCACAGTTTACAAACGTGTAAAACTAAGTCAAAACAAGAAGGTTTGCAGCAGAAAGACACCTAGGCACAGTTTACCTAGTGAGAATATGCATAGTGAAGTTACCATTTTACTCGTCATCAGTGTCCCTTGTGTTCTACTACTGGGCTTTTATTTCGCTAACCAATGCATTCTGAAAGTGGTAGCATTTTTCTGCCTATATTGAAACAAGCATTAGCAAACCAATGTATCTGGCTTGCATTTTGAGTATGGACTAAAACAATTTTAAAAGAAGTGAAAAATCAAACAGTTTTTCTGTAAATAATGGATCTATGAGATGAAGAATTTAATGTGCGATAGCGGCGGATTTGGTGTGCTTTTAAGATGTAAAATGGACTACCATGTATTTTAACTAACTGTACCAAAGGGACTCCAGCCAGATTGGACCGGGGCAACGCAAGGTGATGGCGGGCCCCGAAGAAAGGTGCAGGCCGAAGCGGACCAGTTCATCCAGGGATTGGCTTGCAGGAGGGTGATGGAGTCGCCTGGGCAGATGGCAGGGGCAGCCAGGCGGGTTTAAAAGGGAGTAACAGCCCTAATCACCGCTACCTGGTTTTCGCCTGACTGCCTCTGACGACCACCGATATGCCTGAATCCTGGATCTTCCTTTCTTTGGGACCCAAGAAGGATTTTACTCTTTTCCCACCCTCCCATCCCTGTAGATAGCCTCTTTCGAGGGAGAGGGAGGATGTTATGGATGGGGAGGGTTCTGACAGGGAAGGAGTCCTGTTTGGACACAAAGAAGGTAGACAACCTTGCTTGTCCAAATGCAAGTGGAAGTGCAGGCGAATTCAAGTTGAAATTGGAAGCCTTTGGCTCTAACTGGGCTTGGGGTACTGTGGTATATAGAGAAAGGCTCAGGACACACGCTACAGCGATTGTCCATAGCCTCCCACGGTACTCCATTACATGGCCCTGGGGCTGTTGCAGGATGGGGACTGCACCAAGGTATGGCCCAGTTACCCAGGCCCATCTCCCACTTGGGGCTAGGGAGATCCCTTCATTGGGTTGGCTCTGGCATGGTTGTGTTTTGGGGGTCCAGATTTCATGCTGGTCCACGCTCCCTCTATCTTGAAGGGGCAGGTGAGTTCACATTGTGATGTGCAACTTGTTGTGGGGGTATCACGGTCCCCAAATCAATTGGAATAGTCCATGCCATAGGTGCCTGGGGGCTGGTCAACCATGACTCCTTTAAAAGCTATTGTTAGGAGATTCTATGTATTAGTTATCCCCAAAAAGGAAGTGATGACTTATTGTAAATAATATACAAGAATGCTGTGAAATGTTTTTAATGTTGTGTTTATGAATTTGTACTAAATGTGACCTGAGAATTGTTATATTCTCTAATTCAGGAATGTCGTTAGCTAGCCTCTGCTTTTCTACCGAGAAGCTGCCAACCTCGCGGGGGATGGGAAGCCTTGGATGGGTTGATTTGAATAGGTCTCGGTACGGTCCCCCACCTGTAAAATGTGCCCCAGTTCCAAGAAATGAGGCAGGATTTACCTATCCGTGCGAGGATGTCCACCTGCTAATGTATCATGTTCATCAATTTTTGAGGAATACAGTTTTTTAACCTTTTTACTCTGAGAAAATCTGGGCCTCCTCCACATGACAAAAGTTTATGTGTTCTCCCTATCACTCTGTAAAATTGAAGATGCTGCGCACAAGCGTGAACATTCGAGGGGCCCTGGAGGATGACATCCTCCACAGAAATGTAAACAAAAGTGATATGCAGTGGCGGGTTTGTATCTCTCAAAATAGGCGCATTAAATGTTAAATAATGTGAGAGAAAGACATGAACATTCATTGCATGCAAATCAAAAGTCATCCATTTGGGGTGGTGAACCACAGGATTGGACGGCTTCAGCATTACGGAGAGCGTACTGTGGGCCATCACATAGTGAAGAGATTTTGTAGTTGTCTTATAAAATTACTTCAGTTTCTAAAGAGTGCAATGAATCAGAGTGGGTCTGGAATGCACAAGAAGAGATTTAGGAGGTCATTTAAAGTTGGGCAGGCGACCCATCAGGTTTCTCGCAGATTGCCTTTCTTGGTGTCCCGAACAGGGAAATCTAGTGATGGTCGCCCCACCTTATACAGGGTGGATCAACCGTAATGACCCGGCAGCCCTGTGGCGGAAAGGTTGCCAAATCAAACGTTTATTCTAGTTCCACCATTTTAAGACTCTACCGGCAAAAACTCTTCACCCACCTCTAAATGAGGCAGAAGAACCACAAGTTTGCCGGGATTGTTGAAGTGCCAGTTTATATCGGTTCACCTGTCCACTGAACTCTAAATGAGTCCCAGAATCTCTGGCGAACCTCATGCAGAACAAGCAGCCAAGTTCTAGAGGCAACACCACCGAACAGATAGTAAAAGATTAAACAAAGTCTGGAATAGAGCTGCCAAATTTATTCCCCAGGAATCTAAATAAAAGAATTGCAAATCTTTATACCCTTATAGACAGTAGGGGCAGGGGGCAAAATAGAAACAGCTCAAAACCTCAGTTCTATAAACGCAGTGAATGAAGCATCGATATTCTAGGAGATGAGTGCTTCTAGAACAAAGAGCCATGAAGGAAAATACATAGAGTTTGGTTCAAAAGGGAAAAACCCAGAAGTGATTCAAGGGAGTTATTCACCATAGGGGGTACATATAGATGGATCCAACTTCAGCAGGGACAGTAGTTGGGGGGGCTGGAGAGGGGTGGGGGGGGGTGTTGGTCAAATAATTCAGAAAGGCCATGAGAAAATACAAAGGACTAACACTAGTATGAGTGGAAACAGCTTAAAGCTAGCTGCCCACAGACATACATGAGTTGGGGTAGGTGGGGCTGGTGGTACCGGTGCGTCATTTGTTCCAGAGCAGGAGTGGAAGGTTTCTTAAATACGAAACCCAGAAAATCGAAAAGAATTCCAACCCTTCCTTTGGGTAACAATTTCGCTGGATTCTGATAGTCACCAACCTGCACAGACCATTTAAACACCCTAATTAGTCAAAAGGATAGTTAATCAGATTGGTCCAAACATTGGAAGATGACTGAAACCGTACATGAAACTCTTTTGTGTGTCTGTTTTGGCATTTTGTGGGTAGGGTCTCTCACTGTGACACAATATTCAACTTGGAGGGTGGGGAAGTGGCACAATGGCAAAAGGAACAGACGTAACAGTCTACTCTGTCCAGCCCTTTCGGCCCATACTCTAATATCCATAAGAGATAAGCACCTCCACAGTACAATACATGCATAATCGAACATCTATATCCTACTGCTAGAAGTATAATGCGGTGCACCTGTATATCTTTTTGCAAAAACTAAAATATTTTCAATTATCAAACAAGTTGCAAACAGCCAAGGACAAAATAATTTAGCCATGATTCTGATAAAGACTCTACGGCCTGTCAAGTGGCAGTGTCACTTATCTCTTCAGGATAGTGTTTCATGCACTTCTTTGAGAGGAACAACAACAAAGCCCAGCTCCCTTTGACGCATCAGCCCCACGTAGGGTGTTCGGGTTTCTGTGGTATACTACACTTTTCTATACAGGATGTACTTTGTACACAAAAGGACCAATTGTTAGAAGGATCGAGAGTAGGGGAGGGACTTGTGTCTGTTGAAGTCACTTCTTTCAGGAGGGCGAATGTCAAGTTATGAAATAAAGTGTTTGTGACAATGACAAATGGCATGAAACTGAATATACACTTCCAAACCCAAGTACTGGCAGCATACTCCTCGACTGAAGAGAGAACAATAGTGGACAACAACACTAAATGGAACAAATGCAGACTAGTGTGTGAAATACAATACTTGGAAAGCTAAACTATTGCCAAAGGAGTGTAGTGAAAAGTGGCAAATATGCTACCACAGACTTGGGGATCAAATTACAAACCTGTTAGTTTGTTTATTCCATTTACAAAGCAGATGCGAGGACTTAACCCAAATCTTTCCCCCATTTATAATTCATGCAGTCACCTTTGTGTAATTGTCCGTGATAGTCATCATTTTACACTTTCCACACTTGAAATGTCTATATTTTTCAAGAGTAATGTTCAAAATAAAACTTTGTTCAACTTTTTTCAGTCACCTGTTCACTTTCCTTAGAAGACCAATATTTGATTTCCCTTCAGACAGGATGGAGTCAGATGAGATATGGGATGGCCACCATTTAAAGGACCTTCAGTGCAGGATCCCTTTCCGGTCAGCCTAGATCTGCTAAAGATGAAGGTAGAGAGGTTGGTGGACGCGGCAGAGGCCTCAAATGTTGGCATCTTGAGTTCCCCACTGCTTTGTGAAGGAGAAGATATAAAAGAAATTGTATCTTGGTCCTTAAGTTGTAATTATCTGGGAAAGATTCTTCCGACAGTGTTGGTGTGGTCAAGTATAGGACTTCCTATCCGACTTCCAAGAGGCTGAACTGAGCAATACCAGCAAGAACTCTTTAGTTTTGTGGGTGGCAATCTGGAGGAAAGGGATAACATTTTGGGAGAAATAGAGTCTTGTTCTTCCAGGGCCTTAACAATGGCAAAGAGGCAGGAGCTTGCAGAGGTCAGATGCGACTCTGTGGCCTCAGGATTTGAAGCAGTAATCTGGTACCTGCCAGGCTGGTTTGTGCAAGAAAACGCACATCGCGTCAGAGGTTGGGGCAGCCCTGAACCTTTTGTCCAACAACTGACATTTGTATATGGGTTATTTTTATTTCAATCAGACACCATCCTAGCATTATGTTTATTCCCTGTGTTTGTTCTACATCTCTCTCATTACTTGTAGCGTGTAAGGGTCATGGCAATTTTCCTATCAGGCTCTCAAACCTGATGTGATAAATCACTTGTTGAGAAAAGGGCCCCACACGGTCACTGGTGCACTCTCAGATGTGCACTCCATCACCAGGCACCACATTCTCACTCTCTGCTGCCCACTCCATCAATGGACCCTGCACCTTCACTGCTAGGCTCTCTGCTTCACACTCCAATCACGTGCCTCACAGTACCACAAATGGACTTTCCTTTGCACACTTCATCACTGGGCCCCACACTATCACTACTGGACTCTCTCGAATGGCCTAGTCAAGCATGAAATGAGAGTAGATCTTAAATTGTTTGTCATTTTTGTCACTGGTTCAAAACCATACACTCTTTTAGTTTCATTAGTCCTCTGTGGATGGAACTGTCCCATATACTCATCTCCGACTCACTGTACACAGTCTATGCCATAAGGATTATAGCAGTATTTTAGAGGGGAAAAACAGATTCCTGCCAGTGGCTCTATGCCAGGTGTGAAACCTTCAGTCAGTACCTCTTGCTTCCTGGTAGCTTGCAGGATACTGGGACAAGTGACCCCACATCTTTAGGCCCAAGTATGCAAAGACAAGAGTGGTTCATAGGTCAGACCTGAAACAGTGCTTGTTTGAGCCTCAAGGGGAGGATCAGCGTGCAATCAGTTGTAGCCACAGCTTCCTCTCGGTGCACCTTATTTCAGGGTTTAACCCCCTTGATAAAGGGTTGAAGGGTGAATAAAGTGTGTATACTTTCATGCTAAGGTGCATTTTGTCAAGAATCAACCCAAGTGAAGGAATCGTTGCACGTTTTCCTGTGGTGCTCTATAGCCACACCTATGATTTACAATATTATAAAAGGAAAATAAATGAAACAGCGCTCTTAAAAAGACAAATGTATTATTACTGTAACATGGCATGGCACATATGATGTCAAAGTTGACTAGTCATATAATGGTAAATACTGGTAATTTCCTGAACAGAGTGATTAAATCGCAGTTGTTAAAGCCTGCAAATGAGCCCCGAGGGTGGCATGCAGGGCCAAAGGAGCTGACCCAGCACAGCTTCTACAGCCGAGACCGCCGGCTCTGCTCTTATGCTGGGCCAGCCCCTGGACCAGTCTTATGCCCGAATGGTTTAGCAAAAATATCGCCTGGCAGAAATAAATGGCAGAAATAAAGTGTCCTTAAAATTTTCTCCAAAATATCATACCATTGCGTGGAGATTTATCATCACTTTTGGGGAAAAATTTTGTAGACAATGTTTAGGACAGCATATTTCAGGTAGATGTAATTACCGTGCCCATGGGCCTTTAAACAGCAGCTTAGCAGATATTCCGATATTGGCAGCCCTGGGCTCAGTTGTTCGCTCTCCTGTGCTGCCGCTGCAGGCGTCCCCGGGTTCGAACCCCTGAAGGGGCGGTCTGCGGCTGGGCCTTCCCGGCACTGCAGTAAAAACGTGCACGCCTGGTGGCTCCGGTGCGAGAGAGGTACATGTGTCTTAAAGCCTCGCACTTCCCTCCAGGAAGTCTCGTTTAACTTCATAACGTTCTCCAGGCTCTGAGAGCTCCGCCAGTGAATAATTCACGAGTTGTCATTTCTCATTCGACCATAAATTGCGGACTGCTCTGCGGGGAAGTCTCGCTTCGCGCGCCTTGTCCTCCACCCCCAATCAGCACAGCTGAAGCAGTCGCGCGCTGGTGCTGCGCCAACGGCAAAGAGTGAACTCACGCATCTCCCAGCAGTACCCACAACAGGATGGCACATTACTGTATTACGTTTGCATTTTGTGGTGGCCGGATAGCATGTAACTCTGTAGGACTGCGATGCATGGAAGAGTGTCATGTAACCTGTGGCGGCTCCTCCGCTATGGCGGAGGAGCCTCGCCCCAGTGCTTTTGAGCAATGCAAACTAAAGGAAATAGAAAATGATAATAACTTTGAGTTATCATTTTATGTTTCCTTTGCGGGTGGGCGGGGCTGTCCGCTCTCAGAGCAGTGGAGGAGTGGTTTGCACACTTCTAAGTGCGCAATGACTGTTTGGTCGGCCCTCTCGAGCCCCCCAAACCAGTGATGCGCACTTTCCCCGTTCTCCATGCAGGCTGCATTACAGCCTGCGTGGAGAACATGCCCAGGCACCCATTCCCTGGCTGAGCGTCCAACCAGGACGCTCAGACCAATTACAACGCTGCACTGCAGCGTTGTGATAGGTCAGCGAGCCTGGGTGCTTACCAATCATCGCTGCATTGCAGCGTTGTGCTCGATCAGTGGGGCCTGCTTCCTGTTCCTCGAGTTCCACGAGGCGAGCAGGAGCAAACATGCGGGATCAGCAAGAAGATACGTTTATTTATTTTTTACAGTTTTTTTAATATGAGCACCATGGTGACCCCCCCACCCCCCACCGCCGCGCAACCCCCACATCCCATGCGTGACAACCCCCTCCGCGCCCGCCCTGCCACCTGCGAGTTATGCCGGCCGCCACTGAGCCTGTATGAATGGTGTGATGTGCTGATCGAGGCGAGTTGTGCAATTCTTACCTTGTTTTTGTCGCTGCGTCTGCTACTGGTGTTTTTGCTTTTAAGGTTCGGGTTTTGACAGCTCAGCAGTGAAACACACCTTTTGCTCTTAAACAGGGCCACTGGAATTATGCGGCAGGGGAGGGTCAAATTATGCAGCAGTGTTAACTTAATTATGCACCAAGAAAAGGCACGTATGAGGTCTGATGCAGCACATTTTGTTAAGGAATTACTTCATTATTTTATCATTTTTACACTTGTTAACACTAGGCATACATTGCACCCCATTTATACCAGTTTAAAACACAAATATAAAATAAGCAACTGAAAGGTGTCCAGTCAACCTTTGCAAAGGGCTTCCAGCAGCAGCCTGTCCTACGGGCTGAGGGGCCATGCCCCCCCACCTTGTCCAGGCAAGAAGAGTGTCTGTCAGGCTGAACAAAGGTCAGACTGACAGACACCCTTCTTTTTTTTTGTTCAAATTTCTTTATTAAAATTTGTGTTCTCAAAAGTACAAAAACAGTGAATAACTACCATATATAAGTCCAAAAATAGAAAGGCATGTTGTCATACAAAGAAATATGCAATAGGAATAGGAAAAACAGAAGAGAATGAAATAAACGATGGAGAAAAGAAAGAAGAGAAAAAAAGAACAAGCATTTGCAATGCAATAGGTCTTGCATTTACGCAAGTTTAAGCTATTGGCATTGTAAATGACAATGCATTTTATTTATGTTTTAAAAACCAAAACATAAATAAAGGCATTGTCATTACAATGCCAATAGCTCAAACTCAGCGTAAATGCGAGACCTATTGCATTGCAAATGCAAGGCATCACGGACAACGGGAGAGCGGGACGGGGAGGGAGAAGGCATGGACAGCGGGCGCGCGGGGGGGGGAGAAGGCACGGACAACTGGAGGGAGGGCGGAGGGCAAACAAGGCACGACAACAGGAGGGAGTGGGGGGGATAAAGAAGGAACCAAAGCACGTTGTGCCTGCAGTAAGAGAAACTGAATAAAGAAAATAGTGCTCACAGTCTAAATAACGCATACCGTGTAACAACCAAAGTAAAGGGGCCAGTCGCCATGGGAGGTGACAAATGAAGAGGAGGCGGTACTAAGGAGGGACTAACAAGCATATTTTCGAATCAGAAGCCAGGATTTAGGACAATGACAAGCCAATGGCAAATATGGGCGGAGAGTGGGCCACTCCACCACAACAAGTCTCGCAGAGCAGCGCATGCGCGCTGGCTCAGGCTCGACCTAAAAAAGGACGGACAGCCAGGAGACAGACATGCGCTAAGGCTGTCAGCTGCCTGAGCTGAACTTTGCTAGGGTGAGGATTTCACAGCCCTGCGGGTGTGACCTCCTTAGACTGGCTAAAGACCCTCCCTCTCGTGACAGAAGGGAAGCGTCACTGATTGCCTCGGATCTGGGCGCTTCAGTTTTAAGCGCTGAAGAGCCCAGGGCTGAGTGTCAATCAGTGACACCTCGTCACAGAGTAGGGTGGGGTCAGCAGTCTCATTGACCCCATCCCACTCTGTGATGAGATGAGATTGGGAATCCTGCCTCCCCTCATTGGCTGAACATCAGCCAATGAGGGAAGGCAGCAGTCCCAATCCTCCTGGGGCTTCCCTGTCAGAGAACTGCTGTTGAGGTAAGTTTTACGTGTTTTTTGTTGCTTGATGCATGCGTGCATGTATGAATGTATGTGTATTTGCTAGTGAGTGTTTTGAATGGGTGCATGTGCGTGTTTGAATGAATGGGTGTGAATGAGGTGTACTTGTGAGTGTGTGCCCCAACACCCTCCCTGGCAAAATTACCGTCCGCCGCTGGGATTTCCACTGCGCAGCAACACGTGATGCTGCGTTTTTAGTAGCTTTCGAACCATTTGAGCTAAGAACATTTTTTTTGTTAAAATCCACAGATTATGCAGCAGATGATGATCGATTATGTGGCAAATGCGGCAAATCCATAAATATGCAAAAAACAATGTAGCTGCATAATCGCATAATTCCAGTGGCCCTTCGAATAACATACACAGAGTGGGATTTGAGTCTGCCCCTTTCACCAAATGGCTGTTTTCAACCAGCCTCTTTCAGCCATTGGCTTGAGACTCTGTCAATTATGTAGTGGCTCAGCGCAGCGGATTATTAAAAAGAAAGGTGACGTTTATTGGTTAAATTCAAATAAAATAAAATATCAAGAGAAAACAAAAGACCCCATTAGGCACCAGCAGCTTTTAAGAGGCAACTCAAATAAACTGGGATGCCCAACCAAACTAGATTAATAAAGATGTAAAAAACCCACAGTGCTGCAACTGTATCCAATACAAAGTATTTGCAATTGCTCAAATGGAATTTCCACAAGGCATTCTACACAGGTCACATGGCTTCAATGACTAGGTGAGACGTATGTAAAGCCTGTGTATTGAGCTATAGGAACACACACAGAAGAGTAATGTGAACTGTAGAGGTCCAGTAAGGGTTGTACCTCAACATCTCTTTTTAAAGGTCTGCCCCACTTTAGTAGCAAGGAGTCCATTATTTGAGCTAAACATTATAATACAGACTTGTGTTGACCTGCGATTTTCTCCTATTTGGATACACCAGAGAAAATGTTTGTAACAATGTTTTTGTGATGTTATGTTAGAGGCATTTATGTAGTGTACATTCTGCATTAGTGTGGCTTCTCGGGCTAAAGGAGTCTTCCTAACTTCGAAATTTTGGTTTTGAGGATCCCATCGCAGACCAAATCTGATTTGGCTTGGGTAGCTTTAGCATTGGTGTACTTCTATTGTTTCTTGTATGTGTGTCTCAATCATTGATATGTTGATAAGTTATAGTGTTTGATGGGCGTGCGTGGAGATCTTTTGAAAAGGAATAGCATTTAAGGAAAAATCAAGGGTGGTGATTTGTGTGGCATTAATGTTCGATAAATCCTGGTTTGTGATGTGTGTTGGCATTCATGTTCGATAACTCATGGGTAGGACATGTGTACTGGCAAGACTGTTGACATATCATAGGTGGTAATCTGTGTTGGCATTACTATTGATAAATTCTGGATGGTGGTGTGGTGGCATTACAGTTCAATAAATCCTGGGTTATGTGGGTTGGTATTACTGTTGATAAATCCTGGGTGGTGATGTGTTTTGGCATTTCTGTTCTATAGCTCATGGGTAGGACATGTGTACTGGCATGACTGTTGACATATATGTGGTAATGTGTGTTGGCATTACTATTGATAAATTCTGGTTGGTGGTGTGGTGGCATTACAGTTCAATAAATCCTGGGTTATGTGGGTTGGTATTACTGTTGATAAATTCTGGGTGGTGATGTGTGGTGGCATTACGGTCAATAAATCCTGTGTGATGTGGGTTGGCATTACTGTCGATAAATTCTGGGTGGTGGCATGTGGTGGCATTACTGTTGAAGCCAGAGTAGTTCTGTTAACACGCACATGTGATTCTAAGAAATGTGTTTGTATGTTCCCGTAGGTATTTATGGTTTGTTCGTGGCAACCCATCAATTAGCATAGCTGAGGCATGTTATGACCATGCGTTTTGTCAACTGTTAAAACTGTCCATAGCCTTGTTCACAGCTTAGCCAATATGGAGTCGAGTCTTTCCTGAAATTGACTTTTAACCTCCAAGGAATGTAGTGCCAAAACACAGAGAACACTGCCAAGTGGAAATTATAGTGTAGGATTCTTAAGTGGATCAGACATGTACAACAGTAATTACAATCATTAAAAAAATCCTCAAAAGAGTTGCAAAACATTGAACGTTAAAGCCCATTTTCCCAGAAAACGTTATCAATACCTTATCTAAATTTGGTGTGACTCAGATAAGAGACTTAATTTGTGAAATTCTTGTGGTAAAAAAACTATTTACATAAAATTTACACTTAGTGTATTCAAAAGACTAACAAAGACATCCTTGCATGCAGGGCAAATTTAATTCAAATGTGGATTTTTTTGGGTTGATAACACTCGTGATTTGATTTGTAAATTAAATCTGTTCTGCTCAATGGTACTCTTATGTTGAATGGCATAACTGATTGCTATCTGATTGCTAAAAGGAAAAAATATGGGGCATAAGCTTGACTTGCAAACAAAAGAGCACTTTGGCACAATAACAATGTTTTGATTCATGTTAGGTAGTTAAATTGAAATTCCTCATTGCAGTGAAAAGTATGCCATTCACGAGCCTACATTTCTTGCCTGCTTCCGGATTACATCCATGAACCTAAATTCCTTCAATGCATTCATGTTTCATCCATGAACCTGTATTTCTTCCATGCATTTACATTCCAGCAATCCAATTGCATCTGTGGGGCCACATTACAGCTATGAAAACACATTACATCCAAGTATCCGCATTCCACCCATGAACTGCATTTTTCAAAAAAAAATTTGGGGGGGAGTTTTATATAGCGCGAACTAGACCCGAAGGTATCAGAGCGCTTTACATGAGCACCAATTACGTTACAGACAAACACATTAATTTTTGTTAGGCGCGGGGAAAATAAGTGATTTGCCCAGAATCACAGTATGTTGAGCATCCCTGCAGAGGCTCGATCCCAGTTCCCTAGGTTTGAGGTCGACCACTCTAGCCGCTAGGCTACATCCTCTCCATCAACTAACCTGCATTCCTGCCAACAGGGCCGGTCCTAGGATATGTGGGGCCCCGGGCAGAATAGGAACATGTGAGGCCCCTAAGCAGAGACGAGGCGGGATTGGATCGGGCCGGCTAAGGAAAGTTATTTTTTTTAATTATTAAAATTACCCCCCCTGCGTCACCCCCACCCCCGCGAGTTATGCCGGCTGCGACTGGGTTTTGTCAATGGTTGTTAGCTGTTTAAGCTAAATGAGTAACAACAATAAATTATTTTACTTTCACCTTGTTGTTTTGACCAATATGTAACTCCTTCACACACATTTGCATAGAATCACAACTGGAATGCAGGACCATTGCGCTTTGTGTTCTGCAGAGAGGCCATATTTTGAATGATCATGTAATCTGAACACCTTTTTGACCCACAGACAGGCACACAGTGTGAAAGTTGTACTGCCTGCATCCTCAACTCCAGAGTGCGCAACTGTAGCCTGTTATAAACACCTGGAGGCGACTCAATACAAAGGGTGCATCATCCAAGAGTAATATGCTGTGAAATGAAATACAGAAACACACATGCTGGAAATAGCTACCACTCTTGATGAATGCAAGATTAAGTAAAGAATGGGAAATATACACAGGAACAAAATCACTGCCATGGATTACCCTAACATCAGGACCACTGGAAGTATGCGGCAGGAGAGGGCTAAATTATGTGGCAGGGTGAGTAAATTACGTGGCAAGAAAAGTCAAATTATGCGGCATAATCCAGCATATTTTGAAATAGTATTACTACATTTTTTTGCCATTTTTAAACTTGGTAACACTGTTTGGGCACTGGTTGCACCCAATTAGTACCAATTTAACACCCAAATTTAGCAGTGGGAAACAGAAAGTTGCCAATTCCAGCTTTTCAAAGGGCCTTCCCACATGCGGCAAGACGCGTCGCTGCATTTTTTGTAACTTTTGAACTGTTTGAGATAGAAAGCAATTTTGTTGTTAAAATCTGTAGATTATGCAGCAGATGATGGATTATGTGGCAAATGCGTCAAAAATGCATAATTATGCAGAAATTGCCGCTGCTTCACAATCGCATAATTCCAGTGGCCCTGCCTAACATGCAGCATCAGACTGGGACAGAAAATAGGTCCCTGTACCAAAATAAAAGGGGCCCTCATTAGTGAGTTATTTAGCTAGATAAGGGTCCCATGTTTGCAAACTAGGGCAGTCTAAAACTTGTAAAGACACGCTGTATACGTTTTTTGTAAGGTATGGAAGACTGCACTGATTTGAGTTTGCTGCAGGCAATGTTTGTTTTTTCCTTTTAATAAACAGCGACACTACGTTGAGTGTCCATATACTCCGCTGCGGTCTGATGAAGCAGCACTTGAATCCTTAAGAGGTGAGCTGATACTCACCATGTTGTTCAATTACTCTAACTGGTTACACAGAGGTTTTATATTCTAAATACAAATGAAGGCACACGTAGAATGTGATATGCATGAAATCACGTTGTTTTTATCACTTGTATAGATTCAAAGAGGTTGTGTACGGTGAAACACACCCACTTGAATCAATAGGACCATGTACCAATATTTCCATTTGGTTTTTGATCCTTTTTGTTTGTACTGTAGGTTGGCTGCTTTTCTCGGGGCAACGTCCTACCGAGAGAAGAAGTGGTATGTAGAACCACACCACACACTGTAGATAGTTTTCATTTAGTCACTAGGTCCTGAGGAATCGCCAACTGATCTATTAGAGACATTTTATAGGCGAGAAACATGTTGACCAAGGGGTAGAGCGTAATTTGTCAGATTAAAACAAAATAGTCGCCCTCCTTCCCCTTTTTTTTACTTTTTATTCAGGTTGTGACCTCTCCAGAATAAAAATAATTATAGAGGATTCCCTTACCTGTTTTAACCCACACACCACATCTACATCTTACCAGGCCCCTCACACCCACGGCACCTATACGGCAAGGAACAAAAGATCTCCGATAAAGAGCCCCTTTATGGGTGCCCGTCGAGCATTGCAGCGCCGGCTCGACGAGGAGCAGACCCATATGATGAAGCATGACACCTAGCTTGCTGGGTGTGTGAGGGTCCTAGTTCCGAAAGGAGGTATTCCCCACCCCCACCACTCTGAGTACTAACCAGGTGGCCAACTTGCCACCCAGGAACACCGTACCTCTTTTGTCTTCTAGTTCTAACCAGGGCAAGTACGGTGGACCTTTATCAAGCCCTCATTGTCCCCCTTGTTGTTTACTAAGTACTGCACGGGATCTCCCGTGGGACTCTTCAGGTTACCAGAAGGATAATATCCTTCATTGGTCCATTTTCTGGGACTTATTATTTAGTCCCGTCCCTTCTATTTTGCCTTCCCCCAAATCCTCTGATATACCAGTCATCATGGATGACAATCCCGGACTTAGCTTTGATGATGCAATGGCTGCAGAAATTCTCAGGAATACACCATCTATCCTGGGAGGTGAAGGTTCATCAGCCTCTGGATCACCATCTGAGGACTGGACCTCCCTTACCAATATGAAAAGAGACTGGGTGAAAATAACGCTCCACGGTGCAATGATGACGGAGTACTTGAGGGCCAATATTGCACCAAGCGGCCTAATAGTCAAGAACTTCCCTAGACTTTTCCTGGATGACGCTGTCTTTAAAAGGAATGGTCCCTGGTAGCATGGAAATGCACCAGGGACTTACTTATCCTCATTATTAATTCAGCAAAGAGGATAGCTGATGCCCTCCTTATTAGAATACAGGTTGCTGAAGGGGCCATAAAGACTACCATACATGGCACTGTATTTAAAACCAAATTGACAGAACTCAACCATGAGATTGCTGAGCACAAGGAATTTCTGATGAAGCAGAAGGTTAGCAAGCTTCAGAAGGATATAAGCAGATTTAACAAAGAAAAAATATACCCCTATCTGAAAGCAGACTATACCAACAGCAAAACTAGCTACTCTTCTGATGAAAATAGTGAATCCGACAGAAGAGACTCGGCTAGCAGTGACTCCAGCAATGGGAGCTGGAAGGGTTCAAATCAGAGGAGAAAGAATTATCCACAAAACCCCCACTACCCTGTACAGAATTTTCAAGGGCCGCAGCCTCCTTTTGGCCTTTCCCGATGTATCCCCAGGGCCAACCGCAATACTTCCCTGCCAGCAATCCACCTTTTTAGGCAGAGGCTGGGGCAGAGGAAGAGGGCGCAAAAGAGGAGGACAAAAACAAGTCCAGTGGCAGGACCAGGAACCGAATATGATGGAAACCAGGAGCAAAACACAGGGCAGGAGAGTCTAGTGGTTAATTTGTCACATAGACAACTGACACCTACAGAACAAACAGTACTTGAGAAAGGCCTTGGCTATGTCCCCACCCCCAAAGAGGACAGTTTTCGGGAACAATGCGAAATCCAGAACATGTTTAGAAAAATACGCCTTAAAGCCCACTTCGATGGTACTGAGGAACCAGCCAAACTGGATTCAGGCCTTCGCAATCCCTCGACCTTCACACCTACCGTTGGCATGGTACCTGTGGAGGTAGTGACCTTTGAGAAAGCTGTCTTAAAAGAACTGAAGAACCAGGATACCAGAGTTCCTTTCCATAATCTCTCTAATCAAGAACATGCAGCGATTAGATCATTGACTGAGGACAAAAGCATTACAATAAAGCAAGCTGACAAAGGGGCGCCACGGTCATACAATCCACTTCGGATTACAACACCGAGTGCCAACGCCAACTACGGAATAGTAAATTCTATACTCCGATAACAACAAACCCTACGACTCGATTAACGACCGAGATAACCACCATGGTCTATGAGGCAGAGAGTAATGGGTGGATCAGTGGTAAAGAAGCTGATTTCTTGATTACCAAACATCCCAAATCACCCTATTTTTACACTCTGCCGAAAATACATAAGGGGACCACCCCTGTTCCGGGCAGACCTATAGTTTCAGGAATCGGCTCACTCTTAGAGCCGCTCTCAAAATTCTGCGACCTTTACCTACAACCTTTGGTCAAACAGACACCATCATACATCAGGGACACAACAGATATCCTCTGTGTTATAGGTGAAATAGAAAACACAGGCGATATTGACCTCCTGGTCACCTTGGATGTGGAACAACTGTATACCAATATCCCACAGAGAGAGACATTGGCAGTAATAGAATCTGCACTAAGTGGGAGTGAATGGACAGCAGCAACACCCATTTCGTTCATCATGCAATGTGCCACCCTGGCCTTAACAGAAAACTTTTTTGAGTTTGACAGCCAACTCTTCCACCAGTCTCAGGGTACTTCGATGGGGAGTACCTTTGCCCCCAGTGTGGCATGTTTGTATATGGCGGCGTTTGAACAAGAGACCATCCAACATGCGAGTAACCCCTTCGGAGCTAACCTGAGACTGTGGAAGAGGTACATAGATGACATCCTCATCTTTTGGCAGGGTGACATACAGAGATGCGCTGAATTTTGCGAGTGGATTAACACAAAAAACCAGTACTTGAAATTCACCCACACTATATCTGCCACGAACATTGCCTTCCTAGACCTCACCATCAGATTACAAGAGGGTAGAATAACGACATCCCTATACAAAAAGCCTACCGACAGAAACAGCTTGCTACTGTACAGCAGCTATCATCCTGCTACACTGAGAAATAACCTTCCCTTCAGCCAATTTCTAAGAATTAGAAGAAATTGTAGTTCTACAGAGGACTACAAAATTGAAGCAGAGATACTGGCTGACAATCTGCTGAAGAGACAATACCCTAAGAAACAGGTTCACTCTTGCATGAAACGAGCAAGAAATAATAATCGTGAAAGCCTCCTAGAGGTACATGAGAAAGAACCCACTGACATTTTGACCTGTGTGACCACGTACACACCTAGATCCAATCTAATAAAGAAGGCAGTGAAAAAACACTGGGCAATTCTGAACACGGGTACTCTGTCAATACCCAAACCAAGGTTTGCGTTTAAACGTACCAACAATTTGAAAGATATGTTGGTGCACACTAGACCCAAGAAGAGCAACATCCCTAACCAGAGGCAACTGTGGGATCTCCCACCCGTGACAGGACACTATCCCTGCGGCTCTTGTATCGTGTGCCCACAGACCAGACACACCAAACAATTGGTTCTATCAGACACATTTACATGGACGCTAATCAAACACACTAACTGTAACACCCCACGTTGTGTGTACATGCTGACCTGCCCTTGTGACAAGAGGTATGTTGGCATGACCATGAGGCCCGTTAAGGTCAGAATCACTGAGCATAAGAGCAATATTCGTTGCCATAAAACTACCACCAAACTATACACCCACTTCTCTGAACTCGGACACCCCCAGAGAGTCTACGCTGGGTCATCCTAGAATCCCACCAACAAATAACACAGATTGCTTTGTACAGGATTGAACAAAGGTGGGTGTTCCGTCTTGACTTAGCAAATGACGGCCTGAACGATGCCATACCCTGGAGCACCCTTAATTAATCTGATATATACAACCATTATCCGCAACTTTAACAAATTAATATATCAGCTTAAGACTCCACGCTAGTCTCTCACCTCTTTATACATCTCTGCCACATGATATCGACATCAGGCTAGTCAGATATGGAGATTAGGCTATGTTAGGACGATATATCTAACAACTAACAATAGAGTACAATACTACACTCTAAGATGGCCGACATACGAATCACCCAATCGGCAGTCGCCAGCAACTTATGCACAAATTTGGCGCAGTGACGTGAGCACTTTTGCACTGTATAAATTCTTGTTCACATTGTTGATAAAACCGCTCCACTCAATGCCAAATTTGAAGCCCTTGATGCGCGTCCACATCAAGGTAATAGCCAGAACTATAGACCTTCACCACATTCAAAGATGGCCTCCATGGTTACACTGTAGATGATGTCATGCCGACACCATCACACCACACACCAGGTGCGGCTGATTTACCATGCTTAATGGCACCAGGAGAGGGTATTTAAGACAGGAACCGACAACCTGTCTTTTCCTTCCTGATGCAGCAGAGCGGGTAGGTGAGCTGGACTGCTCTGAGCGGGAGCAGGTGAGTATGGATTACACGTTGAGACTATGCCTGGTCACAAGCTTTTAAGAGAGGTAAGAGGTGCTGGGAATTGCTGACAAGTTACTGCTGGTCTTTGGGAAGGGTACGCTGACTCTGATGTTCTGTAGAGCTCTGCACTAAGACATAGCTTGGGCGCTGTAGGCGCTCTTAACACACCGCACGATTGGCATAATGTCGGAGCGCATGGTGAAGGCGCCAGCAGCTACGCAGGCAGGTCTGGGGCACTTTTGAGTCTGTTGAATAACCTTGTCAATGATACCAATTTCACGACTATGGGCTTACTTTAACCTGAACCATGCCCACTTTCACTTTTAATGCTCTAGAGTCATGGCCTTAGCAACTAAACGTTGTGCCTACAAGCCCACACCCAACATATTTTGTTGTTTGTTTTTTCCTTTTAATAAACAGCGACACTACGTTGAGTGTCCATATACTCCGCTGCGGTCTGATGAAGCAGCACTTGAATCCTTAAGAGGTGAGCTGATACTCACCATGTTGTTCAATTACTCTAACTGGTTACACAGAGGTTTTATATTCTAAATACAAATGAAGGCACACGTAGAATGTGATATGCATGAAATCACGTTGTTTTTATCACTTGTATAGATTCAAAGAGGTTGTGTACGGTGAAACACACCCACTTGAATCAATAGGACCATGTACCAATATTTCCATTTGGTTTTTTGATCCTTTTTGTTTGTACTGTAGGTTGGCTGCTTTTCTCCGGGGCAACGTCCTACCGAGAGAAGAAGTGGTATGTAGAACCACACCACACACTGTAGATAGTTTTCATTTAGTCACTAGGTCCTGAGGAATCGCCAACTGATCTATTAGAGACATTTTATAGGCGAGAAACATGTTGACCAAGGGGTAGAGCGTAATTTGTCAGATTAAAACAAAATAGTCGCCCTCCTTCCCTTTTTTTACTTTTTATTCAGGTTGTGACCTCTCCAGAATAAAAATAATTATAGAGGATTCCCTTACCTGTTTTAACCCACACACCACATCTACATCTTACCAGGCCCCTCACACCCACGGCACCTATACGGCAAGGAACAAAAGATCTCCGATAAAGAGCCCCTTTATGGGTGCCCGTCGAGCATTGCAGCGCCGGCTCGACGAGGAGCAGACCCATATGATGAAGCATGACACCTAGCTTGCTGGGTGTGTGAGGGTCCTAGTTCCGAAAGGAGGTATTCCCCACCTCCCCACCACTCTGAGTACTAACCAGGTGGCCAACTTGCCACCCAGGAACACCGTACCTCTTTTGTCTTCTAATGTTTGCTTTAATATCATAAAAATCAACAGTAAAAACCGGCTCAACTGACCATAAAGCAGGTCAACAACTAGCTAAAAAACGGCCTACATACTGACCTGACAGCAGGGCTTTAAGTGGGATGAAAAAACTGGGGGGTCTTTCAAAGGGGCATGGCTAATATAATTAAGGGTGTGGCTTAAAAACATGTAAGCTATATAAATCTGTGCTTAGCATAGTGTGCCGCCCTACTGGTATTTTGCTGCTTCTGTCATTGCCTCCAGATAAATATTACAACAAGTAAAATTACACCTACAACAGGCCAGTACTATTGGCTTTGTCAGTGGTTATTAGTTGTATGAGATGAATAAGCAACATCTACGGCTTCCTTGTATATAATATTGAAAATGCTCCAGTTCTGACATGATGTGACTATGAAAGAACTATAACGAGTCTCGTTGAAGTTACATTAAAGGCAGCAAAGGGTGGCACTGCTGCAGAGTTAAGATTTGTTTTTTCACTCTGAGGGTGAGGGCAAAGTTAAGGACATGAATATAGGGCCCCTTTTCAATGTCCATATTAATTTACTACTGGGTCTAAGACTTGAGTGACCCAGCACACTTTAGACCCTGCTCCTTTTACTTGCTGATTCTGCTCCTCTGCTCACTGCCGTACTCGCACCTATCTGCACCCCCCCACCCCCCCACACACCCTTTATTCCGTTTGTCTTACCCATTTTATTCGCCTCTCTGCTCCCTTTCCACTTGTCCTAGGTGAGCAGTTTCCATTGTGATGCGCAGCCATTCTGTCTTTTGCTTTGCGCCCTGCAGGATATTCTGCTCTTCAGGGCGCACATTCACAAGTAAGGGCACTGTAAATAACTGTGTAATTGCTGTCATCAACATGCAGATGCGGCCATTAGGCCCACAGAGGCAGGGGAGATTGAGCAAATAAAGAAAAAATATAAACTCTTAGTGGGCCCCCTGGGCCTCGATACTCTGGAATCTTTAAAGGTGCGAGGCCCCACGGCTGCGAGCAGGCGCGGGGCCCTGGGCAGCTGCCCACGCTGCCCATGCCTAGCGCCGGCCCTGCCTGCCAAACACCCACATTCCATCCATTAGTCTCTATTCCCCTTACACGCCCACGTTCCATTAATGGATCTACATTCCATGAATCAAAATAACATCCTGCATTCCTTCAATAACGGCACAGTGATCCTTTTGGATCATATCACTGCGATCAATCAATCAATCAGGTTTTGTATAGCGCGGCTACTCACCCATGAGGGTCTCAAGGCGCTTAGGGGGTATGTGGGGGGGGGCTGCTGAGCCGTCTGGGCGCTGGGGTTCAGTCGAAGAGCCAGGTCTTGAGATCCTTCCTGATCAACACCATTGACTATCCCCTGCTTACACAGTGCCCGGTAATATATTCCACTGAGAGCCCCACTCTCGTTGTATAAAATCATTCCTTGTAGAGGGACTCAAATAGTCCCGGTCGATCTTTTTGCTCTGAAGTTAAACAGGTCTATTGGGGCTCCCTTCATGGGTCATCATTACCCCTTTCCTAATTAACTCATATCTGCTTCTCCTAGTTTGTCTGCTACATGAGTTTAATTACTCATTAACTGAGTGCAGAGGTCACTCCCAGAGGACCCGGTGAGCATACCTTCCAACATTTTGAACGTGGTAAGAGGGAGATTTTGAAATGAAATTGGGGGAATTGAATTTCCCTATTGACTTACATTGAAGAGGAGATGATTTTAGGCAGGAAACCTAAAATAAAGCCATTTTGGGCTTAAAAAATCGTGAGTGTCCAGCATGAATCATGTCTGCTGGCATGTATGCTGGTAAACACCCCATATAGAGACCTCTAAAGCACCTCAAGAAGGAATGTCCAAGACATCGGCACTAGGTGCATAATTGCTACTATTTTTGTGATTTGGGCACTTGGAGCACCGCCTGCATACATGTGATTTTAAAAGATCTGTTTATGGGCAAATCTATACAAATCCTAGTGACCTAGCCAACTTGACTCGATGTACACTTTTTTTTTTTTTAATTAGACCCAAATGGTCTTCATTTGTGAAACAACTTTTCAATTTTACCCTGTTCCCAACGCCTAAATGCACTGTACAGTTTCTACATTGGGACTTCCCGCCTCACACACAGTGAGATTCCTTGGCAGGCAGGAGTTTAGCACTGCACACACCTATTCCCCCACCACTTATCGCGGGGAAGACATCTGTTGTTCCAGGGCATCAGCCCAACCCAACTCTTGAGGTCACTGCCTCGATGTAGTGAGGCGGTGAGGAGCTTTACATGCAGGGCACCGCTTGGCCACCTCCTCTTTTGTGGTTTTTCAAACTGAATCCTCCCTGCCACTTACCCTCAATGTCTTATTTTTGGGTTGAGCAATGTCATGTATAAGTTTTGGTGTTTTGTATTGCAGGTGGAATTACAGGGTGATCCAGAGGACTTTGGTGCAGAAAGCAACCACAGGAAGGAGCCCAAAGTTACAGGACCCCAGGTTGAAAGTGAAGTAAAGTTAGTTCCAAGGGCAGTTTTAAGCCTGAGCAACTTACCTAGAAACGCTTCACCCTGCATGTAAGCAGGGGCGGCTCCTCCACTAAGGCGGAGGAGCGTCGCCCCACTGCTTTGCAGCAGTGTAAATAAAGGAAAAATAAAATAACTCAATGTTATCATTTTATTTTTTTCTGCTGCAAGCTTGGTGGGGCTGGGCTGCTCTGCTCACAGAGCAGGAGTGGTGGGCACTTAGTGCGCATGAATGTTTGGCAGCCGTCTTGGGCCGGCCAAACAGTCATGCGCACTTTGCATGTTCTCCACCCAGGCTGCATTAGAGCATGGGTGGAGAATATGACCGGGCTTCCAGTTCCTGTCTGAGCGCCGAACCATTGCCCTCAGAACAATCACAACGCATTGCAGCTTTGTGATTGGCTTAGGGGAGCCTCGGTGCTTCCTGTTCCGGCCGACGCGGAGGAGAGACACGGCGATAAGGTGAGTGGTTTTTTCTTTTTTTACACCCCCAAACCCCCCGCCACCCCTGATCCGTGCCGGTCGCCCCTGCATGTGAGTTCTGATTCATGGACTATGGCCCCAAATTTAAAATAAACTCTAAAAGGTACAGCACCAGATGCAGTGTAGTCTATGGTGTTTTGTGGCTAATCAGGGAGGTAGACAGCATAGGGCTTGTCATCGCTGTCTGCCCTTGAATCACCCGTAAGTTAACCCATTACCTTGACTAACAATTCTGCAGCATGTTTTTCTCCCTCACAAACAAGCATGGTCTCAATCATTTGCTTGTGTTTTACTCCCTATGCATTCATCTGTTCAGCCTGGCCCGCGTGTGTGTGCTATGCCATGGGACAATGGCACTATGATAGCAAACTCAGGTGTCCTGTGTCAATATCAAGCAGCACCGATGCCGCAGGCTTCTTTGATGCTATGGAACCGTTAAATATGTTTAACTCTCATACATACGCTTTTAAAGGGGGTGGCCTTAGACGTGCGGCTCACAGGTAGCATCACAGACTGCAGGTGGAGGATGGAAAGGCACCAACTGCCGATTCCAGCCAGATAATTGCCATTGATTTCTCTGTTGATTTTGAGTCAGTATCAGACTTTGCTATTTACACATTTTCTTGGGGTGAGTTCAAAGAGATAATTAGTTTTGAAGTTGCGCCAGATTAAACAATAAAGTGTACAAGCAGCAAATTCACTCACATTTGTATGTCCTGCCAGGTGTACTATTATTGAGGTGAAGTATTTGCTGTAAAACCATAATTACTATTTGTATTTATTATTTATGTATTTGTTTTTAACAGAAATGCTCTACATAGGTTACCTTAAAAACAGTACGTATGAATGTTTGCAGCACATGGGAACAAACACAAGGGCATGGGAGGAAACGAAAGAGCGGCAGGTCCAGTGCATGGATTTAAAAACCCTTGGAAAGCTGATATTTTGCTCTGCAGGCGTGCCCAGTCCCGCTCACATCACAGCCTTCAGGGCTCCCTTTGTTGGAATCTGGTGCCCTCTTGTGGCTATCTGTGTTGGCGCCATAAGGCAGCTTCCTGCCTTGACTTTACAGAAGCAGTAGCACTCATCCCGGGGACACTACAAGGCGACACAGCAGGTACACAGTGTGTAGGTGAGCTCCTGCTATCCTCACTTAGACTGAACTGGCAGTGGCGATGGAGGGTGGGCTCCTTGGAAGTTGCGGTTAGGTTCATTATTGGAAGTTTCGGAGGGCTAGGCTGGGTGTGTTGAGCTTACAAGTGAAGGGGACAAATGAACAGGAGCACCAGATGTTCACGAGTGAAGACTGTGGAGTTTCAGAGTGAAGAAGTAATTTGTTTACATTGTGCCTTAGTTAGTTGCATAGAGTGTGAGAATAGACGCAGTCATGCATGCGAATACATGCCATTGTTAAACAGTCTGTATCACAGAGATGCCTTTGACATGCTTTAGTCCACTCAGAAGTGCATGTATTCTAGGAGGTCCATTTAGGAGTGACTAAAGCCCCAACTCCTGATACCACAATTATGCAACCAGGTAAAAAACTATAGGAGTCAACACAGGAGCAACAGAACCCCAACTCCTGGAAAGGCTGTTAAGCAGCCAGTGAGTAAAAGATATAGGGTCACCCAGGAGCGACAGACGCCCAAGCACTGTCAGTTAGTAAACTATATGGAGTCAACCAGGATCGACTGTAGTCCTAGCGCTGCCAGTGAGTAAATGATGTGTTAACCAGGGCCGACAGTGGCCCAAGCGCTGTTAAGCAGGCAGTAAGTAAACCACCTGAAGTAAACTAGAAGTCAGAGAGACCGCCCTCAGGAAGCAATCTTAAACAGCTGGAGAGAAACAGTATCAAGTCAACCAAGGAGCGACATAGGCGCAAACGCTGAAAAGACTGGTAAGCAGTGGGCTACATGCCATGTTGCCACCACTGTGGAGGGATGGTGAAGAAGGCCAGAACACACTGTTACACAGTGGGCTATATGCCATGTGGTGTTCACAGAGGCGCAAGAGAGGTACAACCCTGGACACACTGTTGAGCAGTGTAGTATACGTCATGGGGCGTCCACCAAGAATGAACCGTGGAACGACCCCGTGACACTATGTTAAGCACTTGGCTATATGCCATGTAGTGTCCTTCTAGAAGCGACAGGGAGCAACGCAGGAATGCACTGACCATTCATTGATATGCTACGTTAACTCATCGACAGAGTGCGTTACTGTGATCATTTTAGAATGTCCAGTGATTTTCCTTTAGAACAGTAAATAAACAAACAATTCCTCTCAGTCCTAGGCTGCCCGCAAATCTTCATTTTCGCAATAAACTCCCTAGACGCATTGTAGCAAGTTTTAATATTAGCAGGAATAATGCCAGGAGCAGCAATAGTGATACTGTGGGATATAAATTGAAGACAAACACCAGAAAAGTATTTTGCGTATTTCGGTATTCTCTAAAACGGAGGAGGGTGACAGTGGAAACAGGGAGTGCGATGACAGGCGAATGGAAACAAGCTTTGACAAAGGTAATCTGTTTGCAATGTGTATAGTGATAAGGTTTTCTCAGGCTTCAATACAAAAAGAATAGCAGAATAGCCTGGCACGGACTGGGCAGCAACAGTGAAACCCCATGTCACGCACAACAGATACAGAATAGATGGCAACCGTGCAAGCTTCACTAGCATAAGAACTAAAGAGAACAACTGCAACAGCGCCAATAGATGACAAGAAAAAAAGAGGTGTAGGGTCGGATTGATAAGGCGAGCACTCGGGCAATAGGCCAGTATCAGAGTTGGAGCTGTGGGCTGCTTTTTTGACCAGCGTGGTGGCCGGTTTACGCTGTATCTTTGCTGTTAAGATACCTCCAGTGGGACCTTGAGCGGCCTTTCCAGAGGCAGATCGGCCTGTATTATCTCCCTTATACCAACGGGGTGGAGGTGTCTTTCCTAGTCTTTCGCTGGGATGGCCCGTTAATTGAGCAGGGGCAGCGGGCCTGAGCAGAAGTGGACTCACTTATATGCACGTGTGGTTCACCATTGCGAACTAATCCGTGCACAAAGAGTTATGGCAACATTTGCATTTTTTTAAAAAAATCTCAGTGAAGTTAAGAAAACATGCCTCTTTTAGAGATTCCCCCACTCCTTTTCATGATACTTAAAACACTGAATCAGTGTTTTGCGAAAAGGCGCAATCTGCAAATGTGGTTCGTTTTTTTTTTTTTGTTTTTTTTTTGAGTGCCCAAGCCTATTTTTGATCCCAATCCAACCCTGAAGAGGTGCAAGGGTTGCAGAGTGGCATGAAGTGAATGAGGATGTGGCCTAAGATCTAGAGCTGTCGACCTTGAAGCTGGGGAACCGGGTTGGAGTCTCGGCAGGGACGCTCAACATCCTGTGATTCTGGGCAAATCACTTAATCTCTCGTGCCTAACAAACAAAAAATGAATGTGTCCTTCTGTAGCAACTGGTGCTCATGTAAAGTGCTCGGATATCTTCGGGTCAACTTCGTGCTATATAAAACTCTGGGGGAAAAAATGGTTTTGGTGTAGTGTACAAGGAAACAGGAGAGGTTTGGGGGCCTGGAGGAGCAGGCCAAATACAAGTGACCCGGCAGTAGAGAACTGACATTAACAAGCAAGTGGGGGTGGAGGACCGTGGTAGCACAGTTCAATCATGTGGGTGCAGATTGGCTTCCATTTTGATAAACCACCTTCATTATCACTGGTCTTTGGAAGGAAGAGCACCACATCAGCAGCTGGCAATGGTGAGTGTGTGGTTTGTGGACTCGGGGCAATCAGTCCACAACTGAGGTTAAATGTGAAGACACAAGCAAAGCGCAGGTTGGGTTTTAACTTAGTTGCCAAGAACTGAACTCAGTCAAGCTGTTGGGCACCAGTCTAGATCATATACTTGCTAAGTGGGATGGATGCTCTGAATCATGACTGACCCTTTTTTTGGGAAGGGGTGAATATGCATGGAGATCATGTTGAGGCATCTGTGCAGCGCTTTTGATTACCCACTGTAATTTCTGTTGTTCTCTGTGAAGGTGCTCTGCCACCCTGTACCCAGGCCTTGATGCGCTTCATCAAGACCCTAAATAAATAAAGTATCACTGTAGGTAGTGCAAGTTACTTTGCATATGTTTTTTATTTCAGGCAAGATTACAAGTCAATGTGTCATGATAAGTTTGAGTATATTCCTTGGTTAGGTTTAGCTGTTGGGGAGGTGGCGGGGGGAACGGCAATGAGACTAGCACGGCAGGAGTGGCATTTGCTTGAGGGCTGTCCAGGCTGGGTCGAGAGGTTTGACGGTGTAGCATGGCCAGTTGACGGTGTAGCATGGGCAGTTGACGGTGTAGCATGGGCAGTTGACGGTGTAGCATGGGCAGTTGACGGTGTAGCATGGCCAGTTGACGGTGTAGCATGGGCAGTTGACGGTGTAGCATGGGCAGTTGACGCTGCAGCATGGGCAGTTGACGATGCAGCATGGGCAGTTGACGATGCAGCATGGGCAGTTGACGATGCAGCATGGGCAGTTGACGATGCAGCATGGGCAGTTGATGATGCAGCATGGGCAGTTGACAGTGTAGCATGGGCAGTTGACAGTGTAGCATGGGCAGTTGACAGTGTAGCATGGGGAGTTGACGATGTAGCATGGGGAGTTGACGATGTAGCATGGCCAGTTGACGATGTAGCATGGGCAGTTGGTCCAAGTCCACAAACCGCCATAGGCGACAGGTTAGCAATAAAAAAATAACAAAAAGCAACTTGAAATATATACATATTTTTTTAAATCTTCGTGCAGTTAGTCTCGCCAACATTTTAGAATAATCTTTATGTCTACAACAACAACACAAAATCTGCAAAACAAGCTTTGCATTGTGAAGAGAGAGAGAGGGGGGTTAAAGGGGGTGGGCGCTAGTGCTCACCGCGGTGGGGCGGATCCAGGCTGTTTATGAAGCTGGCTGGGGAGAGAGTCTGTCGTTGTCCAACTCACAATGCTGCACACACCAGGGCCATTCGTCTGCTTGTAACACTTCATAGAAAGCCAGTCTTACAAGAGGCGCTGGAGGGGCGCCCTGCCGGGCTGATTGCTCGCCACACAAAGGCCTACAAACAAGCCAGCACAATAAACTACCATAACGTAAACCTGTCTCGTCTCTTGTCCGCGCCACCCACTTACACCCCCCCCCTCCCCCCTCCCCCGAGTCAGACCGGCACCCCCTGTGTCTGGCAGGGTTTTCTACACTGCGCAGGCGGAGCAAGTGTGGATTTCCTTTTTGACTTCTAAAACATAATTTCTGATTTGAAAGCACATAAGAAAACAGATTTAAAGATGCCCAGTTGCAACAAGCTTGCGGTAATTTGTACGCAATTACAATGGTTTATGCGACAGAGAGAAGAGTGTGGAATACTGAACATTAACAGTACTTGGGAAGGACCCTTTCCTTCTGTAGTATTTATTAGTTTGCATGTAAAGTCAGTTCGTTTCGATGGTAAAGGGCCAGGGTAAGGTCCGATGTGACAGCTGGCTCTCTGCTGGTGTTGATCAGAGCTATTTCCAGCCGCCATCTTGGTTAAGAATGACCTAGAAGCAAATTGTCAACTATGGAAACCAGAAGACCTGGTTTACACTCCTTGCTACTCTACTTGCTAAACTTGTTAGATCTTGGGCAAATCACTTCATCTCTCCACACCTTCATCAAATTTGGAGCCCTCAGTTGCAGCCTTACCTCTAGCATTGAGAGCTATAGAAAAGATGCAGACATGCAGAACCCCAAAACCACTTCCAAGTAGGTCCTGCTGCACCCGGGTCTTTGCGTATGATGTGATATCATTTGGTGACTTTAGGTTCTCTTGCTCTGTTATCACCACCTAACCACACCTCGGTGCTGCCCATGAGGTCCCTGTGATATATTAAATGACCTGCCTTGAACAGTTTTTCTCCCACGGCCTTTGATAAAGCCATTTCATCTTCTCCCAAAGGCAATATGCACTGCCTTTGGGGTGGGCTTTCTATGGAATGGTCGATTTCTATTTACATATCTCACAACTTATAGCGTCTAAATCCGCTCATGAGTGGGCTGGAAGAGGGAGGAGGCAGAGCCCTAAACTTCAAAAATGACTGTAAATTATAGATGAACTCACCAACTGAGGGACAGAGGGCAGCTGCAAAGGTATCATAAAATGGTAGCCCATGATACTTGGGCCACATCTTCCTGCATCACCTGCCATCAGTTTAGTAGTGGCTGGATAACAAAAACAGAGTAATTCCATGAGATGAACGGAATGTGGTCGAACGTGAGATGCTTAAACCAGCATTGCCAATTTCATTGTTGTTTTTTTTATTCCAGATCCTCACTGTCTTCATTCCTCTGGTCACCTCACCACAGCACTTTCCACTCTGAGACATAAACTGTTCTACTTATTCCTCTCCACAAGGCCTCTCCTCTCAGGCTTGTGGTGCGGATTCCACACTCGCTCACTATCACCAGAAACTCTACCTCCAGTTGCTCTTGGTCATGCTTTCTCAACCATCACACTTCCCCGTTGACCTACGTGTGGGTAGTCTTTGTTGCAATATGAACTAAATACAAATATCAGTAAGAATGAGACCTGTTTAACAATAATAATATATTGATATTAATACAGTGCTTCCTACCACACTCTTCAATTTCTATGTGCTATAAAAAACAAGTTAATGGTACTTGAGCATTAACTCCCTGAGTCATATCTCCAGGTTTGTGGCAGCCCCACCTACAGCAGGACCGACAAACATATTGGGTAGACACGCTGCAAAGGGCTTGTGGAGAGATGGCTTCAGGCTCCCTGTATCTGCTAATATACAATCACTGGGCTGTTCCAGATGCACTGTTGCTGAGCAGATGCCTTTATTTACATTCCTGCAGGCTCACAATAACACCATACGCACAGGGCAGGCTATCCTCAGTAGCAGAAGGGGACATGTTGCTGAACAGTCAAACACGACAGTAGGAAGTCTCCTTGTAATACCTTTAATCCGGCTTCGATCTAATCGTGCCACCATCCCATCAGTACAGGGGCGCATCTAAATCCTAACTTTGGAGGGGGGGGGCTAAGACTCCCAGCCGGGGCTGGCTCAAGCGCTGGTGGCAGCCGTTACGACAGTCTTTTTTGGCGCTCTCCTCCCCCCCCGTATCCTCCTTCTCCATGAATTCCCTCACTACCACTCTCCAACAGTGCACCTCATCTCTCCATAGCCTCTCTCTGACGTACATAAAAAAAATTTTTATAGTGCTTTTCTTAAAGCCCTTTTAGCCCAATGGGTGTTGCGTGCCTGCATCAGTATGCGGTGGAATTCATCTCAAACGTTTGCGTCATAAATAAAATATACAGATGTCCAGAACTGTACACTGTGGCAATTAGGTCAAATTATACTAGCATAAATGGCTACGAAATACAAAAAATATCAGTACTGGGATCCACTTTGTACTCATTTGATTGGCAATAGGTGCTCACAGATGACCGCTTTACAAAATTCCAAAGCAAAAAATGAGAAATTTATAAAGTGGGTTTACACCTAGGATCAGAGGAATTTTGGTCTTTGTTCAAATTCTCAAAGAATTATATGAGTACTCCTGGAAAGCTGCGACTGTTGAAGACACCCAGGAGTACTCAAATGCATATGAAAAAGTGCACTGTATGTTTCCACATGAAGAAGCATCTTTTAAAAGTGTGTTTGCAAATTTTAGTTCTTGCCTAGAGGCAGCTTTTAGCTATCTGTAAGTGTTGTCATGTAGGCCCAAATTACACCTGTGTGGGTAAAGTGAGATCCTTGTGCACAATCCTGTCTGTCCAGCGATTTGAATTCCAGTACTTTATTAAACAATACTACCGTCTCCATGTTGGTAAATATCGACATGTCAAATTAGACGAAATTAACCAGGGCAAGCATGTGCTATAAAATACAATTTCCACATGTAAACGCTCATTTCCTTGAGGAAAATTCAGAATATGAAGGTATTTATCAAACCTGCTAAATACTGCACCCTGGAATGTTGGTATTTACTGGGTGTAGTAAATACCTCACCCTTTCCCCGCCCACTTGTAATCAGGGCCTTAGTTTGAAAACACAGAGACACCCATATTTTCTGGAAGGGAAATCTTTCCAGGTGGAGGGGGAAAAAATATAATAAAGGCAGTGCTTAATTTGTGCCGGTGGTTTCTGTTTCTCTGCACTGGCACTTAATTGTCAACACCGGCGCTTGTGACAGTCTGCCACAAGGTGGCGGTGTCTGGTTAATTTGGAGATGACCACAACAACAGTTAATTATTTAATTCAATATACATTAAAAATGACTATTACCTGCCGTTCAACCCGTTCTTATAGCTTGAGGGGGCCTGAAATAGTCTGACTTGTCACGCTTGCAGGAGTGTGATGGTTAGTAGTTGTGTTGTTACTGTCATTGGCAGCCCGGCAGGGACAATGTGTGGTGCAAGCTGCAGAGGGTTCCTGAAGAGAGCCCTGGCACTTTTTTTTTTTACAAATTAATCACTGAATAAAGGTGGTTTATACATTGAATCTGAACTTCGACCAGTTTCCGGTTTAGCATGCCTATGGTTTGACATACAGCTGGAAGTGCACATTTCTCATAGATTTTTATGCATGGGCCTTTGGACAATCTTGGGAAAAGTACAGCTTTATATAAATCAGAGGCGTGAGCCTTTGAATCGTAAAATCGGCAAATCGGGCCCTGTGCCAGGAGCAGTGCTGGGCATAGGCAGCTGAGGCAGTGGGGTCCTTCTTCCTGGTTTGCAAGTGCACAGAGAGGAGAATGTGAATTAGGGAGCCCCAGGTAACATCTCGCTCGGACGCCCTCTCGCACACGCCGCAAAGGATAGTCAGCATTACAGAAGAACTAAAAGCACTAGCCCGGCAACCCGCTTCAAAAGGTTCCTCTCCCAGTGTAAGATCTTACCACATCCTGGGTCACACAGCCCCAGGAATCCAGCACGAGGTGACTCAGCCTCTGAGGATCTGACATGTCTCCCGGATCTCTTCACTCACTCTTCTCAGCACCCTAGGACTCTTTACTGTAATTATCCTTAAACGTCTGAGGTTTGCTGACTTCATTGTTACTGCAAATACCATAATGCTCAGACAAGCCATCAGCTGACATCAGGCAAAATATCAAACAATCTCAAATATGAACAGGCTTGGGAACGTGCTGAATGGGACATTGTGTTAAGGGTAAAGTTCTGATCCAAGCAAAATAAAGCATTGGCGGGCTAAGATGAACCTGCCTATGGAGGATGGATATTTCTTAGCTTAAGGCAACACAAAACATTATATAAGAAACCAACATGGCAGCTACACAAGAGCTTATGCAATGGCTTGGCTTGCTGAAGAGGCTTGTGCGAAACCTGCAAGTTTCAGGATTGAATTAGTCACTTTGAGAAAGCAAAGTCATGTGTTGCGAATACAAAAAGGTGAGTTTACACTAGTCAAACGAGCCGTTTGTGTACTAGAGAATTGTACAAATTGCACTGTGAATCGGCCCTTTGCGGTTGTCACTGGTTGGTAAAAGCGGTCTTCTAAATTCAGCAAAGCCCCTACCACCACCACAAGGAGTGTAATCTTGCTGCATGAGTGGACATTGATTGTGTTAAAAGATCCAGGATTGTAACATTGCACTTGAACATGTCCACTTATTCCAAGCTTGAAGCGACAGATGAAAAGCCTCTTTGTGTCCGCCTATATTCATGTTCAAGGAGCAAGAGGATCATGTCTATAGCTTGCAATTCACTCTTAGACATAGAAGCCTAGGCTACCCACTTCCTTTCCCCCCTCGATCCCAACCGGCTACCCTAACCGCTCCGCAAGGAGAACATGGCGAGACACATGGGTGGTACTGAGCAAGGGGTCTCTGACAGTGCCTTGACCCTCTATACTTTACCCTTTATTCTCTCCCCAAGTATCACCATACTAGCGTGATCCGACTTTCCCCGCTCCTGCGTTTCCACCCAGATTGAGTGGGTGTTAACTAGTGTGTTATCAGAGCGGCATTTAGAAGACGCACTCAGGAGGTTGGGAGGGTTTCTAGGAGAATCTCAGCAAAATTTTGGTTAGTCACCTTTTAACCAATTCTCTGTTGTAGATTTGATCAGTAAGAAACCACCCCCTGCACTGAGCATATCTGCATCCTCAGAAGGATGGAAGCCTTTTAAGATGTCTAGTGGCCCAGAAGCCTTTCTTTAATAAGAGATGGCCATTTTATTCGATCCACAGTTTAAATTTAAAAAAAAATCTTCACAAAGTCTAAAACAGCAAAACCGGGTTTATTGATAACACAAAAATTGACTTATTTAAGTCTAGGTATTCCTTTTGCTTTAATAAACGTCTCAGAAATAATGCTAGTGAAACAGATGTTTTGGTGGACAATTTAATCCAAGCACTCCCCCTATTAGACTATACTGGCCTCATCGCTGCATACCTTGGAGCCGATTCATAAAGCTTTCATCAGGTATAAGTCACACTTATGCATGAAAAGTAAGAATGCAACCATGCGTACATGATTCACAAACGTGAATCATGGGATTTTTCCTAACCTTGTACCTATAGTGTTAGTAAAATAGGGATGGTTACATGTACTCGAGTATAGTACACGTAAGCATGCACCTTAAGACAGGCATAAAGGCATGCACAATATTTTCTGCAAGGCATACAGTATATGTGCAGATCATTACATTTGTGAGTAACCTCCTTCTCTTTGGTGTTTCTACAATCCCAGACGTCCTAATAAAAACACATATTCTGAGTCCACCCTCCACTCGAGTTTCTGTTGCCCTCCCACACTGTCTTGGAAAAGGACAGTGAAGCTGAAGTGCAATCTGGGTCGCCAATATAGGGAAACGTTCACGCTCACAAAAAACACAATTTCCAGTGGGGGTAATCCGGGCCTTAGCATCATTTATGAAGCAAGCTTAGAAACTCCCTAAAAATGGACACCATTCGCAAAACATTACATCTCTACTTCTGGACCAGTCCCCTCTTTATCGACAGAAGCAAAAAACATCACTTTTACAGTTACATACGGAGGTATGGATTGTTCCAGAACCATAGTCTGCTCCTTGAAAGACATTCTGCAACAATCTATCAGAACACCGACTGAGGTTTTGTTACTGGTGTTATTATTTTTAGTCTGGCTAGGACATGCCTCAGACAGACGACAGGTTGAATAGAATACCCCATTATGCGAGTGAGGAAAACCAGGCCGACAACATCATGTCTGCAAGTGCAGACAGTCCCATAGCTCTAAGCTACTCTATTGTTTGGGAGGTTAAGAGGAAGATCTTTGGTGGTTAGTTACTTCTCTATGTAGACAGACAGACAGGCTGGAGCATCTGCTGTTCCTCAGCTGTAATGAAACTGTGCCACAATGAGCATTGGTAGAGATTTTCTCATACAAATTAGACTGCTCAACTTCAACTAAAGCACTTGACGGAGTCTACTCAGTTCAGCAATAAACGAGCTTGACCATCGACTACAAATAATATTTTTATGTACTCAATCAGAGCTCAACTACAGCTGCAAAAACAAGTTCATGTGTAGGAACAACATATACAAACTTACGAAGCTCAAAAGGTAGAAACTGAGGTTCAGTTGATGGTTGATCTAATAAAGGTGGGCTCAATTGCCTTAGCATTAAATTGGGGTTCGTGATGATGGCTATGTTGCTGTTTATAAACATTGTGCGAGTGCTTGCTTACACTTTATTCAGAGGAAGAAAATTCTACAGTGAACTATGAAAACTGTTTCAGTATCAGAGTAACATGCACAGACCACAGAGTTTTACAACACCCTGTTGACTATTTGTCTCAGATGTAGTTTCTTCTTCCTCTACTCATGCAGTCCTATAGAATAATGGCATTTTGGTAAATTGGCAACATCATTTTTGGTGGCATCTAATGTGGCCAAGCATTTCCATCACGTCAATGACGCACAACACAGATCACGAGAATGTGAAATTATGAGAAACTCATACCATCAATCCCAGACATAGAGACATATACTCTTGCCTAGGTAACAAGACCATTCATAGCTATTTTCGAGCTATAAACTGACAAATCAAATATTAAAGTAGTACATCTTAAAACGTGAGCTCCATATTTATGAAGTTGACATCAGGTCCACTGCTTGTTATTGTTCTCAATGTTCCCACCACATTGTTGCCTGCTTCTAATCAAGTTTCTAATAGCACCACTCACAGCACGGATGAGGCCTTCAAACACTACTAGATCAGAGAGTCCACACAAAGGCTAATATGTGGTGGTGACTAGTGGATTCTTCTGGACACATTTGCATCCCATACACCAGCTCTCAACAAATCTCTCACAAGAGTTTTTCCAAGCTCCACTGAGGGACCCTATGATGTGCAACTAATGCATCTCTTTGAACGATATCCAGAACCACAAACCTGGAAACTCTCGCATTACAAGGGATTTTCCAATGTGGTGGCAATTCCATTTTCATTGGGTAAATGTGGCATGATTCTTGTGCAGTGAATGTCAAAGTGCAAAACCATAAAAAAAAAAAGAAGTCAAATGTATTGTCTTCTAGCTATTAGTCATCCTTTTTCAAGGCTGCGGTTTCACTAAAGAAGCTATTATCAAACATTCACTCATCAACAGTATGCCCATAGAGCAAGGACCGCAAACACAAGTCAAGACACTGAGACTTGGAAATATTCAGCACAGCACAGTCCTAAAATGGGTGCTCATGAAGAGTCCCATCTGCCATCAGCAGGATTTCAAAATCTTTAAAACGTTGATGAAACGCAGAGGATATGGGTGGACAGCTTTCGCGTATGGAATTACGGGAAAACAGGAGTTCAGGGAGGACAAACTTTGGTTCTGTGGAAGTACACATAAAAAATATCGGCTATCTATATCTCGGGTGTGCAGTGCTAAATTTGCACACATCAGGGAGAGAGAGAGACCTGGGCTGGTCATGGCTGATCTCCAGCTGCCTCTGATGGTTGGAGGCAAAAACAGGGCCATAAACAGAGTCTCTCTGGAAGCAAGAATTGGGTGAACTCAATACAAGATATTACCTATCCAAGTGAACCAAGCTGTCGCTCATACCGACAAATCGCTAACGTAGATACCGCTTGAAGCAAGAGATGGTCAGTATTACAATGCACGCTTGCTGCAGATCAGCAACATGTTCTGTTGGGAAGGCTCAAAATAAGGATCTGCTTTTATGTCTTTGTACCAGGAGTCTTTAATTCAGCTGGCAGATGGAATGATTTTTTACACCACGCTGTCACGTTTCCAGCTCTGAAGGAAATATAAATAAGATGAAACAGCCACCTATAGGAGTTGTTCATCTTCGCTCCTCATTTGGCATGCTGCCACTCGCAGACAGTGACAGCCGCCGGGACGTGATGTGTCACTTTCTTTTCAATCCAAGCGCACAAAACGGAAACCCATTTTCGCGCCATCTGTACTTCGCTGCCTTTGCTTGCCATAATTAAATCACTTATTCAATAATAAATATTATAGTGGGTGGTGGACGAGATCCTTGTTGTACAAAGTCAAATTTCCACTAGGAAGTGGGCCAGGCAGATCACAACATTAAGCTGTTGCGGTTAATTTGTCATGGTGTAAAGAAAGTATGAAGCCGCATACTCATCTATGATGGCATACGAAACATTAACCCTCTCTGACAAAATATCTTATTCAAAAAGTTATTTGGGCTCTCTCATCCCATGCACACTGGGTGGGTGCAGTTTCTCACCATCACCTCATTAGTGGAAACTGATCCTGCCCATTCCCCAGTGGGTGAGAGTGGATCATCCCATCCCAGTATTCCATACCTTCTGTTTTTATGAGGCCACCCTTTGTCCCCACGTGCCAATCACCAGTTCGTGTGGCACAGCTCCTTTGTTTTAAGACCGCTATCTGCTGACCAGGACCCTGACCAGTCTCCTGATAGAAGACCTCTGAAAGAGTGCACCCCTCTTAGATGGGGGAGTGAGATATGGCTGAGGGTGCAAGTGGGTTCCTATCCCTCCCCCACTCTTGCAAAACTACGGTCACCACTAAGCCCGTGGCCATGGAGACTCTGAGCATGTGGGCAGCTGGTGCCTGTATTCTTGCCTGTAGACCACTTCCGACACCGCAGGGCCATATGAAGCACAGAGGCAGGAAATATATTTCGAGAATAGCGACATCACCGCCAGGAAGATGAGGCTACGTTCCCTTAACCCCAAAACTCTTGATGACCCCAAACCTCGATATGATGGCACAAGTGGAAATTCCCAACCTCCCAACTCCGGTAAACAAGCAAGCTTGGGTTTGGATAAAAACAAAACATGAGAAAGAGAAAAATATAGAGAGAAAAAGAAAAAGAAAGAGAAAAAAAGAGAGAAAGAAAGAGAGAGAAAGAAAGTGTGTGTATATATATATATTTTTACGCGTCAGCCAGGGACGCGTTTCAGAGACCCCGCTCTGCAAGTTGGCCTGAAACTTCACTGGTTCTGCTCCTGCAGCTTTCTTGGTTCCGAGGTATCGGATTGATTCAGGCCCGCCTTGGATGGCAAATTATACGAGGGCGGCTGCATTGCAGTTCGTGACTGCACGGAGGGTCAGGTACATTGTTACTGTGGCCCAAGCCCTGTTGACATTTGAACGGCAAGGTAGGAGCGCTATGGGGACCCGAGGAAGCCTGTGGGCCCTGGACTCACCTTCTTTAACAACTTCACCCTCCTTTTGCGTGATATTACAGCGCTCATTGAGCACGGACTCCGCCCTTGGTACTTACCATCTAGATGCATTCTGGGAGTTGCAGTCTTCGGATGACAGGCTGCAGCTGTGGGCGATCTGCAGGGAGGAGCCAGCTGACTTCCCAGTCAGGGGAGGATCTTAGCAGTACAAGAGGAGGGAATCGGTGATATCCAAGTGAGAAGGGCGTCTGATGAAGGCATACTCCACGCCGAAATGCATTATGCCCTGCTGGTCCATTAAAGAGCTTCTGAAGTATTCCCTGTGTGGTCTCTGCTTCTTCATGTTGGAGGAGGTTTGTTTGGAGATATATATATATATATATATTTTATTTATTTTTTGAAGAAAAAAACGCCACACTCAGTAGATTCGTTGTACGAATTTAATGGTGGAGTAGTGGGGTTCACCATTAAATTTGTACAACGAACCTACTGGGTGCGGCATTTTTCTTCAACTCATTTAAAAATTGCAGGGCTCTATGGTTCAGCCCATCGCCGGCACCCGCAGCAGAGCGCACCAGGTTTGAACCAATTTTCAGAAACAAACAAACAAACAAACAAACAAACAAACAAACAAACAAACAAACAAACAAACAAACAAACAAACAAAAACACACACACACACACACACACACACACACACACACACACACACACACACACACACACACACACACACACACACACACACACACACACACACACACACACACACACACACACACACACACACACACACACACACACTCTCTCTCTCTCTCTCTCTCTCTCTCTCTCTCTCTCTCTCTCTCTCTCTCTCTTTTGGCCTACTCATGGGGTATCTAATATGGTGTGCTGTTTGACTAGTTTAGGAGTGTAACTACTCTTCATGTTTAATAAGATGTTTGTTAAAAATTGTTATGGAGGTTTCTAATGAATGTTTGTTAATTGTTTTATTGTATTTTGAATAAATGTGATCCGTGTGTAAAGCAACATGCAAGTTAGCAGAGTCAATGAGATTACAATTAAATTGGAGGGGGGCAGGATCGAAAAAGGCCGCCTCCCCAGCCAGTGAGACTTTGCCTGAGAGATGTATGGGATCCGCCACTCAGAAAAGCAGCGGTGGACGGCAGGTACTATGTCCAGATTCTTTAGGAAGGAAGAGTACAGAGCATTTGTGGCTGTTTTGGACAAGCAACATTTCAAGTATTAGGGACAACATCTTGATAGGACGCTGCTCTTACACTTGAGGCAGGGCCACTAGAATGTTTCAATTTTATAGCCGCGGCATATTCCAAACAATTATGGATTAGCCCTATTTGCTACATAATCCATCATATGCTGCATAGTCTGCAGATTTAAGCAAATAAAAATGTATTTCTCACTCAAATAGATCAGAGGTTACCAAAAACGCAGCAACATATATTGCCGCGCAGTGGAAGGCCCTTCGTAAAGGTTGACTGATCACCTTTCTGTTGCTCATTTCCATATTTGAGTGTCAAAGTAATACTAATTAGGTGAAACCTTTGCCCAGATAATGTTAACGTGTCAAAATGACAAACTAATGTGCTGCATTACACCTCATAATATGCCTTTTCTTGTTGCGTGTCTTACGTCATTCCTGCCGCACAATTTGGTTCTCCCTTGCCTCATAATTCCAGTGGCCCCAACTCTAGAGGAAGAGGTGTGGCGCAGCGGCCAGGGCGACTGACTCCGGAACCCGGGGGCTCACAGTTCGATCCCCGGTGCCGGTGGCAGATCAGTCCAGCACCATGTGACTCTGGGCAATAGCTCGCTTAATCTTCCCGACGGCCCCCAGCGCCTTGACATCTTCGGGTAATTGTTCGCGCTTTACAAATACTGGACATTTACTGCGCTTGGGCGAGTCTCTATATTTGGGCGGGTAGATCTCGCACTCACATTGTGAGACCAGATCTCGCACACAGGGACAGAACAATGCTAAATGCTCCTGAAAATAGATACTTCCCTCAAATCTCCCTGAAAAAGACCAAAAATGAAAATCCTAATTGCATTCTTGAGTAAATACATTGAGTGAAGTCGAGATGAACCTCCTACCTAATATCAACTGTTCACTCTCTGAACTGTCTGCCTCTGTCAAGTATTCAAGCAATACCTATTTAGTGGAAACACTCAAACCAAGGCGTAGAGTATCTTCAAACCCTGGGGTTAGCATTCACCAAGTGAATAAGATAGCTCAGCGGGCTTAAACATAAACTGCAGAAACGTATGTGAAACCGGTCGCCGGTCGGTCACGAGTTTGAGTCACACAAAAAGCAAACTCAGGGTTCCTCCATCTGCAACTGACAAAGTAAGAATTTTACAGTTCTATAAAACTGGTACGACCTGGCAATTCACGTTACCAACCACATTGATATGGCTTCACCTAGTTTGAGTATATTGTTCTGCAGGACAAATTGTCCACTACCGAGCTTAACAAAGCCCCCCAAGAGCTTGCTTTTAAAAAGAAGAAAAAAAAAAAAAATTGCATTTACGTATCACTGGGGCTGCAAATCACCGTCCTGCGCTTGACGCCGGAAACGTAATTAGAGGCAACAGTTTCTCCGAGCAAAGGAAGCGTAAATATGAATTGTCGACGCGTCCTGTGCATGAACTGTGAGTAGTAGGCAAATCCGCAGTGTCGTGGTGCTAGCAATGGTCAATGTTATGTCGTGTGGACCACCCCATGCTGATGTCACCACGCAGGGGGTCCCACACTGCTAGCCCTGTTGTGTGCCCGTCTTGGTATGCTCCGTGCCGGAAGGGCCCTGGGAATAAACTGGGTCCGGACCGGAAGATCCGGGTCAGACCAAGCATGTCACCGGTGTGTGTCCATTCATTGCGTGCCACCGCTACCCCCAGCAATACTGCCCCAGGTCATTAGCGAGCCCCGCTCACCTCATGAACAGAACAACTGGCGACGAGGGTGTCCTCTCATGCAAGGACCCACGGCGGCCGTGTCTGCTGGTATTCCCCTGCTCCGTCGTAGGAGCAGTGTCCGGTAACTGCTTGCGGTGGCCGCTACACGGCGAAGACTGCAGCGACACAGAGTCCCGCCAAGTCTGCGGTGACCCCCTGCCTGCCCGCCGCTGGTGAGTTGCGGCTGCGTTGCGGACTTCCCTGAGTCGCGCGGCCTCCTGGACTGGCCCGCTGCCCTGTTTTGGCATTTCCCGCGCACGCAGCAACGTGCGCGCACGCCCTGGGTGCCGGCGGCGCTGCCGTGTGGAGTCGGATCCGCGGCGCCTGTGGCCTGGCAGATTCTACGTGTGCCGCGTTTGTGCAAGGGCCCCCCACAGCAGCCGGGGCATTAAAAAAAAAAAAAAAAAAAAACATAAATAAATGAAACAAAAGGACATTGAAACAAGCAGCCAAGGCATCATAAAAAGAAAACAAAGGACAATGAAACAATGAAAATAAACGGGAAGACACACAAACGAAAGTAGCGGATGTTTTGGTCGACCTTGATGAGGACAGTACAGTTTGGTCACGAGCGCTGGCACCACGAGAGTGGCTGAACAGTGTAGTACGCCACTGGGACTAAATTTGTGCTGAGGTTTCTCCGTCTGTGCACGTCCTTCACTGCCAGCTGCCTAGTCCAATCACAAGCCTGCTGTGCGTCAAGGGACAGTTGCCGCTCAGGGATCAGTCGTGCATTCAGTTTACACATCCATTATCCCCATTGAGTGGACCGACCTGCGCCACCAGCACGAGCGCGCAAAAATGGCGACTGTGCCCCCGGTGGAAGCTTTTGTGGTTGATGGTCCGCCATCTGCGCAGGTGGCCAAGTGGAAGGACTGGCTGGAACGCCTGGAGAACTATTTTGCGGCGGTGGGCCTGAAGCCAGAACGTCAACGGCCCATGCTCCTACACCTGGGCGGTCCTGCGATCAACAGACTGGGAAAGTCGGTGGTGGAAACTGGTCCACCCCACACCTATGCCACACTCAAAGCTGCCCTGACCGCGCACTTCGAACCTCTGGCCAACCCAGATTATGAACGTTTTCTTCTACGCCAAGCGCGGCAAATGCCTGAGGAGTCGGTCGATACGTTCTATGCCCGTTTGAAGGAGTTAGCGAGCACTTGCACGTTGCCTGATGCAGACGACGAAATAAGGGCGCAATTTATTCAAGGGTGTTCGTCCCTCAAATTGCGAGAAAACATACTCCAAACCCCAGGGATTTCCATGGCTAATATTCTAACAATGGGCCGATCCAAGGAACTGTCAAAGGTGCGCGCGGCGAACATGGAGGCAGCCCTCCAACGACAAGTGAAGACCGAACCGGTAAATGCGGTGATGGCCGGCTCTCCCACGAAAACCTCCACGAAGAAACCAGAACGAAACAAGCCGCCACCGCCAACTCGGGCCTGCTATATGTGTGGAGGAACATACCCTCATCAAGGCCCATGCCCTGCCCAGGGGAAAAGATGCTTGGTGTGCCGCCGGTTAAATCACCTGGGGAAGGTATGCCGCTCGGCTGGGCAACAACGACAGCGCGGCCGACAAGTCAACGCCGTGGACTACCCACATATGGGGGAGGCAGAAGATGATATGGACGACGATGATGTGGAAGGGGCGGTCCATGTCATTCACGCACTACAACCAAACGGATGTCCAAGGCGGAGAATTCCGAAGTGCAACATCAGTATTGCCGGGCACCCAACACAGGCCCTCATCGACACGGGGGCTTCTATAAACATCATGGCTCAATCCATGCTAAAGGCGCTCCCAATACAGTCGACCCTGTGGCCCACGTCCATACAAGTGTTTGCTTACGGTTCCACAACGCCCCTGTCTGTAGTCGGCGTCTTCACCACTGACATCTCCCATGAATCACGATCCATCCGCACTAAGGTCTATGTCACCCAAGAGGGGTCTGGAATGCTCCTGAGTTGCCGCACGGCGGAGCATCTACAACTGGTGGTCTTCGCGTTTGCTGTGCACCAGGAAGATGTAGAGTCCCTGGTGGAGGTGTTCAAATCCCTATTTGACGGAATAGGATGCCTCAAGGACCACATGGTGCGGCTCCATGTAGACCAGTCGATACAGCCGGTTGCTCTCAAACATCGGAGAGTGGCGTTTCATTTGAGACCAAAGGTTGAAGAAGAGCTGAGGAAGTTGGAGGCAGCTGACATCATTGAGCATGTGGAGGGTCCAACTCCCTGGGTATCTCCCATCGTGATAGCCCGAAAACCAAAGCAACCGGGCGAGGTCAGGATCTGCGTCGACATGCGCCTGCCAAATCACGCAATAAAGAGGGAACGTCATCTAACCCCCACGGTTGACGATATCGTTGCAGAAGTCAGTGGGTCGCACTGGTTTTCAAAAATGGATCTACGGGCGGGCTATCATCAACTCCTGTTGGATCCCGAGTCGAGAGCCATAACGACGTTCTCCACGCATGTGGGCCTACGCAGGTACAAGCGTCTCAGTTTTGGCGTGTCCAGTGCTGCTGAGGTTTTTCAAGACACAATTAGAGGAGTACTATCTGGCCTCAGAGGGGTCATAAATGTCAGCGACGACATTTTGGTACACGCACCCACCCTCGAGGAACACATGGACCGTCTCCGCTGTGTTTTCCAGAGACTGCAAGATAGCGGCCTCACCCTCCATCGTGAGAAGTGTGCGTTCCTTCAAAAGAAATAGCTTTTTCGGATACCACTTCTCCCAACAAGGAGTGTCTCCCGATCCAGCGAAGGTTCGTGATATCCAGACCGCACCAGCTCCGACCACCGTGACTGGCATCAGAAGTTTCCTGGGAATGGTCACATATTGTGGCCGTTTCATCTGCAACCTAACAGACCTAACTGCGCCATTACGAGAACTCACGAAGAACACCACCATTTGGGAGTGGGGTCCGGTGCAGGAAAAAGCTTTTCTGGACACTAAACATGCTCTCTCGGCAGAGACTACATTGGTATACTTTGACCCAGCACGTGAGTCAGAACTGTCGGTTGATGCAAGCCCCATTGGATTGGGAGCAGTATTGTCCCAGAAGCAGCCGGATGGAGAGTGGGCCCCGGTAGCCTACGCAAGCCGGGCTCTAACCGACACCGAGCAAAGATACTCACATATCGAAAAAGAGGCGATAGCGATTCATTGGGGGTGTCGCCACTTCCACTTATACCTCTATGGTCAACCATTCACAGTCCACACGGACCACAAACCGCTAATCCCACTTTTCATGGGCGTTTCGTCGAAACCTCCACCGAGGATTGAAAAATGGATCCTGCAGCTTCAGGAATACCAGTTTAAGGTGGTCTATCGCCCAGGAACACTGAATCCTGCAGATTTCCTGTCCAGGCATGCCAGGCCAGTGACCAAAGAGGAGGAAAGCGAGGCACATGAGACTGAAGAATACGTCAGGCTGGTGGTCGAACGCTCTCGTCCCCTTCCCGTCCTGCTAAGTGACATCGTGGAAGCAACCAAACTAGATGAGTGTTGGAAGATGGCAACCTCGGCCGTAGTCTCGGGAAGATGGCATCTCCTTCTTGCGAATCTGGCATGCAGAACGGAAGAAGCACAGACTGTGCTCAAGGCCCTGCACAACGTCCGTTCAGAATTGGCTGTTTCCCCGGAAGGATGCTTGATGAGAGGTACTCGCCTGGTCATTCCCAGAATACTGCAACAACGTGTGGTAGATCTGGCTCACATTGCTCACCAGGGAGTAGTGAAGACTAAGTCACGACTGCGCAGCAAGGTATGGTTTCCTGACCTGGACCATGTCGTAGAGCGGACGGTCCGCTCGTGCTCCCTCTGTCAAGCTGTTGGTCCGGCTGAACCGCCTGCACCGATTGTGACTGAAGACATACCTTCCCACCCCTGGCACAGGGTGAGTGCTCATTTCGGGAGCCTACCTGATGGCAGACATGTGTTGGTCGTCATCGATGACTTTTCCAAGTATCCGGAGGTTGAAATACTGGACTCCATTACCGCAAGTAACACGATACCGCGGATTGAAAAGATAATGGCCACTCATGGGCTCATCAGGGAGCTGCGCACAGACAATGGACCACCGTTTTCTAGCCATGAGTTCACTGACTACCTTCTATCCCGAGGCGTTCGACACCAGAAGATCACACCCCGATGGCCCCAGGCTAATGGAGAAGCAGAACGCTTTATGCGCACTTTAAACAAGGTCCTAAGGATAGCTGTTGCCCGAGAGCAAAACATGGAATGTGCCCTATACACTTTTCTAAAAGAATATAGGTTAACGCCTCACTCCACGACCATGGTCAGCCCGGGGTCGCTGTGCAACCAACGGGTGTTGGAAGATGTCTTCCCTCAGGTGACTCCGTCCTCTGATCTACGCGATCAAGTTGCTGAACGGCTTCGGCAGCGACGGATCAGGAATGACTGCATGTCCAGACGGCGGCATGCCAAGAGCAGATCGTTGACAGCAGGTGACCTGGTGTTGGTAAAGAATCGACATCGACGAGGGAAATTCTCACTCCCCTTCGAGCTCGACCCCTGGGTCATCCAGACTGTAAAAGGGACAATGGTAACCGCCCAGAAAGGCAGTGAGACAATCACGAGAAACATTTCCCATTTCAAGAAGTATCAACGTCCTGTGCCTCCAGGTGTGGTGGCACCAGATGTGGATGGTAGCGAATCTGCTAGCAAACCCTGTGCTAAGGAAGGCTGCCTACCAACTGGTCAGGACTCATCTCTACCCAGTGCACCCCGTGACGGCTCTCCAGGGACGACCAGGACCGAAGACCGCCGAGGGGGAAATGAACGTCGAGGAGGACGGAGATACCATCTCCGGGCCCATCCTGCGGTGTCGTCTCGGCTGAGAGGTTTCATTTTGGACTGAGTGTTTTGAAGTGGGCAAATACTCTCTCTCTCTCTTTTGTTTTTTCTCTCTCTCTCGTTTCTCTCTCTCTCTCTTTCTCGCTGCCCATCCAGCCAGTTGCTGATGTTATGTTTGTTTTTGCATATTCGTGATAAAGGAGGAATGTTATGTCGTGTGGACCACCCCATGCTGATGTCACCACGCAGGGGGGTCCCACACTGCTAGCCCTGTTGTGTGCCCGTCTTGGTATGCTCCGTGCCGGAAGGGCCCCTGGGAATAAACTGGGTCCGGACCGGAAGATCCGGGTCAGACCAAGCATGTCACCGGTGTGTGTCCATTCATTGCGTGCCACCGCTACCCCCAGCAATACTGCCCCAGGTCATTAGCGAGCCCCGCTCATCTCATGAACAGAACAGTCAACAGCTGTCTTCCGCTGCATTCTTCACGGGGACGGGGCGTGTTGCAACAAAGCGTCCGGGGTTGTCTGCGCGCAGGAGATCTCTCTTCATTTCTGTAGCAGCCCAGTGGGAGGGCGCGTGCAGTGCGGGGAGAGCACGTAGTACCCCTGAGGAGCAGCCGGATGGGCGCGCGAGGCCGCAAAGCGCGCGAGGCCCCCTTGAGCAAGGCCGCTCTCCCAGGGAGTGCGCATTTATACCATTCCACAGAGATTTGAATACGTTACAGTGTTTCTTTGATGTAGCTAAACACAGCACAATAAAGAGGAAGAAATGCTTGCGTTTCACCCCCTGCATTTTTCTGCTCTGAAACCTTGAGGTACAAGGTTTTCTCAACACAACTGCCCTTAGAAAGACACCTATGTAGCTCAATGGGTTGAGTTCCTACTGCAGTCTATGTTCGGATAGTTGCACCTTGAATGTTGTCGTAGAAAGTAGTTCTCTGTGTATTGTGAAATAGTAAGTTCAACTTTTTCTCCAGCTTAGACTTTCTTCTTACACTATGATTGGGAGAGGATGAACAGTACCTTTGTGACGCTGTGGATATGCTGCCCTCTCCATCTTTAGACTAGTGCTTGCCTGTGACTACCACCCTACCCCGGTGCTATGTTTCGAAGGCAGGCTTAAATTAAACAAGATCTGCAGCAAGCGAGCATCTCCTAGGAGTCCCATGAAACATTGGCTTTTGGTCACATTAATATTGTACTGAACACTTGGTGCATATCATAGCACGGGACACTGATTTCTGAAGTTTTGGCTTGAATGCACCTGTCATGCAGCATGGGTGGTTAGTATACTTATGGAGAAGGAACTATGACCCAAGTAAATGTGGCCACTCTTAAAACTCTAGCAGCAAATCTGTCCAAAGACTGTTTATTTATATGATTGCGTATTGCTCGATTGCCCATTGGGTATCGGACTCATTCGGTATCCTCATTTGATCCTATGATGAGAGGAATTGTGCATCTTCCGTTGCTGGGCGTGATATGCTGCTCTTTCTCTTCAGTCCCACCGTTGGGCCTTCCACACAATGTGGGCAAAGATTTAACCGGAATTTGTCGATTGATTGCTGGTGGAGAGGAGTGAGACAGAGAGAGAGAGAGATAGAAAGGGAGAGACAGAATGAAAGAGAGAAACTAACAAAAGTACTGCACCCTGCTACTCACCACAAAGAAGGCAGCAAGGCTAAGGCACTCAGGACCTTTTATTATCCGCACCCCATGCAAAAAGGTGAACAGGTGTGTGTCATGGTGTTAAAAGAAGATAAAAAGGAAATTATAAGACCTTCTCACATTCAGCTCTCGTGTAAAAATTGATTACATTGTGATGTGATCATCTGTAATAAAAATCGACCCATCGTCATCCGCCATTGCCCCTATGCAGCCTTCCTGTGATAGGGCACTCCTTCACAGAACATGTAATCACTTCATTAAAATTGGGCTTCGGGTGGTCAAACCATGACAGTGCCTAAAATTGCCACCTCCTAAGACACCTCACCATTGACCGTTGGCCTGTCTCCGACATGACCGCCTACAGCGGGTGGTGGCTATGTTGGTGAAAAGGTCAAACATTAAAGAACGAGGAGCATTAGGAGACAGACACTTGGGGACAGGCATATAAAGAGTAAAACTCATGAGGGTAAACTGAGGGTGAATTAGACAACTGGTTCACTGACCTAAGCCAGCCAGAAGACTCGTATCAATAAAGTCAAGTCACTGCTGCGAATAAACTTCTGCCAAGGTGTGCTCGGTCTCACGGGACCCCAACTACCAGTCCGGGGAGTGCACACCTTCAGTGCGCCTTCTTCCACTATTACTTCCTTGCACCGTCTCTCACTGTCAGGGCCGGTCTACTGTTAATCCCATGTGCCGCTGCTATCAATACACGTTCTATGTGTGCAAGGTAAGTGTGGGGCTAAGGTGTGTGTGTGTGTGCGCACGCATGTGTGTGTGTGTGTGTGTTGCACTGTTAACTGTGCTGCACATGTTCACAGAGTACTGAGGAAAGCTTCCAGTGCTGATACTCTTATAATGTGTGAGTGCTGCGTGCATCTGTTGTGCCACCGCCTTAGACAGTGTGCCTGTCAAAACCTATACCCAGGGCACAATTCTTCCCACCACTCTCTCATCAGCCTCCACCAGCTCCAGCCCTTTAACAGCTGCAGTAGACAAGCTTTCCTCTACCCATCCATCCCTTCTTTATGTATAGCCAGCGTGATGGTGGTATTTTTATGTCTCGTCTAACAGGCAGTGCAAGCTGTGTGGTGCAAAAGACCTATTGTGGGCTTACCAAATACTTACTTTAGTTAGCTTTTCACTCTTGTTTGCGTGCTTCTTATTCTATTGCTTGCCTTCCTCGGTTTTTTCCCTCCCCTGGGGCATGGCCTCTTTACCATCCTTTTGATTGGCTGACTTGTATCCTTCCACTGTTTATAATTAGGGAACTACTTTTTTTCTTTCACTTCTCCATAAGTGTGCACTTGTTTTGGAAGCTCTTTCCCTCATGTGCTGCTTTCCTGCTCACATACCAGCCCCCCTCTGTTACTCCCATCCCAGACGGTTCACAGCTTACCTCTCTCCTAACCTGCTCAGCTATTATTTTTGCTTTTTTCACTTTGTGTGCTCCAAACTCCTCTACTGGGCCTGCTCCCAATAGCCCACAAAGGTGAGATAGAAGCCCATCCAGGCAGTGGGTGAGGTGGGCATCCTTGGTTTCGTCATGCACAGCACTGTACATTTATTTAGTACCCACCCCAACTCCCCGGCTACAGCTGGTGCCATCTCACACTTCGTCGGATATCTCTGCTGCCAATTCACATGCCCTCGAGGCCTAGAGCAGTAGAAGTAGAGTAAAGACAGGGCCAATGAATTACTGCAGTGTCCAGGACCCCCTTTCTGTGCCACACTGCACACCTGACAGTGCTGTGGGTGCCACGGTTGCTCTACTGGCTGCCGTTCCTTGTTTGCTCGGTTACCAGATTCTGTAACAGCACAGGAGCCGGTCCTGTCCTCCAATGAGGACAGCTCCTCTCCAGACTGGTTCACGCCACAACCACCATTTGGATGGGTTTTGACCTGTCCACTGTCAAGCTCGGTGAAGTCGCCCAGACTTGTTAAGGAAGGTGTTTACTTCCTGAAAACTATCTACAATTGTGCTCCATATGCATAAAGAGCATCTTTCACCTGGGATGGCAAATACTTGGTTTGCATTAATCCGCATTCCATTCTCCTTTGCCATCCTCCAGTTCCTGGAGTATGAGCCTTCCAGCAGCCTGAGGCTCTGAAAGGCTTATAGTGACTCATTCAAAAGACTTTATTTCAGCCACCAGGACCATAAAAGTACAATTTATCACATTATACGACATACATCACAGAATAAAAATACATTGATTATTGCCTAAGAACATAAAAGCATACATATATACACACAATTATAACAAGCATTGGCATAGCCAATAGGTCTCGCCTTTGGGACCTTATAAGTATTTAGTTATGCAGCACAATATCCTTGGTGCAACAACATCAAGTGTTGCATGGCTAAACACTTATACGGTCCCAAAGGCGAGACCTATTGGCTATGCCAATGCTTGTCTAAACAAAGGAGTAGCCATCTTCTACTCACTAGAGTAGATGGTCAAACACGCAAGCAAGGTGAGGATCTTTGAAGGATTCTGTGGGACTGTGGATAGCTAACAACCATATTAGATTGTCTTCCTACACTGTGGGTTAAATGAAGCTGGTGCAATGTGGTGAAAGAACAGAAGGGAAGAGCATAACCGCCTACTGAGAAGGTGCAATCGATTCAGCTGTATTTATGTTTATCAGTTGTTTGAAACGCTACCCTTATTTTTCAAACTTCAAGATGTAGCCTAATTTGCCAGCGTTTGCCACACGTTTGTTGGAGATGGTGTCATAAACATGATGGAATACAGCACTCTGGAGAAGTAGTTGGTTGCTACTTTAATGACAATAAATGCAGTTGATATTTTAAGCCGATAAAACTGCTTTTAAATAAAAAGAAAATTGGGAGGAGGCCATCCAGAGAATATAACTCTAAACAGTGCATCTGGTGGCTGATGAGCTGAGTACCTAACATCTACGATTAATGTGTGGTACCAAGATGTGTGATTGACGTTGGCTGCAGCAATTTGTGCGTAAGTTGCTGGTCTCATGTACATCTGGATGGGCCCTACTGCCCTTCCTTCTTTCTGAGGTCCGATGACATTAGCACTGAGTTAAACACTACTCACACCTGTTACTTACAACGCCAACCAACAGTTCCGTTTTTGGTGGGCGCAACAGAAACTGTTAAATCAATTATCGCTCTTATATTTATATTTATATTCCAGTATGAGACTAACCAGGCGGCTTTCCCTCTTCCTCTGCACTGGTGTTTGTCCCCACAGGCAAGCAAGAAGCAGATAAATGATGATAGTCAGCAGAGGCAGGCAGGGGAAGGTGAGAGTGAGCGAGAGGTGTGACAGAGAGGAAGAAAGAAGTTGGAGAGGACAGATGGAGAAGTGAGAATGAAAGAAGGTGTGCACAAGAGGGGATAAGACTAGAAGAGAAACCAAGTAGGTAAAAGGAAACACAGTCGATGAGATAAGGAGAGGAAGGAGAAGGTGAGGTAGATGGAAAGGGGACAGTGAGAGAGAAGCAAGGCAGAGAAATAGAGGCGATCTCCATGGAGGGAGATGGAAAGATAGGCGAGAATAGTTTCAAGAGAAGTGGCACTGAAGGAAGGGGGGGAGTTGAGGGCTTTCATACCCGGGAAAGGACACGAAAGAGAAGAGCAGCTCAAGGCACTGGAAGGCAGTAATGCACAGAGCCGAAAAGAGCGAGGCACAAGGGGGGAAACGGAAGAGTGCTGGAGAAAGAAGGGAAGACACTGGGTGTAAGAAAAACACCAAAAAGCAAGATTCGAGACAGAAAGGTGTCTCCAACAAACGGAGAAGAGGAAGAGAGGGCGAAGATAAGACAGAGCCAGAAAGAGTAGAGGGATAAAGAGAAAGCAGCTGAAGAGAAAGAAATGTGAAATGGGTTAGGCGGATGAGAACAAGAAGGTGAAAGAGAGAATTTCTTGACTGGAGCACTTTCAAAGGTTTTGTCTGTTTCTAGGGATTGACCATTTTTGCCTGATAACACGAGCAAGCTCAAAACAAACAAAAAAAAAGCGTTTCACTTGCGGGAGCGAGCAGCGCCAGGAGCGATAATTGCTACCATATGGCACCGCTCGCTCCCGCAAGTGAATCGCCAAACGTGCATGCGTTGCCGTTGAAGGCAATGGAACGCGTGCACGTTTTTGGCTGAAAAGCCGAAGCGATTGCTAAAGGTCTTTTTGCCTATGCAGCGCATGCGCGCTGCCTAGGCGAGACCTAAAAATGAGACAATGTCATTAAAAAAATCTTGATAAAATATTTTAATCAGACATATAAGGATGTGGGACGTGAAACAAGGGAGCCATGCAGAGCTTTTCTGCGAAGCACCCACATTGCACCCAAGAATTTAGCGATAGAAATAACCATTACTGTGCAAGAATCTGATCTGAGAATGCGGAGGGCTTCCTGATGGTTCCGTACACCTACTGACCTACAAATCGGTACCAGCCAATCATGCCGAGGGGAAGAATAGCCAGGGCAGGCGAAGAAGACATAAGAAACACTTTCCTTCTGGTGGTCACAAATGGGACAAGAGGTGCCTCCTACGCCCTTCCAACCTGATGTAAACGTTCTGAGTGGTAAAGTGCCTGTGCGAAACTGAAAATAGAGTTTTCTATGCAGTGGGACAGTCACCACGTCCCAAAATAACTCCCGCCCCCGAAGGGACTTGATATCCATATAATCACTGGATAACTTAGCGATGGCTGACTCCCGAGCATCCTCAGCCTCCACAAGTGACCAGTATTTCAGTTTCATCTCAGCCTTGGATAGAAATACAGTAGCGCTTGGTTTGTCCCATAAATCATGAAGCCCTAATGAGGACAGGACTGACTTCATATTTGTAAGCCATATGATTTTGTTAAAGTAATCAGCCTTCATGACATCCTTTACACTGTCAACGTATAGGGCCAGTTTGGGAGTGGTCCACAGGCGCCTCCAGTACAACAAGGGCCGCAGACAAATTTTGTCCGTGGCCCTAGTGATGCCTAGGGCACAAAATAATGGATATAATGGAGTACTAATTGGGAGAGATGTCAAGTTCCTAAGAAATTTTTTCTCAGATTTTATAATGCCATTGTGTTTTGAAAACCCCACAATTTATCCCCGTACAAAGCTGACCCCACTGTCAAGCTCCGTGAAGTCGGCTGGACTAGTTAAGGAAGGTGTTTACTTCCCGAAAACTATCTACAATTGTGCTCCATATGCATGAGGAGCATCTTTCACCTGGGATGGCAAATACTTGGTTTGCATTAATCCGCATTCTGTTCTCCTTTGCCATCCTCCAGTTCCTGGAGTATGAGCCTTCCAGCAGCCTGAGGCTCTGAAAGGCTTATAGTGACTCTTGAAAGATGCAGACCATGCTCTGCCGGGCATCATTCTAATACTTGTTGTTTATAGTGCTTCAGACCTACCAGGCGATAGCAACAACCTCGATGTATAATGAATTAAATCCTTATACAGCACAGCTCTGCAAGTCCAATCACCTCAGTGCTTATTATCATGAGCTTACTAGACAGAGCATGTGCGGTCTGTTTCGAGGCATATACTGGCTTTCCAAGAACAGAGAGGGTCTTGGAGCCCACCCTTGGCTGTTCGCTGCCTGTAGGCAAAAGCCTATTGTCGACCACTGTGATAAAACTGGTGGTGGAGCGGGCTCTAAAAGGGGTGTGACCCAAGTAATTAAAGGTGTGGCTTAAAATATGTGACTTACAATTCTGTGCTTTCAACAGCATGTTGACTGGCAAGCATTTAAGTCCCTTTTTGAATGTTTTCTTCTATTGCAAACTGGCATACTGCACAACAACAAACACATGACTAAAATAAGCCGGACCTATTGGCTTTGTGAGTGTTTGCCAGTAGTTTGATCTACATGAGTAACAAGAATGATTTTGTTCTTAATAATTAGAATTGGTAATGACAAATGGTAAATATTTGACCATCACTATGTGCACACTGGAGAGAGGCCAAGGATTGGATGAGCATGTAATCTGAACACTATTATGGCCCACTAAATCCCACTGGCTTCTGCCTTAGCTTCAGAGCTCTCAAATGTGCCCCATAATGAACACCCTCCTGGAACCAAAACTCACCCGGACACCTAAATACTGCTCAGCTCACAGATAGCAAAAAAGCATTGGAAATCCATTAACTCAACCCTTTAGAGCCCGAAGCTCGTGGCTTTGACAACTCTTATTGAAGTAATTTCCAATTACAATACAGAATTGCACTAAAATCAAAAAGAGTTTTAAAATGGTAACAAATTCAAAGTATTTACTTCTGTAAAAAAATCAAATTTAAATACAGTAACATATTGCTAAAGCTACTGGCAAAGCGAGTAGTTGCCAAAGGTGAGACCTAATGGCTCTGCCAATGCTTATTTTAATTCCTTTGCACTTCCTGTAAGCATTTTGGTTTTTTGTATAACTGGTAGAAAGGACTCTACAAATAAACAACTGATCAAAACACAGAAACTCGTAGTTACATTCCGGGACTTTCAAAAACGTACGCTTCTTCCAACCCCTAGAAATAAATATATCCTACATGGAAACCCCCTACACTCTGCCTGCTGCTCGTGCGCCTGCTGTCCACTTCTCTGTATCAGGAGAAACAATACCAGCTGACAAACACGGGCTCAGGTTGCCCAAAGCCAGTTTTGAATTGTAGCGACGGAGTGACAAGCCGTCAAAACACGAAGACAAACAAAGGACAAAGCGCTCTCTCGCTCTGGGCCGCCATCACTCTGCGGGCTCCAGTGTCGGACAATGACGCATGAGGGCAATTTGAAGGCGGTAGCGGCGGCTTTGCACAAAATGGACGCCGACAAATATTTATCATCTGGATTTCTGAGACGGTTTTGGAAGGCATAGTGCAGACAACAATTTCACCATCAAAATAAGTGCAGGCGCTCAGAATTTTAACTCAAGGGTCAGCTGCCTTCACTGCTGGAGGGCGGGGTCGGCGAACGCCCAGAGTAACTCATCTTGATTGCACGTCACGCCTCTTTTTCTGTCACCTTACACTTCCTGCCAGTTTATCTAAATTTTTGAGCTTATTCTGCATCCCTTTGTCACTGCTTTCCTAAATTTCTTTTCCTTCACAAAAATGTGTGCACATGCAACCCCATGAGCAAATTAAGCACAGCAGTTGCAGCCAGCAAAACAGGACAGTTTTAATGCTTGAATGCAGGCCCCGCAGTGGCGGCTCCTTCGCTAACACGGAGGAGCATCGCCCCACTGCTATGTCAGCAGTGCAAAAAATAAAATGATAACAACAGGACGTTATTATCATTTTATTTTCTATGTGGGAATCAGAGCCAGGTCGGGCGGGACTCTATGACCAGAGCAGAGTGAGTTGTGGTTTGCACTCCTCTAAGTGCGCATGACGGTTTGGCTGGCCCAACGCGCACTTAGCATGTTGCACAGCCCCGTGGAGAACATTCCCAGGCTCCCAGCCACTGCCTGAGTGGCCAAACAGGCCGCTCAGACCAATCACGACATTGATTGGCTGGGAGAGTACGGGAGCCTGGGTGCATAGCTGCCAAGTTGCCCAGGTCCATGCGTGATGCGCTGCGCCAGTCCAGGTTTTTTCGTTGCATTCTGGGACTTGTGGACTTGTTTACTCCATTATAAAACTGGACTACAAGTCCCAGAATTCAAGGAAAAAACCTGGCCTGGCGCTGCGCATCACGCATGGACCTGGGCAACTTGGCAGCTATGTGGGTGCATATAGCTGGGTCTAAAGTGAGGTGACATGGTGTGAATGCGTGAAACCAAATGCAGAACTCGGTAACAAAAAACCACCAAGAATGAACACCTCAGCCCCCTGCACAAAACTAGCACCTCTCACCTTGCCCCCTCCAGATGGAGCTGCCACCGAGTGCATGTGGACAACGGGTCAGGCGAGAAACGTCTTGAGCCCAAGCCGCACCCAGCCAGGAGACAGTCATGCTGCCAAAGAGGGAAACAAGAAATGCAGGAAATGTGCAGAGTGCTCAGCGAGCGTGCTGCCAATGAAAGGCCTGAAAGGAAGACAAAGAAAAGAGAAAAGAAAGAATTATTGTACCCCCGTTGGGGTACTGGTGGCGTTCGTTCCTGGCTGAGTGGCGAGCGGGATACAGAGACCCGTTTGCCACTCTGCAACCCCGTTTATGGATGGGGCTCAAACCGCTTCCCGGGGGGGGGGGGGCACGCACCAAAAGGCCCAATCACCGCTCACCATATTGGTTGGTGGCGGTGGCAATGTCACACACTGCTGCCCCATACCTCCAGGCTGGCCCCGGCGAGACCGCCATACAAGCAGATCCCTCGATTTGGGGGAGCCTTTGGCAAGATGTCATCTGGCACCTACATTGGTGCCCCGGGTTCAACTGCAGTGAGGGACCTACAGGAAAGCTCCGGAGTCTTGCCTGTTCCTTAATTGGAGAAGGAGGAGTGCATGAGATGCAGACTATGCTGTAAGAAGAGCCTGTTGCTACTGTGATGTTGCGGAGATCTGGCTCTTACTGGTAAAAACAGAATCCCCTCACCGATTATGCTGGCTGCATCACTATAGGGTGGGCCATCTTCCATGAAGTAATTTCCTTCACAATCTAATAGGGTTCGCAGACCAGATCATTTAATTTCAATATGCAGCGTCCAAGTTCTTTTTTCTGTGCACTAAGCACAGCTTTTTGTGTGCTGAGGTCACTGCACACCAGCGTAACATAGCACAGATGCGCAGTCTGCTTTTGTGGGTGCACAGTGGCTGAAGATATCACTTCACACTGGAAAACCATGCTACGTCGTTCATAGTAATCACCTATGTGAACTTAAAATTAAACAGCATAGCCATACACAAATTACTTTGGTAGTCACCAGTGAAGAAACAGAGGCATCCGCAAAACGTCTTAAAAACTGTACGACTGACACTCCTCACAAGCAACAGCTAAAGGAGGTGGACCCAAAGCAACCAATGATTGAAAGGGGCTGACTTAAAGCCCCTCTCTGTATATTTGCTCTCAACAAAATGTTTTGGCTGCACCAGACCAAAAAAAAAGGTAGCAGATGCAATTCATGGGATTTTCTACTAACGCAGGATGCAATAAACAGCATACCATTTACAGTAGGAGGCAACAAAGAAATTCAGTGTTCAAAGTCTTACACTGCTTTTCTGCATGTAGTAATTAATGAGCATGTGTGTACCAATGCAAATCTCTTCCGTGCATGTATGTGCATGTTTAATAAAAGCTTCACGTCCCAGAATTCCTTTATTTGTTTTGCATAATTAATTTGTCTTTCTAACTGTATGAGGTGCTATGAGGAGTTGGTAAGCCTCGAAGACAACCGATGTGCTTTCTGACGCAGTCTTCTAATCTTGGCTTCCCGTCCTGTAAGGGTGATCCTAAACTTCCTGATCATGTCCATGCTAGCAAGACCCTCATTTATTTAGAGAGATTTACGCAGCATCGCAAGTATGATTGGCATCTACCGAAACTAGGCAGCGGTTGGACTATTCTGGCATTCTCTTGACTTAATGATAACGCATGTGATATGTGTGGAGTGACGGTGAGGAAACAAGAGACAACACGCAGCCATATATATCCACACTGAGCTCTGCTAAGTGTGGACATCCCGACTTCATGTTATACATGTTATTACCAAAAAGGGTTACTAGGGGTGGGATTACGAGGAGCAGGAATCCAGGAGAAATGCATTTAGTAGGAAGGCAGAAATCAACTTTTCTCATTTCAGCTCAATTTCTCACATCTTGTCAATAACTCTGCTTTCAACACTTCAAATATACTGATTTACTTCGAATATGCTCGAGGCAAAATCGTTGGCTCCTCTTTTTTTCTCATTTCTAGTCTCAGAGTCCTGGGTTGCTTGTGTTCCCGTTTAAGGAGGACCTGGCTTGGCAGCTCGGGCTGAACTGTGTCCACTGGAGTAGGGTCAAGACTGATTTGCATATGGCTGGGTCCAAACTGAGGTGACATGGTGTGCAAAATAACGATGGCCCCAGTAATTACCAGTGGCTGAGATTAATTCAAGCATTCCATCCATCACTTTTTTGTATACTTTAGTGTGCCACCCTAAGTGGGAATTTATGCCCAGACGTAGGTCCCATGCACACTGTGTCACTGGAACCAAGCTGCACCCGGCTGATGAGCCCATAACTAGTGCAACACTAGTCCTGGGTTGCTTGTGGTCTGGTTCAGGGAGGACCTGGCTTGGCAGTTCGGGTTAGACTGTTCCGATTGGCGCAGGGTCAAGACTGATTTGCATATAGCTGGGTCTAAAGTGAGGTGTCATGGTGTGCAAAATAACTATGGATTGGGATGCAGCCCGAGTAATTACCAGTGGCTGAGATTAATTCAAGCATTCCATCCATCACTTTTTTTGTATACTTTAATCTCAGAGTTTAGCCAATCTTAGCAATCAGAATTGTGGTCCAGCAATACACCATGGTCAACAGAATACTGGGAGAGGATGTGGTCAGAGATGCCAACTTTGAAACTGTTGAACCAAGTTCGATTCTCGGCACCGGCTCACCATCCTGTGATTCTGGGAAAATCACTTAATCTCCCCATGCCTAAGAAAAAAAAGATAATGTGACCTTCTGTAACTTAACTAATGCTCATGTAAAGCACTCCAATACCTACGGGTCGAGTTTGCGCTCTGTGAAACTGCAAAAAAATACTAATAAAGACTATTTACAATGCACATATCAAATAAATCATCGCCAAGCACTTGAAACTCAATTACCCTGAATCGATCATTCTGAAAACATGAAAAGCTGAGCTAACTGTACCGGTGATCATCTCCACCTACCCTAAAGTGTTACTCAGTGTGTCAAATGGCACCCTTTGGGGGGTGCATTTCATACTAATGTGCAAAAACAGCAGCAAAAAATAGTACATCCCTCAACTCTTAATGTGGCTTCTGCTCCCTGCTACTTTTTAATGTGGTTACAGTCATTATTATTTCTTATTTTTATAAAGTGCAACTCAATTGAATAAATGGGCGCGTAATGGACAACCCAACACTAGGCGGGGCTGCGTTGGTTCCTTACATAAAATGGACAAGTAATTAATAAAATCATGAACTAAAAAAAGATAATGACAACGAATTAAACCAGTCTCAAATGGAGCATAGGGGAAGAGATCAGTGAATAAACACAGCAGACTGATGTCACTGGAGAGTGAGAGGGGAAAAAAAAGGACGGCGGCGAGGTTGACGTAAAGGAGAAGCCTATAAAGGAGAGAGATTAAGACAAATTAATAAAACCTCCAGCGGCTCAAGTAGAAAGAAGCTAAGAATTAGGTGAACATGTATAGTAGGAGTAAAGTGGGATACAATGAGGTAGAGACATAAGGACAGGAGGGTGGGATCAATGAATTTAAGGATATGAAATGATATATAGGGAAGACAGATAGAGAGCGTAAAGTGCAGCAGAACAGTGAATGGAAACACTCAGATTAAGAGTCCTCGCGTAGAAAGGAGCGAAGGGTAAATAATAAGGCGAGGCAAACGATGGAAAGAGCAGAAGTAGGGTAGAATGCGAAAAGAGGCAAAGATGACAGTTGCGGAGGTTAAGCCTGTGGGGTCAGAGGATGATAGCGGATTTAAACTAGAGTCCAAATACTTGATTTCGAAGAAATACATTCTTACAGAAATAACTTAAGATTGAGTGATGTGGATATTAAACCAGCCCCTCTGCAGTCATATGAGTTACTGGAGGAGATCTTAAGAGCATATCAGGCCAACTGACAGTGAGTTCCTGAGGATGAGTAGGTGCACTGAAGAAGGGCTGTGTGGCAGCTTTGCAGGAGTTTATTTTTTGGATTCCAGACTAATCTTACTGATACTTCAAGTTCTTCACACCACCAGAGACTGTAGGAGAGGCCATCGGGTAGTGCAGGTGTAGCCTGTAGATGGCCTTGCATGGGATGCACACTAATTTACATTTTAATCTGGCTTCTAGAGAAAGTCAGTGAAGTGCTTTTCATACAACTGCTATATGGTCGAAACTTTTTATTCCAGATATTATCCTAGTCGCAGAATTTAGAATGGTTTTCACAGTTATTAATGACGAGCGTGGCACACCTGCAAGAGTGGAGTTGCCATATTGTAGCGAGATAGAAAAATAGCCTGAACAGTGACGTAGAAATACTTAGGATGAAGTATGGAGTTAACTTTTTAAGGGAGTGTAGAGAGACTTGTGGAGCAATGCAAGCAATTTGGGAGCCATGGGCAAACGGGCATCACTCCTCAAACTCAGTGATTTAACCTCAGTTACTGGTGAGAAACCATCAATGTTGTGCTGAGATCGCCAATGTTGGGACGCCTTAAGTGCTCTTAATTTATTCTATTGGAAAGCATGCATTTGTGGATGGCTTTAATGGTTGGCCAGGCCCATATGAGGAAGATGTTCAGATATTCTGGAGTGTGTTCCAGTTGTATAGTTTGAGACGTGAAATATGGACTGAATCCGAAAATATTTGGAGACATAGGAACAATGTATAACATACAGAACAGAAATGCATGATACATATAACATCCAACATTCTTCCTATAAATGACTTCCCTTTAACTATTACAAGCACGTTCTGCTAGAACATGGGTACTCACAAACTTTCTCTCGGGGGCCAAATTTACAGTGTGGTTTGTGGCAGAGGGCCGCACCGGTGGGGGTGGAGGGGGGGCTAGAGCAAAAAAAAAAAAAACTGTGACCATGAAGTTAGGCACAGGCCCCTGCAGCAGACGCATTCATCCACTGAGCCACCAGACCCGGCATACACACTATCTCTCTATCTTTCTCTATCTATCTATCTCTCTCTCTATCTCTCTCTATCTATCTCTCTCTCTCTCTCTCTCTCTCTATATATCTCTCTCTCTCTCTCTAACTCTATCTATCTGTCTCTATCTCTCTCTATATATCTCTCTCGCTCTCTATCTCTCTCTCTGTCTCCATCTGACTCTCTGTTTCTATCTCTATCGGTCTCTGTCTATCTGTCTCTATCTCTATCTGTGTCTGTCTCTATCCGACTCTGTCTCTGTCTCTCTGTCTCTATCTATCTATCTCTGTCTCTATCTATCTGTCTTTATCTCGGTCTGTCTCTGTCTCTATCTGTCTCTGTCTCTATCTCTCGCTCTTTCTGTCTCTGACTGTCCCTGTCTCTATCTGTCCCTGTCTCTATCTGTCTCTATCTGTCCCCATCTGTCTCTATCTGTATTTATCTCTACCTGTCTCCGTCTTTCTCTGTCTCTATCTCTATCTCTCTGTCTCTATCTCTCTCTCTCTCTCCGTCTGTCTCTATCTCTCTGTCTCTGACTGTCCCTGTCTCTCTCTGTCTCTATCTGTCTCTGTCCCTATCTGTCTCTGTCCCTATCTGTCTCCGTCTCTTTCTGTCTCTATCTCTCTCTCTGTCTGCCTCTGACTGTCCCTGTCTCCATCTGTCCCTGTCTATCTGTCCCTGTCTATCTGTCCCTGTCTATCTGTCCCTGTCTATCTGTCCCTGTCTATCTGTCCCTGTCCCTATCTGTCTCTGTCCCTATCTGTCTCTGTCCCTATCTGTCTCTGTCCCTATCTGTCTCTGTCCCTATCTGTCTCTGTCCCTATCTGTCTCTGTCCCTATCTGTCTCTGTCCCTATCTGTCTCTGTCCCTATCTGTCTCTGTCCCTATCTGTCTCTGTCCCTATCTGTCTCTGTCCCTATCTGTCTCTGTCCCTATCTGTCTCTGTCCCTATCTGTCTCTGTCCCTATCTGTCTCTGTCCCCATCTGTCTCTGTCCCCATCTGTCTCTGTCCCCATCTGTCTCTGTCCCCATCTGTCTCTGTCCCCATCTGTCTCTGTCCCCATCTGTCTCTGTCCCCATCTGTCTCTATCTGTATTTATCTCTATCTGTCTCTGTCTGTCTATCTGTCTCCGTCTTTCTCTGTCTCTATCTCTATCTCTCTGTCTCTATCTCTCTCTCCGTCTGTCTCTATCGCTCTGTCTCTGACTGTCCCTGTCTCTCTCTGTCTCTATCTGTCTCTGTCCCTATCTGTCTCTGTCCCTATCTGTCTCTGTCCCTATCTGTCTCTGTCCCTATCTGTCTCCGTCTCTTTCTGTCTCTATCTCTCTCTCTGTCTGCCTCTGACTGTCCCTGTCTCCATCTGTCCCTGTCTATCTCTCTCTGTCCCTATCTGTCTCTGTCCCTATCTGTCTCTGTCTCTATCTGTCTCTGTCTCTATCTGTCTCTGTCCCCATCTGTCTCTGTCCCCATCTGTCTCTATCTGTATTTATCTCTATCTGTCTCTGTCTGTCTATCTGTCTCCGTCTTTCTCTGTCTCTATCTCTATCTCTCTGTCTCTATCTCTCTCTCCGTCTGTCTCTATCGCTCTGTCTCTGACTGTCCCTGTCTCTCTCTGTCTCTGTCTCTGTCCCTATCTGTCTCTGTCCCCATCTGTCCCTGTCCCTATCTGTCTCTGTCCCTATCTGTCTCTGTCCCTATCTGTCTCTGTCCCTATCTGTCTCTGTCCCTATCTGTCTCTGTCCCTATCTGTCTCTGTCCCTATCTGTCTCTGTCCCTATCCGTCTCTGTCCCTATCTGTCTCTGTCCCTATCTGTCTCTGTCCCTATCTGTCTCTGTCCCCATCTGTCTCTGTCCCTATCTGTCTCTGTCTCTGTCCCCATCTGTCTCTATCTGTATTTATCTCGATCTGTCTCTGTCTGTCTATCTGTCTCCGTCTTTCTCTGTCTCTATCTCTCTGTCTCTATCTCTCTCTCCGTCTGTCTCTATCGCTCTGTCTCTGACTGTCCCTGTCTCTCTCTGTCTCTATCTGTCTCTGTCCCTATCTGTCTCTGTCCCTATCTGTCTCTGTCCCTATCTGTCTCTGTCCCTATCTGTCTCCTTCTCTTTCTGTCTCTATCTCTCTCTCTGTCTGCCTCTGACTGTCCCTGTCTCCATCTGTCCCTGTCTATCTCTCTCTGTCCCTATCTGTCTCTGTCCCTATCTGTCTCTGTCCCTATCTGTCTCTGTCCCTATCTGTCTCTGTCCCTATCTGTCTCTGTCCCTATCTGTCTCTGTCTCTATCTGTCTCTGTCTCTATCTGTCTCTGTCTCTATCTGCATTTGTCTCTGTCTCTATCTGCATTTGTCTCTGTCTCTATCTGCATTTGTCTCTGTCTCTATCTGCATTTGTCTCTGTCTGTCTCTCTCTGTATCTGTCTCTGTCCCTATCTGTCTCTCTCTGTATCTGTCTCTCTCTGTATCTGTCTCTCTCTGTATCTGTCTCTCTCTGTATCTGTCTCTCTCTGTATCTGTCTCTCTCTGTATCTGTCTCTCTCTGTATCTGTCTCTCTCTGTATCTGTCTCTCTCTGTATCTGTCTCTGTCCCTATCTGTCTCTGTCCCTATCTGTCTCTGTCCCTATCTGTCTCTGTCCCTATCTGTCTCTGTCCCTATCTGTCTCTGTCCCTGTCCCTATCTGTCTCTGTCCCTGTCCCTATCTGTCTCTGTCCCTGTCCCTGTCCCCATCTGTCTCTGTCCCTGTCCCTGTCCCCATCTGTCTCTGTCCCTGTCCCTGTCCCCATCTGTCTCTGTCCCTGTCCCTGTCCCCATCTGTCTCTGTCCCCATCTGTCTCTGTCCCCATCTGTCTCTGTCCCTATCTGTCTCTGTCCCTATCTGTCTCTGTCCCTATCTGTCTCTGTCCCTATCTGTCTCTGTCCCTATCTGTATCTGCATTTGTCTCTGTCTGTCTCTATCTGTCTCTATCTCTATCTGTCTCTCTGTCTTTGTCTCTGTCTCTATCTCTCTATCTGTCTCTATCTGTATTTATCTCTATCTGTCTCTGTCTGTCTCTATCTGTCTCCGTCTTTCTCTGTCTCTATCTCTGTGTCTCTATCTCTATCTCTCTCCGTCTGTCTCTATCTCTCTCTGTCTGTCTCTGACTGTCCCTATCTGTCCCTGTCTCTATCTGTCCCTGTCTATCTCTCTCTGTCTCTGTCCCTATCTGTCTCTGTCCCTATCTGTCTCTGTCCCTATCTGTCTCTGTCTCTATCTGCATTTGTCTCCGTCTGTCTCGATCTGTCTCTGTCTCTATCAGTCTGTCTCTCTCTCTCTCTCCGTCTGTCTCTATCTCTCTCTCCGTCTGTCTCTATCTCTCTCTCTGTCTGTCTCTGTCTCGATCTGTCTCTGTCTCTATCTGCATCTCTGTCTCTATCTGCATCTCTGTCTCTATCTGCATCTCTGTCTCTATCTGCATCTCTGTCTCTATCTGCATCTCTGTCTCTATCTGCATCTCTGTCTCTAGCTGCATCTCTGTCTCTAGCTGCATCTCTGTCTCTATCTGCATCTCTGTCTCTATCTGCATCTCTGTCTCTATCTGCATCTCTGTCTCTATCTGCATCTCTGTCTCTATCTGCATCTCTGTCTCTATCTGCATCTCTGTCTCTATCTGCATCTCTGTCTCTATCTGCATCTCTGTCTCTAGCTGCCTCTATCTGTCCCTGCCTCTATCTGTCCCTGCCTCTATCTGTCCCTGCCTCTATCTGTCTTTGTCCAAACAGGAAGCTTCCCAAAAGGGCTTTTAAAAGTCAGCTGTGAAAGCGCTTACAGCTGACTTTTAAAGGCCCTTTTGGGAAGCTTTCTGACGGTGCCCTGAGGTCACAGAGGCCGGCAGTAAACACAGAAGATGGCTGCAGGAGCACACGTAGTGAATACCTATTTAATACGTAATCACTACGTATGCTCCTGCGGTCATCTTCTGTGTTTACTGCTGGCCGCACTAGAAACGTAGACACGGCAAGCCAAGGTCCGCGGGCCGCCAATGAAGGCCTGCCGGGCCGCTGGCCCGCGGGCCGTACTAGGAGTACCACGGTGCTAGAAGAATGCATTTAAAATGGCTACTCGCCACTGATAACTTATCGTAGGAAACCAGTGATGTCACCCTACTCCACGCCAAGACATGTTCGCTCATATGGTGAGTAAGGGCTGTGCCTCTTCCCTAGCTCTGTTGCATGCAAGTTCAGGAAGGAGTGGCTACTACTCGAATACTCAGCAGAGACCGCTGCCTCTCTCCATGTCACATATATTTTCAGAGAACAAAAAACAAGGGAACCCTACTCACGGGGAGCCTGGGTAAGTAAGTTAATGGGGAAACATTGGCTCCTGTGGAGTCATAAAAAATTATTTCTAATGCAATTCTGCACAATGGCAATTTACAGGGTCGATTTGATGTCAAAAGAAAGCTAGCCACAGACACCGAGGATATAGTCAATATAGGAACTTGTTTATATAGTAAGTGAATGAAGTAAACAATATATACATAGGGCTTAAGAATCAAAATACGTTTATACAACAAACAGTAATTTAAAAAATAGTGAAAGGTGTCCCAGTGAAAAAACGTTGGAACCTAAACTAGTAGTGACATAATATGTGACATATGTATAAGGTTACACTTTAAAACATTTTGGCGACCATTGGAAAATTAACAATGTACAACACTTTATACATTCATAAGTACTGGATAATAGTTTGCCTTTGTTAATTGTCGACGACGTTTCGACCCTATCTGAATTACAGGGTCTCTTCAGGACCTAAAAATGTGGGGACAACTGAAGGGCATAATTCACAAATAGTCAAAATAGGCTTAAAAAAATAGACTTTTGGATGGTCGGGACCATCTTACACCAATTATTTTATTTTGTAAACGAAAACTGGGGCAAAATCCCAGAAAAACCCAATCTTGCTGAAGCCTAAGTCCATCTACATGACTTCTATTGTCCATGGAAGGGGAGCCACTTTAGTGCTTAAAGTGAAATAAAAGCCTCTCGAGAGGGTTCTCCGTGTGATCAATACTAGGAGAATAAAACCAATCACAGGCCTAAATCAGTTTGAAAGAAGTTGAAAGAAGCCATCGGAATTCCAAGGCGCAGATCGATAGCCAGTCTTTGGGAAGTGATGTGCGCTGCGTAATCACATTCGCTTGAAACTCAAAAGCTACATTGTAGTTGTGAGAAAAACACTTCAAGCAGTTCAAATAATTTTTGTGCACGCTAAAATACTTTCCTGCAGAGATCGATTTGTGGCACTACAGTCTGCTTCCATAGATGGTGCTCTGCTGTCTTTTATTCCCATATACAAGTCTCTGCCCATGATATTTTCTCTCTAAACCGACAATATTCTAATTTCTTCATGTCCACTTAAAACTTGAAAGCATATAAATTCAAGGTTGATGCAGAGAGAGTCAGTCTTGGGGGCTCTGCCCTCACTTGGGGCCGGAGTAAGCCTCCTCAGTAGTTCGGTGGGTTCAGCACTTGCTGCAGAGAACTGTTTTTCACCTGTAGGCCGCAGGTTCAAACAAATCCAACACCAGTGGTTATACCGCTAAATTACCCCACAATGACAAGTTCCAAACAGGTTGAAGAGCGTCTGTAATTTCCTGCTCCCTATATAGAGGGCACTTCTTGCAAAAAGTGTGCATGCCCCATGGCACCTGCTGACGTGTATGTTCTTGGGTTAAGCACATTTATAAAGAGTTGCAAAGGGTGGGGCAAGTTGTGTTGTGAGTAAATTGTCACAGCTGATGTAATTTCTTGCTGTGCGATACAGCAGATGCTTTTCTCTCATTTCTGTACTCTCTATGGTATAGCGATCACGTAGTATTTAAAATAAATATTCTTATCTTAGACACACTAAAATAATATGCTAAGAAAGCAATGGAAAAATAAAGCATATATTTTTGTTTCCGGACTGCAGAGGTATTCTTGGCTGCCGGGAAACCAGCAATATTTTCGCCTATTGCAAAACACTGGTGTTTTGCAATATATTAAAACCGAGAACAAATTGGAAAGTTACATTTTAACATTCAAAGAGCTAGGGCAAAATGGCTGCTTAAGGGGATTGCTTGGACTGGACCAGCCACTGAGTTGCCCCCAAGCACATGGAGACTGTGCTTTTATGCATCATTTTTTTAGCCCCTTCTCAATATCCTGAGAGGGCTGGGCATAACAATAAAATGGCACGTCATTTTTAGGTCAAGCCTGGGCAGCGCATTCGCTGCTCTGCGAGGCATGCTGTATTCAGGTAGGGACTTGAAGCTCCACCCCCTCTCCGCCCATATTTTTCATTGGCTTGTGTCATTGTCCACTGTACACTGAGGCTCTTCATTGGTCAATAGGCTTAGTAGTCCCTCCTTAGTACCGCCTTGTCTCATTTTGTAACCTCCCATGGCGACACCCCTTGTTATACGTGTGTTGTTACTCGGTAGGCTTTAATTACAGCATCCGAGCACTATTTTTTCAATTAGCTTTGTCCTGCCTGATGTTGCAGGCAGGACACGCTCTCTCCTAATGCTTTTTGAAATTTTTTTATAGAACAAACGCATTTGCAATGCAATAGGTCTCACATTTGCGAGAGTTTAAGATATTGGCATTGTAAATGACAATGCCTTTTATTTATCGGTTTTAAAAACAACACATAAATAAAAGGCATTGTCATTTACAATGCCAATAGCTCAAACTCTCGTAAATGCGAGACCTATTGCATTGCAAATGCTTGTTTTTTATTGCAAAGTGGATAACGACAGATCTCTTTGCACACACAGAAGGCGTGCTCATTGAGAGATAAGGCCGCACTTGAAAATCTGCTTCTCCCCTCCAAACTCCCACAGGCGATGTTTAGCTTGCTCAATTTCAGATGGTGTTAGGGCCATGGAAGTGAAGCCTAAATTATAGCTCACTTTCAAATGTTGTCCTTTCTGGCCTCCGGCTGTGGAAAAGTCTTAAATGTTCTCACCGTCATCCCACTGGCAACCAGATCTTGTCATCCGTGCAGGGTCGCTGCATGATTTTAAACCTCGGCTGCCCAGCCCCGGGCTTTCAAAACATAAGATACAATTTAAGAAACGTTTTATATCCTGCCCTGACCGGGCTGTTAAAATAGGCCCAACAGGTGTGCACAACGGAGGCCAGGTGGCAGCTCACAAGCAGCAAAGAGAGAGAGCCATGCATGAGCCACAACCAACCAATCAATTGCACCGTTCTTTACTTCCGCAAGATGTGCCAATCGCACTGCTTTGTTTACAAATGTCTTAAGTCATGCTCACACTTTGGAGCACAGAGCCACTCTTGACCAATCCAAATAGCTCCATAGGCTTCGCTGGACCCATAATTGTGTCTGCTAGAGCATTATCTTTGGCTCAATAGATCTCCTCTCTCACTCTGATGGACTCTCATGACCGAATATATCAATGTTTAGACTAGCCATGCTTTCCTCCGCTGGCGTAGCCTGTTTCTGGAAGCTAGCAATCCGCCTAATGAGCGGTGGATGGCACATACCAAGCTATGGTTTGTGTAACACGGAATGTCATAACTTTGAGAGAACAAGACATGAACCATTCACTACCCGTTAAAATTCTGAAAAATACATAATTGGTACTCATGTGTCAAAGCCTTCCCTGGAATTGTGCTTTGAGAGCTGGGAGTTGGAACTCTTCAAATGTAAGGCTCTCAAAGAACAATTCCACAGAAGGCCCCGACACATTAGGTTTAGCAATAGCACCTGTGCTACGGAGCCATATCAGAAAATGTGTTAAGACAGTGGTGTCCAAGGGCGGCCAGGGAGGGCCGGATCCATGTCAGAACAGGATATCAATACAAGATAGATTTGCATACACAGAGGTAATGTTACTGAGGGTATACATCCTTGCTTGCACGTCTAGGACACCTCCAGATAATTCCAGTCTGCCCCTCAATGTTGGATGAAGCCGCATGTGTGAAGAGGGCACGGAATTATTATTTTTTAAAAACAGCGAGGGCAACTCGGCGTGGGGGTTGAGCACCTTCGCAAACATAACAAAATAAGAGACAAGCCATGGAAACTGGACCAGTTCCGTATCATGACCCACCCTAATGGTGACGCCACACATCCCGGAATAAAGCAAAAGGTTTTGGAGAAAAGCGCTTTAGAAAAAAAATGGATACGGAGAGAGAGCAGAGAGGGAAAGGGCAAGCAAAGCAGCATTCTCACCACAGGAGATTCACCAACGAAGTAGGTGCTGGTGGTGAGCTTCCCATGGTAAGATATCATAGAATTGTATAAGGATTACTGTTTGATCAAGTGGGGTAGTAAGAACGTCAGAGAAAATGATCTTAATATCAGCATCCGCAAACATTACTCAATAACTTGAATAAAAAGATGTAACAGATCCAGAAGCCCACAGAAAATGGTTGGTATAGAGGCAGCTTCATGACTAAGTCAAAGAGAGAAGACTAGCACCAGACCCACAGAACCCATTTGAAAAAAATGCAACTTTTAGTACCACTCCACATCATTGAGACACTGCAGTCGGGGGCTCAGTGACAGGCTGTCAAGCAAGCACAACCCTGAGGCAAAAAATAAAATACAGTGACTTGTGCCAGCTACCACGAGCATGCTTCACAGAAATAGTACTAAGGCAATTGCTCAGGACTCTTGACTTCTCTACTCATACTGTGCTACATCGCTGTGTTGCCCCATAAAAATGCACCCCAAACTTGTCTCAATGAGTGCACTTTTGCTTCACTTGTACTCCAAGGACTGTAGTTGTCTTTTAAAGTGTGTTACTTGATTGTACGAGCTTTGTGCCTTACTCCCTCAATTTATTTATATGTATTCCATTCTGGGGGCGCAAGGTCTATGGCTGAACGTGTTGTGATCAACTTAACTAGGGCCGCTGCCAGCATTCATATTCCTCGTCAAAAACACAGAAAGAGGACTTGTAGGAATACCAGAGACATGGAAATGGCAGTATGATGTGTCAGGTTATTTGTTGTTACCCCTTGTACTGGAAGACAAAATAATACAGCCCATATGTGCAAATGGCATAGAATACAAAATGTAGTCCTGCCTCTACCCTGTTTTTTTTTAGGTCGAGCCTGGGCAGCGCATGCGCTGCTCTGCGAGGCATGCTGTATTGCGGTCGAGACTTGAAGCTTCGTCCACTCTCCGCCCACATTTATTCATTGGCTTGTGTCATTGTCCACTGTGAACTGTGGCTGTTCATTAGTCAAAAGGCTTAGTAGTCCCTCCTTAGAACCGCCATGTCTCATTTTGTAACCTCCCATAGCGACACCCAGTTACGTGTGTTGTTGCTCGCTTGGCTTTAATTACAGCCTCCGAGCACTATTTTCTCAAATAGCTGTTTCCTGCCTGCTGTTGCAGGCAGGACATGCTCTCTTCTAAAGCTTTTTAAAAAAAATTTAGCACGCATTTGCAATGCAGTAGGTCTCGCATTTGCGAGAGTTTAAGCTATTGGCATTGTAAATGACAATGCCTTTTATTTATCTGTTTTAAAAACAACACATAAATAAAAGGCATTGTCATTTACAATGCCAATAGCTCAAACTCTCATAAATGCGAGACCTATTGCATTGCAAATGCTTGTTTTTCTTGTACATTAGAGGGGAATGAGTCCATGATTAATATTCACAACATATTCAACAAAGGTAGTAAATTAATTTGCGAACTGCCAATTTGTCAGGGTCACTCTATAGAGCAGGAGCAGCCAAGCCTCGTCCACAGGGGCCAGTGCCATGCCTGATTTCCAAGATAAGCACCTACTTTATAAATATCTCCCGTTTAGTCCCCCTGCATGTAAATTCTGAAAATCCGTCCAACTTTGAAATATCAATTCACTGGAGGCAGTGAATTCTCTATGAGGGGAAAGGCCCTCCGAAACACCTTACTCTAATGTCTCAGAGACATCCCCAAACTCTCCTCATCTTGAAGGCATCTGAAGAACCATTTCTTCCACTAACTCCGAACTCCAAACTCCGAACCCCCCCATCTTGTCTGGTGCCTTGAATATTTCCCATAATACTTTGTTTTACAAGTCTCCATAGGGTTGTCTGTTTTTGTGCATGAAGAGACATCCAGCACCCAACAACACCAAATCAAGGAAGTGAGTACCCACAGCAGTAGAAAAGCCAAACTGTAGTTGCAGCGCAGTATGATGAGGAGCAATCGAGCCAAGATATGAATTTCAGTTCAAAATATGAGACAAATGATTTTCGGGTAAAAGAAAACAAACCCACTTGTTGTCATTGACAAATATCCATGTTCATAGCTCATTGACTAGAGTACTGGAACACACCACGTTCCAAATTAGCACTTGTGTAGGGCCTAATGTCTAGTGAAATACCTATTCTGGTTTAAGGACCTAGAACAGCACCCAGAAACGCGCAGCTGCGTGATGTTACTGTCCAGCTCTAAGAGGGAGACCAGAGCAGGCTCTAGAACCAAGGGGTTAGCATGGGAATGTCAACTTGCTGCAGAAGTTCAACACCCAGACTGCTAAAAGAAAGCAGAACATTACATTATAATGGAAATTACTACGTTTTAGCCCCAGGGCTCACTTTTTGGCATTATATGTTAGGCTTATTACAATTACTGTGTATATCTTTGCCAATTGTTTGATAAAATCTTCAATCAAATATTTAATTAAAAAAAGCAAAAAGACTGAACACACATTGTTACCAATATGTCAATCATTGGATAGCACTGCTGTCTTGTTTACATAGCAGTAAGAAAAGGCAAGGTTTGTAGAGAAAACATTTGTCCGGCATAGAAATTTCTGGGCATAATTTAGTGGACGAACCATAAGAAATGACAACAAAAAATGTGTTTGAGGCTTTTGACAACCATCATTCACGGAAACGATCAAGGTTACTCCCTATCCCCAACTATCATATTTATCTATTTGATTTGTTGTATGCTAACGTGGCCTCAAGCCCCCTTCAGAGAGCTAAAAACAACTTGGGTGGAAGACACGCAATACCAGTATGGGCGGACATCCAGTTGATCAGGCATCCGCTACCCAATGGCACAGCAGGTGGTGTGCTGAGCACCGGCATGGCAGCTTCTAATTTCATCTAGTAGATGGGTTTAGCAGGTATGGTCAAGGCCACTGGAACTTTGCGGTTATGTAGCTGCTGCGTTTTTCACATAATTGTGGATTGGTCGCGTTTGCCACATAATGCATCATCTGCTGCATAATCTGCAGATTTTAACCCCAAAAAAAACCATTTTGTTTCCAGCTCAAATGGATCAAAAGTTACTAAAAATGCAGCGACACGTGTCCACGCATAATGGAAAGCCCTTCGCTGAAGTTGACTGGTCATGTTTCAACTGCTTATTGCTGTATTTGGGTGTTCAATTGGCAGTAACAAGGTGAAATCATTGCCCAGACAGTGTTACCATGGGTAAAAATGACAAAATAATGAAGGAATGCTATTACAAAATGTGCCGCATTATACCTTATAATTTGGCTTTTCTTGCCCCATAATTTAGTCAACCCTGCTGCATAATTTGGTCCTACCCTGCCACAAAATTCAAAGGGCCCTGGGTAGGGTGAAACTTTCAGATGTTGAGCCCCAGTGTATTTATGACGGAGTGGTGTACAGCCTATCTGGATTAGAACCACTTATTAAGCCATTCCTACTGTAGGACCAAAACACAGTACCCACCCAAGCGCTACCTAAAGGACAAGGACAAATTACAGGAGGTGAAAATATAACCAGGAGAAAATCTCGTCTCTTGCTTTAAATTCTAAAAAACAAAGAAAAGCGAGACCTCAAACAAGATCTTCTCTTGCTTAGACACCAGACCATGGACCCACAAACCTGGAACCATGAGACTCAACCCAAACCGCCTAGCCTTCAGAATAAACCCCAAGACTCTCCTGCTCCAACACCACCTACCAGAGTTAATGTTGCCTTCCACTCTGTCCTCTCCACCCTTTGTACAGTCTCTCTCTGAATCTGCAGCTGGAGTTCCATCCCTCCCATCTACACGCGCTCTGTTGCCCCACGAGTTCTTTACTGAAGTTACTGCACATTTGTTGCCCCAATGCCGCTTACCACGTATTACGTGAATGTATTCTAATAAACTTAGGCTACGCTGCATGTAAACTGATCCACTGTCCTTGTAGTTAGGTCTGCCCTCTGCAAGTATCATATAAATAAATAAGAAATTGTCCAACCTAGGTTTTAACACTTTGAATGAGACTGCAAAGGCCTCTGTAGGAATCCTACTACATAAAGTTACTGTTCACACTGTATGAATGTCCTTAAAACTCTTTCCTTCGAGCCCTAGTTGATGGCAATATTTTCTTTCCATTACTACTGGACACGGACCATGCTAACATCATTACATGTACTGTCCATCATGATATGTACTGTTTACATGCTTATCCAATGTAAGCAAGTCCATTCTCAGCCTCTTTTCTCCAGAAGCAGGCAGGTTCAAGGAACACATCACCACTGATAGAAGAGCCACAAGAGAGCAATATAGCCATCACCATGACGAATCCACTAGAAAACAACTACAACAAAAACGAAACAAGAAGGCGCAACATCACGGAAACATTTATAAATAAAACAGCAGCAGCTATAAACTGCAACACCAGTTTGCTGGTAATGGCTTCTTTCCATCTTCCTACCAGTGCTAATGGTGATCACTGATCCATTTACTGGTCGCTGCTGCTGGCAAATGGCGGAAAAGCAAATGACACCGTAGGGAGCGAACATATTTAAAGTATTCATTATTTATTGTACTGTGCTGAGCAGCAACAATTGCTTGAAACTTAGCACTGCAGGGCAATCACAGAGCACCACTAGTCAAACAGATTCACTAGCCATGTAGGCTGCTCTACAATCCTCTCTCATGTCCACAGATGAAAAGCAGACTAGTTGGTTCAATAGAGCACAAAAAATAAATGTGGCTATTCCACGGTTGAAGGTTCAATACCTGGTAAATTCAGTTCTACCCATCATCCTTTGGAGCAGTGTCAAACAATCACATGAAAATACTCAGTAAGTCACTTGTTATTGATGATCACCTCTTCTGGTTACCAAATAAATAGAAGCGAGATCGACAATATTCAGACGGGAACTGCAGCGCGAATATTTTTGTTTTTAGCAAATGTTTTTTAACCGCTTCGGTGCTCATGACGAGACCAGCTCGTCATGAGTCACAGTGGAGCTGTGCTCATGACGAGCTGGTCTCGTCATAACGGCTGCGCTCCGCCCACGCGGGATTAATTCCCCGCCTGTGCGGGAGAATTAATCAGTGGGCGGGGTCGTGACGAGACCAGCTCGTCATGAGCACAGCTCCACCGTGACTCATGACGAGCTGGTCTCGTCACGAGCACCGCGGCGCCGCGCTCACCCCCCCCCGCACCCGTGGGGGAATTACCCCCGCAGGGAAGGGGTTAAACTGTTGAGGGGTAGCAGCTTCCACAACAATAAACTTTTATAAAAACCATGACAAAGAAAAACAGCCATTGACAAAGCCAAAAGGTTGTCGGTGAACGCCAGTCCTCTTGATTTTGCCAATGCTTATTCCTCAAAGTGGTGTTTATCTACCTTCTGTTTATCTTCTTCCACAGTATCTTCCTTCGCAATCTGGTTCATCCTCCATTGTCCGGATTTTCAGAACGGGACTCCTGCACAGACCAGAATTCCAGGTTTCATCTTCATCAAGATTGTCTGTCATTTATTGATCACTTGTGCCCTATTTCACCCAATTCCTCCTGAGCCACAGGAACCAGGCCAGGCCTGCCCCATATGCATGTCAAGCACTGAGCTATGCGCACTGAGCTATGCAAAACATATGCCACATACCAGCACATAGACGACCTCTTACAACAGCCTATGTATCCCAAGAAATAGAGGTATTGGCCTTCTGTTCATCCGCCATTTTGCAAAACTCTGGACCCCAAACAAGTCCACTCTACATATAGATTATTGTACTACTGAATATTTTTTTTTCATTTAATTTTTTAAAATTTTTCAAAGACCTTTATTGAGAAACTTGCACATCAAGTTACAAGGTAAGCAGGCGGGGATACCGCAGATAAAGAGGAAAGACCACATCTGTTACATACATCATAGGAACAATTGTACATTAGTAGCCCACAACAGTACACGGGAGGGAGTGATGGGAGATGGAGCAGGAAGGACATGGAGGAGCGCCCAGGAGAGGCAAAGGGCTGGCGGGAGAGGCCGCAGAGAACCAGCAGTGCGCAGAGGTGGGGAAGCAATCCTCTACGAGCCAACACCGGCGCCCGCCGCGGGCAATGAGCCGGCAGGGAGCGCGGGAGAGGTCGCGGAGGGCGGAGCGCTCCGGCGTAGGAGGTATGAAACAAGGGGACCCCAGATGTCAAGCGGCCGGCAAATTGCCGGCGTCAAATCCCAGAATTCGGACAGAAGCGTCTGACAATGCGCAGCATCCTCAAGCCAAGCGCTGACCTTGGGTGCGGGTCTCCGACCCCAATGCATGGCGACCCTGCGTCGTGCGAGAACGAGCAGCATAGCGGTGAGCTGGCGGGAGGCGTCAGGACAATGTTTCACATAGCCTAAGAGGCAGATCAGTGGGTCTGGCGTGACAGGCGTGGAGGTGATCTCAGTGATGGCGGTGCACACATCGCGCCAATATGCAGAAACCTTGGGGCACAGCCAGGCGAGATGAGAAAAGTCGGCAGCGGGGGCAGAGCATCGGAGACATCTATCGCTAGAGGCGAGGCCTATTCTATGCAGCTGAGCAGGGGAGCGGTACAGTCTATCCAGATATTTAAAATGTATGAGGCGCAGGCGGTAGTTAGGGGACAGACGTTTGGTCTGCTTACAACAATACAGCCAGACCTCCTGAGAGAGATCAATGCCTAGGTCCTCGCTCCAAGCAGCGCGGGCGCAGTCAGCGGAAATCGGGGATGCCGCCAGCGTAAGGGCATAAAGTCTGGAGACCAGCTTGCGGGGGAGGCGGAAGTGTATGCAAGGTCGAGGGCAGCCATCGAAGGAGGGGGCTGGGGAAACGTGGGGTGCAGCTCCCGGCAGGACGCTCTAAGTTGGTAATAGAGCAGAGTGTCCATGGGGCCGGACTCGGCTGGAAGAGAAAAGAAACCGCCGGCAGGGTAGAGGTCCGACAACGTGGACAGCCCCAAACAAGTCGCGCGTTTTACTATCCCGGCCGTTTGTAGTGAAGGGAATACCGGGTTGTATGCAATGGGCATGGCATTGGCGGAGAGCAAGCTGGAGCCAGAGTATCTCCGAAGACCGTCCCAGGCCCAGCGCAGGGTCTCCACCGTGCCGATCTCTCCGCGCGGGGGCAAAGATAACTGTCCGGAGTGGCGAGGGGGCCGCTAGATCAGCCTCCACCGCCACGTGAGGCTGAAAAGGCGTCGGATGTAGCCAGAGGTGAAGGAAGCTGGCTTGGGCACTGAGGGCGTATAATTTGAAATCCGGGGCACCTAGCCCGCCGCACGATAAGGGGAGTGTGAGAATATCATATGCAATTCTAGGCTGACGCCCAGCCCAGACAAGAGAGATAATGAGGGAGCGAAGTGTATGAAAAAAATGAGCCGGGATGGGGATATTCAGGAACAGGTATAAAAACTTCGGGAGCACCACCATCTTGGCGATGGCTATGCGCCCCGCCAAGGACAGGGGCAAGCGCCGCCAGAGGGGGATCTTAGTTTCCAGCCAGTCAACCGCCCGGCCGAAATTTGCCCTCCAGAGTTCGTCCACATTCCTGCTGAGCCAAACGCCCAGATATCTGGTGGGCCCCGATGCCCACACAAACGGATAGTCCGGAGTGAAGGGGACAGTGGCGTCCGTCAGAGGAAAGAGAATAGACTTACCCCAGTTAACCTGGATACCAGACAAGCCCCCGAAGCGCACCACCTCGCGGACCATGGGGCCGAGATTTTCTTGGGGGTTGCGGACATAGAGTGTAACGTCGTCCGCGTACATGGAGACGACCAAGGCTCGGGCCGCAAAGCCAAGACCCCTCTGGGTGTGATGCTGCCGGAGCCTAGCGGCAAGGGGCTCCATAGCTACAGCGAAGAGCATGGGTGAGAGTGGGCACCCCTGCCTCATGCCCCTAGAAACGGGGATGGGCTCCGAGATCGGACCATTGATCCGAAGGCGAGCTGTAGGGAGAGAATAGAGAAGGTGGACTTTGCGCAGAAATACCGAGCTAAAGCCTAAGCGAGGGAGTAGGTAAAAGAGGAAGGGCCACTCAAGAGTGTCAAAGGCTGTGGTAGCGTCTAAAAGGGCAGCCACGGCCGGAAGAGCGGGGTTGATTTGGTGGAGAACAGCGAATATAGTTCAGAGATTATGCGACGTGGCACGACCAGGGATGAAACCGGACTGGTCTGGGCGAGCTATCAGGGGCATGAGAGGTAGGAGGCAGGAGGCCAGCAACTTGGCAAAAATCTTATTGTCGGTGTTGATGAGAGATAACGGGTGGTAAGAGTCAAGGAGCTCGGGGGATTTGTCCGGTTTCAGGAGCAGTGTTAGCAGGGCCTCGCGAAGTGACGGAGGGAAGTGGCCACACTCGAAGGAGTCATTATACATAGCGGCAAGGTGCGGAACAAGAAGGGGCGCGAAGGCTTTGTAAAAGGACGCAGGTAAACAGTCGGAACCCGGAGCTTTATCGCCAGGCAGGCTATTAATGGCTGCCAGGATCTCCTCCTTAGAAAAGGGTTAGTCGAGGTACTCCCGATGGCTGTTACCCAGCCAGAGGAGCTCAAGAGTGTCGAAATATTGGTCAAGGATGTCGCGCGAAGGAACAATCCCAGCGGTGTACAGTTGAGAATAAAAGGCGGTGAACCTGGTCACCACCTCATCAGGAGAGGTTGTTTGTTCCGGGCCCCCGTCCTGGAGCGCAGTGATATAAGAGGCGGCATGAGACCGTCGTAGGAGATTGGCTAAAGTCTTACCCGGACGATCCCCGTCACCAAAGCGACGCGCCCTCGCCTCCCTACCCAGAAAGGAAAGTTCCCTATCGGCCTCATCATTAAAATCAGAAAGTTTACCCCGGAGCTGCGCAAGGATGTCGGGATTGGGGCTAAGAGAATGGAAAGAGTCAAGAGCCTTGATTTCTCCCTCCAAGCGTTCAAGGGCACCACGAATAGAGCGCAGGATACCAGCCTGCTTGGAGATACATTCGCCCCTAATCACCACCTTGAAACCTTCCCAAAGTGTGGACGGGGAGTCAACGGAGCCGGCGTTAAGATCAAAATAATTCGCGATTGCGGTTTGGATCTCGTCGCAAAACACTGAGTCGCGGAGCGCATTGGGGGCAGTCGCCAGGCACAAACATGCGCCGCGGGGGGAGCAAGCTAAGGCGGACGGGAGCGTGGTCTGAAAGGGTACGCGCCATGTGCTCTACAGAGGTGACCCACGCGAAAGCGTCCTGAGTGGTGATCCAGAGGTCCAGGCGGGACCAGCAGCCTAAAGAGCCCGTAACGCATGTGCCTTCGCGCGCTTCCGGGTGGGTGTGCCGCCACGCGTCAAGCAGGGAGTTGTCGGATAGTATGGAATGCAGGAGAGATGTAGCGCGCGGGTGCAGAGCGCGGGGCCCAGAGCGATCAAGGGTGGCTGAAGGTGTAATGTTGAAATTGCCCCCCCCAAAGCAGCGCGGCAGGTCCCAGGGAAGAGATGTGTTGCCACACTTGCGCAAAGAATTCAGGGTCATCAGTGTTGGGGCCATAGATCGCTGCTAGGATCAGGGGTTGGGCCAGGAGAGTGCCAAGCAGGATGACGAAGCGCCCCTCAGGATCCGCAATAACCTGGGATGTGTGCCAGGGAAGCCCTCTGCGTATGAGGATGGATACCCCACGAGAGTAACAGGAGTAGAAGGAGGAGTGAATTTCGCCCCAATGTCTAGAGTGAAGCCTAGAGGCAGTCGCGGGTAATAGGTGGGTTTCCTGGAGTAAACAAATGTCAACCTTATGTCGGATGAGGTGGGCATGTACTAGGCGGGCCTTCCGATGGTCATTGAGACCGCGGACGTTCCAAGTCCAGAGCGTGGTGGCCGTCATATCGCTATGCCATGAAGGTGAGTGGCGGATGAGGACAGATGCGGAGTGGGAGCCAGATGTGATTGAGAAGGGATGTGCAGTGCAGAAGACAGTGTAGCAATTAACACGGTACAGAAATTGTACTACTGAATATTGACACCAACAATATCGTGGTGAATATTGAGGGCCGAATATAGATAAAATAAACATTGAAAGGTAAGTGTATATAGGGAAGTATAGACTTACTATTCCTAACTCCACATCTACATTCCTTGAAGATATAAGCACTATATATATATATATACACACACACACAGAGAGAGAGAGAGAGAGTTAGGTTTAGAAATCTAGACTTGCCTGTTGATATTTTATTTTCGATATTCTGTCCCATTGATATTGTTAATTGATAATTCGATATAGACCATACCTTAGTGGTAGAAGTGGGACGTCTTCAAAAATATGTTCCGAGGCTCTGATGACTTTAAAATCTATAAGTTGAGGTAAAACTGAACAGAAGCGAAACAAAGGTATTTTGAAAAGGAAAGAAATGATAAAAAAAAAAAAATAAGAAACCGAATTAAAGACGAACAGGCACAGTAACAAATGTAGACAATGCAGTTGTTCTCCTCGGTTGCATTGTCAGCCACCAAAACTGGTTAATTATAGTTGAGCGGAGACTTTACTCACACAGAGGAGCAGGGAGGATGGGACGGAAAATCACTGGCATAAGAAGCATGCCTGCAACCCTGGCCATTCATCACTGTCAGGTCTTCAAAAAGGTTTGCAGCAACTCCACAGCTCCAGGGCTTCCCTGACTGTACGTGCGGCTTGCATCTATTCCATATCCCATCCACCTCAAAAGGGACCTTTATCTCTGGAAAGGGCACTCGGGCCAGTTAAATTACAAAGCTCTGACTAAGGGGGAAGAGGGTTGGAATAAAGGATGACACACAGTCTGAGAGAGCATGATGGGATGAAAGCAGCAAATCAACCTAGGTCTGTCTGGAGAGAGTCGGACATTGAGAGGAAATGACAGCGACGTCAAATCTCGCTCCCTGAGCATGTATAAGAAAAGAACTAGGTCGTGTGAATCCCTAAGGGGCAAACCTTAACTGCCGACCTTGGCGCCAACTAAAACAAGCACTGGCAAACAGGTGCATTTTTTTTTTAATTTACTTTTCGTTACATGCATATGGCAAAAAAATATAAAGAAGAAAAAAACATGGTGCTGCTTAAATGCACTGGTAGTGTGCTTGCAATAAAAATGTTTAAAAAAAATTAATCCAGGTATATTATTTTAATAGAATGGCATGGGTGCTTCCGAGCAGATAGGTGTACTTAGAACTGGTATAGAAACTTTTTTTTAATTAAGATTTAATGTACACCACTGGAAAATATGATTCTTAGTGGCAACAAAAATAATTACTGTAACCTGAATAAACAGTTTAAAACATCGAGATTATTAAAATAAAAGCATTGGCACAGTAAAGTTTTGGCTCACTAGCCCTGGCACGGAAGTGCACTTCTTTTTAGGCAGATGTGCATATGTGATGAGGCAAAATGTTGTCACTCAAGTCAAGAGAGTCAATGGCTGAAGTAAGCTGACGCATTGCCCAATACTATATGCTGTAGTGGGCAGAAGTAAACTGTGAATGACAGCTGAACTGCTCAATGAATGAAGAGAACTCATCCAAAGCCCCATTATATATATGTAAGTATTTTTATTTGTGATATTTTTAAAGCATAAGCTAGTGATTCAAAGAAAGCTTTTCCTATGCGAGGCATAAAAAACTGCATGGGATCAGAAAATGAGGGGCACCACAGTCAGGACAGGAAACCTTTTCTAGGCTACTGGACAAGTACACATCCAAGTCAAACTGGATTGTTAGAGGCAGAAGCAGCACAGGCAATGTCTCTCGTTTAAAACACACATTGTGTTGAACTTGTGCATAAAATTCGAGAGCCTTCAAGAAGAAGTGAATGACATACAAATTAGTTGCTATACCAATGGTGGACGTAAGCCTTGGATTAGATGCAAACTTCATGTTATGCATAAAAATCCCAAGCCTGCGAATGCAAATGTTTGTGAATACTTCCACAACGTATTTTGTGGGTTCTCGCTAACTTCCCCATGGCCTACCTGTTCTTCTCCAAACAACAGACATCTTCCCAACATTAATCCAGAAGTCAGCACTGCAAAAGTTATGCATGTTCGGAAATTTGTGTGGTTTTGGTAGCTCACACTGCACTGCGTGTTACAATGTGGTAAAGCTTGTTAGTGACTGGCATCTAAAGAGACTTTGGAACTTCATTTTACAGTACAAAGTCCATGTAGTCAAAGAACATGAGCCCTGCTTTGACATTGAACAGTCCAATCACAATAGGCTTAATTGGAGTTACCATGAACTTCCCGAACGATCGTAAGGTTCTGGAAAGACCTGAATTGTTGCAGGGACACCTAGGCCCAGGTTGCTCGTCACAGGATTATCAACGGTTTCTAACGGAAGGTCAGGGGGAGTCAAACTAATACTAGGTTTCTATCATTTTCAAGAGAAATCTGGTTGTGTAGCTGCTTACCTTCAAAGCTTACCCTGCCTAGAACCACAATTCCCCATCAATAAACTTACAGGACGGATGAGGCAGGTGACTTTTACTTTTTGTCAACAAACCATTCAACCACCTGGCAAACCACTATAGCATCTGTGACCAGCACTACAATGGCTTCCTTTACCATACCGTACGTATGTTACGGTAACAATTAACAGCAATATCAAAAACTATTACAATAGTGAGTGGGATCATTTGTAAAGTATGCACTGTGAAGTAAATTGCGTCTTGGCACTAACTGGTCTAATTAATATTTATGTATCATACTCTATAAATATAATAGTATGTAGTGGGTGACATTAAAAAAAATAAGGGGTAGGTTCACGCATCGCAGTGCACAAACCACTTTGCTGCGCTGCGTGAAAGGGCAGGAATGCACCATATTTAACATAATACAATGCATTCCTGTCCTTTCCTTGCGCAGGCGCACCTTTTGGCTGCTTAGAGCCAACGCAGGCACCCTTGCACAATGGTGCAAGGGTGCCTGCGTTGTAAGCATGATTGTTTTTATGCAGGAAGGGGCACCTTCCTGCACAAAAACAATCCCCTGAGGCATTTTCCTCTATGTGAAGAGGAAGTAAGAAGGAGAAATAAAAATAGTTCTCCTCATTACGCCTCCCCTGTGGAGGTGTACCATTTTAAGCATTCCCAGGTTTTCCAGTGTTGGTAAATGTGGGAATGCACCAAAATCAATGGGTAGATGTGTGTGAACACCCACACTTCACCCATGGAATGTTTTCCCAGGGCAGAGTAACACGAACAATCGATTTGCACTGCGTTGCTCTAGGTTTATCAAGCCATTGAGGGCCAGGCAATGTGGCCTTACGTGGCTTGCTAAATCTGACTTACGTTTTGCGTCGCCCTTGTGCCCCCTTGCATGGCACAAGGGCAACGCAAAACCTAAATTTGCCCCCAAGTGTTGTTAAACTCAATGAGACTCATTTAATCAATCTTGAGCGAGAAAAAATGATTGGCCCCGTCCATATTCGAAACTGCTTTGCTCCATCTTTGAGACTGGGCTATCATTATCGGCTCTACGGAACTGGGAGCACACGAGGAAACTAATCAGATATGCTTCTCCTGTGGGTTATCCATACATGCTAACAGACGCGCCGATTTATGAAGCCAAAAATGGCTTTCTTTTTGCTGTCTCCCGCCTGAAAGTATATCTGCTCCAGTCTTTATCAATTAGGGAAAATCCATTTCCCCATTTTTTTCTCCAGAATCTCCCACTTTGCTATTCAAACACTTTGGCATGTATGGTTATGCACTTGGACCACTTCATGAACACTGTTAAAAACGGTCACGTGGCGACCACATAAGCACGGGGGCGCGTGAGCTACAAGACCCAGGTAAAGATAGCTCGGGATTGCGCCACAATCCCAAAAAGCAAATGGCAAAATGTCAACCGATCAATGTCATGCAAACTACACGTAAATTTGACCGATTCCAATCGACGACCAAGGAATAAAAATTGTGTAAAATGAAACCAACCGTTCACTGTCACAGGATCCCGCACAAGAACAAAAGGCACGTGCAAGACGCTCGCGTGACATCACAGCGCCTGTTTCTGCAGTGGCGCACCGCGCGCGGGGAGAACGCAGGAACCTTGTTAGCAGCATTGAAAAGGGCACCTCTGTGTTCCATTTACAGCCCAGCTTCCTGCAAAACGTGCCAATAAAATCCAAGCGTGACGGCCCTTGCGAGCTCGAGCCAGTCCTGCACTGCCAGCCTGCAGGGATAGGGGAAAGGCGCGCTCGCCTCAATGCCTTTTTAATTGCATGTCCCACTTTATTAGCCGCCCTGACCTCCAATAAAAGCTTTCTACAGGAGGGGAGAGTGCCCGAAACTCGAGACAGAGAGACTGGCGCGGTAGCCACTTGTGCGGTTTCCTCTGGGTATGAGGCGGGAAACATTTATGCATTTATGGTAAGGAATGCATCTTGAAATTCTGGTAACAGTTAATGCCGACTGAAAGGCCTTACTGGTTGCGGTTTTGGGTGCGGGGTAAATGTTATTCTGTGTATTTGCCGCATAGTGTCACGATTTTAAATCAACATGGTGAGTGCAGTTTCATCAAGTGAGCAAGAAATGTTAGTCATAGTGAGAGGTGACAAAACACATCTGTAAATGTAGTGCTATAATAAGCCTATAAATAGACAGGTCGATATCCGAAAAAGATGTCAGTCAAACAATTTGAGCACCTTGATATACCGATAGAAGTTGCAGTCTGTGGTGGATTCTCTGAGGTAGACAATTTTTAGTTAATTTGAATGCATTTTATTTCTTTCATAATGAGCTAGAGGTAGCCAAAAAACAAGCAGTATGGCATTTAGGATTAAAAAAGAAATGCAAATCAGTCCCTTCGCTTCAGACGCCCTGGGAAAGGGTGAACCATCACAGACACCATGTTCAATATCCATCCCACAATGGCTTCTTAGAGCCAAACCTTTTCTGTGACCATTTTCAAACAGTCTCTCTGGTTTGGTGGATACACAACATAGGTTTTATTCTATCCTCTAGTGCAGAGCCCAAAAGATATATCCTTCTTGACCCCCTGCATACCAGACATCGCACTGCAGTCATTTGCTGAAGAATGTCAGCACACAAGTGGCGGGCACGACTAGTCCTCTCTTAAAAGTATGCGTCCGCAAATTCTACCTGTGCCTGGTTTATGGGGTAAAAACCCATAAAAAATAACTGCAGGGCGCTGTATGGATAATCAGAAGAATTACTTTTCTCCAGTGGACTTTCTCACAGATAAACAGAATGTGGTGGAAGATCGGTCCAGTGCGCCCGCCGTAGTTGCCCATTTCTATCCTCACTCTTCTTCTGGTAGGGCCGGACTGGTCCTTCTGCCACTCTGGGATTTCCTTGGCAAGTAGCAGTTTAGGACTCAAAGCCGTATGGGATGCTATGACCCAACCAGGACTTAAGGCACTATTCTACGGTGAGGGTCTGGATTTAACATTTTTGCCAGGGCTTAATTTGGATTAAAGCCCAGTCCAGTCTTCTGGGGTAAAGGGTCATTGGTTTACAAGAGATAGAGTGGGAAAGAAGAGGGAGAGGGAAACTAAATATTCACCATGGTTAAAGCTGGGCACCATTTTGATTTCTCCAGGTTCACACCGTCCATGTTATATCCATATCCGTGGTTAGTGACCCTTGGGCTGAGAAGGTTAGTTATGGGGCCCCCTCAGATATACCAAAACCTTGAACAAAGTAGGAGACCGGTTTGCAAACCATTCAGTGCAGGAGAAAACATCTGTTGCTCTCAGTAACACATCCATGAAGAGACTGGAGATACTTTTCTGGACTGTGGCATCCAGAAGAATATGAAGGCAACTTCATCATCCACAAGACTAAGGCAGCATATAACTAGGCCAAAATACAGTGTTTTGTTCTACAAGATGAGGCATATACAAGCATATCATACCACACACGCACATATATAGTGGTGCAGCTGCCCCACATACTAATAAAAGATTATTTCTTATAAATCACTCAGTAAGAGGCCAGGCCAACTTGTGCATATACTGAGAGTGACACAATCTTCTGTGACAAAATATAATATTATTTTAATTTTAATTTATTTTTCTGTAATTTGGTGACACAAGTTTTGCTGTTCCTAAAGGTATATGTGATCTTTAAATTAAGCCTCTTACAGCGGTTAGAAGCATTTTAGTCATGGGCACCTCACAACACAAAGCTTCTTTCATTGCTAGTAGTTTGCACACCTGCAAAAAGAATTCCAAAGCATTCCAGCCTTTTATTTTGTGATCTCACTAAAACAAATGGAACATCATCTATTGTAACAGTGCCAACAAACATACTTAAAGCAGTGGTCAGGCAATGGCAATCCGTTTCTGGGACAATCACTCTGGCACCAGTCTAACCCCTCAAGCAGGCATCAACAAAGAAACAATGACAACTGCCAACAGGAAGAAGGAAGTGAAAATTGTTAAAGCTACAGGTGCATGTTTGTTTAACATAGGATTAAGAGCAAGACCCTACCAATGTGATATTCCCTTTCACTTTCACATACAGAAAGTCACATGAAGCTCTTTCCATCTGGCACAACTGTATGTCAGAATATCGACTACAGAAATAGAATGTTTAACACCTCATCTACATACCCTCGAGATGTATATATAATCATGGTTCATATATGTGTAGTTAAGAATAGTTAAACCTTGTGAATAGTTTGATTTTTGACATTTTTTGCTAGAATATTTTTATAGCACAATATTTAAAACTCGATATTGCAGCTCTATACCATCTGGCTCTTCTTCAGCCTCGTACCACTGTTACAGCAGATTCCAGTAAGTAATGGTGCTGGCATATTCCGTCTGGGAAGTGTGGACTTCAGCAACTCTGAAAAGGTAAACTTTTCTAATGAGTCCAGGGCACAGGTAGAGAAACCGATGCTTGAAGTTAAAATCAGGCTCCTCCCTGGACCCCTGTCCCCATTTTTTCCCCCACTTATCCCCTATTTTAAGTCATTATTTGCCTGAAATGTTTAATTCCTCCCTGTTGAATGCTGAGTATCCAAACCTCTGGAAGCAAGCTCCAATCCTCCCCCTAGCTAAAAAAGCAGGATTAGATGCCTCAGTTCTATCAAACTACAGCCCTATTTTCCTGCTTCCATTTCTGCCCAAGATTTTGGAAAGACTGGTCAACAGTCAGATCACAGCCTTCCTAGAAAACCATAATCTTTTGCACCCCTCTCAGACAGGATTCAGAGCCTCGAATAGCACAGAATCTACTCTTCTGGCCGTCCTGGACGACACAAGTTTAGAAGTAGAACAGGGCAAAGCTGTTGCCCTGATTCTAATTGATCTTTCTGCGGCATTTGACGCTGTCTCGCATGGTCAACTGATAAATAAGCTACACGAGGCAGGACTTCATTCGTCTGCTCTATGCTGGTTTGGGTCATTCCTGAACAAAAGGACCTAGGCTGTTCAGCTGAACATAGTCAGATCCTCTCCCCACAGTTCCAAATGGGGATACCACAAGGCTCTTCTTTGAGCCCTACTGTATTGCACGTGTAGGTCACACCCCTTGCTAAGCTGGTCCGCAAGTAAGGATTCCAGATATGCTCATATGCTGACGACACGCAATGAGCCATCTCTAAATGGGAGAAACATGAGGACACTCACAGAATTTTTCTAGATGCCTCCTTGCGGTCGCCAGCTGGATGAGAGTACACCGTTTAAAACTAAATGCGGAAAAATCTGAAATATTATTATTTGGAGGTGCCCACCTGATTGGGACTGATCTTGGTGGCCAGCGTCTTTGGGACCCGCACCTAAGCCAAAAAAAGTTGCTAAAAATCTGGACGTTCTTATTGATGAGTCCTTGACCATGCAGAAGCAAGTCATTGCCACAAGTGGCAAATGTTATGGCCTGCTCAAACTTCTTTAAACACTCTTCTACTGATCCCAGTAAATTGCCACAGGGCCATAGTCCAAGCTCTTGTAATCAGTAGATTGGACTATGGTAATGCCCTTTACATGGGGATGACAGACTAACTCTTCACACGCTTACAGCGGATTCAAAACGTGGTGGCAAAGCTCAAATGCAATAAAGACAGATACAATTCCGCCTTGGCCTGCCTAATAACCCTTCATTGGCTTCCCTTCCGAAAAAGGGCAAAATGTAAACTCCTTTGTCACACGAAAAAGGCTCTACACAACTCTGGCCATGTGATTCTTTGTGCCAAAATTGAGTTTTATACACCTCAATAAATCTGAGAACCACTAACTTGGCCAAATCCATACGGATAAAAAAGTTTGAGCCGGAGGCCGATCTTTTACCCATCTTGCGGCAGCCCAATGGAATCCGTTACCCCCTGGACATCCACCGCACATAAGACTACCTTAGCTTCAGAAAGAAGCTTAAAACTTGTCTTTTCCCCAGATTAACTGCTCTTACTCCTTTGGTCTCTCCCCCCATTAAATCAGCAATACACTATGTGGCATCTATAGCGCCGTGATAGCCCCCTGGGGATGACTGCACTTTATAAATACTGCTAAATTAACAAATAAATAAAAGGTCATTAACTTCCAAAGAACTTTTTAGCACAGATCAACCTTATAAGAGAAGGTTGGCCAGATTAACAAAAAATTGACATCTTTTATTGTCCAGAAAGGTATACTACTAGGAAGAAAAGGATAATCAGATCTGGGGAACACTGTTACAGGGCTGGGCTGATGTCAGTAGATGAGATAGACATATAAATTAGAAGGAATAGGCCTGTATATGTAACACATTAGGTGTATTTGTTGAGTGCGTATTTCAGCCAAGTGACCTATTTTCACTACTGACAGATAGTGGATGCTTATTGTTACTCAACTCAATAGTACTCATTTTATGGACATGGGAAGAGTGAAAGGAAGATTGGATCCACTGGGATTTGAACCTATTACTATGGGGGTCAAACACACCCCTGAATTGGATGCATTAGTCCACAGGACCACCAGACCAGGCTTCACAGGCCTAAAGAGTCTCTCCATCTCCAACATTTGTTTCCAGATGAATGGTGGAACTGCCGCCATTTTGATCAATGGCTGTGAACCAAGTTACCAATGTACATCCATTGCTCGCAGTGGGAAATACCAAGACTTCTGGTAGGCGTGGAATAAATTGGCAACCATTCAAAAAGGCTTGTGCAGGGCACAGGACAGTCATTTTGCAAAGGGAGTGCTGGAGTCTACGGTGTTAGAGCAGGGAAGGCGATGGTCAGAGAATGGAATTAGCGTTACGTGCTGCATTAGCAGCCCGGTGGTCCTCACCTCCTCTTTTCGCCTGTGGATCAACGAACAACACATGAAAAGCAATGAGTAGCATTCCTGTGGCAGGAGGGGCATCTAGATGGGTGCATCTAGAGCAGGCATACTCAAAGTACGGCCCGGGGGCCGCATGCAGCCCTCCTGACCGTTAATTGCAGCCCCCTGGTGACCAGCAGCTCTGGGCTGCTGTTCATGTGACAGATTAGGAACATTCAGAAAGCTGTTAAACAAGAATAAATAAAGGTTTTCTGGTTTCACATTTTGCAATTCAGCCACCAGATGAGTATCTCTTTCCCCCTCACGTTTTACATTAAAAGTTAATGCACTGACTTTAATTCTTGGTGCATGCGAATAGAGCGTTGGTGGCAGACAGAAGTCACATGGCTCACTTTGTTGTCCACACGATGTCCACACCATGCATCTGCTTCACATTCCCCTACGCCCACTGTTCATTACCCCGGCTCTCGCCCTGCTGGCATAGGTGCGGCCTTCGGGCATGCCACAGACAGTTCTTTGTGGCCCCTGGGGAAATGATTGTGAGTACTCATGATCTAGAGCCTTTCCAGCTTGCTTCACTTCCACCATTTTGGATTGATCTGGCCTTTGGGCCAGTCTGGTACTGCCAGATACAACAGCTTGAAAGGGCCAGTGTGTGGGCCGTTTTCATTGGTCCTGTGGACCATGAGGGAAGCAAGAAAGCTAGCCCCCTCTCTCGGTCCTTTTCAAGCTGGCCCACCTGGCAGTGCCAGACTGCCCGAAAGGGCAGTTCAACATTGCCACTATGTCTGTCCGTGGGTCTGTATACTGCACCACACGGGCTGCCCCAAGAGACAGATTACTATGTCTCGGGAGCTTGTTAAAACTAATCAACAAGAAAACATGGCCTGCTATCAACTTGAAAGCGTTTTCAGTCCTGCGTTACCAAAACAGTGTGAGCCGGCCCTGGTAACTGGGATGGGAGTTTAAACAAGCAACCCGGAGCTGGAGGTTAAACAAGCAAACATGATAGCCCTGTAGGAATCCGATTCGAGTGCTGTTCGGAAGCTTGTCAACAAATGCTGACAGACCCACCATGCCCTGGCCGCCTTTCAAGGCGCCTGTTGACACAGCCACACAGCGCTCTTGAAAGCACGCCCCTGCCACGGGAGGCCGGCTCTGCATGTCTTGTGTAGGGACTCTGGACAAAGGCCCGAAACAAAGGAAGGCAGTTCTTTCGGTGTCTACCTGCACTTTAATTTTTCAGTCAGAAATTGCAACTCTACCAAAAACCGGCTTGCATTCGGTGTCCAGATGCACATTGGCTCAAAACAGACGGACCCAGCACTAGTTTAAGAAGTGGCTGGGCAATTTAAAAAAAAAGAAAAATACATTTTCTGAATATAAACTGTCAGATGTACCCTGCTGGATCAATGCCAGAAATCTAGGATAACCTCTATGTAAACAAGTTACATTTAGATTCATTCTACTTAAATGTATCTCCTGTAGAGCAGGGGCGTAGCTTCCCTTGGTGCAGCAGCTGCAGTGGCACTGGGGCAAAGATGCCGGTGGGACCTATGATCCCTGATCCAATGATCCCTGATTATTGCTGTATTTTATCATTCTAACAGTAGCTAGGAGTGCCATTTCATTCCCTACACTAGGCCCACGGCACACTGGCTATACTACTGCTGCAGCCCAGGCGTGGGTCCCTTGCTCGCTGTGCCACTGGATTCAAACTAGCCTGGCTGATTAGGGGTGATACGCCGAAACTGGTCCTAGGATGCTTGTTTCCGGTCCAGGGAGGACCTGGCCTGGCAGTTCAGGCTGGACTGTTCCCATGGGGAGCAGGGTCAAGACTGGTTTGTATATGGCTGGGTTTAAACTTGGGTGGCATAATTAGCAAAAGTACGATGGATTAAACCCAGATCTCTTGACTGGGGGTGAGTGGTTGAAAAGTTTCAGCACTCCGTCCATCATCTTGTTGTGTTTGTTATACTACTGTTGTGGACATGAAAACTTATCATGGATCCTCTGATCCTGGACTTATGTTGGACACACACGTAATGGAGGTTCAGCACAGGGTCAAGATTTGTTTTTAGAATATATTGGCTAAAGCTCAGCTTCTAGTGGGACAGGCGGTAGGTATATTCTGTGCGGAATTCTCTCCGAGCCCAGTGACGGAAACGACTTTGCAGTTCTAATCCCATTAAAGACAATTTCCAGGGAGGTTTACAGCTAGAAAGGAGGACATTGTACTTTGCAAAGCTCAAAAATGGTGCTCATTCTCCAGCAACCGAAGACACACAAATGACTCTCAACGCCCTTCTGGAGGACTGCGGATAAGGTGCCCGATACCAAAGAGATGAAGTCTCTGGTACTATCGAACTGCAGTCAGCCATCACAAGCAAGGGGTCAGCCCCCATTAGAGGCAGGGGTGGCTGGTGAGAGCTAGCGACGCAGACAAGCATTCCAGAGCCTGGCTGGAAAGCTGCAACTCAAAGCACTAGACATCCTGTCTAGTGCTTACTAAGTTCACTGTGACTGGCATAGCAAAGGCACTTCACCAGGATACCTGGATGTTAAGAACAAAACACAATCATGAACATTCTGCGCCATCTTGTCTGATGAAAGTTCCTACGTGCACATAAACTACAGTCATTCTGATTTACCACAGCCATTTTGTACTCTGTTGGTCACCTTCATTTCACCCTGTCCTCTAGCAGCCTTCTGACTCTCTGACCAAACCTGATATGTGTGCTGGGGGCTATAAACTATTTCCACGACAAACATCAACATCACCCGCTGCCTCAAACTCGTCTTTCCTCTCATCCCTGCACAAACGGGTTACAAATACCAAACAGACTCTTGCAAACATGGTTTATTGCACTACACACAGCAAGACTGTTTTTTTTGCCAACAATGGGACCTGTTCTTATCAACAGAACGGACTCTTAGATCTGGCCGGTCTCACTCGTTTTTAGACCCTGAAGCAAGGTCCAGCTGCAATTAAATTGTCTGTTTTTGACCTGGGTGGGAGGAGAGTTAATGTTGGGCTTGTGTAACCATGTTGATAAAACAGGCTTGTGTGACAACCTGCCCGGGGCGGAGACTCCAAGCTTGTAACCATGATAAAAGAAACAAATACATTGTGTAAAACTGTATAAAAGGAAGAGTCAGAAGCATTGCCAGTAGAACACCTCCCTGAAGACATCCTGGTGTCAGCAGTTGACGTGGTCTCCTCTAAGAGTAATAAACCTTTTTCTTGCCTTCCAGCGCCTGCCTCGTTATTTTAGATAGGGAATCCAAAGTGGATTAAAGGTGACTTTGCACCGGGCAGCACTGGGGATCCCAGGAGACTCGCTGCTTTTCACAAATTGGCGACCCAACGGGGGGCCCATCAGAGACACGTGGGTCCAGTAGAGAGGTCCTAACGACGGAGTGAACGACTAAATGATTGGAGTGCACCTGCCTGAAAGAGACCCTCGTCTGGCTGCCAATTGACTGAACTTCACCGGTTCCGAACGGACCTCTCTCGAGTGACCTGCGGTCCTGACTGGGGCCTTACAGGAACGCCGCATTGATTGTTGGAGTAAGAGGACAACCAGGCGCTGGAAGGGGAATACGAAGAACTGTCCATACGGTCCGGGTAAGGTCGTGAGAAAACATGACTTAAATTGATTGATTGATAGAAATACTAGTATTCCTTTTTGAGTTATTTGAGACATTCCCTGCTTGCAAACAACGTAGAATAGGAATATTCTCTCTTTGCAGACAGCGAAGGACAGGTAGTGCAGACTTTTGTCTAACATTAATTGAGATATTCATTTTGACCGCTAAATACGTCATGCCTGTTTTCTCTAGATTGTTTGATTGTTTTGGACCGGACCGTTTGTTAGAGGTCAGTCATCCGGCACCGCCGGAAGGCACCCTAAAAAGGACATGTACGTAAAATATGGATTAGCCACCGTAGCTTATAGCAAACTATGGCATAAGTACACTAGGAAGGACCGGGTAAATCAGTGGCCACTGACGGGATCTTTCGATCCCGCTAAAATAGAAACGTTAGAATTAGCTCTCCACAAAAAGAAAGCTAGACCAGCCATGTTTGATAGTTTTGGTTTATGGCGAAAAGAAGCAGCTCAACGAAAGAAAAGAGACGAAGCTAGACAAGATAAAGAAACGCGAAAATCAGCTTACCAAGCCTGTAAAAAGTTAGAAGAAGAACTAAAAGAAAAGGAAATCGATAAAAAGGAACAGGAATCAAAAATATCAGGTCAATGCCCTGTTAGAACGCCCTTAACTCTTTACCCCGAGTTACCAGCAAAACAGGGGTAGATGATGATTTATTGTTAGGTCCCCCAATGATATACATGCCACCCCCTTATGCCCCTACTCATCCCGTAGTACAACGCCAGGACCCCCAAAGTATAGCTGGAGATGGCACGATCGCCTCAGTCTCCACCACCTCTGCTCCCACCGAGCCACCCACACCAAATGCCTCATCAAAGGAGGCAGTAGTAGAGGTAGGAACCAAGGAAATAGGAGCGCCCAGGGTCCCGCGATTAAGTAAAAATGAGCGAGCAGGCATTGATAAAATAGTTAAAACCCTCATAGATAGGAAAGAAACAGAAGAACACGTAACAGACATATGCGACTCCTATGTTGAAAACCGCAAACGATACTTTATTGTACGTCTCTGTTACCACACCCTTACTGCATATGAAGAGAAGTACCAAAACGTAGGGCCCGAGCGATTAGTGGCTCTCTACAGGAAGGTAGACATCGGAGATGAAGGCGACAACGATGTTGCAGAACTATTTTCATCCACACTAGAAGTATTGCGTCACCTCATAGAACAAGGACAGATAGATAGGGACAGGACAACTAAGGTAGCAGGACCCCCAGTGGAAAAAACAGATAGCATGATGCCAATAAAAGAAGCTGCCCCTTACTGGGTACCTCCTAGAGGACAAGGGACTAATGACGATATAAACCATCAAGACGCTAGAGGAAGGGTGGTCTACAATTGGGTGTATCAGCCATGGGACAGACAGGACATCCTGACCTTCCGTAAATCTTTGCCGGATTTACGAAAGAACCCCACCGCCTTTACGCCGAGCTAGGTACCGCTCTGGGATCAACAATAATGACACTTGCCGACATAGACTTGTTCTTCGGGTTATGTTTGCCAGCAGATGTGTGGAAACAGGTTAAGAAAGTAAACCATACCGAACTGTTTGGTCATACCTGGGAACAACTCGACACACTAGATAAACAGCGGAACCCTGGTCAAAAACCAGTTAAAGCAATATTAGACCTCCCTGACAAAATAGTGCAGAAAGTGAAAACGCTGATCCCAGAGAAAAAGATAGACTGGTCCATAGTAACCGCATGCTGCCAGAAACCACAAGAGGACGTCTCAGAGTACTTCTCCAGATTTGAAACTGTGTTCTCTGATTACAGTGGACAAGACATGTCCACCGCAACCGGACACCACTTATTTGTGCAGAACTACGTCAAAGGATTACTGCCAGATGTATCCCAGAAACTACAAGCCAGCGAAAGTAGTTGGGCAGCATCTAAACCGACGGCCATTCTCCAAATGGCCCAGTATTACGAGCATCAGAGAAACGAAAATGACAGGGCTACAGAAAGGAAAAAGAAGGACTTGAAGGAAAGGGTAATGATAGCACAACTCCAGGGGCGAATACAGGAGGGGAGCAATATAGGGGAGGAAACCAGCAGAATACCCCTAGAGTACAGCCACCTAGGAACAACCCATCTACATCATATGTAGGACGCCAAGACCTAGGACAGGATCAATGTGCATTTTGCAAAAATATGGACACTGGAAATCCCAATGCCCGGCTTTGTTAGGAGCTGCTAGGGGCAGAGGGCGAGGAAATAGCAAGTGGACAGAGAGGAAGAGGACGTGGGAGAGGGTACGCGAGTGAAGCAAGCGAGGAAAGGCCAGGAAGAGTGAACGTATTTGACCATCCCAGACAGAATCAGTACCAACAGACAGATTATGACAATACGTACGATTTTGCATAGGACAGCCAGGGGCAAGGGAGGGATCCAGTCGAGCTCTGCGTTGATCAGCAAGGCCCTTATGTTACCGCTGAGGTCCTGGGCACAAGGTCGCCATTTTTGGTAGACACAGGAGCAACACGTAGTGCACTATCCAAACGACTGATTCCAAGGGCACCCTTGTCAGGCTCACATGTGACCTCAATAGGATTTGACGGTACGCCCTCCACCAACCCTTTGTCCCGACCCATCCCTTTTAATCTTGACAGCAATGGCGTCGAAACGACATTCCTCCTCTCATCTAACACCCCAGACGCCATTATGGGCCTCGACCTTTTGAAACACTTCCATGCGACTATCAGATGCTCACCAGACGGAGTGCGTGTCATCCTGTATGACAACCCCCAACGCCATAGAGAGAACCCTTTTCAGCACATGTTTTCCATCTCTGAGACTGACACATCCCTACTGGACACTTTGCCATCACACTTATGGGCTAGGGCTGATTCAGACGTAGGACGAATGATGATTGACCCAGTACACGTAACAATACGACAGGACGCAACCCTACCGAAGGTACCGCAGTACAAAATATCGCCAGAGGGTGAGAAAGCACTAACAGAGATCATACACTCTTTGGTAGAGGCAGGGGTGGTAGAGGAAGTAGTGAGCAACATTTGTAACAGTCCCATACTACCGATTGTAAAGAGACAGGGAGAGGGAGATGGGAAAGCCTACCGCTTCATCATTGACCTGCGGGAGGTAAACAAAATCGTAGTACCACAATACCCAGTAGTTTCCGACATCACGACAATTTTGACTTTAATCCCCTCCACTGCCACCACCTTCACTGTGATCGACCTCAAGAACGCCTTCTTTTCCATACCTATACACGAGGACAGCCGCTATCTTTTTGGATTTACCCTAAATTCCCGTTCGTATAGATTTTGTAGAGCACCTCAGGGGTACACTGAGAGCCCAAGTATCTATAGCCAGGCGCTTAAAAGACAGTTGGACGCCATACAATTGCCAGATGGAGTGGCACTAATACAATATGTAGACGACATCCTTCTAGCAGCAGACACCATACCAATAGCCGTCACAGCCACCATCAAACTACTCCATTTCCTTGCTGAGAATGGTCACAAGGTCTCCCGAAAGAAACTGCAGTTCTGTAAATCACAAGTGACATATTTGGGTCACCTTTTATCAAAAGAAGGGAGAAAACTCACGCCTGACAGGATCCAGACAATTCTAGACACCCCTGTCCCCAAAAATCAGAAGCAAGTCCGCTCTTTGATAGGCCTCACCTCGTTTTGCAGACAGTGGTTACCGAACTTTAGCCTCATTGTCAAACCCCTTCTCTCCCTCCTAGCTAAGGACATCCCCTCACCTCTCCCCTGGACCCCCGAATACCAGACAGCCTTTAAAGAACTACGCAATACCCTTTGCTCAGCACCAGTCCTAGGAAGCCCAGATTACTCCAAACCATTCTTCCTCTACACACACGAAAGGGAGGGATGTGCATTGTCTGTCCTAACACAATCAATTGGTCACAAACAACGCCCTTGTGCATATTTTTCTGCCACCCTCGATCCAGTAGCCAGAGCACTGCCAGCGTGCCTGCGCGCTGTGGCAGCTGCAGCGGTATCAATACGCCAGAGCGAAGGAATAGTGCTCTCCAATCCAGTCACTGTTTTAGTACCCCATGCAGTCGACACACTACTGAACCAGACCAAAACCCAACACTTGACTAGCGCCCGACTGACAGGATATGAGTTGACCCTGCTAGCACCGCACATTACCCTAAAGCGATGCACCACCCTCAATCCAGCCACACTGTTACCCCTACCCGAGAACGATTCTAACGTGGCTCCACTACACGACTGTGTGACACTAACCGATGAACAAACAAAAAGTAGAGTAGACCTCAGAGACACCGCCTTTCTAGAGCCAGATGGAGAACTATGGGTGGATGGTTCGTGCATCAAACTCCCCGACGGCACCACCTCAGCTGCATACGCTGTCACCACAGCCCGAACCATTCTAGAAACAGCCCGTATTGCCCAACGTTCCGCCCAGGCAGCAGAACTCATTGCCCTCACACGAGCATGTATTTTAGCAGCTGGCACGACAGTTAACATATACACCGACAGCCAATACGCCTTCGGGGTGGTTCACCATTTCGGGATTCTATGGAAAGAAAGAGGGTTCCTGACTTCACACGGTACACCCATCCTGCATGGAGATTTAGTCTCCGCCTTGACGGAAGCAGTCCTCCTCCCCAAAAGCTAGCAGTGATAAAATGCCAAGCACATAGGAAAGTGACAGATCTCATTGGACAGGAAATGCGCTAGCAGACGTTACTGCCCGAGCCACAGCAGAAGACAGAACCATGACACGAATGTATGTGACCAGGTCACAAGCTGAACAATGGACTGATGCTAGGACCACTGTAAGGGACATACAGACTACAGGCACACAAGACGAATTGACCGAGTGGGAAAAGGTGGGACTAAAAGACGAGGAAAATTGCTGGAGAACTAAAGACGGAAATAAATGGCTGTTACCCAATGCCTACCTCATCCCCATATTGACCATGGCACATTTACCAGCACACATAGGCTCCACCCCCATGATTGAACTAATCACAAGAGTATGGCATAATGTCAAGATAACAGAATCTGCAAAGCGCCTAGTACAACAATGTATAGTATGCCTACAACACAACCCAGGGAAAGGGACAGTAGTACCACGGGGAGGGTTTGGAGTCCCTGATCACCCCTTTGAAGTCCTTCAAATGGATTACATCCAACTAGAGAGATGCCATGGTCTAAAATATGTCCTGGTGGTTGTGTGCGCTTTTAGCAAATGGGTGGAGGCATATCCCACCCGCGACAATACTGCCATAGCCACTGCAAAAGTATTGTTGAAAGAATTCTTCCCCGGTACGGCCTTTGCAGAATTTTATGGAGCGACAACGGCCCACACTTCGTAGCCGAAGTGATACAGAACATACTGAAAGGGTTGGGGGTAAAACAAAAATTCCATGCCGTCTTCCACCCCCAATCAGCGGGCCTGGTAGAGAGACACAATGCAACATTGAAACTAAAGCTAGCCAAAATAGTTGCCACAACAGGGTTGAAATGGCCCGACGCCCTTCCATTGGCATTGCTATCAATGCGCTCCACCCCGACCAAACACAGACTGACCCCATATGAAGTGGTCTTCGGCAGGCCTATGAACATTTGGGCGGCACCAAGACCCACCTCCATTAACGATGTCCCGAACATATTGTCAGACTATCTGCATAAATTGACAAACGAGCTAACAATTATCCACCAACAGGTGCAGCAAGCCTTGCCTGACATATCCAGGGGCCCAGGACATGTGATAAAGCCTGGGGACTTCATCCTAGTTCGCAACTTCCAAAGAACGAAGAATCTGGAGCCCAGGTGGACGGGCCCCTGGCAAGTCTTGATCACCACTCGAACTGCCCTCCGAGTGGAAGGAAAAAAAATTGGCTGCACTCCCACCACTGCAAGAAAGTCCCTCCAACGCTGGCAACCTGTGAAGAGGTGGCGGTGCAAGAGGAAGTACTCGCAAAAGACCGACCAGCTCTGAGTTGCTACCCACAAGAAGACACCCTCCAACTGTCTGAATTTCCCGACCCCACGGTGCCATCCAAGGAAGGGTACAACCTAAATCGACGAAAAGGGGGGAGCTCCAACAACCAGGCCACTAACTGAGTCAGAGTCTCAGATCGGTAGCACAGCCAAACGACGCTACCAGGAAAAACACCAGACAAAAGTCTGTGGTCCTAACAGTTGGTGAGCTCCTCGAAGATGATGGAAGAAACGGAACACCTGCAAAGCCACCGCAAACACACCAAGACTTTTGAACTGCACAGTACAAAGACAATTGCACTTGTAGCTGCATTTCTCACTTGCCTCCTGCTAATGGTCACACTCTGGATCATTGAAGAGAATGCACCTGCATACAGAACATTGTCACCAACCATGCAACCAATCACAAAGAAAGAACACTACCTGGTATCACTACCGCCACATCTCCGAGAACGACGCAAAGAATTCTGGAATAATTCTTTCGTACAGATGCTGCACCAGCACAATCTTGCCACCAATGCCACTAACTGTTGGGTCTGTGGGCTGCTACCACATGCCACTGAACATTCCATCCCTTTCTTCCCTTCACCCTTTTCTGTTCATGGATCTTGCCTTGCCTGGATGATGCTCCTACAAGAAAGTTACAAAGACAATGCCACTTCCGATGGGACAATCGCTCAGTTCTACAACGAGTTCTGGCTAAACCAAACAGGAAGAACAGCAGCTCCCTTTGCCCTCACACCTCCAATACGACATTCCCAATGAATGTCCCCTCCAAAGAACGAGTGGAAATACAAGTGTTCAATAATCCTGTCAGAGCCACATTTTCCTACCTGAAGAAAAGAACTGCTGCAACACTGACTGTGGCCCTATCTGTGGTGAACGTCTCTGGCCTTGTATGCATTGAAGGCCGTGGGACTAAAAATGTGGGTCACAGCACTTGTAACATTGTAAGGACTTTGAACACTGCCAATCCTCCAGCATTTGTTGCATCACCCAATATGTACTTTGTCTGTGGAACCAAAGCCTACACCTGGCTCCCAAGAAACTGGGGGCACGTGCTACATCGCCTTTGTTTTGCCACCGACCTACACAGCCCCTGCAGAGCATCATCGAGAAAAGCGTTCTAAAGACACTGATCAAGCAGACTCTGCCGCATCACAGTTCGTTGACGCAGCAAAAGGGCTCGTCCCGCTATGGGGTCCGATGGCAAACAGCCGAGCCATCAGACATCTGTCTCAAGCGGTAGAAACCGCCCTGAACGTCACAGCTGGCATCCTCACCAACAACACTGCCGAGCTTCAAGCGGTCCGTCTGGTGGCCCTACAAAACCGCATGGTCCTGGACGTGGTACTAGCGGATCGTGGAGGAGCATGTCGAATCATTGGTGCCAGTTGCTGCATATACATCCCTGATAATTCACCCTCTGTCTATGAAGCAATCGAACATCTCCACAGACTGTCTTCAGAAATTCATCAAGGATCAGAGACTTGGACAATTGGAAGTTGGCTTTGGGGCATCTTGAAGGACTGGGGTTGGAAAATATCAATGTTTCTCTTGGTCCCAGTATTGGCAATATGTGGTTGCTGTTTGGGTGTACACTGTATACCACCTTTGTGTTCTCTTTGCATAAGTGCCTTGCGCCCTAAGACTATGGACACTCAGTTAACAAAAATGAGAGTAATGTATGAACAAGAAATACAGGACATTATGGAGATCGAAATAGACTGACAAGATGGCTAGTTATGTTCAAAGGGGCGACTGTTAAGAACAAAACACAATCATGAACATTCTGCGCCATCTTGTCTGATGAAAGTTCCTACGTGCACATAAACTACAGTCATTCTGATTTACCACAGCCATTTTGTACTCTGTTGGTCACCTTCATTTCACCCTGTCCTCTAGCAGCCTTCTGACTCTCTGACCAAACCTGATATGTGTGCTGGGGGCTATAAACTATTTCCACGACAAACATCAACATCACCTGCTGCCTCAAACTCGTCTTTCCTCTCATCCCTGCACAAACGGGTTACAAATACCAAACAGACTCTTGCAAACATGGTTTATTGCACTACACACAGCAAGACTGGTTTTTTGCCAACAATGGGACCTGTTCTTATCAACAGAACGGACTCTTAGATCTGGCCGGTCTCACTCGCTTTTAGACCCTGAAGCAAGGTCCAGCTGCAATTAAATTGTCTGTTTTTGACCTGGGTGGGAGGAGAGTTAATGTTGGGCTTGTGTAACCATGTTGATAAAACAATGTCAGGCTTGTGTGACAACCTGCCCGGGCGGAGACTCCAAGCTTGTAACCATGATAAAAGAAACAAATACATTGTGTAAAACTGTATAAAAGGAAGAGTCAGAAGCATTGCCAGTAGAACACCTCCCTGAAGACATCCTGGTGTCAGCAGTTGACGTGGTCTCCTCTAAGAGTAATAAACCTTTTTCTTGCCTTCCAGCTTCCAGCGCCTGCCTCGTTATTTTAGATAGTGAATCCAAAGTGGATTAAAGGTGACTTTGCGCCGGGCAGCATTGGGGATCCCAGGAGACTCGCTGCTTTTCACATGGAGACTATGCTGTCGCTTCTGAGGTTGCCACTTAAACCAAGTGGCAACCTCAGAAGCGATAAGGGCAGTACCCCCTGATTCCCATGGACAATAGTGTAATCACAAGAGCAGGAAAACTAAAGAGAAGGTGAGCAGTGAGCAGGTCCGCAAGGTTCGTCCTGCAGCTCTGTCTCTTTTTTTTGAGGAATGTATTACACATACAACCTCAGAGAGCAAACCCTTTGTTCAGTCATATAATCTGAATAACCAAGTAACTATTTACATAGAAATAAAGAAATAAGTCTTACAAGACGTGCCCCCAATAAAGTAAGCGCCTATGGAATTATACATAAAAAGATATAAACAAAAACAGATACAGTAGGATAGACAATGGGGCACATAACAAAACTACACCAAAGAGCGAATCAGTTGTAACAATTTATTGAATACCGAGAACACATCCTCATATTTCCTTAAATTCATCCTTCTCCGACCTTTGATATTTGGAAAACGACATTGTCTAGTTGATCTGTCTCCATGTCTACGCGGATACGAGTGGACAAGTTCTATGAATGGCACCAGGCGGAACCTGGATCAATGATTCCATCATATCTACTGTAGAGCGCACCACAGCCATACTGCCTCTAGCCGCACTCCCAAGGTTTCAAAATGGACGCCCGCAATGCGGAAAGGGCTGCATTCCTACTAAAGTAATTTGCTGTGTGACGTTTGTAGTAGACCATGAGCCAAACTGGTCTTCTGGAACTAAATCAGGATTGTGATGCCTTCCTGACTCCTTACCCAAAGGCAGTTGCCCCGCGCAGGAGTCTTTCTTTCTACAATGCATGCCTTGAAGGGTAGGGAATTTAATGAGCAACCTTCCAACTTAGGAGATGAAATGCTTCCAGAATTTAAAACAGTGGTCCTAGACTGTCTTATGACTTCGATTCTGTGTTGAAAAACATTCATTAGTCAAAAAACATAAATGTACCAATATTTAAATGTAAACAGCAATAGCCTCAAAAAACCCCAAGAGGCACACAAATATCGCTACAGGTAGTGACTGTTTATTGCTCAAAATCTCTTATAACAGGTCACTATATTCAATGTTCAATCTAAAGTGAAAGGTTGCTCCAAAGGGAGTGTGAAGGGGAGAAGTGCTCGTGAAGTAGGATAGATAAAAATAGAGGAGGGCAATCCAAACGGTAGATTCAATAATCATTCAATTTGTACATCGTAGAACTGGTCATAGTTCATAGTGGTGCCAGTTTACACATATCGGCCTGTCCCTTGTGGATTCACAAAATATTCTTTTTTATGGTTTTCCGTTGTGACACAGAGAAGATTCATCTGTGGAAAGGCAGGACTGGGGTGGCATCAGGTACAGGCTCAGAGGGAGAGAGTGTCGATGTGTCGACCCTGGTGCAATGAGGCTAATTTAGTCCTCTGCGGGCGGGTCTTCCTCAGGACGGAAGGAGGGGGGGGGAGGAGGAAGGGGGGGGCAACCTGGGGGTGTAAATAAGTAGGTAAGTTCATTGGAGACATTGTGTAAAATGCTTGAGAAAAAAAAAAAAATGTGCCTACTAACTAACCTAGGGTGAGGTTCAGTCAGGATACAGCCCCTCATGTGGTGGTCTGTAAAGGTAGAGGATATGCGTATTAGACTCTATATTACGGATCAAAGAGAATTTCAGCTTTGTCTCGAATAACTGCTCCCGGCACTGGATGGTGCTGGGTATAGAAACTGCACTTGAGGAAGTTAAACGCTTAACTAAAGAAATAGCTGACCTTAAAAAGGAGATCATTGACGACAAAGCCCTGAGCAACGCCAAGGAAGCTCTAGAACGATTGGAACAAACCATTAGGGATTTTGACCTATACACACAGAACAGCAAACTTGACAAGCTAGCAAAAGACCTTAAATTCTACGACAAAAAGGTGACCTATCCCTATCTCCAGAAAGGGTACTATAAACAAGAGACACAGGGCAGGTTCTCAACCAGGGGACGAGGAGGTTACAGGAGGTATACCACCTTCTCTGATTCCTCTGCAGCCAGTGGGTCTGATAGTGAACAAGAGAGACCAGGGACCAGCACTTTGACACACAATTACCAGGAACATCAGCCTTTTTTAGTGGAGGGACCATGGTCAGAATACCGGGGGAGAGGCCAACCTTTCACTTTAGATTGAACATTGAATATAGTGACCTGTTATAAGAGATTTTGAGCAATAAACAGTCACTATCTGTAGCGATATTTGTGTGCCTCTTGGGGTTTTTTGAGGATATTGCTGTTTACATTTAAATATTGGTACATTTATGTTTTTTGACTAATGAATGTTTTTCAACACAGAATCGAAGTCATAAGACAGTCTAGGACCACTGTTTCCTATACCGATTATTACCTAGGTCCGTGGACTAGTACGGGTTACCCCATTATACCATAATGGTCCAGAATTTAAAAGGCAAAGGTCAAGCACACGAGGAACCAAACACAAGATCAAAGATATTAAACCTTCAGCTTCGCTCTGTCACTGTAAGCTTGAAATTAGGCGCAACTGCAGTTTGCAGATTCTGTAGTGCTTACATAGCGCTTCCTCCAGAGGGGTTTGCTCGCGCAAATTCCACCAACGGCCATTTGTAATAATCGCTGCTGCCTAGACAAAGTGCAAAGTGGTATACTGGGCAGTAATAGAAGTAAGTAACGCTAGTTCTGCACAGTATTCCCCATGTCTCAAAGGGAAACTCAGAATCAGGCACAAGAAACAGGAAATAGTCTTAAGATGCAGTAACCATACTTCCCCTAGGTGATTCTGCACCCAATAAGAACTGTGGCGCTTGGAAAGCAGGATTTCCAGAAATGGCAGCTGTGGGCCATGAGCACAAAGGAAATTGGACAGAGAACATCAGGATGGGAACACCTATCTAACTGCGATCTCTGTGACTCAAGCACGTTTAAAGAACAGCATGGACATTCTCTTCTCTGAAAATACATTTGGAATGAATTATGCTGCGTCAAAAAATATCTTATGAATTGGGTTGCAGGAATGTGCTTACCAGCGATTCACACTTTCCACAGATATTACACCTGATGCACAACTGAATAATGCATATCAGCAAAAATATATTGCCCTAAAAATCTAGAAGTCTAATCTGCAATACAGTGTTAACAAGCATTGGCAAAAAGAATAGGTTTGGCAAGCCTGCAATTTCTATGATTGTTTCCAAATATATTGAGTAGGCATTAACAGTGTGATAGTAATATGAAGGACTAATTCTGCAGCATAAAGGTTTATGTTTACAAAAAAAAAAGGCAGACTCAGATCAGCAATATGATGTCGCTCACAGTGAAGACAGCCAATGGCTGAAGCGGGCTGTCCCACTGCCCCGTGTTGTACGCTATGGTGAGTGGGTGCAAAATGTGAATGACACTTGAACACGCCAATGGATGAAAACAGCTGACTGAAAACCCTCTAGGTTTTTTATAGAAAGAGCAGGGATGTCCTCCTAGCTAGCATGCATTTTTATCAGGTATTACGCTAGCGCACAACCCCCATTATCTAATGTAGGTGTTTTTGCAGGGACAAGGTATCGCAAATGTTCGATACCGCAATTCGTGATGCAATGTCAATAACAACGGGTGCCTCACAAACTAAAATGGAGTCAAACGCTCCATATGCTATGAAAGGAATGCCCCAAGGCCCTCTAAAATCGCATCTTCAATGCAGTAATCCAGTCTGCATTACAATGAGGCCGGACAAAATGATTAGGTGCTGGAAATGTTTGCACAGTGAATCAAGTCACCGTTCTGGCTGGCCCTTCTTGTTCACAAATTAAAGGCCTGTGCGGAAATGAAATCCCATTATTCTGCCTCTCGCTAAGCTTCGAGCGAAGGTTCATTATACGACCGTCTCTGCTGGGAAGGGCGCCGGCAGCATCAGGCTGAGAGGAACATATGTCACATGGTGGATGGCGCACTGTTCGTTATGTAGAGTGACCAGATTTTCACAACCAAACATCGGGATCCCACAGACATCGTAATAGGACTAAATGTTTATATATAATTTAGATATAATATACACACACACACGAATATGACACGTTACAACGCACGCGTTAACAATGCATGCCATTACAACGCGGTCATTACAACGACTGCGTTGTTACGACGCATACCATTACAACACAAGTCATTACAATGACTTGCTGTAGGGGGGGGCGCTGGAGTTTGGAATAGTATAATTTACTATTCCAACTCCGGTCTGTGCAACAGCAGGAAAGGTGTTGAATTTTAAATCCAACACCGTCTTTGTAACAACTTGCGTTGTAATGGTATGCGATGTAACAACGTGATCGTTGTAATGACCGTGTTGTAATGGCATGCGCTGTATCGACTTCGTTGTAAGCGATGTTTACTCACACACACATATATATATATATATATATATATATATATATATATATATATATATATATACACACATACACATACACATACACACACACACACACACAATACAATGCATTTAAAGAGCGCACAGCTACCTAAAAAGGTGTCCCGGCGCTAGCGGATGAGAGAGACCACGGAGTTTGGGAGCTACGACCAGCAACAGGAGGGGATTATTCAGGAGTCAAAAAGAAGTGTTTTAATCTATTTCCTGAAGATTATTTCAGATGGACCGCTTCTCAAGGCCACAGGCAAGGCAACAGTTTGGTTGTCAGATAGACAAAGGAATGACCACCTCTTCTAGATTTCAAAACACGCAGGTTTGAAACAACTTTAAATTATTAGGGCGAAGGGATCGCATTTGGGAAGAGAGTTTGAACCAATGAAAATATATATATATACACCCTCGCCCCATCGCTGTCAAGAACTCCAGGGTCAGGCTGCTGATGAGCCCGCCCTGGCTTGTGGGCTCTGCCGCCCTCATTCACCCATTATTAAATCCTGTGCTGCTTGAATGAGGCAAGGCAGTACAGCAGGTGACTCTGTAAAAGTTAAGTTGTGTCTCTGGTGTGATTAGAGGGCCGGATGAAACGTGAGCCTGAACAACTCTGTGATTAGTGTGCACGTGCATCCAACCCTCTTTCAAAAACCGGGACATGTCTTTGTTTTGCCAGAAAATGTCGGGACAGTCATTAAAACATCGGTACTGTCTGGGCAAAACTGGGATGTCTGATCACTCCATCGTTATGGTGCTGGTGGGGCCTCGTGGTTTCAAATTTGGAAATCCTCGAGGCAATTCCAAAAACAGGGCTGGCTTTAGGTGGATTAGGCCCTCGTGGATCATCAACATTTTGCCTAAGCCGCTCCATAGAAGGGTAAGCCACAAATCAGTTATTAAGATGTGGTAGGATTAGTGAGGTGACTCTTGGTAGAGATGGCAGCATAAAGAAACTGTGAGAGCAGGGATGGGACTCCACACCCCAAATCGATTTTGCCTGTTTAAACTGAACAGTCACCTGCATTGTAACTGCGACCACTGGAGTTACAACAAATTATAAGGCAAGACCATATCACGTGGCAGAAAAAGACCAAATTATGCAGCACAGGAAAGTCAAATTATACTGCCTGTATTAAGTAATTAAAGTCCAGTTATAAACAGCATTCTGTGGTGTCATCAATCTCTTTCTACATCTTCACACACATTGAAGCAATTCGGATCCCAATTTTATGGGAACTATACAGGTTTCTTAGGAAAGAAAACCATGCAGATTTTGTTCAAAATCTTATTCACCAACAATTAAGGATTTAATATAGCCTTATAGCCCGCTGTAGCAGGCTATACCGGCTATTAAAGGCCCGCTCCAGCGTTACAGGCCCGAGCCGAAGGCGAGGGACTTTAACAAGGGAGCGGGACTTTAATAGCCGGTATAGCCCAGCTACGAAGGGCTATCAGAACATTCTGCCACTAGAGGGCAGAATGTTCCAACAAATGAAACAAAGGCCTCTCGGAGTTCGAGGGGTTTAAATTCCCTCGGGCTCTGAGAGGCCTTTGAAAACATTGGAATGTTGCTTTGCGGGCCTTTACCGGCCCGTAAAAGCATGGAGCACTCCATTGTCTTCAATGGAGCTCCCAACATTCCATTGTTCTAATTTTGTTTAGAAGCATGGGGCCATCATTTCATTAACACTGTTCTTTCTACCTTACAGAGTAAAATAGTTTTGTAAAATTAAAAATACAAAATGTAGAACTTAGCAGAAATCAAGACTACCTGTACATTTATCGTAAGAAAAGGAGCCCTTTTTGTGTCCACTTCTTCACAGTTTTGCCTTTACTTTAGGTTTACACTGCAGGACCTTTGGAGGCACCTGTTTTCCATTAAAAAAAATAGTCCTCTGCAACAGAATTATTGTGCTTTGCTTAATTAAATGTCTATTTTTAGAGCTTTGCCTCTAATAAAACCATGAGTTTGCACGAACAGTGAAACATACGTTTTTTTAATTACATTTTAGTACAAAGGGAATCTATTCCCTCTTGCAGAGCAAGTCTTCCTGCCATTCCTAAATTAGGGACATTAACACCATCTGGGCCAAATTCTCACCTTTTTAATGCAGTAAACCTGCAATCCGTGGCTGAAAGGTGAACCGCTAACTTTTACAGAGGGTCTGGAAAGTCTTGCACCAAATGTGTGCATTTTTAGTAGCCGTTGGGCCGCTTGGTCTAGAAACAGTTTATTTTGTTAAAATCTGCAAATTATCTAGCAAATGGAGGATTATATGACATTCCATATTTATGTGGAAATAGCTGTGTCTGAGGAATCATGCAATTCCAGTACTGCACATGATATAATGACAAACAGTGTTAGCCATTCTGGTCAGAAGCAATGGGCAATGGTGGTACTTCACTGCTCGACACAAATTTTTGGACAAGTGATTTAGAGTGTTACTGATTGATGCATTTCATTGTTCTGCTCTTCAACTGTATTTGGAACATCCCAGGGTTCCTTTCTTGGTTTGATCATTGGCCAGTATACTATTCTGATTTGTAGACTGCATGGCTACCCTAATGGGGTTTCCCAGCGCTAAAGTAAGCAGCAGATGACAAGCTAAATGACTAGAATAGCCAGGATTTGAGTAGCTTTTGTAACTTCACAAATGAGGCATAGAGGTGTAACTTGAGGGGAACAGCATTCCATAAAGTAGGGCCTAAGAAGGTAAAATACCTCCCTCCTTGTCTTGACATTTTTTACTCGTGGTATCACTGCGAGATTCAGACTGTCTGATCGAAGAGCACGATTAGAAGCGTACGGTTGAACCCCTCAGCTTAGATGGGATGTACCGCAACTGCGCAAGGCCTTGTGCATATAGAACAACATTTTTAACTGAATACTCTTGTTGATAGGAGCCAGTGAAGAGTGTGTGAATAAGGGGAAATAAAGACAAATTGGGCATTTTACACTATCTGCAGCATATTCACTGCTGTTTTATTAGCGCCTAAATAGAGAACATTTTCATTGTCCAATCTACAGGTAATCAAAGACTGCACAATAGTTCTATGAATAGGGGAAGGAAGAGACCAAATAATTTTCTTCATTTGACTAAGCCAAAGCAGCAGACTGTCACCTTGTTTATTCGGTGGTCCATGGTGAGCTTAGACTCCAGCCAAAAGCCCAGGTTTTTAACCACGGTGCCTGTAGTGGGAAGGGACTCCAGTTCATCCGCATACCATTGTGGACCCCAAAGTTGAGGCCGATTACCTACTACTAAGAACGCGGTCTTATTTCCATTCAAGACAATTATTCTTTATCCATCCAGCGACTCCGACAAGGCAAAGGCTAAGATTAGGTAGACTTGTGCCATCCTGTGCGCAAAGAGACACAATGATCTGTGCATAATCAGCATATGAAAACAGAGTTAAGCCGGGAACCTCTACAATGCTGGCCAGAGGATGGGCATAGATATTGACTAGTGTAGGGCTAACCCTGTGATACCCCAGAAGGCAGCTGAAAAACAGAGGACTCGTAAGGCTTTGAGATGACATGAAATGATTGATTTTGCAGAAAGGAGCCAAACCATGATAAGGCCGAGCCCTTGATACCAATGTCTGCTAGCCTCTGGAGGCACCGTATCAAGCACCACGCTCAAATCCAAAAGGATGAGCACAGCAGCTCCACGCAGTCCAGCAACTGCCTAGCAGTGTGGTTTCAGTACTGAAACCCTGGCAGAAGCCATACTGCGAGGTATGCAACAGATCGTGGTCCTCCAGAAGTGCTGACAGTTTATGACTAACGGTTTTCTAGAATCTTTGCACAAATGGGCAAAACCGAAATAGGGTGACAGTTCGCCCAGCCTGTAGCATCCAGATTATTATTATTATTATTTTTTTTAACAGGGGACGACCATAGCATGTTTCCATGCTAAAGGAATCATGCCCTAAGATATAGAGGAACTGAGTAGGTGGAGCTGGTGAGGAGTGATTGTTGAGTAAACAAAAGCAAGGTTGTCCATATGACGAAAGGTGGCTGAGATGGAGTTAGAGGAAACAATAGTTCAAAGACTTTTTGCATGATTAATAAAAACCTTTGCAATCAATCAAACAAATATAAAACAAACAACTTGATGCCTGACAAATGTAAAAACGGATTCATGATAAAATCATATAAAGTGTCTATGTGTCAACATAGAAAACAGCATAACAAATATATATGCAAACAAAAAAGACATTATCATTTCATATTAAAGCATGGCCAAGGCGCAATGTGGTCTACAAAGTGCTAATGTGCCTGCGTGACAGGGTTGTAAACACGCATAATCTAAAATTCAAAAAGCCAGATAAAACTAATAACAGATTCCCAGTAATTTTTGATAACAATTAAAATCTCTTCTTGCTAAATAGTGAGATCGCAGTCATAAATTACATTGACTTCATTCGCCACTTCGCTATTGTTTCAGCAGATGCGAAAATGCGGACATAAATGTAACCAGCCTGACATACAAAACAGTTTTTAGCAGATTCAGGGCTCCTATAACGGCCTTCCTGCAAGACCGTACATTCAGGAGGTTAAAGTGTTGGGTAACAAACGTCTGCAGGGTTCTAACAATGCGGGGCACAAACCTAAAACACATAAAAAGGATTCTCGTCGGGTTTGCCACTCCAATCGGTGGTCCACTGTTGGCAAAACCATAAAACAGTATGCCAGAAATCTATTATTTATGTACTTATAGAAATTCACCAATAGGTGAGCTTGTTTTACTCGAGATATTATATGTAGGGCTCCCAGTTTTCCGTTTTTACAGGTAAATACAGACAGAAATCTATTTATTTTCCTGTCTGTATTTATTTTTAGATACAGAAAAATACAGAAAATAGGCATTCTTTGGATATTTTTTCTACTGTCAATCATGAAAGCCAGGTCAGTAGGTGTACAGATTGAGAGGTTGGGGAGATTAAAAAAGACAATAGATTTCCTAATTAAGCTTAATTAAGTGCAGATCTACAGTTATGTATACTATTCTACAGTGCAAGTGTTTTCAGATAACGCTATTGCACTGTATACTGCTGAAACCTCCTGGACATTCAAAAGCGAGTATACATTTATCAGTTAAATAAATGTGGAAAAATTCCCATTGCAGCTTCATTTATACAGAAAACACAAAATAAAAATGGATAAATACAGAAAAAATGAGCACAAAATAAATATGGATAAATACAGACGGAAATGGTACAAAAATAAATACCATAAAACCGGGACCCCTAATTATATGTTAATAGTACCATCCAAGCGTGAGATCTCTGCGATAGAAGTTCTCAGTCAGCTTGTCTACTCAGAGACCTGGTATTTACGTTCACCACTTTTCTGTAACTCATTTTGGCCTACCCTCAATGGCCATATCTCCTGAGCAGGTAAGTCAGTTAAACACGAGTCCATGTATCGAGCGTGAGCAAATTTGCCACTGGCAGATCTTAATTAGTTCCATATTATAGTCATGGGTGCCCGACACTGCCGATCTAATCCTAGGACATAGCTTGATAATTTAGCTTTGCCTAGCTATGGGTGGCTGGAGATGGACGAACTCCAGTCGAAACGGTGCAGGAGACGGCAAATTTAGAAAATTGGAGAGTGTGCTTATACATTTTTATCATCAGAGCATCTAACAGTCTGGCATCATGTCCGAGCATAATATCACTTCCATAAGTAAGATCAGGTAAAACTTTCCCTGCATTACTTGTAGGATTGGATCCATATTAGGGCCCCACAGTTTCTTTCCAAGGGTTTAGAGGGTAGCCTGGAGGCCGAGTGCCTTATTTTTAAAGAATCCCTTTTGCTTATTAAAAGAAGTCCTTTCGTTTCACCAGACGCTGAGATACTTTTTCAATGCTTGCTCCTTCTATATGCCATGAGCCTGGTTTATTCATTCTTCACCCAAAATGATAATTTTAGTCTTTTCTCGATTCACCTCCAGCTTAATTCGCTTTGTATATTCAAAGACGGCACTCGTAAGTCTCTGCAGACCCACCCTTGTGCAACTTAACAGCACCAAGTCATCCGCATAAAGTAGGTAGGACAGGCATTTATTTTCACATTTTGGCAAGTGTAAGTTAACTGTGTCGAGCTCCCCTGTAAGATCAGAGATGAACAGATTCAAAAGCAGGGGTGCCAAAACACATCTTTGCTTAAGGCCTTCTGTAGTCAATATCTTCCTTGAGAGAAGCTTGCCATCTCCTATTTTCAGAACACAGTAGCTCTATCGCTCGTAGAAGACTTGGCGAAGGGCCCCAGGTTCTTAACTTTCCCCAGAGGTGCTTTCTTGAAATTCTATCAAATGCTGCCTTGAAATCGACGAAACACACATACAAAGGTGAGTACATCTGGGCTGCATGGGTCATTAACATGGAGATGGCTAACAGGTTGTATACACTACCCTGATTCAGAAGGAATCCTGTTTGATTCAGAGGGATAATCCTCTGTTCACTGGCCCAGGTTTCGAGGTCAGTTAGCAACAGGTTTGTGAAGTTTTTAGCTTCAGCATCGATCAGTGCAATCAGTTGATAATGGTTAGGTTTTTGTTGTGTCCCCACCTTTAAACATTGGCTGTATTATGGAATTCCTCCACGACTCAGGAATTTCTTGTGTCTGTAAAATAGGTCTATAAGGCACGTTCAAAAACAACAATTAATGGACAGAATGCAGAACAATGTCATACATTCACCCCAGTACAGACATCTGGGCCTAAATCCATCGTTTTTTTGCTCCCCATGCCATTCCAGTTTGAAACCAGCCATATGCAAATCAGTCTTGACCCTGTGCCTCATCGGAATAGTCCAGCCCGAACTGCCAGGCCAGGTCCTCCCTGGACTGGAAACAAGCATCCTAGGACCGATTTCGGGGTAAAGTGAGCTAAAGAACGATGATGGATTCAACCCAGATCTGTGACTGGGGATGAGTGTCTGAAAAGTTTCTGCGCTCTGTCAATCATCTCTTTGTGTTTGCTTTATAAGGCACGTTGTTGAGCCTGTCTGCTCAGAGCTCAAGGTCTTTTTTAAATAGTGCCTTTGGTAGCCCATCTGGGCCTGGTGCACAATCAGAGTGTGATTTTGGAATAAGTTTATGAATATCTTCGCTAGAGAAGCTTAATAGGCCAATAGGAACTTGGCTCCGCCCCAAAACCGATGGAGCGGAGAAGGAGGTATGAATGTCTGCAATCTTTTTAAGAAAAAAATTGGCTAGTCCATTGCAATTTAGCTGCGAAAGAGAAGGAGACTTGACAATTTGGAAATGATCTTAGGAAGAATTTTGAGCACTAACAATCTTGTCAGCATAGTGGGCTCCTGAGCGGTAAGACATGCCCTATGATAGTCTTTGGAAGCATCTTTAAGCTTGCCCTTATCCTCCTGAGAATAATGCTTCCACCAGCCCTCTAAGTGTTTGCAATTTTTCTTCAAAACTAACAGAGAGACATTGAACTGGGGTATGAGTAAATTGTTTAGACCCAGATTTAAGCGGTGATACAATATCCAGAGAAAGTCGAATCCATGTGTGCACAGCTCTAGTGGAGTGGCCACAGTGTCAACTGACTCAGGGCCTTTCTCCTGCGGGTGAGAACCGACAACTCCATGTTTACATGGCTGTGGCTTCAGACCCAGACATTGAGCCAACATCACCTTCATTCTGAGCTCCGAATACACAAACTATCCATGTGGACATTGGATTCCAGGCACCTTTAATTGACTGATTGGTTGGTGCTTTGGGAAGAGTCAGTGGCTCAGGGAAGTCGGCGCACTGCCTGTAAACATGTGTTGAAATATAAAATTCAAATGTGGCTCGTTAATCAGCTGCTGGACCATTAATGGGTACGCTGCTAATCCACCTTTTCAGCTACCATTTTAAATAAGCAGGTGCAAAAGAAAAGTAACTTTACTTGCTTAGATTTTACGGTCCCCATGAGTGGCTCAAGGAAGTCAATACACTGCCTGTAATCTTGTGCTAAAATACTCAGAAGAAGTGGCAAACTCACTCTGCTTTGCTTTTCCTCTTGAGGCCAGCCGCAGTTATTCAAGTGATCAGTTTCTAACACCACCACCATGATGTGATCTTCACCAATACACCAGTGCTAAAAATCATGCATGATCACAGGGGTATGCATACCCCTGCGATCATATTTAGCTAATCGGAGCACGTACGCTGGACCTTTATGCGCTCCGAGTCCTTCCCTCTTGATATAACTAAAAATCACACACCCATAAATTACTTACATTTGCAAAAAGAATCAAAACACTGTCCAAATTTTGTTTGCTTATCAAGTTCGGTGGAAAGACTAATCTGTGTGTAAACATTATTTCTGATTTATAAGGGAGTTAAGTTCTTATTATATCCCAATTCCATTAGTGTGTGTTTATTGAGGTATTCATAGTATCCATGCTACAGGTCATCAAGCACTCAATGTCCCTGGAAGTACCTTTCTTCTGTAAATAATCTGGATCTTCTAGGCTTACAGCTCTAAATCCTGCTTAATTTCTTAGACGTGTGCCCAGTGAATCACATTTAGCTACTTAAATCCCTGCTTTTTGGTAGAAACTAATACAACATTTGTAAAAACCTGAGAATCTATGCTTCGTTCTTGCAAAAGAACAGTTATTTGGAGTCTTCTTCTCAGAGTATTACATTCCCTAAACAAAGATGCAATGTTTAGAGAATTCTTGAAAGATCTGGGGCCCTATTATGTATAGGGCGCACTTTCCCCGTTTGTGCCCTGGTGCACCTTAAAACAGGTGCTCCGGGCGCAAACAGAGAAAAGGCGCCCTATTACATAGAATGCCCTGCCCCCAGGGCAGCCGTGAACTCACGCTGCCCTGGAGGCAGCGCATTTAAGTGAAATATGGAGCGGCTTTGAAGCAGCCGCTCCGTGTTTCACTGTGCAGGCGGCAACCCACCTGCACTTTTAAAGGGGATTAGAGATCCCTTTGCAGGTGGGTGCTGTGAATGACTGCACCCACCTGCAAGGGGATGTCTGGGGGTCCATAGGACCCCCTTTACCCCATCCAGAGGGCTGCTAGCAGGGGGCGCACTGACAGTGTGCCTCCTGAGAGTTTCTTTGCCACTGTGCCCTCGTCTGTAATACGGAGCGGGCGCAGGGGCAAAGGGATTCCCTCATTTGCATGGGGCATGCCCCCATGCAAATGAGGGCATGCCCTCTGAAGATAGCGCTGGCGCTTTATGTGCGCCAGCACTATCAGTATTATGGAAGGGGCCACCCAAAGCGTCTGTGGCCCCTTCTGTAATACCAATGTGCGCCGGTGGCGCACAAAGCGGGCGCAAACGCCTGTTGCGCCCCCGGGGCACTTTGTGTAATACGGCCCCTGGTAATGGTATAGTTAATTCCAGAACATTAGCGCTTGTGATGCACTGGTCCCAGCTGGGGAGCAGATCATAGAGATCAAAACTGCAACTGGGGTGAATTTTCCACAAGAGGTTGCTAGTGATGTAATTTCCTGACAAGCACAGGATCATGCTAGAAGTCTGAAAGCTCTAATAGGGGACTCAGGCAGGACAAATGTTGGTAGGAACTGTTAATCCAGCCCAGGGTTAGTGAGGAAGGTCACTTTCGCGTAACTACCGCCCAGAACAACTGGACCCACCAACAATCAGTGGAGATAGCAAAACTGTACTAGGACATAGGTGGTTATAAGGCTCTGGTGCCTGTCTGCGTCATTCTCACTGGAGGGGCAGCTCCCACTAACCTAGCATCAGTGTTACTCCATGAGGCAAGTCCTCTGTTTACTAGGTTCGGACTGGCCTATAGGGCAATTTGTCAGTGCCTGAAGGGCTAGTCTGGTAAGTCAGTGGGTGGGCCATTTTTTGGGCTGTTTGTGAGCCAGTTTATAATCTGGTGGGGCGGTTTTTACTATTGATTTGACTGATATTACCACAAACAGTGACTGCAGCAGGCACAAATGCATATAGTCTCCCCTACCTTGGAAAACATATATTTACAACTTCTTAAGAAGAAGAATCTTTATTGTATTTAGTTATTTAAAACCATTATAACAATACAAAATGAATATCACTGATACAAAAAAATTATTTACAACTAAAAATATCACATATATTTACAACTTCAAAACTGCCCCTAAATGCAAATGGTGTGGGGGGGGCACTTTTTTAGCTATCAGATTCAGTAATGGGAGACATTTGTATTTTGTTGGCCAGGCCTATTTTATGTCTCCCTATTTTACATCTCCGACCCAACCCTGCTGTTTATTTCACAGTTTTTCGACAGGTGCTCACTGTAGCAAAAATGAATTACGCCTTCAAAATACATCTAAAGCATGATTAAAGGAGATGCCGCGTATTGAGCAATTCCGATTAATAAACTTCCTTTGGAAGTTGAGAAATCAATGGCAGATAAAACATGCCAGACAAGGTTATTGCACCTGCTCCAGTGCTTTTTCAGGGCACCAGAGCCTGTAGATGGCCTCTAGCTTCATTTGTACTTTGTCAGTGTCATTTCTTCCCTACATCTGACACATTTTTGTTAGATTCATTTGCTAGTTATGAAAATTATTAATTTTGCCAAGAGGCTATTACATAGGCTATACAACTGTTACTTCTTAGATGACAAAAATGTGCCCTAATGCAGCTCCCAACAGCCCCTCCTTGTCTCGTTGTAAAGCTACCTAACTCTTAGTAGGACGATGAGTTGTAGGGTTAGCTGCCTTATGGCTGAAGTAGTTTTATGCCTTCTTCTCCCCTTGGGGAAGAAGGGCGACACATTGTAATATGCAAGGTGAGCGCGGCCTGCTTTAGAGCTAGGGGCGCCTGGTGCGACAATCTTTTTTGCCCCCCACCCATGACCTCCTCCTCAGATTCCCTCACTACCACCCGGCAAAAGTGCCCCTCATCTCTCCATAGCCCCCCTCTCACATATGTTTAATTTGTTTTAAAGCGCTAGGTATAGGCTGGCTTTATTAATCCACTCAGCTATCCACATAAAATACAGATTTGTTCTTTGCAGCAGGCATTTATTTTAACCCTCTGAGCTACTTTATGGAGAGTCAAAACTGCCACTGGACAAAACTTCTCTCTCTCTAGCAGGAACATTAATCACAAGAGTTATCATGACATTTTTATTGCTGCCTGAAAGCTGGACACTCGAGGCACTCTGCAGCAGGTGTTTTTAAATCGTATATTATTGCTAAACACAGTGCCCCCTCCAGGTCAGTGCCCAGTGTGGCTGCACCAGTCGCACCGCCCTAAAGCCGGCCCTGACTCGGAGGCCCATAAACGCATGTGCGGAAATGTAAAAGGCCATACTCCTCCACAGTTGATGACACATTATTTTGTTGAGATATTTACGTTCTAATAGAGTATGCTGTGAAAGGAGGACGGCTCAAAAGAGACGTCTATCAGGACAGGGAAACAAAGTTATGACAACCACTAAACACTCCATACACCCCCCTCCCCCAAGTCAAACCCCTAGAACCACCTCCACTGCTACCATAAATCCTCTTTTTTCAAAACTCTGGCAACTATATCAAATTGCTGTTTTCATCCGACCAAGAGCATTAAACTTCCATTTCTCCGACACTCAAAGCTTCTACCTTTCAAAGATAAGAAATGTCTCTGTTTTGTTAATCTTTGATCCAAGCATTAGTCCCACCCCCGGCCGGTGTCATTATTTATTTACCACCCTTGGCAAAAAGACATTTTGAAGGCACCCCAATCGCCAGGTATGCACATTTGCTTCTTGCAGGGGCAATCTGCAGGCCTAGCTTTTCTTTTTCCTAGAACTAATCCTAGTGCATTTATTCTGTGCCAGCTACTGAGAATTCAGGTTCAGTGTCCTCCCCGCTCCTGGGGATTCCTGCTAGCTACAGTGCAACACTTCAGTCAAAAAGGACTTTATCAGTGAAGCCTTTTAAAAGTCACCTGCTGTCTTCGCCATTTCTCCTTCTCATAACAATAAGAGGTGGTTTGGTTACTCCACTGTGCGAATGTATGTCACATAAATATACTGGATTCCAGACCCTCTGAGAAATCTGGGAGCCTCTACATCACCAGAGGGCCTGGTTATCACTGTGCTATCCAACATAATGTTCTTATTACCAGCGCTTAGATTGCCACAGCATCTGGGTGCTGGACAGGCGAGGTAAAAGGGGTGTTGATTAACTCTGACACAGACTTTTGTATCCAACAGCCCTCTCTATGGACCGCATACGCAAATTGACCCGGAAGCAGTTCTTCTGTGGTCAATAAGGGCCGAAAGAGAAAACCGTGTTGGAATCGGCCCAATAAGCAGAGTTCACGGGTGGAATGGTGGACTGGTGCCTTGTCACTGCCCATTAGGCATTGCTATTACATTGCACAAGACATTACTTCAAGTGGGCAGATTTACTATGTGGAGGGGTGGACCTTCCAGAAAATACGAGTCCAATTATGTGAAAAAGGCTACTTTAATGAGACAGGTGCATAAGTTGGGCAAACATTCCCTTGGCACTTGCCATACACACTAAAAATCCCAGGCATCACTAAACATTTCATAACCTGTCCATTCGCCTCTCGGACCCCTAAACAATCCCTTAAACATTCCCCTGTACAACAACACACTTACCTCACCGGACATGCATCCATCCGTAACATCCCAACGTACAGTCAGATATTGCCATCCTACTCTTGGCTTTCGGGTCACCCCCACCCACTCTGCTCATTGTGCGGACCAACATAACCCAATCGCCATTCAATTCCTTCAAATTCCTTTTTGAGACCACCTGCCCGTAACCTGCTGCACCTGCCCATCAGCAACAGTGTGCAGCCCTTTTGAAAAGGAACAAGCATTGGCAAAGCCAATAGATCTCGCCTATGCGAAAGCTACTAGCTTTGCCAATGCCTTTTAGCTATGCGTGGCTGTGCAGCTTGGCTAAAAGTAAAGTTAAAAAACAAGTAATATGACGCTGCCAGCAGTGGTGCTGTATCATAGCGCTTTTTTTTCAGGTGGGACGGGCATGGAAGGACAGGAGGGTTTTGGTACGAGCAAACAATGACTACAGGGAGGGGTGGCAGCATGGGAAGCATCAACACTAAGAAGAGGTGGGTGTGAGGGAAAGAAGCAAGACAGAGAAGGGGTGGGTGGGAGGAGAAGAAGAAATAGTACCTCAATTACAGCGCAAGCAGCAGATGGACACAAATCAAGAGGAAGCAATGTGTACTTGGTCCATGCTCCACAGAAAGAAAAAGAAGTGACACCTGGCTTGCACTAGCCAAATAGGAGGCAGCAAAGGAAAGTGATAAAGCCAACAAATGGTAAGCAATGGGCAGGCTCCCAGCCCTTTATTGAAAACAATACCCTTTGCAGTGACAGCACATGCACTGTCGGCAAGTAAGACCTAAAAAGGGGGGGTCAATAACAGCTGCTAGCCCTTGCAATCCCAACTAACCCCACCCACCCCTGGCCATTAGCCAACTATCCACCTGTCCCTCCAGGACTCTACCACCCGCTCGAAGCGCAGGGAGTAGGGCTCATTCTTCACCAACACCTCCAAGCACCTATTCTCCCACTCGCTCTGGACACAGTAGTAGGCACCACCTGATGCCAGGTGGAGGATACAAGGAGTGCAGCAGTGTGGCGTTACAAGAGCTGCCATAGCGAGCCACGCGTGTGTAGGCGCAGACCTGCAATTTCAAGTCAAAGGGAATGGTTTTTTTGTTTGTAGCAATTATTACTGGAATTCTAAGCGCTCATATTTTGGCACGTAAGGAGGGAACTGAGGCACCGACTGATACATTGGATGGCCCAGGATCACACAACAGTGCTGGAAACGAGGTCAAATCTCCTTGGCTGACTCCACAGTTGGCTAATTGGCAAGTAGCCCACATCGCCTACCACACGTTTGCCGCCAACCCCACTGCACACAGGTCCAGGGGGGCAATAATGTACACGCTGCACCATGTCCAGCCCTCTGTTCCGGGTGAGCAGTGCCCGCGGTGCCACACACACTCCCAGACAGATCAGGCGATGCAGAGATATGCAGGCACGCTCTATCAACCGATTAGGGTTTCAATCCGTCTGGGGTTTGTTCTAATTGCTCGTGGCTGGCATTCCTGGAGTGTAGTGAGTCGGACAGCAAGAGGTGCACAGGGAGGGTATGTCTGAACAAACACAGAGCCCAGCAGAGCGGTGCCAGTACAGGAGAGGCACCCTGGACTCTGCAGAACCATTTTGCATCTCAAGTGTGTATGCGTGTGCCTGGGCTTCTGTCTGGTGTGTGTGTTAAACAGGCCAGTGTGCATCTGTAGGAGTCTGTGGGTGCCTGTGGTGAAACTTAAATTGTGTGTCTTTCTGCTTGTGACAAACAACAAAGTGAATGGAGGGATGCTTGAATGAATTTCAGCCGCATTCCAATCCATCGTTTTTCCATCCCTATGCCACTCTTGACAGAGACCGGCCACATGCAAATCGGCCTTGGGCCTGCGTCTATGTGAGTCTTTGGGGATCTGTGTTTTGTGTGTGGTTACCTGGGTTGCAAAACAAAGGGGGTGTGAGTGTGTGTCTGTAAATGTGAGACTGCGCGTGTCTGCGTAGCTGCGTGTGTCGTGCGCAACCATGCTCCCGATTCTTTACAGTGCATGTGGTATTGTGTCTTTGTATGTGCGTGCGTGGCCGTGTGGAGCACGTGCGTGGGTTCTGTATTTGTGTGTACTGCGGGATTGTGGCTGTTTGATGACACGCTCCGATGGCTCAAGCATTTCTATCCTTCCCCTTTGTTGTATCAATGATTATACTAATGTGCGTGTGCGCGCGCGCCCCGTGGTGTTGGTGAATGCAGCACAGTGGCGTAGCAAGGGGGGGGCGGCACGAGCTGGGGGGGGGGGACGCCCCCCCTTACCTGCGGCCGTCGCGGGGTGGCAGACGCACGGACTGTCGCCCCCCCTCTCACATGCAGCAGTCACAGGGCGACAGCCCCCCCCCACCCCCACCGACACGGGCGGCAAAGGGTCTAGCTACGCTACTGATGCAGCATCAGCACAAACGGGCCGGGGCCCTCTCCATGACAGCTACGAAGCCCCCTCCCCAGCAGCAGTGAAGCAGAGCATGCAGCACGTTCCACTGTCGGAGTCGTGGCTCCCCCTCCCCCACCCGCCTCTGTATAACCCGCAGGCAGAGTACCTTCTTCACACGGTAAGATATCACGGCCTTTTATTGACTAGCCGCCCCTCCCCAGAGGCGCACACAATAAGCACCGTGGACACCCTTCAAACGACATCCCATATGTTTTTCTCAGCACAGGAGGTCAGGCTTTCAGTGAAACTACGTAAGGCACGCAGAGCGCTCCGAAGCCAGTCAATCTCACGAGGCAGCCATGCAGCGGCCGGTCACACGTTAGCCCGAAGAAGTGAAGGCACAAGAAAGCCATTGAGCAACGATTCGGCGTCCAGACGAGGCCATTCAGCGCCCAGAGAACAGCCTTTAGCAGTTCAGAGCCAGCGAGCGCAAATCACTCAGTTACTTAGCTGTAATCTTCATTACTCAAGTGAGCACAAGTAGCTATTAAATAGCAAAAAAATAGCAATTCAGCGCCCAGAAGCAACGATTCAAAAGCATAAAAGCAGCAATTCAGCACCCAGAAGCAACGATTCAAAAGCATAAAAGCAGCAATTCAGCACCCAGATACAGCTATTCAGTGCTCATGCACAGCCATTGTTGGCTACAGGTTAGCTGACCCCACCAGGATTCAAATCTGGGTGGGGGTTCCTCAGAACACAGTGTCTTTACCTGTGGGGTACCATGAATAGACAGGCTTGCGCAACACACCACCATGAACTGAACCACCTTTATGCACCCCTTGAGTTTGGAGTTCGTGGTGTGATGAGGAGAAGAGGGATGTTTTCGGTTTCTTCTTGAACCCGGGATATTTGCCAGCTGTTGGGCGCACCTTCCATAGTCTAGGCCATCAAACAAAGAAGCATGGCTTGTGTCTAGACGTACCCCAGTTAAACGACAGAAATTCAGGTTAGGTGGCAAGGCCTTCTCTATTCTCTCAGCTGCAGTCTGGATCTATCCACCTCTGGATCTTAGACACACAGAAAACCATCTGTGCTTTCACCAAAAAATGTAAAACCCCTCTATTCACAGACTGATCATTGGCTTAATTTTGACCTTGTCGCCTTTATGTTTTTGTTCCTCAAGCACCAGGACACCCTGCTCTTGGGTCGCAGCTGTACTTAAGAAAAAAAAGATAAAACTACAATTAAATCACTTAGGGGAAAGGAATTGATGGGTTCTAATTTTGGTAAACTATTTGATAATATCTGAAATTCAGAGGTGGCACCAAGGAAAATGTGGAAACAAATGTGCAGCAGCTACGTGCATAGGGTGGGTCTGTCCAAAAATTCTACTAGCAGCAGGCCATTAAGGCACTGAAAGTGATGGAGGTCAGTTCTTTGCTACTCGCCCTTATACGAGCATGAACTTCTCCACAGTGCAAATGACATTATTTACCAGGTAATGTAGTTGTATTGTATTTAGCAAATACAACAAAATGATGGACAGAGTGCTGAAACTTTTCAATCACTCACCCCCAGTCAAAAGATCTGGGTTTAATCCATCATTCTTTTGGTCACTATGCCATACCACCCCAGTTTGGACCCAACCATATGCAAATCATTCTTGACCCTGCTCCTCATTGGAACAGCCCAGCCCGAACTGCCAGGCCAGGTCCTCCTTGGACCGGAAACAAGCATCTTGGGACTGGTTTCGGGATATCACCCCTCATCAGCCAGGCTAGCTTGAATCCAGCGGCACAGTGAGTAAGGGACCCACGTCTGGGCATACCCTTGGCCACTTCGGGCAAACATAGCAAACACAACAAGATGATGGACGGAGTGCTGAATTTACTAAGCACTCATACCTGACGAGGCACTTTGGCGGACTGGTAGCATGGTACTGTGTTGGCTGTGCTTGATTGGAAGTGTGAGGGTTTGCAGTGTGGCTTGTATAGCAAGTATGTGTTTGTCATGTGCAATGACCAGAGTTTTACTCTAATAGTGCTCTATATCGTTGCAATACTGGTTCCACTAGCAAATGGCGGATGTTTACCAATATCACGGCACCTGGTATACTGGTTTGGGTAACTCGCACAAGGATTATTTATTTATTTAGGCATTTTATATAGCAGGGAGCATGTCCATGTGGACAGCAGAATGGTTTACGTCAAAGACAGGACATAAAATAATAAAATTGAGGCAATGTGTGTGTGTGTTAACATACAATAACAATGAGATGGTAGATGGAAATGAAGGACATCAAAATATATACAGTGACCGTCCATCACATATCCTTTCTGGAAGGTAATGGTACGGTGGTACAATATGCAAAAAGGTGAAAGGGTGCCTCGTGATGTTATAGTGTTATTTAACAGCACTTGCACATCTGTCAAACTGACAACAAACCTTGGCCACTGTTATGTCAGTCACAGACTAGGAAAAGCAAATCAATTGTTTTACGTCGCTGGTAAGCCTTCCAATGCAGGCGGCAAGCTAGCCTGCATTTCAAAGTGGGGAGATATCTAGTGAAAGCCTAAAGTGGGGGGGGGGGGTCCTAGGACCCCTATACCTATCTCCCAGGAGCACACTGACTGTGCTAAACCTCTTCGTCGGGCACAGTCAGTGCACCTCCAGACTGCCTCTTTGTCAGCTTCTGTAATACAACTGAAGCGGAGAGGCAAAGTGCTTCCTCATTTGTATGGGGCCATGCCAATGAGTGAACGCCCCCATGTGATTGTGCCAATGCAAAATGTGCACTGGTGCAATCTATTACATAGGGAGCTGCACAAGAATCTGTGGCACTTCTAGAAAACCAAAGTGCCCCAGAGAAGCAAGAAGCAGGTGCACAAGCCTGTTGCAGCCCAGGCGCTTTTTGATATATGGCCCCAAGTCTGTCTATGCAAGTGTGAGATCAGGTTGGGGGAATGTTCACCATGTGATCGAGTGCACTACCTAGTAAGATCACTTTCACCTCATTCTGAGAGGCACTGTCAGAGGTTGTTGTTCAAGGCACTGGGGGGATGGTGTTCTAGATTCACAGTGCCAACTAAGAAAAGGTTTGTTTGAAGTTTTTTGGTTCTTAAATGTTGGTATTTCTAGATTCAATTTATCTTGGCTCCTAGAATTTCTGGTTAGTTCTATAATTTTCAATTTCTATGTAAGGTATAAGTGTGGGTTAAGATGATGAGCCTTATGTGTGATTCATGCTGTTCCAAGAATGCATCTTCTGTTTGTTGGGAGCCATTTCAGAGATCGTAGAGCTGGTAAAATTTGATTGGCCTTTTTAAAGGTCTATTCAAGCCCAGCAATCAGTGCTTAATTTGTAAAAGAATACTACTACCGATGCTATCAGATATTGGGGGAGCCGAATACAAAGGCTGAGCAGTCTTCATTCCACCTCACGAGTCTTTAATCCAAACAAGATACTTTCTGCCCTCTTATCTCACTATGGCACATTCTTGTTTTCTTCATTTGTCATGGTTTCCCCATCTTTCTCTACCTCTTTCTTTCTCAAGTGTGCGTTTTTCCTCACTCTTGCTCTGTGTCAAAGCCCAATGAGGAAAAATAAGTGAGAACTGGTGAGCCCAACCTGCAACCACCAGCTCAAATTAGGCACTGCTGCCGCTTTGTTCAAGGCCACTTAAGGGGTTCAAGGCTAGCACTGGTGATGCCTGCAACTAGAACAATTCAATAGTCAAGTCAGAGAGAGCTAATGCTTGTAGAAAGGTGTTAAGGGCTTGAGGGGGGACTAGGGACTTTACGTTGTAAAGGGTACATAGTTGCCAATGAATATTCTTGTTTAAGTATTTTATGTGGATCTGCATACAGAGTTTGCTATCCAGGATGAAGCCCAGCAATTCTGCTTGATTTACAATAGCTGGCCTTGAGCGTTTGACTCCAAAACCAATTATTTAGCGAGGGTGCCATTGTTATTAGGAGTGAAGAGCAAGAACTCTGTTTTGTCCTGGTTTAGTCTTAAAAGTAAATGTGGAGCCAAGCTTGAGTCTGCTCAAGGCTCTGTTTAATTGCCTCCATCTTTTTTAAAGCTTTTTTTTAGATAACGCTGAGTGCCATCAGTATATTGCCAGACATTCCGCCTGGTATTTTTTAACTGATAAGTCCCCGGCAATGGGTTGAAGAGTGTTATGGTGTTGGAGCTTTCACATGGCCTGGGTTTCATGTGGTTCCTTCAGAGTGGTTGAGGAAATCTGATCAATCTCCTTACCACAGATGCACATCCCCCCTCACCTCAGGAAACTCCATTGGCTACCAGTTGCAAAGAGATGCCGGTTCAAGCTGCTCACCAACAATTACAAAGCACTGCACAACGAAGGACCAGTGTACCTCAACAAACGAGTGAACTTTCACCAACCCACCAGGGAGCTTCGATCCAAATCCCTCTCCCTAGCAGCCACCCAACGCACCCACCGAGCAAACACCGGAGGACGCTACTTCTCCCACCTGGCGGCTAAGACCTGGAACACCCTCCCCCATGCACCTCAGAGCCTCACCATCGATCCAGCAGTTCAGGACGGACCTCAAGACCTGGATGTCCAACCAATAGGTACAGGCTGCATGTTCCAGCAGCATGATCCCACAGTGCCTCAAAACCCTCACGAGTGAAGCTGTTGCGCTTTACAAATCCTGAGTGATCAATGCCAGGGTGTGAGAAAACCAGACGCAGCTTCTAGGCACTACTGATGCATCCCTGGCTCCATAGGGAAGCTCTCCTCTCCGGCTTAGGACTTCTTTACACATAGACAGAATGAGGAACACAATTCAGACTGCAGTTTCCCATAAACCAATGCGCTGAGGAAGAGGGGGCCGCCCTTGAACTATGTAGGCGGGATGTGGCCCCCCCTCTTCCACAACACAGCCTGGCCGCCAGGCGTAGCCAGGACATCAAACGAGAAATCATCTACAAAGAGACTAGAATTTGCAGACCACCTGCGGGTCACAGTTTCTGTTCATAAGGCGGAAGGAAACCTGTTCTCCACATGCTGTCTGACTGCAAGAGGCGTAGCTGTTTACTTTCATCTTATGAGATCTGATTTTAAGAGGCGTAACTGTTTACTTTCATCTTATGCCTAGTAGGTTTCGCAACACATTGTTACCAAATGTGTTATTATAAATCAGCATTGTTATTATGATTGCATATTTAGCATTCATATATTATTACTGTTCTTAGTATCATTTTCTCACATCATTTTGACCATTGATATTACCATACTTACTAGTATCATAACAATTCCTGTCAGCATTATCAATATTTTCATTTGGTACGTTATTATTACGTGGCTGAATGGCTAGACTGTTGACTTTGGAACCAGGGTTCCTGGATATTAATAACTGGCCCAACAATGAGTGTGCTTCCGGCCAGTTTACTCTGTTGCCCTCACATTGTAACTATGCGTAATTGAAATATTTGAGGAAAAAATGTCTGTTCCAATTACCTGAACCCAACAGCAGCCCTATCATACCATAATCCTGTCTCAAGAAGCTCATCACAAAATGCGCTGTTCATATAGCTCCATCCCTTCATATAGACCTAGGGTAAAAAGAGTTCGCTCTGGAGGTTGTTTTTTTTTTGTTTTTTGCGGTTGTATATGGAGCGAACTCAACCCAAAGGTATTGGAGCGCTTTACATGAGCACCAGTTACGTTATAAAAGGACACATTCATTTTTGGTAGGCACAGGGAGATTAAGGGGCATATCTACGAGGAAGGCGATAAGTCAGCGCGCTTAGCGCTTTTCTACTTATCGCCGTCTATCGCTTGATTATATCGCCCTGGTAGCGCGTTATCTACAACGCTTTTCCCCAGGGCGATATAATTACCAGCGATAGCGGGGAAATCGCCGTTTTGCAGGGAACATCGCTGGTTTTCCAGCGATGTTCCCTGCAAAGCGGCGATAACCTTGCTGATACGACCCTGTGGTCGTATCAGCACAATCCACCCCCATAATAGGTATGCCTAAGTCTGCATTTTAGCAGACGTTAGTTTTCGGCGAAAACAGCGGTTTTCGCCCAAAACTAACGTCTGCTAAAATGCGTTAGCAGCCTTGTAAATATCGCGATGTGCACATCAGCGATATTTACAAGGTTGTACTGCCCAGTGACGCCCACTTTGCATCTCATTAGAGATGCAAAGGGAGACGTCGGGTAAAGGGTGCTAACATGCGCCAATGCATGTTAGCACCCTCTTGTTAATAGGGCGATAATTTTATCTCAGCTTTTTGGCTTTAAAAGCCAAAAAGCGGAGATAAAGCCCTTGTAGATATGCCCCTAAGTGATTTACCCAGAATCACAGGATGTTGAGTCGCCGCTGAGGCTCGAACCCGGCTACCTAGCTCCAAGGTCGGCAGCTCTATCTAAAACCAAGGTTATAGAATGCCTTGCCCCTGGTACTTTGTCAGGTGCAATCTGAAGAGCTTTTTAGGAGGAGACTAAAAACCTGGGGGCATATTAGCAAGACCGGCGATAAAATTATCGCCGTTTTAGCGGCAGGAAACTGCCGCTAAAACAGCGATAATGGGCTTGCTAATATGCGTTATAGAATTCAATAGAAGCCCAGGTTAGATGTGCAGGACATCTAACCTGGGCTTCTATTGGAATTCTATAACGCATATTAGCAAGCCCATTATCGCCGTTTTAGCGGCAGTTTCCTGCCGCTAAAACGGCGATAATTTTATCGCCGGTCTTGCTAATATGCCCCCTGATTTTTCAGGCAGGAGGTCTGAGTTTACAGTGATGTGTCGAGGCGGAGTCCTGCTTTCAGCGCTGAGACACCTTATGCGAGGTAGCTATGCGCTTTCCAAAATATATTATTAGATGTAATTAGCTAAAGCAGCTAGCTTCATTCATGAGCGATCTGAAGTTTTGCTCCGTGGTAAGCCCTACTCCACGGATACCGCTAGAGGGCGCAGCTGTGCTTGGGAGATGCGGCCGGGGCTTCACAAGCCCATCTAGGCCGCAACCCCCTTCCTACCACCGCTGTCGCAGGGCGGCAAGCTCCACAGCACATTTGCCTTAATTCGCACAGGATCACGCTATTCGGCAAACGGAGAAGCCGGAAGTTAAAACAATGGGCTCCCAAGTTTCAGATTAAATAGCGGGGAGATGAGACTTAACGGTCAAAGCTGCCGACCTTGGACATGGGGAACCAGGCTCGAGCCCGGGCCTCGGCTCAACATCCTGTGATTCTGCGTAAATCACCAAGTGCCTAAAAAACACATTATGTGTAAGGTAATCTTCCACATTAAAGCGCTCTTATGCCCTTAGGCCAAGTTCGTGCTACACAAAACTGCAAACAATAAAAGGTAAACACTTGTACAACATGTCTTAGCAACAATTCCGCACTAATGCTTATTGCCAGTCACGCCCACATTCCTGTCAGTAAATTGCAGGCATCTCGCAGTTCCTTTTCCCTCTCACCCACAGTCCCCCGCCCCCTTAATTTATCCCAGGGCAGCCAACTGCGAGTATCAATTTAAACAGCGACTTCCAAACACGTCTCCTTACCGACCCTGCCTCGCAAGTACCTCCAGTCCTCCACACTACACAGTCGTAAGCTTGCATAAAACCGAATCACGGATGCAGGTGGTCCGTTGTTATAACCTTTGACCCGTCAGTGTTTAGTTATAATCCACAAAGGGTCAAGCTCGTGACCAACTGGTGGCTGCTTAACGGGCAGAGTGAAAGGAGCTCGTTTTAATTGGTAGACAGCAATAGTCCAACATTTGGCGTCCAGCGGCCCAGTGTGTGTGGTGTTGGGGGAGGGAACACAACATTTTCTCCAGCGAGGCCAAGAACTCGCAGAGGAGTTGGGTTCTACATGCAGCACTGCAGTCAAGGCTTTTCAGACATTTTAAGTCCCAAAAAATCCAACTATAGCAGTTATGAGGTCACAGACTAATTAAATTGGGATTTCCAAATTTGGTGATTTATGTATTTTTAACTACTAGGGTCAACTTGATACCATTAGGTTATCTACTACTAGTCTCTCCGGTCTAAGTTTCTGCCTAGATTACCACTCCTACAAACACCCCCCCCGTTGCTTTGCCTTCATGTTTCCTCGCAGGATTGAAAATGCTAATGAGAGCGTTCACCCTGGCACCTCACTTAATTGCTGGCACCTATGTTTGTTGGAATCGCGTACTCCAACAAAAAGGTTAGGCATGGGAGTTATTTATGCTTCCAAAAAAGGGTCTTGCTTTTAAAATGTTAGGCAGAGTTGAGCGAAGGCCTCCCCCGATGGGAGCGCCTCCTTCACTGTCACGCGAGGAACCTTGGGGGAGGGGCAGTAAGTGGGCCCTAAAGTCTGTCTGTCCAATCTGTGCCTGATCGGTGATACATGTGATGGGAGACTTCCGTTCTCAGTCCTCGAACAAGGTACTGTGTGCTCTGCAGCTTTCAGATGCCGGTCTCTTTTGGTGAGAAATGTCACAGGCTTGTGCATTGACGTACTATATTTATTGTATAATTACTGTCTTATAGAGGTTATAGCATAACACAAATGATCATTTTAAAATGGTGAGAATACAAAAAAAACAGTATCAGAATAATGTTCCTTTAGTGCAAACACTAAAGACAGCTGGCTCAACAAACTGTCACATACAGAAAAGCGATAGTAAAAAGAGCGGCATATCACAGAGCTGTACAAGGAGCGAGGGCGCCATCTGTCGGGGAGGGGTGTGCAGTGCAGCTGCGCAGGGCGCTCGAATACTTCACGGAGCTCAGAGAGAAGCAGACATCCCGAGGTACTGCTGGGTGAGGTAAACGGGACAACTGACTGAATACCACCTCCCCCAGCTACGCGCTGAGAGTTCTGACCACATAAGAACATTTAAAGGAAAGGCTCCACATTTGAGATATGCTTAAGTTACCTTTACATGTTACTTGAACACACACGCCAAGACATACCTAAATGCATACTGCCCCGCAAAAATCAAACAGTTTTAATGTTTAAGACTAGAACCGTGGCCCCACAATTCTGTACAAATGACCGGATGTGTGCTACAAAACTGAAAAAAAGTTTGATTTTTCAGCCAATACATATGTTAACTATGAGAACCCAGACCACCTTCCCTGCACCCTCCTTGTGTTACATGCCTTATCCTCTGATATTTTAGGCAATCTTCGTTGTGCTAAGAGATCACAGGCCTACAGTTCACCAGAATATCTTGAGATATATGTGCTGTGAAGAATGTGAGTGACAGTAGTTATTGGCCTTCATTCATCTCATACGCTCACGCCACAGGAGAGGGAAACAAACATTGTCAAAGCCAATACAACTCACATTTTGGACCAAGCACACGAGGGAAAGGGCCAAAAAGCACATGGACTCTCACTGAGGGCCTAACCAAAAAGAAAAAAAATAGTTCCCTAAACGTTAGCAGTGGAAGGATACGAAGTCAGACAATCAAAAGGATGGCAAAGAGGATATGCTACTATGCAAGGACAAACAGTAAAAGAGGAGGCCAGACTTCCAATCAGAAGCAAGCAAATGAGAGTGACAGTAAAGCCAATCAATGGAAAGCAATGGGCGGGCTGTAAATCCACTGTAAGTTCACAAAAGGTTTTCTGCAAACAGACAGTATGTGCTGCCCGGTAGACGAAACCTAAACACAGTAAAGGACAACAATTAGAAACACTGACTGACCCCAGTATTTCTCAAAGTACATTACTCTACTTGAAACAGTTACTCATCTAACAACTGCCCCTTCATTCTTGAACAGTTATTCCTCTATCAACTGCCACTTCTTGAATTAAGCCATGTTCTAAGATTCGCAAACAGTCCAATACCAGCAGTTACAATCTGCATTCGGAGGGATTTGATTGGCTGCCCCACTGTCAGGCCTCCAATACTTGCACTAGAAGTTGAATAATCCAATCATTTATCAACAAAGCATTCGATTGGTGCAATATTCAATATGGCTACTTAGCAACATGGAGTAAAGCGCAACTCGCTGTGGTCTTACCTTGCTGGAGAATGGACCTGGGATGAGTAACTTCAGGGCCTGCCTTTTCAACTCCACCAACCGGGCATTGCAGTTCTCACACCAGACTCCCCCGCGATCAGAACCAGGGGAGGACCCCCCGCCGCTGCCGGAGCCTGGAGACCCTGTGCCGAAGCCCGGCGAGCCCCCCAGGGAGCCCGGAGAGCTGGTGCCAATCCCGCCAGCAGGTGAAGCGGGCCTTGGAGGCGAACCACCAAACGATCCGGGGGAGGAAGTGCCTGAGCCTGGGGAGGGAGTGCCAGAGGAACCACCAATTGGGGGAGGCACCACCGAAGATCCGGCTCCTTCTGGGGCAGGCCGCCCCCCCGCCCGGGACTCCTCATAGGCCTTCCGGTACCAGCTCTCTGGGGAGAAGGGAGCTGTAGATTTGGTTGGAGAGCAGACTTCATTAACCTACAGAAAGGGAGGGGAAAAAAAGGTACAATGAGGAAACGCACCATACACAGAAAGCTAGGCTAGAAATGAGGGGGGACGCATGGGAACTGCATCCCAGGATCAAAAATGCAAGTGTGAGAGTAAATCACACCTGTGCTACCCTAATGTTGCTCTCTCACCTCTGTTCCCAGTCCAAACTGAATCATCACTTATAGGGAAAAAAATCATCATTCTCTTTACAACAGCACAAACTATAAATATTTTTTCTGAGAATGTGGGGCTGCAGACACCACCCCTTCTTCCCACAGCCCACACACCTGATTGCTCAGTACTTCAACACACACCCAATGGATGGGGAAGCATAACAAAGACCCTGATTCTGTAGACAGAATGTGCATTATTCAGGGTTATATTGTGCCTCAAAGACAATGGAGCATAAGGAGGTTTGAACTAAACTTGCAACGAGAAAACGGGGCTTTACCACGGGGGGGGGGGGGGGTCAAGAGGGCGCTGCCCAGAAATTTTACGAATAACATGGTGGGGCAACATCTTGGCTAAAATTTCATTTTTGGTAAAGGTTAATAGCATGCCTGTGTGGGGGAACTGTTTCTTCCTATCTGTTAAAATTGAAATATCAGAAGGGTTGGAGGAAACAGAAGTTTTCACCATGTAAATCCTGACTGTTACACAACAAGAAAAAATACAAACTGATGGTGCCAGATCGTGGTAGCCGGGCACAACCTCCCACAGCCATGTGTGCATGGGTCCATTTTTTAGTTTCTGAAACGTCTTTGTTAAATGCCTGGATGTTTTTATTCTCTCTATATAAAATGCAAAGTTTTCCCCTCTTCTATCCCTCCATTATCCTTCTCAATCCAAATAACCGAATAACATATCCACCACTCAAATTACTTTCATATTTTCACTTTACTAATTCACCACTAATCCTTTATGGGTTCCGGAGTAGCGTGCTACCCGCCGAAAAAGCGCTTCGACGCCTCAATATGGGTAGTATAAATGCAATTACTATACTATATCTGAATGGCACTTGTTTTAGGCACTACACAGCTTCGATGCACTTTCATTACAAGGGAACTGATCTCACATGGAGACAAGGGTTCACACAATGTGGCATAGTTAATCTCAGGTTTGCGGCCAAAATTATCTCGACCATCAAAAATGACATCATTTCCATCTCACTCCCATTCTGTGCCGAGGACAGAGAGCAGGCGAACAGTCTGCGGCTGCGCTCTTCCGAGGGCGGGACGAGCGCCTGGAAGTAAGAAGGTGGACTGGGAGGAGGTCGTTCGCGAGTGATCCTCGAAATGTTTCTCTTATGGTCTCATCTTCGCCTAGAACACAGGGTACGCTTGTCGTCTGCGCTGGCTTCTATTCGACGTTTATTCCTTCGGTTTCTTTAAGTGCCAATTTCACCTCATTTATTAAAACATGCATCCGGAAAACTAGACAACGCGTGTAATTATGGTGCTTTCTCTATGGGGGTATCAACCACAGCTATAAGAAGCAGTGAACGGTGAGCACAAAGACTGTTGAAAACAAAAACTGCACCACGCAGCTGTTCGCTTGATATAGCGCTTAAAATACGTACATCCGGTTTATTATAGCCCTCAATGTCATTGCATGTAGGAGACCGAAGCTCATTGACAAAAGTACATGTTGCTCAGGATTACACAATGTAGTCGGTCAAGTGTGGAAGCTATGATTAGAGCCCGTGTCTCAAGGATTCAGAGTCCACACCTCATCTCTAGAATATTACTGTCTCGCGGCGTTGGTCCCTAGCACACTTAAAACAATGCCCCCTCCCTCCCCCAAAAGCGCTCTTTGGTCCAATCCATGCCGAGGAGCAGCAGCTGTGAGATGAGGCTGCTGAGGTGAGGGCGCCCTCTCCTGGGGTCGTGACATCTGTCACCAGCCACTGTTAGGCTGTGATCCTGGGCGGTGCCACTAATTTGTAGGGCTGACCTTTCTGTCGTTTCTAGGGTACGATACCACTGGACGTGGCACAGTCACCTCTACGTTTAAAAGATTAACATCTACGGGATGGGGGTGCGGTTCTTTCATGTAGCGTCCACCACAAACTGAATAATCACTAGGCGCTTTACGCATCTGCCATTGTGTGTTCTTGTAATAATTACCATGGCGCATGGAGGGTGGAATGAGGACACCTCACAGGAAAGGGGTAGCTGTAATTGATGGAGACGCGTTGTAATGGGGCGAAGGTGTACCCTTGGGAATGCAATCAGGCAATCCAAGGGGGAGAGGTGACGAGAAACGCGCCACATTCCGATGCAGACGCGCATCACTGTTATCCTCCTGCCCAGCACGCGCCTGGCTGCCTTACCCCTGGTGCCCATGCACAGAGCCGGTGTCCTGGGAGAGGGCGCTTAGAGCCGTTTCACGTGCAACGGTGACACACCCCGCCCCCACAATTACAGGTAAACGCAAGACAAGCATCCCCTTCACACTGCAGGCGTGGAGAAAACCAGCCCGGGGAGGGCGTGAGCGCAATGCCACCTTGGCAGAAAGACAGAATAAATACCCTTGAAACGGAGGCGCGCAGAGTGGGCGCGGGGGCTGTGCAGGTAGCGGTGGTTAAAAACGGGGCGGGGGCTGTGGGCACCGTAGGGTGCACTAGCCAGCTTGCGAGGATCTCTTTTCACAGAGACGCATTTAATACACACAGAATGCAGCATATAGATTAGAAGACAGATCGAGCCATCGCTGTAGGAAGGGATGGACAGGCAGGCATATACAATATACTAGATCATAGGAGGGTAGACAGAAATATCTATGAACAATATTTTAATATAGATACGTGTAGATATTCACGTGCTGATATATTAATAGATAAACGGACATATGGGTAGAGACAGATGCACAGGCATACAGACAGGTTGTTTCCATATAGCACTACATCACCCCTAGGTTTCTCTCATCCAGACCCGCGCGCGGTGCCCGGGGCTGCAATGGCCAGTGTTCCCTGCAGAGGTTGCGCACAGGTAGGTTGCATGCACAGACACGTACCCCATATTTCCTGCCCCTGGCCGTCACCGCGTTCCGCTCTTTATTCCCAGCCACAGAATTCATGGTGCTGCTGCGGGCGCGTTCCTCACCAGGCGCCCCTCACATCCGCAGTCCCCAAAAATATCAACCAAATCCCGCGAGTAGCCGATCGGCTGAGCAGGATCCCTGCGCCCGCGCCGTGCGCAGATCCACCGGCAGCAGTGCGCACAGGTGGGGTTCACATTCTCCCAGGGGTATCCCCCGGTCCTGCACCTCAGAGCCGGAGCTGTCACAGCGCCCCCTGGTGGCGAGACCGTGTCCGCTCGCAGGTGGGCTCACGCACGCCCCCCATGGGAGAGGAGGTCCGGAGTGGGGTGCGCGGCACAGCCAGGCTCCCTTTGCCAGCGGCGCTCCGCTCCCCTGCAGCCAGGATTGTAACTGAGTTAAGAGCTGCGAGCCCTCCCCGCCCACAGCGCGCTCACACACGGGGATCCGGCCGGGGAGGAGCCTGCGCCGAGGCAGCCACTGCGAGCAAAGCACGGGCAGGGCCCAGGGCAGGCGGCTATTAAAGGGAGTGCTGCTCCCCAGCCCGACAGAGACTGGTCTGCGCTGCACGGCGGGCGATGCAGACTGCGAGCCCGGAGTGACCGCCCTGCAGAGGGAGCCGCTGCTTGGAACTCACGGACAGGCGGGGATTCTCAGGGTACCTGCCCAAGGCAGTGGGCATGGTTCCAGTTGCCGTGGGCCCTAGTGCAACCGAGGAAAATGACTCCTTTGACTCTTGTATGGGGTAGTAAAATATAGCAATTATCAGGGTTCACTGAGCCCCTCAGGGTCCTGGTGCCACTGAACCTGCTGCACCAACGTTAGCTACACTCCTGCGCCGATCACCCGTGGATATCGTTTGTACTGCAGGGCAGTGCAGCCTGCATTTCTCAGGAGCCAAAACCACTTTCAGTGGCGTACCACAGGCCCCCCGCAGCCGGTGCGGGGGCGGGGGGAGGAGGGGCAAGCTCCAGGGGGCCCCCTTATTTATTTATTTATTTGAAAAGTTTTATAAAGCGCGAACAAGACCCAACCGGGTATCAGAGCGCTGTACAAAGAGGAAAGCTGAAGTATACGTACAGAGACAATATAAATACAATTACAAAAAAGCAAGTGAACAAACAGGTAACAGCCCACCTAGATGAGGTCGAGCAGTTTCATCATCGACTTACTTCAAAGACAAACGAGATACGTTTTAAACCTCCAGTAGACATGATTGTCAAGCACTAGTTTCAAGCATACAGTGAAAGTAAATTGTTAAGCATATAATAAAACACCCAAGCACACCCAATAAGGCAACATGAGAGGAACCTGAGGCATAAAATAAATGAGGGCACTAGGGGAAGAGTAGGTAGAAGATGAACAGACAGTAAACAGCCCACCCAGATGAGGCCGAAACAGTTTCATCATCGCCTTACTTCAAAGACAGATGAGATACATTTTAAACCCCAACTAAAAATGATTGTCAAGCATGAGTTACAAACATAAAGTGAAAGTAAATTGTCAAATATTTCAACACAAAGTAAAAGAAAATGTCGGAGATGTATGGTAATTGAGTAGCAAATGACATGGAGGCTATTGCTGATGCAGTTCTCAGTTCTCTGGCCGGAGAGCTCCTGATTGAGTCCGGAGGGGGGCCCTCCACATACCTTGCAGGGGGGGCCCTCAAGTTTCGTTACGCCAGAGCCATCGTCCAGTAGGCCCTGGGGATAGGGGTACTGTGCACGTGGTGTTTTCGAAGATCATGCTTACACACGTTGCTGACTTGGCATGGCATAGGTTGTACCTACTGAGTACAGGGACAGTGGCGTAGGTAGGCCTCAGGCTGCCCGCGGCGGCCCCTGCGTTTGCCGCCCTCGCGGGGGGGTGCGGCCGATTATTGCGACGGCCGCAGGTTAGAGAGGGGGGAGGGGGTCCGGCTGCCGCCCCAAAACTCGTTCCGCCCCCACCGCCCCCCCCTAGCTACGCCAGTGTACAGGGATACCCATACCTGCCAACAGAACAATCTCACTGTGTGAGGAGGGGGCGGGCCTCGTGCCGGGAAGTACCTACGGGGCACTTTTGAACCCCCCCTGCCCCCCCCAAAAAAAGCTTGCTGGTGCTTATGTCCTGGGGTGTTTTAACACCCCTCAATGGATGTCAGCAGTTCAAAGCCTCGGAGAACGAGCCGGAGATCCACTATTTACAGTGGTTTTCAGCTCATTTTCACTGCCACCGTGTGATATCGGCTCCTCACCGGGAGACCATGTGATGGGAGCCGATATCGTGTGTCACACGGTGGCACAGTGTGAGTTGGCAGGTATGATACTGACAGTAGGACATGGCTCAAGGCCAAGGCCAATGCTCGGTTCCCATAGGTCACAGCTGCAGGCCATGCTCGGAAGGTTTATTCAGAGTACTGGGCAAATGGTGTGGCAACAGGAGGTGCTGTATGCGATTCATGGGTGGACGTGCCTAATGCTATGCCAAACGAGTGCTGGTGGCAAGTGTACAGTGCCCAGGGCTCTGTCGGAGGCCACACCGGTTACTCAGTGTCAGGTGGATACGGCAGCGGAGCACCTCCAAAGGATACTGGTCACAGGGCATGGCATTGGCTATGCTGTTTTCTAAATGCCTGCCAGGCACAGCTGGAGGTCATGGCCAGCAAATACTAAGGTTAGTGGCATGGGACAGGCACAGGATGTCGTCGAAGTCCACACCACATGCCATTATTTATTGTATGCAAGGACAGAAGCGCAACTAGACCTGAACTCTAGGGGGTGGGGTGAGACGGAGGGGGTGGGAGGCTTATATGCTATCCTTAGAGCCAATGCAAGAAAATAGAGTAATAAATTGCACATTTTAAACATATTGTTCAAACCTGATACGATTACCACAAAAATGTTTTGGTGAATTTTACAATATTTATAGTCCACGGATAGATCATTAAAAAGGGGGATGAGTGATTTGACGACTTAAAAGCAGCTTCTATCCAGAGAGTTCAATAGACAGCACTTTAGAACCAGTTTTCGCAAAGTTCCAGAGCAATACCCTTTTTGATAATTCTAAAAAAAAATAGTTCTATGAAATGACAGTGAGCTCATGAAATATTTGTAATTCCTTCTTCAGAAAGATGCTTCGGTCTGACCGTTGACCTAAGGTACGTTTTGCAGTTTGCTCATCAGGACATTGCAACGTATGCTTGTTTGCGGCCACACACATGTACTTGTCTCAGAATATTTAGCTTACTGGGTTAATTCACCTGATTTCATAATGTGTGGCTGCCAAGTCTGAGGTTTGATTCCAAATGCATCTTCCATTCCTCCCGAGATTGAATAAGTGAGTGATCATCAATTGACGATAGTACCGCCTGTTAATCACTCTGTCAGTAATTTGTGCTGTCTTAAATCAAAATAAAATTGTTGTTGTTAGAGCCCCAAATATGAGATGATCATATGAGATCATATGAGATGACAGAACTTCATCCATGCAGAAAGGCAAGCCACCAGACCTAAAGAATTGACAAAAAACACATAGTTGCCTTGAAATAACTTTGCAGTGAACGTTGTTCAAGCATGCAAAGGATCAAAGTATTCCTTCCACCCCCACAAAACATAGAATGTGTAGGCAATCACCTGCAAAGATATCACACCAACAGAAACAAAAATAGTGCCTCTTAGTAGCGTATGTGACCAGTGGCGGCTCCTCGAGGGAGTGCTGCCGGCCGGTGCGGGGGAGGGGCTGGGTGGGGGGTAATAAACTCCGGCATTAGGCCGAACGGAGGTAAGTACATAAATAAATAAAGAAAACGAATTACATTGCGCGCTGCATTGGCGTTGCAGCGCGCAATGTCATTCGTTTTCTTTATTTATGTACTTACCTCCGTTCGGCCTTATGCCGGAGTTTACTACCCCCCACCCAGCCCCTCCCCCGCCCCGCAGCACTCCCTCGAGGAGCCGCCACTGGATGTGACAATAACAGCCATGTTTTCAGTTGTTTTCTGAAGCCCCAGTACATATACTGTCAAATCCACTAAAATATCAATGCTGTTTTAAAATCCTGCAAGGCCAGCACGGGCGGCTCCTCCGTTGGAGCGTCGCCCCACTTACATTACCCCCAAAGCCCCAGAGATGAAAAATAAAATGTTAATTCATTACCATTTTATTTTTCATCCCCCCATCTCGAACAGAGCGGCATAACGGGGGCGGAGCTGAGTAACAGCAGCAGGGAGGAAGGTAGGCTGCCTTTTGCACTTGTTTAAAGTGCGCATGGCTTTTTGGCCGGCCGTCTTGCGATGGCCTGCCACATATGTGCAGACCTCCAGAGCGCTGTGGAGCACTGAGTGAAGGCGCTCCCTCCAATCAGGGAGCTGCTCGCATGCTGCATGTGAGCAGCGCCAGGATTGGGCAAGGGAGTTTTCTGGTGGCTGGGCTGCTGTGAAAGGAAGAAGACATCTGCACCGAAGGAGGTCGTGCTCGTCTCCAGGTAAGTTAAAAAAATATATATATTATTTTCGCATGTGCGCCACCCCTCCTCCCCATAGATGCCAGCCGCCACTGACGGCCAGTGCACATTATAAAATGCAACATTTGTTAAAAAATTATCCAAAGTTCCTTAGAGAAGGATGGACATAGTCTCTATACTGATTGTTCTTATAGGTCTATACTAATTATAGCAATTAGCCTGGCCTTGACAGAGAAAGGAACAACCTTAAATGGTGTACTAGAGAGATACCAGGATGACCGATGGCTACTAGTTTGTCGTATCACTGCAAGAAGTAGTGCACAAAGTAGTGTTTTCATTGGGCAATGCTTTATTGTTTCTAACCTATTATACTCAATATACAAGTTATGCTGCTATTGACATATTCAGGCTTTTTTTTTTTTACAGCAGAATAAGGTTTTAGAAGCATTTACTGCCAAATTGCTCTAGTTTGAAGAGGTAGGACACATCGATGAAAGACTTAGACATGGGGAATGCTGGTGTACTGCTTCTGCATAGAGACCATTCTGTTGACAAATTACATAAGGGATATGTTAAAGCAAATTATACACATCTTACAGTGAACTTTGAGAAACTGATCATAGAGTTGTTTGCTTTAGGCAGCAGAAGTATGTCTCTGGTTAGACATAAATTATATATTCAGGCTCCACATAGCTGAGTCTACGCATAGGTCAAGCATCTGACACCTGACTAATCCTTCAGGTGACAGTGCTACATTACCAATCACAGTCATACAAGTGTGACAATTCTGACTATTCCATGCCCCCAAACCTATAAGAATGATTTGGGCGTCAGTATTAGCCATTTTTAATGTATACTGAAGTAATAAACAGCAGTGGCTGTGCTTGTCTCTAAATTAGACAAACAGCGCCATCATGTGGCAGACTGTCATAAGTGCCGGTGTTTGCAATTGTGCCGGTGCCGAGCACCGGAAACCACCAGCTCAAATTAAGCCCTGTACATACGGTAATTGATGCTACCCTGGTGTGGGTTATTTAATGCGTAACATAATTAATTTCTGAACTCCCCACCTCAGAATGAAGCCTAACAAGTGGAAATGGTGGTTCCCACACTGATTACTGCATGTTTTGCATTTATGTGTTAGCATTTTATCCTGATAGATTCCTCAGTCTTTGGTGAAATCTGAGAAAATTGTGTAATGTCATCATTGATGCACAAGAATCCCTCTTGGTGTGTAAACATCCATTTGTGCATGATTTGGAATTTAAAAAAAAACTTTGAATAAGGGTCTAAATGAAGTCCATACATCTATAGAAGGGAGGGATAGATTATGTCAATCTAGATTTGCCTAGCTGTGTATTGCCATTAGTATGGCCACAAAGTGCTGAAGGGTTTGAGTAAGTTGTATTGTATAGTAGTTGTATTTGTCTGGTGTTTCATACTCTTAATGAGGTGCCAAAGTGCCTTTGCAGAAGGGTAGTACACTACTCCGTGAAGTGCCACAGATGGAACAGTGCTTGTTTGTCATGCGGCCTATATGAGCAGTTTTTTGATGTCCTACACCAGGACCAGAGTTATGCACTTAATTCGTTTTGTTCAGGCGTGGCCCGTGCAGGTAAGAGCGGTGGGGCCGGGTGGGGGGAGGGGAGTCAACAGACGACGAGGTAAACTTAAAAAAAAAAATGAAAACCACTTACCTTGCGCTCATGATGCGGCGAGCGCAAGGTAAGTGTTTTTCGTTTTTAACATTTAAGTTTACCTCGTCGTCGTCTGTCGACTCACCCCCCACCCCGCCCCTCTTACCTGCACGGGCCACCCCTGGTTTTGTTGCTATGTTTCTGCATGAGTTTGAAGAGAAAATGAGTGAGAGATAGGTTTCTTAAGCATTCAATTGTAATTGATGGACAGAAGCGTATGAGGGCCGTCTGGCCTATGTTTGAAGTGTTTCAGTGTGTAAATATGGCTGAAACTATGATAAACAAGTGTGTAGCTATCCTTTGACATGGGTGTAGGAGAGATGTGCAAGGACAGAATGACCTCACAAGCCAATACCAACTATAGAGAGGTCTGTGTATATAAAGTTCGACTTACATAGAATACAAGGCTAAGGAGGGGCACAGAGGTGACAGGAGCTACCCTTGAGTGGTGCAAACTCAGGTAGGTATGAAGCCCAAGAGTTCATTCAATCAACCTTAAAACATCTTGTGTGGACAGAAAAAGCGATATAAATTTCACAGTACAACAGGGCTACAGCACCCACAATACACTTTGCTTAAGGCAACAATTATCTGGGATCAGGAAACTGGCTTTGAAGTGTTGAGGCATTAACTAGAAGCATTGCTAAAGCCTGATGACGGACTATCTCATTTTTATTTTCAGTTTTCTTTTAAATAGTGCCTGATGTTAATGGCTTCAAAGCATTTAGAAAATAACACAAAGCAATGTTTCTGCCAATTATACACTTGGGTCCTCTCAAGGATTAGGTAAGTGCTATTCAAATGACAATGCAGTATAATATCACTGCCTCTCTCTATTACATTCTCATAGAATCTTGAATTCTATGCCTTTTGTTTAAGTTAAAGTGTGGTGAAGTACCCTTCTGTGTATTTTTAGATTTGGTGGGATGTGATAACTAGCCCTTTCATCCTTCTTGATATATGCCAGGTGCTTTAAGTAGCCCACAATGGACACAATTACAAGTTGAAAGGTGCAAACTTTGCACCAGTAATTACCAGTACTGAGGGTAGCAACCCACCAGTACTGTGCAAATACTAGTTAAACCCTACAGAATGGGGAATTACTGCACACTGAATAACTGTATGCCCCATGGTATTTTCTTTTCTATGATGTCAGCAGGTGGTAAAAGTGTACAGGGGGTTGTGGTAAAAGTGTGCAGGGGGGTGTTGTGAGAGTAGGGGGCCAGGGGGCTAAAGGAAGGAGTGAAGAATAAGACTGGCATGGGAGAGCATGTAATTCTGCCCCATGTTTTGTCTGAGGTTTGAGCGGGTGTCACAAAGGGTCCAGACTACAATGCAGCCTTTGCCCAAAATGATTTTACCTTCTGAATTTTCCAGTCGGTAAAATGGTGTTTGTTGTTCCTGCACTGAGTAAATCCGGGTGCAGGAACACTGGACCTCTTTTAAACTGGAACTCTGCTACGTACAGTACCCAGTAGGGCCCCTGTCTTTTATGGGCACCTTGCAAGTGGGCTGATTGGACAGAGAAAGAGCAATACCATGAGGCACATGAGGCACTGAAAAACAACCAAGCCATCTTTTTACCTGGAAATGGCTTTTGGATGACCTCAGTGGCTGAAGTGTGCAGGCTCTATTGGAAACCACATTCCAAAACTTTTACATTTTACAGTAACAGTTCCCATACTTTTTGTTAAAAACAAAACAACTGTTCCAGACCAGACAATGCAGATGTTGGGGGGCCTCTAGTTGAAAGGAAAGGAGAGGGGTATCCTATACTGTAGAGCCGAGGGACAGGAAACAGTAAAATAAGAAAAAACCTTCTGGCCAGGATGCCTTCTACCTGAAAAAAAGGACATGTTTGCAATTAGTTAATCAGCAAATCTAAAGGCTGCTCGGGAGCCAGCATATGGCTTTAATTGATGGAGTCATTCAAGGCTTTATGGCGACTAAAATGTATTCTTTTTGAAAGGTAATGTAAGGATTTTTCAGCTGAGCTCTGGAGAATGTTCATCACATAAAAGAATACATTTCCAACCGTTTACTTTAAATTAATTTATTTTTCATTCAAGATTTGTGCGTTATATTTTATACGTAGTTACCAGAAGGAAAAAGGGCAACAAAATAGTTGCAGAATATTTTGTTCCAATCTAGTCACGTCTTAGGCCTGTCACGATTGCTAGAGACATTTTAAGGCATGGGCAAAGTGGGCCCTAGGCCAGGGCCCCAGCCTTTTAGTGGGGCCGCTGATAGAGCCAGCTCTGTTCTGCAGAGTCTTGCCCTGATGACAGTGTATAATTTTTAAACGGATTGTTTTAAATACCTTTTTCTTTTAAATTATTTTTAATGTGGGTGATGTATGGAAGTCTATTACAGACATTTTGCTGAGAAATGTTTGTTTTTCAATACCATACAACATCCATAAAAATAGTTTCTTTTAGATCAAAACAGGACCTCACATATGAGAAACGGGACAGGCTCACAAAGATTATTTGCGATAATATTAGTGAGCTGCTGTTAAATTATAATATTGAAAACATGCGTCACTATCCCGGACTATTAGATGTAAATACATTTAGAATTTGGACCAGTGTCCTGTGGACTGTCAATGACCTGGCCAAAGAGAAAGAGCTGAAATTGGATCATAAATTCAAAGCTGTTCCTAACAGCGGTCCACAAAATACGTTTTGCCCAGGGCCCCCGAAATCCGTAAGATGTTCCTGACCATTGCACTCAAGTTCACAGTTCCTATGCTGTTAAGCACTTTTGCCTAAGGCTATGAGTCTGTCATTGAAGCCCCATCTCTAGCACAGTCCAACACACACCAGGTAAAAATATGTGTGTATCTTGGAAGCTGCAGAACTACAACAAGATAGGGTGGGGTGGTTAGAGGAAGGGAGAAGCTCTTTTAGCTCAATGGGCATTGATTGCCTATAAAAACAAAGACATTAACAGTGAAATCATTTTTAGAAGACCAGTAAGGTTGGCTACTAAGATCCCAAACTAACATATGTAATAAAATAGATATAAATTCCAAAGTTCAAGGGATAATCCAAAACCTAAAAAACACTGACATTTCACAGCATGGTAAGCTACTAAAACAAAACACTCTCCAAAGCACTCGTGGCTGTGCATAGACAACACCACAAATAACATGACAGAAACCATTTCAATTGACTTCATCAGGAATCTCACTCAACAGACACACCTTTTTTTACTTTTCACATCTAGTTACTTGGGGAGGAAATACAGCCTTGACTTGACGTGTCATGAATGAAAGAATACTTTCAGTGACATTGCTGTCTTTGTGTCTGCATAATATAGCCTTAGAGCCCGCAGTAGCGGGCTCTACCGGCCATTAAGGGCCCGCTCCAGCATTCGGCGAGGGCCTTAAACACGGGAGCAGGCCTTTAATGGCTGGTAGAGCCCGCTACAGAGGGCACTAAGGCTATTAGAACATTCCGCCCCTAGAGGGCAGAATGTTCTAAGTTGTAAAACAAAGGCCTCCTGGAGCCCAAGGGGATTGAAATCCCCTCGGGCTCCATGAGGCCTTTTGTTCAAATACCTACATTGGAATGTTGGAGCGCCGGGTTTCTATCGGCCATTAGAAGTCCAGAGCACTCTATTGTTTTCAATGGAGCGCCCAACATTCCAATACCTTTGAGGACACCTACTTGTTGACAGTGGCACTGCAATTCTCAATCTCCAATAAATCCATATGATTACTTCTGCTGAGCACAAAGTCTATCTCTTTAATATTTTTGAAAAAATATAATTTTATCTGTGGTCCTGTAGCTTTTAGTTGTCCAGGCTCGCTCTGTGGAGTAATCCATTAGATGTCAGTGTCAATGGCACCACCATTTGTTTCCATGTAATCTCGCTGAAGGAGACATGCTGATTGTCTCTTTATTGTAAGTCTTTCTTGTGAATGAAGTATTTGTTAGGAGATCAGTGGAATTTTCTCAGTGCAGCATCTATTTTCTTTGGAGTGTAAGAACATCTGTTCTTGGTAATGGGGGTGCCTCCTTTCTGCATATTTATGCACATGATGCCGCATCAATAATATCGTCTGTTACATCACCAGTGATATAAAACAAGGTGTATTGTTGCCCCACCGGTGTACCATCTTACCTAAATGATCCCGGCCTCAAAAGACCATAATACCCCCAGGTACGAAAGACCTCTCCCACATATGATAGCATGCTTTATCCTCAAGCTCTCCTATCTATCTCCAGGGATCGTCCAATGAGAACAGATTGTCATGAGTCTATTAGGCAAAAAAGTCCTCCTGTCAATGGACTCTTGTAAAAAAAAAAACACAGTATTCATATGAAGGCATCGCAAAGCAACAAGTAAAATGTGTGCGGATGGATCACTTACCCTTATATTATCTACAATATGATTAAAATTAGCAAGAGTCATAAATTGCATTCTTCATGTATCTGTATCAACGTTTGCAAATGCCCAGACTGCATCAATGAAAGCAAAGCACTTTCTTCAGGACAAAAAAAATTCACTGGAAAACCCTAAGACAGTGCTTCCCAAACATTTTAGAACCACAATCCAATTTTTAGAACAGTAAACTTTCTCAACCCACCTATCTTTAATGGACATGGAGATTTTTTCAATGTAACTAAATCATCGTGTGGTAGCGCACTCTCATTTACAGACTACACATTTTCCATTGAAATGGCCACCAACTTTGCACAGACAAGCAGTTTCACTGATAAAACTAATAGCACATAAATGATAATGTATGGGAATCGGGTTTCAGTGAATATTATCTTGAGTGCATCACTAAGTAAAGTGTCTTGATTTGTTTTGATTCTATCAGATCTCTGTTTATAGCACACTTCAGGATTACAAAAATGTGCTTTATTTTTACTTTCCTAACTGCTGAATGCATACAGGTCATTTATAGGTGTTTACATTTTGTTGTGTGTTGCAAAAAAAAGACACCCTACAGACTTTCCTTTCACAGTCCCTGTTCTCAGCAAAATTGTCACATAATTCACCTTACTTTTCAATGTGAGAACAGTTTGTAAACCCCAATCCCCATGTTAAAAAAAAAAAAACATAAGACGCAATTTGACAGAAAGTTTAGCCTGACATTTGACCTCGGACTTTGAAGCCAACAAATGTGACAAGTACAATATTGAAAAGTATCTTTATTAATTGCTTGGACTTCTGAGACCCTCCAGTGGATGCCAACCCACAGTTTGGGAAACACTGAAGAACAAGCTATTATCCTATCAGGTCCAAAATTGATTGGCATGCAAATGATATATAAAAGGGTAAACTGATCCATAGCAACTTCATACATGGATTCTGATCACCGTGTCAATGCTCTATTTTGTGGTGATATAGGAGGTATTTCCAAAACCAAAAAGTCTCACTTTCCTGATCAAGTTCTTGTTAGGTTTATAGTGTATTCAACTAGCGACCCATCAATAGTGTTCACATTGAAGAAAGCACTGTACGTTCGTAGGTTCAGTTTGGATGCTGAAACACAGTGACTATTAAAGTGAAGTTTTCATATTTGTTGTATTTTAATATTGCGCTTTTTATGGTTATTTTAACCGAAATAAAAGCTTTTTGAATTGAATTGACTATTAATAATTGAACAAAAGTTCAATCTGGTCTCCTTTTGAAATAACATGCTATAATATGTGGATGCACAATCCATACAGAAACGAAAATTAAGCATTAAAGCATTTTAGACCAACCGATCAAACAATTGAATTATTCAATACATTTATTTTGCACATATCAATGTTGTTTGAAGATTTAAGTGCCCTGAACAGTGATCACATTGTGCGACAAATGTGAAAAAAGTGACGTGTATACATAAAAAGACAAATCACTCAAATCCCGGAATTTGGGGGTCAGCGAGTCTATATGTTTGTCTAAAATCTATGGCATTTCAACTCTTTAAGTTAGTTGGAGGTCATCATCAAGACTGGAGAACTGTGAAGAGCACTATATTGTCTGGGCAACATGTTGACTTTAAAAAAAAAGTTTTGCGGCACATCACAGCAAGACACAATACGATATTTTATTGGTGTATAAGCATGGCACAATAATAAACTCTGACTTCAGCATATAGCATTGTTATCATATTGACAACCCATAATAGCCACACCATTTCCCCCATATACGTTCATGTTTTTTCAGACAGCCACGGGCCTAAAAAATCAGCTTCTCCTGATGTGCGCACCCGTCCAGCCCCGCCCTCCAACCTCCTACAGTCGGTGGCTTTTTTTTGCTTCTGGGAACATGTTGACTTACATATATACATGAAGAGTGCAGCTTTGTGAATGTCTCGGGTTTTATAATGATTTGTCCACGGGCAGCAGTACTCTAGGACAAAGATAATGGCCATGCTGTGTGAGTACTGAGCAAAGAGCGCAGGCCTTGGACCTGCCCTGTACCTAACACCTAAGCCACTACTAGTAGTACCCACAGGCCACTGGCCCTGTGCTTTGGATACTAGACAGGGCTGCACTCAGAGCCAACATTCACAGTATACACAAGGCATAAATACCAGCCAAGCCAATGACTGTGCCCAATACACTGGTAGTGCAAGGACTAGAAATGCCTTGTGTACATGGGTAAAGAATGTCCTGTGCCCTCTACCTCTGTCTGATGTAATCACGGGGCCATGCCACAAGGGCAATTAGCGCTGGGCCTGGCCTTTACCCATGCCCAATGTTGCTACCTATATTGCCAGCGGAGAAAGCCTTTGATTGTGCTTAATGGTCCCTGGGCACAGGGCATGACCCTTAACCACTGCCTTCCATTTTTTAAAATTTTATTTTAATATTTGCAATCTGATTTCGATTCGCAGAACAATAAAGCGTTTTTACATTACCCTAAGGCAATGGTTCCCAAACTGTGCGCCGCGGCACCCTGGTGCGCCGTGATGAGAAGCCAGGGGCGCCGCGCACGATGTGGGAAATTGTAGCCGCATCGCAAGATGCGGGGGGGTTGAAATGCCACATCCCTAAAGCGCCGCCCCGGTGTGGTACTCACAACCTGATGAGTCAGAGGAAGGAGTCGGCGATATCAGGGCTCAGTCCTGACTGACACTGCAGACAATCCAGGCAGGTCCTTCCGGATGAACGTCAGGGTGCACACCCTGGCTCCTTGCCTCCGGGGTCTTCTCACACAAGAGCCACCCAGAGTGGAACCGGCCCTCATCCCGGCTCCCGGGTACACCCCGTGCCCCACTTTCACTTGACAACCGGGTGTGACTTGAGTGCAGCGCCCCTCCCGCGCCTCCCAAATCCGTATACCGAGTAATTTTTTGAGATGAGCAAGCAGGTTGGGAAGTTATGAGGCTGCAGGAAGAGGATGGGGCAGTACTGGGATGGGGTATAAGGACTGGCTGGGTGACGAGGGAAGAAGCAGAAGGAAATATGAAAATACAAAGGTCATTTCGCGTTCAGAAGTTCCAATTTCTGCAGTGTCTATCGGGTGTGAAACTACTATATTGGGTTTCCCGGTGAATTCAGAACGATTACGGTCAGTGCTATTTTGGGGTAACAACAATCGATGTCTATATTGTAATTGCATTTATTTAGCGCTTACTACACTTGTCGAAGCACTATTTCAGCGAGTAGCACGCATCCAAAGAGGATTAGTGATGAATTAGTATTGGGAGATATGAAATTAAATTGCGGGGTGGACATGTGAGATTTTACTTTGGATTGAAAAAGGATAGTGGAAGGATTGAAGAGGACAGATATAATAATATGCACAAAATACACACAGCAGCAAGTTTTGGCTTCCGGTAAAAAATGGTGGGGAGCCGCGGCCAACTGCCAATTAGGTCAAGGGAGCCACGGGTCAAAAAGTTTGGGAACCACTGCCCTAAGGGCTACCCCAAAATGTGCATCTCGGTATGTAAACAGAACAATGCAATTAGCGAATCACAAAACTGAAAATTAGTTTTTTTTAAAGAAGGGCATTTCCACCCTATTAGTGTATTCACCTATCCCAACACACAGCCCGTTTAGGGATGTACTTACCCTGCCCCCAGATTTCATTTTTAAGAAATTGACTTGGAAACCACATTTCAAGTTCAAATCGCTTCATGGAGAACACTGTCGATACATTAAAAAGTTGTAGTGTTTTTTTAGGTGGAGTAGGCTTTTGAAAAACTGATTCACCCCAAAGCAATAAAGTGCACTTCTTTGGCTCGCTCCCTGCCAAGTACTTTGTTGTTTGTTTTCATGCCATTGGTGTTCAGAGATCTCATTTGAGATTCTGAATGGAACATGTAGCTTTTAGGACCAACTTTATACCTTTCCTTCTTATGGAACCATAGGGAGTGGTACGAATTTGCCTCAAAGTAACATTCCCATCGAGACACCCAAATATGGAAATTCACACTCTGGACCCAATTTGCTCAACACCAAGGCCGGTGCAGATTTAAAGTTTCTCGGCAGATCAAGGTCATAGAAAAATAAGTTAAATCATCACTTTTAAGATTCACTACCCCCAAAAAGCTGGGCCGCAGTGTCAAACACAAGAACAGCAGGAAGAGTCTCTATATTTTGTACTGGGGTGATCGATGCTTATAACAATGGATTATCTTGGGGGGCTGCTCTCCACCTCAAAATTGCTTTACTCAGGCTTCCCTGGAACAGCTATTCGAGGGAAATCTAACTGCGCTGATGTGCATAGAATGTAGAGGCCTGACTCACAAAGGTAACTTACACTTTTGAGTACATTTACACTTTTGAGTAAGTTTACAACTTTTTGGTATTCACAAACTGCCCTTTTGTACCAACTTACAGTTTTGCAGTAACTTACACTTTTGTAGGACGTCCAGCACTACACACCTTACCACTGGTACTGCAACACTCTCTCATAGAAAGTAATGAAGGTATGGACTTACTACAAATGTGTTAATTACTACAAAAGTACAGTTTATGAATAGCTCTCTGTTAAGCTTTGTAGTACTTCAAAGCGTACAACAAAGTGAAGTTTGTGAATCAGGCCCTCCTCCTATAATTCCTTTTAATGATTGGTCCGTGCCTAAAGGTGTTGGAGGCAAAGAAAAGCACATATATTGAGAAAAGAAGACCTGTTTCTTTACAACGTGGGTTGATCAAGCATGTAACAAATTGGTAGTGATTGCACATAGCAGTACTGAAGGCACTCAGGAGTGAGAGGACCAGCATTTCGCCCTTCCCAGTGTAAAACCAATAGAATTGGGATCAGCTGAGTTGGACTCTTCTAGTCACGCCCTGGTTGCAGTTGTGCATTCAATATATGAGAGAATGCAACACATTCTAACTACTGTACGGTCAAATTCAATAGCAATAACAAGCAGCAAGCAATCCTGGAGGAGATAGACCCACTTCTTCCCGCAATTTTAAAATGGTGTGGTACCTATTCAACTCTGTTCTGAAATGTCCATGTGGTACCAAGACTTACCTTCAGAGGCTATGGGTAACTTGACATTGGAGGTCCATACAACCCCATCCCTGACAACTAAAAAACAAATCACCAACTCCTTGTAAGCACCAAGATTTCAGCAGAGAAGTTGTCGTAAACAAACAAGGTCTGAAAGCCAAGGTGTAAGTTCCATAAGATGGTTTATTTATCTTAGTTGCAGGTAAGTAAGTTCATAAGTTCTTAGCTTAGATCTCAGGATAGCTTCTGTGATAAGCTTTATTGTAAGCCCCACCAGGAGCAGCCTCCCTGCTGCTCAGCCCATACTCCAACTGACACTCCAGCACCAACCAGGCACCCTAACATTCTAACGCATCAACATCCTCACCAACATTCTACACAGTACACTGATACTGGCTGAGCAGCAGGTATAACGCATCTCCCCCTTATACGGAAAACAATAACGCGAATACCCGATGAACATATCACAATTTCATAAAAAACACACAAGAAAAATGCATGAAAACAAATTAAATGTAAAGACAATATGGTATTGCATAAACATACGAGACCATGCATGTAAAAGCAATAACAATAAATAAATAAACGACGTAACCACATCTCCTCCCTTTTCAAAACATAAGAAGCAAATCACACACTCTACCACGTCTCACATCTCATACTGAACTGTAGACGCCACGAAACACACCAGTTGCCCAAACTAGCATGAAAGGCAGCACACAGAGATAACCAACACATAAGTGGCGAGGCAGACCACAACACAGAGCATAACATAAACATAACATGAACCCACACAGCAACAAAAGCAGTACCGAACTCAATCAACCACCAAATTAAAAAAAAAACGAATACATAAAACCCCGGGTGACTAGCACCCTTACAGAGAACCCCACATAAAAACATAGAAGTAAAGCAAGCAGTGGGTGACTTACCCTGTCACAGTCATGCCACACGAAAAAAACACCAAAGTACAGCAAACAATGGGGGACTTAACCCCTCACAGTCATCCCACACAAAACTTCTGGAGCAGGAACGGGTGACTTATCCAAACACAGTCATCCCACACAAACCTCTGGAGCAGAAACGGGTGACTTATCCACGCACAGTCATCTCAACAACAACTCATCTGTAAAACTAATCTCACCAAACTGCATACACACAAAACCTCTGGAGCAGAAACGGGTGACGTAACCTCTCACAGTCATTCCACACAAAACCTTTGGAGCAGAAACAGGTGACTTATCCACACACAGTCATCCCAACAACATCAACTCATTGGTACGACTAATCTCACCAAACTGCATCCACACAAAACCTCTGGAGCAGAAACGGGTGACTTAACCCCTCACAGTCATCCCACACAAAACCTCTGGAGCAGAAACAGGTGACTTGTCCACACAGTCATCCAACAACAACTCATCGGTAAGACTAATCTCACCAAACTGCATCCACACAAACATCTAGAGCAGAAACAGGTGACTTAGCCACGCACAATCATCCCAACAACAGCTCTTCAGTAAGACTAATCTCACCAAACTGCATCCACCCAAACATCTGCAGCAGAATCGGGTGACTTAACCCCTCACAGTCATCCCACACAAACCTCAGGAGCAGAAACAGGTGACTTATCCACGCAGTCATCCCAACAACTCATCGGTAAGACTAATATCACCAAACTGCATCCACACAAACATTTGGAGCAGAAACAGGTGACTTACCCACTCACAGTCATCCCACACCGAAATACAGAATATAGAACATAGAATATTTCCAAACAAACCAGTAATAAAACATTCTCTCGCCATCAGACTAATACTAAGCACTCTCCACATATGCCGGAAGCAAATGCAAAACAAATAGTCCGCATAACTTAATAGTATAGCATAGGACATTATAAAAAAAACTGAAAATACTGGCAGATTCATAATGGCGAGAAACAACTATAACTGCCAACATGAGTAGCAAACAATATCCAAATAGGTCTCCAGTGAGCGAAATCTCACTCGAATTAAAATGAAACAACACTGGTCCGGTCTTACCAGCATCCCAAAGTAGAAAGTTATTTAGCAGAACCCCAAGAAGTCGTCCAGCAGACACGCTGCTCCATTCACAAAATGTGCACAAGTAAGTACATTTTTTACAGCGCAACCTCGATGAGAAGCGGTAGCACCCAACATAATGTCCCACTGCACAGTTCCTGGGAACATAGAAAGACATCGAAATTATGGGTTTCCAGCAACAATGAAAGCCTCAGACCGCTGGGTACAGAAAACACAAGGTCGCCCTCTGTACATAGCATATGAATGTAAAGAGCCCACAACATTGAAACGATAGACTGTTGGCACGGGGCATCATAAAACGGCCCACAGTAGATAAAGAAACAAAGCAAGATGGCGGCACGTATGAGGGAATGGCGCCGGGTGGCTCCAGGTGCGTGCGTGCACCAAATGTCCTTGCACAGCTTGCATTCCAGGATAGCAATTGAGAAACCACCGACCTTTCCACAGCTCCTTCACGCGACCTCATGGACACGGTAAGGGGTGCGCGAGCCACCCAGAACACCGTCTCGTGCCCCATGATAATAGTGAAAGGAAGTGCCTGCCAATCACCCAAATGCTGCCCAGTCCTCGCGCAATAACGGACAGAATTGCGGTGTGAAAAAACAACATTCACCACAGTTACCTCTCTTTCTTCTTCTATTCTTTTCTTCTTTTTTTTCCTTTGCAAATGATGTCGGGCGCCGGCTCCACAACCAGCACAGTATGGTGGACGTTTCCCAGCACCAAACACGTTCAAAGCTGACAGATTCATAGACAAAACAGCACACCGATTCTTCCGTGCACCTCGTTGCTGGGCCAGAATCGTATAGGGCTGGTTGACCCAATATACATAAGTAAACAAGAATGTCACTGAAACACGATCTGGCTGGGCCGTCTGATGGAAAGAACACTGGTGGGGCTGCCAGGCGTTGAAATGCTTAGTTCAGGCTTTTGACACACTCCTTAAGTAGTTCTTTCAGGATTCTTCACGCACAGTTTCTGTAAGTTTCTCCAAATCTCTCTGTGAATTATCTTCTTTAATTCAGCTTACACATCTAGGTTCTTCCTTAAAATCGTCGCCAAAAATGTCATAAACAAACAAGGTCTGAAAGCCGAGGTGTAAGTTCCATAAGATGATTTATTTATCTTAGTTGCAGGTAAATAAGTTTGTAAGTTCTTAGCTTAGATCTCAGGATAGCATCTGTGAAAAGCTTTATTGTAAGCCCCACCAGGAGCAGCCTCCCTGCTCCTCAGCCCATACTCCAACTGACACTCCAGCATCAACCAGGCACCCTAACATTCTAACGCATCACCATCCACACCAACATTCTACACAGTACACTCATACTGGCTGAGCAGCAGGTATAACAGAACTGAGTGGTGAAGGGGTTACAAAGTGCCTTGCTGAGAGGAAGGCGTGTTAAAACCAGCCATCATGTCATCGTTTTCCTAGTGAATTGTAGGATTACCCAGCAAAGACTGGGTAGGGGCTTGAGAAGCTGGAAGACGGGACAATGGCATCTAAAAGCAACAAGACCACTCATCAGTGCGGGGTGGGATCTTTGAAGTGCCGGAGTCACTTGCGGGTCAACATGAGTAAAGCATATGTAACATGACTCACGCTCTTTGCATGACAACAACTTGTGTTTTATTTGCTCTCTGCTCCAGTACGGTTCATCCACTTGGACTTACATCTCTACACTCTTCTTAATTTCTCCTTTCCAGTTCCCTTGTGCTTGTGGCTTGTCTGTTTGTTCTTGTTGCCTACCGCCTGGTTATTACTAATGTTCAGGTTCTCCCTCCTCTCTAGCATTCTACTTGGAGCAGAAAGCAGGGTAAGAATCCACGCTGACCATGACAGGCGTTATAGAGATTCTGCTGCCAGCCTGTGCCTTAACACTATGATATTGACCATTCCTATTCAGAATGTACTCCACCTCCTGCATACTGCTCTGAAATCTGACATCTTCCGGTCTTGGTTTTTAAAAGCACAGTCTCAACAGGAAGCACTCCTGTCTTTCTCTTCCCCTTCCCCATTCTTTCCCTGCTGTGGTGGGGGAGTGATCAACACCTCTAGGGAGACTTGGGGATGGCTGGGATTCTCAGCGAGTTCACTTCTCCAACCAAAGCATGACCTGAAGTAGTTCCGCGAATTACTTGGATGTTGTGGACAAGATGACCATGACCCCACCTAGGTCAATGTCAACAAAAGGAGCAGGGCAAAAGTATGGTGTCAAAGAGAGAATGTAGGGTTTGGTACTTCACTATTCTCTTAGAGTCTCTGTAGAGAGGGTTACCCCTTCTGGAAGCTACCCTGTTTGAGGTCTAGCACATATTACACACAGGATGCCACCTGGAAAGTAGTGACTGACAGCACATGAAAGAAAGTGACTTAAGGCAGAAAAAAGCTCCAAGGTATTTGTCCCAGTCATAGGACATTGCATTCAAGGCTAACGTTTTGTATATGGAATTCTGAAGCGGAGCTGGAGCGCACAGGGCAGGAGCAGAGCAGAAGCTAAAAATCCAACAGCAGGAGCAAGCCAGGGGAGTTGCAATCATTACTTAATTTGAGCCGGCGATTTCTGGTGCTCTGCACCGGGACTTAATTGTCAACACCAGCACTTATGACAGCCTGCCACATGGTGGTGCTGTCTGTTTAATCTAAAGATGAGCACAACAGTTGTTAATTTGTCAATATAAATTTAAAGTGATTAATACCTGCAGCCTAAGCCATTCTTATAGCTTGAGGTGCTTGGAATAGTCTGAACAGTCACACTTGTAGGAGGAGTGTGATGGTTAGTAGTGCTGGCAGGGGCAGTGGATGGTACAAGCTGCAGTGGCCCTTTGACGAGGGCCCTGGCACATATATTTCTACAAATTAGGCACTGGTTGCAACTGTACACCAATCATGCTGGTATGCTGGTAGAAGAGGAACCACCAAGTAGGCAGGAGCAACATTCAGACGAGGAACCACCTGACAGAAAAAGGCTGGTCTCAGGAATGGACATACACCTTACACCGCTGAACCCCAGAACCATCGAACAGGCGGCTCTAATGGTGGCTACATTCCTGGACATAATCCTCATGGCCCAAGTACAATCAGAGGGCAATGGTTCTTGCACCAAAATAGGCCGTGGAATTCTGCATGCATGTGGTTTTGTCATCATAACTACAAACAGACATTTCATGGGAGTTTCCTCTCTAACTCTTTTGATGTCTTTGCAGGGGACCGAAAAATGACAATTGATACAATGTGTATGTATAGGGTTCTTGGATGGTTCTAGACACACATCACTAACTTAACCACCGCAGCATAATGCACTTTCAAATTATAGCTTTTTAGCAATTGGGAGTGAAAATGTAGCTCTAAAATGCACAATTTTACCCCATTTTATTTAAAATGTTGTCATGGAGAGAACCCTTTCCCCTGAACACATGTTGAGGGAGGCAGGCTTGTTTAATTTGCTCACTCACTGCAAAGCGCTTTGGGCTCCGTCAATGCAGGTGGTCGGCGGTGCCAATAGAAGTGGGCAGCACCAGTAGTAGAAGTGGGAAGTGCCAGTGTGCGAGTATGCAGCGACCTCCTAAGAAACAATTTAGTCACCTGTATTTTTATACAACTTAAACACTGCTACACAGTTATCCGCAAAGCTTGGCTGTTTGCATGGCTAGGGATAAATCTATTGTATAGTTTGTGGAAGGACCTTCACTCCATCCCATAGAAAATCCCCAGAATTGGTGCCATCACTTTGTCAAGGACACTGGTGATGTCTTCAGACTGAAGGGTAGGACCATAAACTGTAATTGTCAGCCTAGTAAAGTGAACCAGAGACATATTTTGCCCGGTAATGGTACTTTTCCTAAAGATCGATATTTGTCAGGGCCTCTAATTGTTCAAGCAACAGGAGGTTTTTCTTCAGTAATTCTATATTTGAATCTCACACATTGACTGAGTTCCTACCTACTGATGCTGCATGATTCACAAATATTATTGAGAAAAGTCGACAAAGCCTCAGGTACTGACTCTGTAGATCATTTGGGAAACGAATCTCATCCAAGGTCATCCCCGAAACTCATCCAAGGTCATCCTCGAAATGGGAGGATTGGATGTGACTTCTAACAATGAATCTGCAAACAATTGTTTCAACACATCCGTCCGGGAATTGCACATCCCAAACTAAGTAGAAAGGCTGGCTCCTGCTTCCAGTCGGCCAGTCCCATGCATCCTTCATGACATGTTTGGTGATCCGGGATTTCACTTAGACAACCTTTTCATAGAAAATTGAGAGAACCTGAACAGATGCTTAGGCTGAAATGGTATTGAATAATTCCTATTGCAACTTCTACAATCTGACCCAGCTTTAGGTAGTGGGGCTAAAAGAAGGAAGATGGAAAAGACAAAATGCAGATCAAAGGTCTACAAACAAGTTTGGCGATAGTTCACAAGTAAGCAGGAGACACAGTAGGACAATGACCAACCTTACTTCTCATATACTCTTTACATGTCAGATGGATGTAAGCATGCATGAAAAAGTAAGTGAATAACTTGGAAAAGGCCAAACCTGGAAACAATATCTAACAAAGATCTCTAGATACCAGTCCTGTTGCAGGGCAGTGCATGGTGGGACTCAACATGCTGCTCTTTATGGGTCACAGTACTGGCTGATTTCTTTGAATACTGCTGGTTCTGCTAACCACTTAGTAATTAAACAATTGGTGGAAGTGCTTGATTTAATCTGAAGCACTGGAAATTATTCTGTACACATTCCATGCCACGATTTTGCAGTTTATCTGTGACATTATAGTGGTGTGAGTGTGCTCAGACTTGGGACTCTAGCTCACTGTACCAACTCACAGAGAAGGTGCAGTGAGACCAAAGTCCATCTGCGGTTGCGTGCTTTTCTGTTCAGAGGGGGTGGGGCCTACACTTTTGGGCTGGACTGTTCCTACTGATGCTGGGCTAAGGCTGATTTTTATGTACTTGGTCCCCTTCTGTTATGACCAGAGGAGTTCAGATTAATTCAAGCATTTCTATCTAGTACAGTGGTAACTTCTCCATATGGGCGTTTGGGCTCCACGCTGCCACTTTTTTCACTGCTTATTAGAAGTGAGTAAACAGTGCAGCTGAACTTAACACTAAAAGGCTGCCTATCATTGTTGCCTGCCACGCCCCCTTATGCTTTCATGGCTTGAGGGAGGAGAGATGCCTTCTTTGTGGGGATGTGGTTGTGGCAGCCATAGATTCCCATTGAAGTGCAAGAAGCACTTCAAGGGCCATGGCCAAAAATTGCAATTCCTGCTTTAGGCGTGGGGCTGTGCACCCCGGCATGAAGCCTGAGAACTGTCTGTTACCCCTCCACCTTCTTTTGACTCCACCTTCCCCTATATGTAGGTGCTATGTAAGTCCGTTCCTTATGAGACAGAGAGCTACAGCGGGCAGCTAGCTGTCTCCCAAGGCATGGACAGGCCTTGCACCACATGGTGGTGTCTTAGCAGGACACTAAGGCCCTCCTCCCGCTCCCAGTCAGATGCCGCTTCGATAGAGGTGTGGACATCAGGAGCATGAATTAACCCCGGGAGAGCCACTTAGGTGGGAGATCACAGAAAATACCCCTGCCTAGGGTAACCAAGTGTCCCGGATTTGCCAGGACAGTCCTGGTTTTTCACCAACTGTCTTGACAGATTTCTGCAAATTTGGCTCATGTCTCGGTTTTTACAGAGGGTTGACTGAAAACAATGGGGTGCATATTTGTATGTGTTCTGAACGAGGACTAGTTATCAGGTGTTAACAGAAAGCAATTTATTTAACAGATATCATGCTGGGGTTTAAAAGTGCATTTTATTTATTTCCTTAGTGCCTTGTGTGTGTTTTCATGCTGAAGAGCGCTGTCATTGTGCCCTTCAGTTAATGTAAAGTTGTAGTCCTTCTTCTATTTTTGCAAAATGTCACGGTTTTTGGATTTCAAAATCTGGTCACCTTGCCCCAATAATATCTATTAGCCCACTGTGACTCTGGAAATCAAAGATCCGAATTGTCATTATGCTTTTTAAATGAATGCTTCCTAATGTATAAAACTGCATATTGCCATGGGAAGAGAGGGAGGGATAGGGCAAGGAACCGAAGAAAGTCAGAAAAGAACAAGTAAGAAACTGGAAAGAAAGAAGAAACCAATTAACCACAGACAGAGCACAAGAGTGCAACTTACATAAAGAACAGAGAGAGAGATGTGGAGAAAGTGGTAGAGAGGGTGAAGTGTGATAAAGAGACCCAGGGTAAGAGAAAGAAAGGAGTGAAAGAAAAGGAGGTAGAGATGGAGAAGGATGGCCATCAAGGGAGAGAGAAGGGGTGATTGCTCTATGGAAGGAGAAAGAAAGTTGAAGAAAAAGATAAGGAGAGATCAATTTGAAAGGAAGGGGGAAAGGAGAGAGAAATTATAAAAGTGCATCCGAAGAGAGGGGGACTGTAATGATAGACAATGGGTAGATAGATTGGGGAGGACAAGTGACAGTCAAAAACCGATCAATACTAATTAGTGGGGGTTGGGAATGTGCCTAGAGTTGGTTGTCTGTGTAGATGCATGGCTGTGGGTCAGCTCGAGGTCCTCTTGAGCCCTAAATGAGACGAGCGTTTGTGTGGTTTCCACCTGCCACCCATGCTCTAAACGTATGCACCAAGAATTAAAGACAAAGCACTGTAGCAACCTTTGATGTAAAACGGTAGAAGGAGAGAAGCCCATCTAGTGGCACAATGTGCATAGTGTGAAACCAGATAACCTGGGGTTAATCCCGGCTTCCCCAAATTGTGTGATCCCAGGCAATTATTTTATTTTATTGAGCCTCCTTTATCTTCATTATTGCATATGAAAGTGCCTTCAAATATGTACGTTCAGGGTGGCCGCTGTACAAAAACCTCTTGTGTTTGACGATAATGTTGCTGAGTTGCTCCTTGTATATTATAAATCTAAACCAAGCATAACAACTGACTTGCCTCTTAGTTCACAAATAGCATTGTCGCCAGGGCCTGAGGGCAGGAATGTTTACCTTCATGCTTAAAAATTATCAATTTTAATAAATATCTCTCAATGCATAGATATAATTGGATGTACTAAGGCGTAATGCTTCAGCATATTAAAGATGCAATTTTTTTTAATATTGAAGAGGCATTATCATTTTTGCACGATATCTGTTGCATGATTTACATGGCAAATACTCTCATGGTCCGGCTCGTGCGCAGGCTCTTACAACCAAACCCTTGGCTCTGCTCTCCTGTTAATTTGTTGGTTAGCCCACCTCTATATGGATGTGTGAATGTGAATCAGCATACGCATGGGTGTAGGAGTGTGTTGTCTGGATACAACGGGACCCATCTGTACCCAACAAGTTTTAAACATGTTATAGAAATTATGAAATGTTGGCGAGAGCGGACATCTCATTTTCTGCCTTTCTAGCACAGGACTGGAAATAATGTATGGACGACTATCTCTAACATATAGGATTGCTAGGACTCATGAGTAGTGAAAAAAGATACCAAAACCTTTAGTGAAAATTATAGGCCATGTGACCTAGCATAGCATAGATTTACTTACCTGCCTGTAATACATTTAGCTTTAAGCAATTTTTTTGGATAGATTATGTTGAACGATCAACTGTTTTGCCACCATTTCTGCAACATTTTCTTGGCACTGGTGCATTTCAGCACACCTGGAGATAGCAGGATTTGTCTGGAAGACCTCAATATTATTGCAATATTATAATAGTGCCCTTTCAGAGCCTCTGGATTTTTAGCCAATGTATGTCATAGGTGTGCTGAATGCACCATTTGGACCTGTTTTTTTCAACATTTATACAGGAGTGAACCCACTCCAAATCCATTTGAAAGAAGTCGGGTACATTCCCTTTGCTCACTCTCTTAAGTCCAGTTGGAAGAACATATTTATGCCTCGCCACTTTCAAAGTTCACTGGCCCACACTGTCCAGTACTGTTTTCACTAGGTTCTGCAATAAAGGGAGGTTCAGTGGTTAGTATAGCAATACCTCCCTCTTGCTAAAACGCAAAGCATTGTGGCTATCTGGGGTACTATGCAGCATGGCTGGGCTGCAGTGCTCGCTTGGTAACAGCCAGGGCCACTGGAATTCTGCAATTCTGCGGCTGCGGCTGTTTTTGCATAATTCAGGATTTGACGCATTTGCCACATAATCCATCATCTGCTACACTATGTGCAGATTTTAACGCTCAAACAGATAAAAAGTTACAAAAAAGTTGGCGATATGTGTTCACGCATGCTGGAAAACCCTTCTCAAAGATTAACTGGTCATCTTTCAGTTGCTTTTTATGTATTTGGTTGTTAAATTGGTACTGAGGTGAAATTGTTACCCAGACAGTATTGGCATGTGTAAAAATGACCAAATTACGAAGTAATTCAATGAAAAAATGTGCTTCATTATGCTGCATAATTTACCTTTTCTTGCCACATGATTCAGTCAACCCTGCCGTATAATTTGATGCTCCCCTGCCAGGGCTGGAATGGCCATAGCGGGCATTGGGCGTTCCCCGGGAGGTTGGAAGGGTGGGGGCCGGTTTTGTTACTGGGGGCTGTTTTTGCAGCCCTGCTGCAATATCTGCCCCAAGTAACAAAAGCAGCAGTGCATCCCACTTGCAGCCTCCCGCCCCCAATTCCTGAGGGGATTGGTCCAACAAAATTGCCAGGGCTGCTTTGGGTTCCCAGTCCGACTCTGTCCCCTGCCGCATAATTCCAGTGGCCCTGGTAACAGTGAATTAAAGAAACTGCAGCACATAAGAAGACCAAACAAATGGCACACACAGCACATGTGCACAAAAGAAAACCCTACATATAAAATCATTGTTTTCAGGTGTATTTGTTCAATTGGATCAGTTCAACCAAAGCAGGACTATAACTCCCAGAATACAATAGGTTTTTGAAGAAAATCCTAAAATGGAGCACTGCCTCTTGGTAAGAAAGAGTGATCTCATATAAACGCCACACACACACACAACACATGTCGTTGTCAGGTATGTTCAGTCAGCACTGGCTTTGTAGCCAAAAGAGCTTTATATGATGGCATTTTCAAGCATGTATTATAATGATAAAAATCAATACTACAAGACCCAGGATGCAGAGTTCTATTGCTTAAACACCAGGACCACAGCAGCTGGAACCCCTTAACTTTACCCGAGGACTGTAATTCAGACTGTTTGCAAATTGAAATAAGAACTTTGAACACGGGGCTCTGAAAATGGTGCTTGCACCCAGTTGCTTAGCCAGTGCGTCGTGGACCTTCGTACAAAGAAAGAAATGGCCCTTCTGCTGCTGTCTCAAGCTCTCGTTTTGCCGAACTTCAGACATTTCTCTTTTGCTGGACTGCCTTATCTCTTTCTCCCCCTCAGGTCCCCCTCTCGCCAATCTCAGCCTCCGACTCTTCTCCCCCTCCCACCCCTCTCTACCCCCTTTGATGTTCCATTTCTCCGTTCACTCTGTTAATATGTAATTTTGAGTTGCCCAAGCCTAATCGCTGGTAAAATGTAATCATGAGTAAAGTCACTATTTGTGTATATATGCTTAGATATAACTCTAACCACTAGTATATGTAGTAGACCTTTGTACTTACTACCATTCCTAGGAGTTTAGCGTTTATCCGTTTGTATCTCTTCCTTGAGTGACTTTGCAACTTGTACATTTGCAATTTTTTTCTGTGTGCATCTCTTCCTTGTGTGATTCTACAAATTTTTTTTTTCTGCTTGTATTTCTTTCGTAACGCATGTAATTCAAAGTCCTTATGTAACGCTACTGGTTCTTTTGTAAAGCCCTCTGACGCAGGGGGGGAGGGTGCCGAACTTCAGACATTTCTCTTTGCTGGACTGCCTTATCTCTTTCTCCCCCTCAGGTCCCCCTCTCGCCAATCTCAGCCTCCGACTCTTCTCCCCCTCCCACCGCTCTCTACCCCCTTTGATGTTTTATTTTGCCGTTCACTCTGTAAATATGTAATTTTGAGTTGCCCAAGCCTAATCGCTGGTAAAATGTAATCATGAGTAAAGTCACTATTTGTGTATATATGCTTAGATATAACTCTAACCACTAGTATATGTAGTAGACCTTTGTACTTACTACCATTCCTAGGAGTTTAGCGTTTATCCGTTTGTATCTCTTCCTTGAGTGACTTTGCAACTTGTACATTTGCAATTTTTTTCTGCTTGTATTTCTTTTGTAACGCATGTAATCCAAAGTCCTTATGTAACGCTACTGGTTCTTTTGTAAAGCGCTCTGACACCTTTGGGTAATGTTCGCTATGTTCGCATTTCTTTTGTAACTCATGTATTTCAAAGTCCTTATGTAACGCAACTGGTTCTTTTGTAAAGCGCTCTGACACCTTTGGGTAATGTTCGCGCTATATAAAATCGCATTAAATAAAATAAAAATAAATAAATAAATAAAATTATAAAATAATCAGGGTTCAGTGGGCCTAGCTATCAGGCCTTTGGACCCCGGTTCCACTGCACCTGTTTCACCAATGGAAGCTACGCCCTTGCCTGCACCACCGTCTTGCTTGTAAACATCCTCCCTTGATATCTCGTTACAAATACACGCGTCAGGGCACACGCGTGTGCCCGTGCTGGTGTGACCTTGCTTCGTTTCCGAATTAGCAAGCAGAGAACGAGGTGCATAAATCTTGTCAACACAAAAAAAGCTTCTCGGCACATCCCGGGGCGGCGGAAATAGAAATTCCTCCAGCGCAGGCAGTGATTGATCCCCTCACACGTGGACGTGACAGGCTCTGCGTGCAGAGAGCCCGCCCCCTGCCGCGGATGGGACAGCCGTGACCCTGTACCAGCCTCTCTCTCTCACTGTGAAGAGGAGCCCCGAGCCCGCCCTTCTGGGGGTTCAGTACTTCGCCCCCTGCCGCTGATGGGACAGCCGTGACCCTGTTCTGAGGAGCAGGCACCAGCCTCTCTCTCACTGGGCACCGCCACTGGAGGAGCCCCGAGTTCAGTACTGTACATGTGTAAACCGCACCCGCGCGCTGTGGCCTGTCTCTCAGCATTCCCGTTCAACAGGGCTGTGCTACAGGTATCACTGTGCATAGGTCGAAGCCTGTCTCTGCACCAAATATATTTAGGTGTCTGTCAGTCGAGTTCAGGGCTCCGACTGTTTCTCTTCTATAGAAATCAGGCGAGACTGTCTCTCGGTGGGTACAACAGCTGTTCCTTCCTTTTTGGACAGTCACAGTGGCAAGACTGTCATAAGTGTAGGGTTGCAGTTGACTCACTGAGTGCATGAGAGAGACATCAGTGAACCTGTAGGGAGGGCTTTAGTGGAATGAAAAAACTGGGGGGGGGTCGCTCCTAGGGGCATGGCCGATGTAATTAAGGGCGTGGTTTAAAAACACGTAATCTAAAAATCTGTGCTTAGCATAGTGTGCCACCTGACTGGTATTTTGCTGCTTCTGTCATTGCATCCAGTTATATAACACAACAAGTAACATTACACCTACAACAAACCTTAACTATTGGCTTTGTCAATGGTTGTTAATTGCCTAAGATAAATAAGCAACAACTATAGCTTTGTTGTATAGAACATTGAAAATGTTCAAGATTTTGAAATGATGAGACTGAAAGAACTATAACGAGTCTCTTTTAAGTTACCTCAAAGGCAGTGAAGGGTGGTACTGTTGCGGATTTAAGATGCTTTTTTCACCCTGAGGGTGAGGACAGAAATGGAGAGCCCGATAGGGACCGATCTCAGCACCTGCTTTTCAGGACCCGAACCACTTAAAGCCCTGCCTGGAGGGTCTGTAGCTACCTGTTTCTCAGGGTTGATGGCTCTGATTGTCAGTGTGAATAGATGGAACTGTCCCCATGGGCTAAATGGTCAAGATATCTTCCTTGTACTGTGCGATGCCAGCTCTGGGCGCCCAGCTATCTCACAATTTACAGTCTGGGAATGTCCCTTTGTCTCTTTAGGATTATAGCCCTGATTACGAGTATAGGTGCTCTTTATCGGATACCAGGGGGATCATTATTAATCGGGTGCAATAAATAAAACCTATAATGAGTTTCTGAGGAATAACATGTGGATTATGGTTTTTAACATACCAAAATCGGCAGGATTTGGTAAACACTGTATGATTTTCCCCTGTTGAATTTCTGCAGTTTTGGCCTGCCAAAATTTAGCAAAGTTTGAGTATTTAACACATCCAATAGTTATCGGCTGCGTTAAATAACATTCAACTCGTAATTCTGACCCGCGCATAAACGGGGGTTTATGCACTGGTCAGAAAAAACATGACCGACTCTTAATCAGGCCATTTGTAACTAGACCTGTGCATGCAGAATAGTGATTGTGTCAGCAACTAAGTGCAGGGTCATGTCTCTCTGCCCTAGGATGATTCTCTGGCATGTAGCATGCAAGGCTATGGGCCTTTCCCTGCACCTGAATGGCTATGTGACTGTCTCTTGATGTCTGGAGTTAGACTGTCTCCTTTCACAATAAGGACCATATGGTTGCCCTCGCACTGCAGTGCTATGGCAGCCTTTTTGTGTGCAGGACTGTGCCTGTTTGTCATTGGTCAGGACAGTTGCATCTGTGTGCGCAGGTATACGGATCTATGTGCAGTGTCTACCCCTTTTTGTCTTGGGCTGAAACTGTCTCTCAGTATGTAGAGGTGTAAGCAGAGGTGGAACTGCATTTAAAAAGTATGGGAACTCAGACCTGCCAACTTGTGAATTTTTCTCACCGTGTGAGGAGGGGGCATGGCAATGAAGGGGGCGGGGCTTAGTGCCGAGCACAGCCCGAGACACTTTTAAATCTACAGCTCCACCTCTCACAACGCCTCCCCTTCCTCCCTCACCCACCTACCAAAATGAAAGCTTTTGAGGAATCCGACGATGTCCTGGGGAGGTTTCACACTTCGTAATGGACATCGGCTGAGCTAAACCTTCAAACAATCAGCTGGAAACCTGCTCCATGCAGGTGTTACTAGCTAATTGTGTGCCCACTGTGTGATATCAGCTCCTCACACGGTGACTGTGTGAAAGTTGCCGATTTCGTGTGACACATGGTGGCACCGTGTGAGTTGGCAGGTCTGGGAACTGCAATCCTTAGTGCAGTGGGGGCAGGGTCAACGAGAGTTGAGCGAGGTCAAACTCGTGGCTAAAAGAACAACATATTTGGTAACTGTTGTGTTGGTCTTTGAATTTAAAATTGTTCACACACTTTTAAATGATAAATAAATGCAAGTTAAAGTAAGCAGTGGGAAACGCAATTTGTTACGGTATCAAACCTCTATTGGTTAATGTGTTCACTGCAGACATATGTCTGTACGTGTAACCAAAGACCCACAGAATTGAATTATGATGGGTGCAGTGTGGAATGGTGATTTGTGTATTTTAAGTTTTATGAGGTCCCAGCCTAGGACAGGAAGCACTATGAATATATAAGTCATTATTATAATCTTGCACTAACCTGCTGAAAAAGATTTAAGTTTATGATGAAAGTGCTTTCAAAATCGCGATTATAATAATATACAATCAAACTGTAACTAGTACAAACATTTTTATAGGTGTCCACTAAAAAGCATACACTGCAGAACTTGGCTAGAAACACCTTTACATTACCTCTCAAAAAGAATAAATATTTGTCATTATGCATCAGTTAAAGCCAAGACGGGCGGGGGAAGGGAAATTGGATACAGAAAAAGAAAATGTAGCAGCTTAGTCTGCGTTGTCCTTCCAAGGACCTCCCTCAGGCTCTTGTCTAAGGTCTCAATAATCTGAAGGGAAAAACAGCGTTAAGTCGATTCGTTTTTTCTCCAACTAAAAACATCAAATATCTAGGGATTTGCATCACAAATATATCTACATGTAGCCTTACCCAATGTTCCCTTAATCCCCGCTGATAAACACTGTCCTCACACTTTGCTAGGCTCGGGTTTTTACAGAACAAGAGCCCTAAAAGGATAAAAGGCAGGGTCATTTATCATGAAACAAATGCAGATTTAATATCCCTTTCAGTTTACTCCTTCACTCTCATATTGTATTATACCTTATCATGAGTCTTTGAGCAAGGGATGAGTCCTTTCCACAAACCACAGAGTAATCAATTACCTCAAGAGAGCGTTACATAATTAAGTTCATTCAAAAGTTCATATTACTCGAGCATAAGTCTGTCTTCTTCAAAAAGAATCCTTCTCTGACAGTTTTTCTCTGAAGCAGTGTATATATATACAAAATGTGTTTATTGTTTCTTTCCTCCTTTTAGGTTCCCTTCCACATCTGCAAGCAACGGCGCTGAGGAAATAGGATACCAGAACACCGAAAGTCTATGGATACACCAACAGCGGTAAGTTCCTTCTTGTCTGGGTATGATAATTAAATGCACCATACCAGGATTGTGGGATGGATTGCTGTTGTTTTAAATTCTTTGTATTGTTCTCCTTTTAGGACTTGCTGCGCCAACATACAGGACTTACAGAACATGCAGGAAAGTTGAATCTAAATACTGAGGTGAGCAGCTGATGAGACAATCATTAGATAATATTCTTCCCGGACAGGAAATGTCCAGACTGAAATCTGCATACAAACAGGAACAAAAACTCTGTTGTGCAAACTCCTCTATTGCTGGCAAAGCACGCTGGCTCCCGAGCGCATCTTAAATCTGCCTCGGGAGCCATAACGCACCATTCAGAGAGGCTGGGGGGGGGGGCGTGACTGCATCTGAGCAATCTAGGAACACTGGACCGCTCGCTCTCTCGACTCCCAGCGGCAAATGCTCTGAGCCATTTCGGCATCGTTGCATGCCAGATATTGGGACGTGCGGCGGCAACCACCATCAGAAGAGCTGGAGCTCCAAGGACCTAACGCTTCAAACCAAGATCAGGCTTCTTAACACCAACATAAAATCGGTCCTTCTGTATGGAGCAGAAACTTGGAGGACAACAGTGACCACCACCAACAAAGTCCAGACCTTCATCAACATCTGTCTGAGGAAAATCCTCCTAATCCACTGGCCAAACACCATCAGCTGCTACGACCTATGGCAGCAGACTTTCCAACTCCCTGTTCATGAAAAAAATCATGAAAAGACGCTAGTGTTGGATAGGTCACACCCTCTTCAAGCCCGCATCAAACACCGCCAGGCAAGCCCTCACCTGGAAGCCTCATGGGAAAAGGAACAGAGGCAGGCCAAGAAACACATGGCGTCGAGACCTCGAGGCTGACCACAAGGAGATGGGTTATAACTGAAGTTAGATTGCTGGTTACATATCATTGGCTGTTTACATATCATTGTTTTGTTAAAGCATACAATGTTGAAAACTGATAATGTTCTCCTAATGACATGCTATTTTGCTATGTTTAGGTTTTGTGTAAATTTGTATCATCATTATTTAACCTTAATATTTTTTTCATGGACACATACAGCATCATGTACATCAAAGGTGAAGTACACTGTGTAGGGCACATAGTGACTGAGTCTACAGGCCATGTTCATATCGCAACACCATGCAGGAAAGGCACATCATTTGTGAACACAGATGGGAACGCAACACAATATTGGCCTTGGAGAATCTGTTGAAATCACAACTTGTAGCTGACATTCATATCACAATAAATATCACATCCGTGTTGCACTGCATAACCGGTTCTTTCTAAGAGACTTTTGCAGAATTAAATGGCATATCACAACCAGTTTAGGCTACTGTCCTCTCTCATTTTCCTGATGTGATGTGATGTTACAACTTATGTAGGAGTATATCTATTTACCTGTGGATTTGCCATCATTAAACAACATCAAGGCAGACTTAATTCTTTAATAGGAATCCCACATGTGGTTGGTGCTACTGATTGTATGAACCTATGTAGCACTGATTCCACCACAAGGATGGCAGCAGGTGTACCATAACTGGAAACATTTTCACTCTACCAATGTGCAGGTGGTTTGCACTGCTGATCTCTTGATCACCAGTTCCATGGATCCACCCACAATTCAATGGTGCTTCGCAACAGCAGTATACCACAACAGATGGCAAATCTTGCATTAAAAAGAACCTGACTAGTTGGTAAGTAAATATATATAGTTTTTTTGTGAGAAATAATCAATGTATTTAGTTAGTTGACAACTGATGTTCCACATATTTGTTTCAAGAGATAATGCATATCCCAGCAGATTGTGGTTATTGATATCATTGAGGGACCCAACAGTGCCAGAAGATGCCCGTTACAATGAGACACATGACTGCACCAGGAGACCTATGGAGCGGGTGTTTTGTCTCCTGGCAGCCTGCTTCAGAAGGCTTGATTAGGCTGGTGGGACCTTATTATACTCCCCAGGCAAGGTCTGTAAGATTATAGCAGTCTCCTGTATGCTTCACAACATTTCTTCACGAAGAAACTTCCCACTCATCCTTAATGATAATTACCAGCCACAGGCTGAGGGCGATGTTGGAGGCAGAAGATGGCAGTGATAAAGAAGATGAAGTGAAGCATGAACTAATTGAAAACGTAGATATATGTATGTTGATGGATGGTATTTCACCTTAATATTGACTGCAAAATATTGTATCAGAATATTGTGTCAAAAATATTGAGCACAAAAATATTGAAATGGTGAATTTATATTGGTAATTATAAATTAACTTAACTCCACATATATGTACCATGACAATATATATATATATATATATATATATATATATATATATATGTTCTATGCAATTCCAAAAATGAAGCGCACTCAGGGGATAGTCCTTCAGGCAGTTGTTTTATTCCAGTAACGCGTCCCAATGAGGCACAGGATCAAGACTGTTTTGCATATAGCTGGGTCTGAACTGAGGTGGCGAAGTGAGCTAAAGAACGATGATGGATTCAACCCAGATCTGTGACTGGGGGTGAGTATCTGAAAAGTTTCAGCGCTCTGTCCATCATCTCCTTGTGAATATATATATATTCATTCTATGCAAATACAAAAATGATGTGCACACTCAGGGGATAGTCCTTCAGGCAGTTTTTTTATTCCAGTAACGCGTTCCAACTGTAACACACTGGATGTGTTGAGGACCGCACAATACATACAAGAAGTAAAACAGAAAAAGGACGTTTATACACACAATTGTCTTTTTCTTCACATGACTATGGCATTCATTTTGTAGTGTCTACATTAACATACTTGTGCACCTGGGTATATCAGGCATATTACGTTTTTTGTTTTCCAAATCCTCGCAGCCTTCCATATTCTTGAGTATTATGAATATATGATGCAGCCAGAAAAATATTGTGTCACATACCTCTGCCAAATGGCACAATACTAATATGGACTGATCATAAACAGAAGTCAATATAGCGTCTGTGGTGGCCATCTTAAAAGTTTGGGCTTGTCTATTGCATAACTTTATTCTGTGAACATTTTGGATCGAGAGACACAGTGTCAATGGACTCCAAATAAAACTCGACAATGGACACTAAAAACAAACATATATGTTCTCTTCACACAATCGTGACATCCATTAATAGTGTGTACATTAGCATTCTTAAGTACCCGGATATATTAAGTAATACATCCTTTGTATTCAAATCCCCACATAATTTTATATTATATAATTATTAGGTACCGCTGATAAATATCATGCCACTTAACGAATTATTGTGAATCTGCCAGTTGGTACAATACTAAGGTGACCTAGTCGATTGACAAATGTAAAGATAGTTCCTAATGGTGGTGGCCATCTTTGAATATCTCAGATTGTCACTGGCATAGCTTTATTCTGTGAACATTATTGAGGAGAGACAGTGTCAATGTACTTGTATCTCACCCATTTCTATCGCCGTATTAGTGGCACCTTATCGAGTAAACTTGTGTGAGAATACATTATTCTTACATACCCAATGCATCAAACAGATTATTTGAGAATTTCGGGTGTAGCCCAAAGGGGGGTTATGGCCAACAAGCAAAATACTAGAGTGTGAATACTAGAATGTTAGAGCACTCTCGGTACTGGACCTAGTGTCATTAGGCTAGTATGACACCCATATAAAAATTAAATTAAAAGTGCGCCATAACCGTGGCATCAATAGGGATCACTTTTGTGGGGATAAGGGGGGTGTCATTGTTCTGTGTCTTATCTACGTTATCCGATGTCATGGTTACTCACTTCTATGTTACATTGTTTTTATGTATATGTGGTCATCCTATACCAGCCTAGAAATCCCCATTAATTCCTACTACGTGATACACAATTTTATCCTAAATATATATTTTTAACCAGAAATTAAAAGATCAATCAAAATGTTCCTATCTGCACAGTGCCCTCCACCACGATGACGTGATATTGAAGAAAAGGTTAGGGACCTCTGACGACACCTCCATCCAAGAGTAGGCCCCTTCCTTTCCTCCTGTAGTGAAAAAAATACTAAATATACGAAAATGTCAGGTTAAAATCATCGAGATGAGTTGATCAATTATGAACATACATGCTTCGTTGAATTCTTGTTAAGTTCTATATATTTCATATTTACAATCAATACATTTCCATATTCCATATAGGTTCACAGGAAGAAGGGTCCCTAGTGCAGCACGGCAATGGGCTAGTTCTCGTATCCCTAGCTCCTTGTCCTTATGACCCCCTGGGCTTTTTGTCTGTAGGTCCAGGATGTGCTAGGATTCCCTCTTTCTCAAAAGGAGAACCCTATTGCTCCCCCCTGGGGTTCTGATGTACTTGCTCTATCGCAAAATACCTTAGAAGTGAGCTGTTAGACAGATGGTATAATGCAAAATGTCTTGCCACAGGGTAGTGTGTGTCTTTATTGTTGATTGCCCTCATATGCTCAAGCACTCTTTTTAACTGTCAGTGTGGTGCTCCCCACATATCTCAAGTTGCACGGGCACTCCAACACATAGACTACGAAGGTGGAGCTGCACGTTAGAAATTGGCTGATGGTTTTCACAGTTCTAGGTGCGTCATAGGTTTTTTCATGTAGCTGCTGCTGCATGCCTTGCAATGGCCACATGGAAAAAACCCTTGTAGGCTGTGTTGAGTCCCTGACTGTCTGTTTGTAATGTTTCCTCTCACCAGTATGTCCTTAGAACTCCTCCCTTTCCTGTAGATGATCATGAGACGTTTAGGTAAATCCCGTCCTATAACATGGTCGCTGGCAAGGATAGTCCAGTTCTGTATTAATATTTTAGAGATTTTATGTGATTTGGTGTTGTAAGTGAGAATTACTCTTGTGGTGTTTTCTTCCAGATCTTTCTCTATTGTCTCTTGTTTTTCCCTAAGTGTTTGATCTCTAGTGATCTTACTCGCCTTGTCAACTGCTTTCTCCAACACCCACATAGGGTAACCCTGTTCTCGGAACCTTTTGATCATGTTTGCTTGTTCTGCGAGGTAGTGTTCCTGGGTACTGCAGTTTCTTCTTGCTCTCAGCAGATCACCGTAAGGAATATTCCATTTGAGGGTGTCAGGGTGACTGCTGAGAGCATGAAGAAGACTGTTTCCTGCTGTAATTTTGCGGTGTAGTCTTTTGTGGCGCCTGTTGTTCTCTACCTCCACTTGGATGTCTAGGAATTCAACCGATTTCCTGCTCATTGTGTAAGTTAGTTTCAGATTATATTCATTTGCATTCACATTTTCAATGAATCTCTCAGCGCTTGACTCACTACCCCTCCATATGACAAACAAATCGTCAATGCACCGGAGCCACGTGATTAACTGGTACATTGACGATTTGTTTGCAAATGAATATAATCTGAAACTAGAGAACGGAAGGGGCAACACGTGAAAAAAAATATATATATATCATGAAGGTAGGTAGATGTGGAGTTAAGAATAGTTATTCTATACCTAACAATATTAACTTACCTTCTCGATATTGTTTTCCTTGATATTTTTGGCACAATATTTTTGCAGTTGATGGTTCAACATACAACCTTGAAGGATATTAGTGGCTCATATGCTGTAGTAACATAGGAAAAATCATCAGTGTTCTCAAGGCATGTTTTCTATATATCATAATGGACTTCTATGTTTACTCATACCAGGAACATAATATAGATATATATGTTGTTTAGCTACCATCTGTAGAGACAGATGATTTTTGTGGTGATTTCACACTTGTAGGTGGATTATACGATTGCTTAGATGTGATAAAAGTTAATGTTTTGAATATTTAAAGAATAGATAACATTATCATTGTTTTTATCATGTCATGTTTTTGTCTCTTTATAGGCCTATTCATCCTGTCATCTTCAGTATCTTTACTTATTTGTGTGGATCATTGAAACCTTGGACAGACAGTGGTATTGAAGATATCAGCAATGCAAGTTGCTGATACATTGACTTGTTGAGTTTGTTTCTGGATGTGGTATGCCAGCTCCAAGTCAGCTGATGGATCCAACGCTACAGGGATGTTGTCAATTTTATTTGACAGCATCTCTTTACACCTTGGTGTTAATTGTTACTACACCATCTGCAGAAAAGTAGAGGTCTTCCTGGCTTTGATGGCACAATACTTACAAGAACCGAGAGATAGGACTGCAATAAATGTGGTTTTGACAATCATTTGCTTTCTTCACTATGTTTTCTCAAATATTGGTTGCAGAGGAATTCAACACTGCCATGGTGTTTGCGATTTTTATGTCATTATTTTAATACAAATGTCACCTTCAAAAGCAAACTTCAATTCTACTTGGGCCAAGGTGGTGTTGTGTACAAATCTATGTAAAAATATGATGTGTTTTTCATAGTTTTATTAAAGTATGGGACTTGTACAACATTTTGTAAAAAAGCAATTGTGTTGTTTTTTAATATACACAATAAGTTATTACACTTTTCTCTCTAAACCAGACAATTTAATTAATATAATGTAATATTTGTCTCATTCTGTCAAGTAGAGTGGAATCATTGTATGGCATCACTAATTTTAAGATAATATTGATATACACGTGAAATACTATGTGCTAATGTTTACCATAAAATAGTGCAGTTTTGAAGTGTTGCATGACAATACACTATAGGGCAACAGTTGTCTTTAACATATTCTGCCAATAATTACTTCATAAACTTTAAACATGCTCACTTTCATCATTGATGCTTAGCTATTGTTATTAAACACAATGTACACTGATGTTTACGCTAGACATATACATAACAAATAGGAGGGGATGTGGCATAACGACCAGAGCTGTGACTATGGAACTGGTTCGAGTCTCAGCGTCGGCTCAACATCCTGTGATTGTGGGCAATCACTTAATCTCCTCATGCCTACAAAAATGATTGTGTGCTTGTGTAATATAACTGGTGCTCTTGTAAAGCACTCCAGTACCTTTGAGTCGAGTTCTCGCTATATAAAGCTAAAATAATTGTATCAGTTACCTTACAGTTTCCATTTGCATAACATACATTACAATAAAAATTGAAAAATGTGTCATTGATGTGTTTGTGATCATATAACACTACTATATTACATGGTTAGGTCTGTAGTTATGCTTTTGTGACAAAATTATCAATAGATAGTCAGTGCTTTAGAGCTAATACTCATTTTGCAGATATCTGTCCAATGACAACATGGTAAATCTAACTTTGAATAGGTTTAGAAATGTGAGACAAAGAATATGGTACACAACACAAAATGGCATTTAAAACTAAGTGCTTTTATTTACAAAGTGCGATTGTATAAGACTTCTCGAAAATGAGGGTTTTTTGGACTACTTTATGCTTGCATATTTTGCATTCGTAAACAGTCATGCTTCTGCATACAATTAACAAACGTACTGACAAACACGTTTTAAATGAGCCATTGTGTGTACAGAACAAAGCAATTCTCTTTACCCAGTCCGCCTCTCTAGCAAACACCAACAATTGGCACACCAAGGCATAGTTCTCATGATGACTGGATAGTCAGATTCAAGTTTCTTGACATTGATGAGCCCAAAAAATTGAACCATGTCAGGGGTGCTTGAGTTCCATGTGGAGTTGATATTGCCTCGCAGTTCGAGCTGGATCTTCCCTTTTGTGCACAGCCAAGACAGATTTACAACTGATAGATCCCTATCTGTAGTGAAACAGTGAGCACATGAACAATGGACTGGAATGTGTCCTAGAATAATTACCATTTTTCGAGATTGATTCAAGCATTCCCCTCTATAAGTTGCGTGTCGTTTGCGCAGGACAGGTTGTTGATGTGTGCATGGATGACGCTGGCCAGAGGGATCATGTACACGTTGAAAAGGGTGGGGTTGAGCCTTGAGGCACTCCGCAGATGAGTTTGTGGACTTCCGATGAGTAAAGTGCCAGGCTGACAGCTTGTGTTCTATCTGTTAAGAAGGAGCAGATCTAGAGTGGGTCCTTTTTAAAAAAAAAAACTTTATTTACTAGTTCATGTGTATTACAATAGTTCCATCAATATTCGTATCGTAATACAGTAACAGTTTTCAGAACAACGGAAAAAAAAGAAGCAAATCACCAGTGCCATGAAGATTAGACAACATATGCAAATTGAACTAGAAATGATGACCGTCCATCCCACCTGTCTGAACACCAAGCCACATTGCGTTGGCTCATGCAGTACATACATTTATCTCAAGTTATCTGTTGTGGTAGTGTCGACTAGCGTAAAGTTTGATATCCCGATTAACCCACTCCCACCGGGACCAACCCCTGTTCTTGCTGTGAAGCAGACTGTGAGCGTGGTGCTGCAGCATAACTTTTAAGGGGGCCCCAGATGTCTCTTGGGCGAGATAATCTTGGCAATGTGCTGGCATACAAACCACTGTTTGTGTTGCAATACGCTAAGCTGTTTAGCCAGCTCTTTAATGTTGGTGCAGTTTTACGTCCTCATTTAATTGCTATTTCTCTCTTAGCCAACAATAATCCAATGGCAATAACTTTTCGAACCCCCTTCGGAAAATTAACCACATATCCCAACATTGCCACCTCGGGGGTGGGTGCAATTTCCAACTCCACCATTTCCCCTAATGTTTGAAAAACCGTTGCCCAAAAGGTTTTAATTTTACCACAGTTCCAGGAGAGGTGTGCAAAGTCAGAGTGTGGGGCCCCGCATTTCAAGCAGCAGTGGGGTCTGTCTGAGTCAATCTTATGTGTAGTCTCGGGGGTAATGTAAATTCTTCGCAGAAATTTGAAATGTATCAGTTTGTGACGGCTGTTCAGGGAGATTTCTTTAGTCTGCATACAGCAAGCAACCCATTGGTCATCTAAAATAGGATGGCCCAGATCAACCTCCCAGGTCACCCGTATTTTGGCATCGTCAATGGGAATTATGTCCGCACATGCTCTGTACAGCCTGGAGGTAAGATGTTCCCCCCAGCGCTCTCAATAACCGTGGTGAGTGGGGCGAACGGTTCAGGTTCCAATGGAAATCCCGGCATAATCGCCCTCAGCGCCGAATGCACACGGTTGAGGATAAACATCCATAAACGGTGCCTCACTGAATTTATCCTCCTCCGAGATAGAAAAAACCTGCCCCCCAGTGTACACGTCCCCTACTCTTTCTATGTCGTATTTGGACAGAATTCGCTGTACTAGTCTCATATCTGTGATTGGGATCCATTGGTTATTAATAATCGGTAGACCAGGAGAGTATAACACAGGGGAGCCCGTGACTCTAATCAGTTTCTTCCAAGCCCAGCTAGTGGTTGAGACGGTTTGTATGTCTTTCGGGTCACAGGGAATGCCCTGAGGTAGGACAGTGTTGAGAGTCCCGGGCAGGACTAAGTCCGCTTCTGGCCGCAGGTACGGGATTCTGGCGTCCGGGTGGAACCAGGAGTGGGCATAACTGCATTGTGCGACTAAATAATATAACTGAAGGTTTGGAATGCCAAATCCACCTCTACTGTAAGGTAATGTCATCACCTCCCATCAGACCCTAGGCCTCTTGCCCCCCCAGGTCAGTCTAATGAGATGCGTCCGCAATGTAAAAAAAAAACGATTCGGAAGCGGAATGGGGATATTGTTAAACAAGCACAAAAATTTGGGGAGTACTATCATCTTTATCAAAGCCACGCGGCCTGCAATCGAGAGGGGGAGCCGCAGCCATTTTTCCACCTGCGATTCGAGCTTGTGCACAGCCTGGCCGTAGTTCAATTGAATTATTTGGGTGGTATCTAAGTGAATATGAATTCCAAGATATTTGATCGAGTCATCACACCACTCAAGTGGGAACTCACATTCCCATTTTTTAGTGCTTGCGGTCAGGGTAAATATCACTGACTTGTGCCAGTTAATCCAGAGGCCCGAGAATCGACCAAATCGGATAATTTCCCTTATCAGGGGATCTAGGTTTGCCATCAGGTCCCGGACATACAGTATAACGTCATCCGCGTATAAAGATACTAGGAGGGGTCCCGTGTTAAACTGAAGCACTCTCTGCAGGTGTCGCTCCTGGAAGTGCCTGACAAGTAAGTCCATTGCAAGTATAAATAGTAGTGGTGATAAGGGGCAGCCCTGCCTGGTGCCCCGTGACAGAGCGAATGATCGGGACAATGTGCCATTGAGTCGTATCCTGGCAGTCGGGCCACTGTATAGAAGAGCTGTAACATCAATGAACCCTCTGGGCATACCCAACCTGCGCATTACTGATAGAAAAAAGGGCTATTCCATGGAGTCAAATGCTTTCTCCGTGTCCAGAAGGACTGCTGCAGCTGGGACCTCTGGATTGATTCTGTGCAATACCGCAAACAGGGTTCTTAAATTTAAGGAGGTGGACCTGTGGGGCACAAACCCAGACTGGACAGGGGAAATTATTCTGAGAGTGGGTCCTTCGATGCCAATCTCATGGAGGCGCCTGATGCGAATGGGATATGTGTCCATGTTAAATGCTGCAGAGGGGTCCAGGAGAATGAGGGCTGCCATGTCTCCTCTGTCAAGGATCAAGCGGATGTCGTCATTGGGGGCGATAAGTGCTCCAGCTCCTTTAATGGTCTTCAAGAATCCCTATTCAGAAGTAAGCATGTAATCAGTCAGTATTACTCTTTTACAGAAAGCATGTAGCAGGAGTCCCTCGCCGTGCTAATTTCAAATTGGAAGCCTGTTTTTGAGGAGAAATAGTATTAGCGTAGCTTGTAGGCAATGTGTTAGGCTTGTGTTGTGAGCAAACCTGCCGACACATGGCAACATTGTTATTGGAATTACAGTGCACTTCTAATTTGTACATTGTGGCCTGGCTAAAACTTGCTAAGGCTTCGATATCCTTTGACATAAATCCTGTCAAAATGTCCATTGAGTGTTGTCATCAGTGTTGGGCAAAAATAGAGGCTACAACCATTAGCTCAAGTCAAAGTTTGGGTAAAGAAGGACAAAAATATTCTATTTGGTACAGGGCAGATGATCTCCTATAAGGGGTAATAATGTAAATTACTGTGAAGCAATGAAGGAGCCTCTCGGTTTCAGGCGGGGTAGTTAGGGGCCTGTCTCACAGCGTGTGGTTCTGTGCAGGACTATGGATTTCTCTGTTAAAGGGTCTATTAAATGAAGGGGTTCTCTTTAGGGATTAACTCATCGATTATTTCTTCAACAATAACCACGTAATCTTATGGGGCAGGCCAAATTATTCAGGCAAGAGTGATTAAATCAGGTAATATGGAACACATCCTTTCACATCAGGGTAACAAACATTCAAATCTTCGCTTATGGAAAGTTCTAGATTATCAATAAACCTATCCTGAGGAAACGTAATTAAACCTAAACCACCAATCCAAGGAAGAGGCGTAAACACTAAATCGATAAGAGGGGAGAGTACATACAAATCGCATCACGCAAAATAGTACACTTGAATGTAAAAAGAGTCAAACTATTATGAAACAATATACATATAGGGCCTCATTTATGAGGGATTGCCGTAGGGCAGCGCAGCAGGCCTTCCTGCTGCGCTGCCCTACGACAAAAGAAAATGGCAGGAATGTGCTGTATTTATCAGATACTGTGCATTCCTGTCCTTTTCCCCTGCGCCGGCGCACAATGGGCTGACGTGCGCCAGTGCGGGCACCTTTGCACCATGGTGCAAGGGTGCCTGCGTTGCGGGGATGATTATTTTTGTGTAGGAAAGGACACCTTCCTGCACAAAAACAATCACAAGAGTCTTTCTCCTCTTTCTATGTGTGCTACAAAGTAACAATGTATCTTCTCTCAGCCGCAGCAGACCTTGATTTGGATTTGCCCTTTAGGTCGTTTTCCTGCATGCTTTGGAGCAACCGCTGTATATAAATACTATATGTATATTGTTTCTTAATACAATTTGACTCTTTTTGCATTCAAGTGTACTGTTTTGTGTGATGTGATTTGTCTGTACTCTTCCCTCTTATCAATATAGTGTTTACCCCTCTCCCTTAGATTGGTGGTTTAGGTTTAATTACGTTTCCTCAAGATAGGCTTATTGATTAAGCCTGTCCACAACATCCGTGAGGACCATCTGGTGCATGTATTATAATTCTCTATATGTAGAAGCATGCCTGTTTCTGTTTGTGCATTGTTATGGGTGACTCAATGTATTGTACAATTTATATTGTAGTTGTATTTACATAGTGCTTTTTATTCAAGACGAGGCCCGAAAGCGTATGGGAAGAGTAGCACTATACTCCATGGGAGTGCTACGCCTGAAGGACTGTGTGTCTGTGATGGGGCCTACCTATGTAGTGTTTTGGCATTGTACCTGAGGACCAGAGTTGTGTTTGGATCGTGATTTGTCTCTGCTTTTAGTTGTGAGGCTGAAACAAAAGTCATTGAGGTTTAGGATGCTTATGCATTAATGCTTGTGAATGGATGGGTAAAAGACTGCATTTTTGGCTATATGAGAAGTGATTTCACATTGTGTGTATGGCAGAGAAAGTGCAGCAAATATTCCTCCAAGCGTGAGGCTGCGCATATACGATAGATAGATAGATAGATAGATAGATATCTCAAAATAATACCCTTCCATGCCTAGAGTGCCACATCAATTATGCAAAAAAAGAGCAGGGAACCCTGGGTAATTGAACACAAAACAAACCCCTATTTCATGCACCTTGCATAAACAACTACTAGGCCCATGCCAGCTGTCAACTCCAGTTTACAGGAAAACTATTGACCAATCAACTTTTGGTTATAAAAACATGCCATGTCTTCAATCTAAATTGAGAAAACAACATGTGTGATGTAAAGGACTACGAGACACCTCAAGTTAGCAACCACCAGATGTCTGTTGGTTAGCAAATCCAGCCGGCCGAGCTTCCTGTCTCTTACTCATATGCATGCAGGGACGTGTGACTGGGAGTTCTGATGTATACATTTCTGTACCTATCCCTACTGCTGGTTGTGATAGGTCCCTGGAGGTGGAGTATTAATCTCCACCCATACGGTCTTGTGACCATTCAAGTAAAAATATACCCAAGGGAGTGTTTAACATATTTTAATAATACTGCCTGGTTAAAACAAAAAGTACATGCTCTGACCAGTATGTTATGAATGGCTGATATGTTTCATTGCCTGGTGATTTTATAATTTTTTCAGGGCTGGAGGACCAAGAATTCACCAATTCATTCACCACACCTGTGTAAAAATAGAAATAAAGAACATGGGAAAAGGAAATCTCAGTGATAATTATAAGGGCCATAAAAGGTGATTATGAACAAAACAATGTGATTGACAGCAAAAATTGAGGCACTGGTAATGTATGTAAACGTCCACCAGGTGAACACCTAAAAAGCTAGTGGGGGTTGCTACTTAACGGGGTGGAGTGGGATGAAAAAAAAAATCACTTACCTGTAAGCCGGCTGCCGCCTCTGGTCCTCTGTGGTCGACTCCAGAAGTAGGAAGCACACAGGCTCCCAGACTCCCCTAGCCAATCATGACGCTGCTATCACCAGCATGACAGCAGCGTCGCAATTGGTCTGGGCGTTGTGGTTTGGCGCTCAGACAGGGCCTGGGAGCCTGTGCATGTTCTCCACCCAGGCTGGGCAATACTGCCGGGTGGAGAACATGCTAAGTGCAAATGACTGTTTGGCCGGCCCAAGACGGGTGCCAAACTGTCATGTGCACTTAAGAGAGTGCCCACCACTCCTCCCCCTGCCCTGTGACAGCACAGCCCCGCCACGCACCTAAAATTTAAACCAGCTGAGCCAGGACAGTAAAATAAAATGATAATAACATTGCATTATTATCATTTTATTTTTCCATTTTGAGCTGCTCACAGAGCAGTGGGACAACACTCCTCCGCCTTAGTGGCAGAGCCGCCGCTGCTAAAAGCGGACAATTTGTGTGCTTCACTCAGTTTGCCAGTGGTTTCAAAGCTCGTATTTCACAGAGAAGAGGTCTTATTATTTCCTGAAATTCACAATGCCTCGCAGAACAAATAAAACATTAAACACACCATTTCATCTTTCTTTTAGTGCTGGTAAAGAAAGGCGAAATGCATTAAAAATTATAGTGCTTCTCTTGCAATATTATTCAGACCACCTGGCAAGCTCACCCTTGCAGGCCCATCCTTGATGCAAGCATCTGCCAGTCAATCCTCCCGAGTATGTAAAAATAAATATTGTAAGCACAGAATCTGGACAGCAAAAAGTTACACTTTTCTTTTTTTGTATATGTATTGTTAAACCTACGGCATAGTATCTTTTTTTTTTTAAATAATTTTTTTATTAGTGCATACATATATAGCCAAAGAAAAATATACAGTGATTAGAAACTTTAAAGCATAACACATGGCATCAAAATATATCAATTATAATTTACAACAATATAAAAGAAAAAGGAGCAGCAGTAAAAATTATGCACATTTTAATGATTTTACAACCCTCCCCCCACCCCTTCGTTCCTTGACCCCACCCTTCCCTCCCCCCAGGGGTTGGACAAAAAACAAAATCAAAATCAAAATCAATTGGCCTAATACTTCTCAAGCCAAGACGACAGCGGAGCCCACATTTTTAGACCTTTGGATCGGGCCCTCAACCCCCTTTTCGAGTAGATAGCTTTCTCAAAATAATAGTTTGCCAATAAGCGGGACAGCCATTGCTGAAAGCCAGGAGGAGTTGAATCCAGCCAGGCAGAAGCTAGGCAAAGACGTAATATAGCCATGCCGATAAACACAAGGTACTCGCCAGGCTTCCCTTGTAATTGCGTATCAACCCCAAGACCAATCAGAGATGATGATAGAAAAACATCAATCCCAATTACTTCCTTAAAAAATTTAGAGATTTCGTGTTTTATATTCCTCAAGGCACTGCATGCATTAAACATGTGATTTAGGTCAGCCTGAGATAGTGAACAGCGAGGACAATGAGTTCCTTTCCCTGTTGCCCATTTAGCTATTTTTTTTGGAGTATAATAGAGTGAAAAACATGATTTGAAGTATTGAGCCTGAAGTCGAGCCGGGATTAAAATTTTCTGAGCTAATTCCAACGAGTGAAAGAATAGATCTTCCTGCATTCCTACATTCTGTCTTCCATTTCCCTGCTCTAATCTCCAAATCATCAGGCAATAAAGCATTAAAGAAGGAGTAAACTTCACTGATAGAAAGCGTAGCATTTTTCCTTAATCTATCTATCATAACATTTTTATCAAAGCCAGAAGGGCCTCCCCTTTTTGCTTAAAAATCCCGGACTTGCAAATATTTGTAAAAGTCCCTCTGATCTAAGTTATATGTAGCCTTGAGGCTATCAAAGCTAGCTATATCTGACAAAGAATATAAATCACCCAGTTTAGATAAGCCAGCTTCACACCATCTTTTAGCGACAGAATCTCTAAAAATTTCCGGTAGATTGGGGTTATTAGAAATCGGGGTGTAGTAATTTAATCGTCCCATCCCTAATAATTTCCGTACTTGCCTCATAACTCTATGTCCACCAATTAGTGATTTAAAGCGTACTTTTTATAATGACTATCATTCAGAAATTTCCAGAGCCAGCCCCATGCATCCTTGCCCATTATAAGTTCTATAGGTGATGGTATTTCATTAGCTGTGCTATCTCTCGGTTTTTCGGAAATAAGAGTTAGATTACATAGCAGGGTAGTGACCCAATAGTATAATCGGATATTAGGTAAAGCCAAACCTCCCCTTTCTCTTGGAAGAGATAGAAATTTGTATGATCTTCTGGGTTTTTCATATGCCCAGATAAAACTCGAAAATAGATCTTCGATTTGCTTTAAACATATAGTGGAAAATTCTAAAGGAATTGCCCTTAACATATACAAAAATTTAGGGAAAATATCATTTTAATTATATTACATCTACCAATAATTGATAGATGTAGATTGTGTATTCTCGTTAATTCAATTTTGGTTTTACCAATCAATGGGTTGACATTGCAGTTAACGATTGTGTCCATATTAACCAGGACATCAATTCCAAGATATGTTGCCTTCTCTACCTGTCTGCTAGTATCGATCATGTTAACATTTTTACAAAGAATCTGAGTTTTAGTGGTATTAAGAGAGTACCCCGAAACTTGCCCAAATCTTGCTGCTTCCCCTTCGATCTCTAATATTGCTATATCGGGGTCAGGTTTAATAATAGCAATATCATCGGCGTACGCCAAAATTTTTGTTTCCCATCCCTGGGATTCAACGGGTCTAATAATCCTATTGGTCTCGAGGAGCCGTAAAAATGGATCGTTATATAAAGCAAACAGCAGCGGGGAGCTTGGACAGCCCTGACGCGTGCCCCTAGTAATTTCAAAAGAATCTGTAAACGCGCCATTTATAAAAAGTTTTGCACTAGGTTGAAAATACAGCATCTTAAAGGCCTGTACCAGCCCCTCGCTGACTCCGACCCTCGACAGGGTCTCCCAAAGGAAAGCCCAGGAAACCCTGTCAAAGGCCTTCTCGGCATCTAGCAATATAAGTGCTATTGGTTTTCCTGTAATGGCAGCAGCATCAAATAATGAGATGACTCTTCTTATATGATCAGTTGTGCCACGTCCCGGTATAAAGCCATGCTGTCGGGGAGAGACAACCTTGTGGATGACCGTAGCTAAGCGTAGGGCGAGAATCTTAGAAAATATCTTGTTATCAGCGTTGATTAACGTAATGGGGCGATAAGAGCCGGGGTCTCGTGGTGTTTTATTTTTCTTAAGAAAGACTATAATTTTAGCCTGCGTCCAGGACTGAGGCGGCTTGCCCCTCTAAAAACATGTAAAAATAAGTGAAGCATCAACTCTTTTAACTGTGGGGCAAATTTCTTGTAGAACTCTAAGGGTATATTGTCTAATCCAGTGGCTTTACCACTCGAGAGACTACTAATACATAGCAAGATATCCACCCATTGAGGAGGTTCCTCAAGATGCTGTTGATCCTCCTGAGAAAAGTGTGCCGCTGGAGCCTGATTAATATAAAAAATTGCATCGCCCGGATTATCGGGAATGTCCTCATGATATAAATTTTGGTAAAATGAAAAGAATACCTTGCGTATACGCTCCGGGTCAGAGGTACTTCCTCCTGCAGGGTCATTAATTTCAGCTATCATATTTTGAGTCATTCTCTGTCTGGCCCGGGTCGCAAGATGGTGCCCAACCTGTTCGCTACACTCATAAGCCTTCTCGCGCCAAACCGCTAATCTGTCTGCCGCTCTTTTAGTTATTACCTCTAATATTTTTGCCTTGGCAACCATTACTTTGTTACAAGCTTCTAACGTGTCTCTTCCAGCCTGGATTGAATCAATCAGGCCTTCCTCTGCAGCTGCTAAGTCGTTCTGCATAGCCTTAAGAATGTGTCGCTTTCCCTTGTTCAAAGCTAACGAAAAGCTAAGTGTCTCACCCCGGACTCCAGCTTTCAATGCATCCCAGACTATCTCCACTCCAGTACTCCCTATATTCTCCATAACAAACTGAGGAATCCACTTCTTCATATGAGCACAGTACTCATCATTCAAAAGTAGGGAGCGTTCAAAACTCCACTTAGACACTGGAATATTACATGACCCGAACCCCTTAAGTTCTAACACTAACGGATTATGGTCGGCCAATATGCGCGGAGCCTTCTGGATTGAACAAGCATGCATAATAATATGTGATGCAAAGAAAAATCTAATCTGGTATGTTTCTTGTGTGGAAAAGAAAAAAGGTGAAGCCAGGGTCCGTAGGATGCCGCAAGTTCCAAATATCAACGAGTGCTTGTTCCCGACACAGAGTTCTTAAGGCCTCAAAAACCTTGGGCTTGCGACCATTATATACCCAATAATTGTCGAGTGCGATATTCTGGTTAGAAGGTAAATTTATATTAAAATCCCCGCAGATAATTATGGGTAGCGGCCAGGTAGCTAATTCATTATTTATGTAGTTGAAGACAGTAGGGTCATCTAGAATACTCCCATAAACAGCACAGATTGTTATTGGAGCCCCATTATCCCTATTCAGTAATTACCCATCTCCCATTCTGATCAGCTATTGTTCTAGTAAACCGATTAGAGTGATTAGCTGACAATATTGCAACCCCCCGTGTCCTTGAATTTTGAGTCGTAGCCCCAACCAGGGTATATCCAAGAGTATCTAACAAGTGCGATTGAGCCCTTTCGATATGTGTCTCCTGCATACATATCACATCAGCTTTTAACAATCGTAAGCCCATCGCAGTATTCCTCCGTTTCTTCACATCATTAAGGCCGCAAATGTTAATTGTTGCTATACGTAAATTATACATTGAAGAATAGGTTTTTAAAAAAAATAAAGAAGGCCAAACCGCATAAGACAGAACCCCAAAGTGCCAACCCCTTCCCCCCCTTACCCCTAAACCTACCCCTCTCCCAACCTTCCCCCCTCCCACCACCTCCCAATGAGGTTACCTGGCTCAAGGTCAGCCAGGGTGAAGGCATCTGAGCAGTAGTGGCCCCAACCGCCCCTCCCCGGTCAGTAATTCTCCATCGTGACAACCCTGTCTAACACGTAATTTCCCTAAGTATCAAGTGAGCTACCAATTACCGTAACATAATACTAGGACTATTAAGAAAGCTCTTTCTACATTCTACATTCAAAGCTCAAACTTGAGTCGTTAGTACCATCCTATTACTTTTCTGAAATCTCAGATAGAAATGCTTGTGCCTGAACTTCAGAAGTGAAGCTTCGCGTGGAGCCCTTATAAATGACCTTTAAGCGGGCAGGGTTCTGGAGAAAAACCGTGGCACCAAGTTGTTGAAATGGGATAAAAAGTTGTCTCATCCTCCATCTGCGTTCCACTGTGGCGTGTGCAAAGTCAGGCCGTGTTAAAAAGATAATGCCATTGAATTCTTTCTTGTTAGTTGGCCGTGCTAGGTCATAAAGAAGCTGCCGCAAAAGGAAATTCCCCAAAAATATTAGCATAGCTCGAGGGTATTGAGGGACGGAGTTAGAGCGTTTAGATGGTGTTAGGGGAAAGCGATGTACTCGCTGGATTTCCTTGTCCCAATCCCAAGAGTGTAAATCCGGAAAAGCTCCCTTAAAGAGTGTAACCATAAAGGTCTTGGGATCGTTCCCCTCTGCTCCTTCCGGAATGCCAAGAACGCGTAAGTTATTGCGCCGTAATCTGTTCTCTTGATCCTCAACTTTAAGCATAAGATCTTTCACAATCCCCTCATGCTCGTCTCCTTGCGATTGCAGAGTGGCCACATCCTTCTCAAGGTTTTCAGTCCGTATTTCCACTGAAGCCATTCTGTCCGCAATCTCATCACACGTCTTGCCCACTTTTCTTACTGTCCCTTGAAGTTTCTGCGTGGCTTGGCGTGCTCTCCTACTATCTTGCTTGACCTCCTCCTGAAAACTCTTGATGGAATACAGCAGATCAGCCAATGTAGGTTCCTTCTCGAGAGCAGCTGACGCGCAATCTGCGCCACCCGGTGAGTTGTAGAGCTCCTTTGAACGCTTTGTTAGTTCAGTCGGGACTGACAGTTGAGATGCAGAATAATCCCACTTCAGGTCCATCATGCTACCCTCTTCTGGGGTCCTACGATCCTTATTGTGACTGGATTTCCTCCGCAGGTTTTTCTTCTTTGTAGTAGTTCTTGCGGAAAGCTCTGAGTCTGTACCACTGTTCCAATTGTCGCTCCCTCCTTCACTTGAGTTTGCCACACTTTCTATTGACTCATCAGTCAATGAGTAAAATTTATCCATGTTGTCAGGCGTTCTCGGCGGAGGATCTTGGCTTTCCTCTTTGTCAGTTACGTTTTCACAACAGACTATCAAAGTATCAGTTCTCTCAGCTATGGAGTTGCTAGGTGTTTGCTTAAGGCTACTCTCTTCCTGAGCCATTCCAGAGCTAATAGCCGGAGTAGATTGGAAAATAGGGGTGATAATCTCCTGTTCCAGCTCAGGGGGAACTTCAACCGCACTATCCCCATCTTGAGTACCATCGATTACAGCCAAAGTCCCCGCCATCACCTTGGGCACTTTCCCATCATTTGGAGGGAAAATATTTGATATAAGCGGTTGACCAGTTTGCACTTTCGATAGAGATGATCCTACATCAGAAACTCTGTGGATCTTTACTTGTATATTTTTACCCCGTTTTAAAGCCCTTTCAGCCTTTTCCAGGGAGTCAGCTCTTTCAGATGGCTCTTTATTTTTTACCCCCCCGTGTATCCGGGCGTCTCTGGCGAGGCTCAAGGTTTGTCAGAGTAGATTGCTCATTCCCTACCAGGCCTGGCAACATTCTTTTGCTTTTCACAGCTTTCAACCCCCGCCCTTTCATCCTTACTTGTATCTCGGCTACGTGCGCGAAACAATGTATCCGCTGTCCTCTGGATACTTTCCGGCGCTTGACTGCAGTTCCCCTCAGAGTCGGGAGATTTCTGAAGTTTCGAAGGATCACCGAAAATGACACTGTGGAGCACGTCAGGGTTAACATCCGCCGCAGGAAAGCGGTACTCGACGATGCAGGAGCGGGGGGGGGGGTGGAAGCCGAGGCCGGAGCCGCAAACGGAAAGGGAAAATGCCTTGGCGCTGTACACCGCGAGGTTTGCTCTTCTAAGCCAGCAATCGCCACCACACAATGCAGGTACTGTAACGGCTCCATACAACGCTTTTTCCTTGTAATCGTACATCTATTTACTGCATACTTTTAGCGTGAAATCAGGGTTTTAGTCCATAATCCAAGGTCAGACCGGCGGAGCAAGCGGCGGCGGCAGCTACTCGGACGCCATCTTGCCTCGTTCAAACCTACGGCATAGTATCAATGTACTGCAAAACAAAAGCACATGTTAGAATTCATGTTTTTTCTTTAAAATGTGTTTTGCATTTCAAATTTGATTAATAATAATGCACATAGTTACATAAAGCACATTTTATATATTAGCACATTATCCTCCACAAAAACACATATTTATCGGACCATTGACAGATATATAGGCGGTATGCGTGAACAAGGCCTGCGTTTGGTCCATTTCTCATGATTGAATAAATCTCTTTTTTTTCCCGCTTGCTCCTGGATTGTACGTGTCTTACTGCAGAGCAGTGATAGTTTGAAGAATGCATGCAGGTATGTCGGGCCAATCCACTTGCAGCACCGCTCCATGGCAGGAGCAAAGGTTAAAGAAACGTTGTATTTAGGCGAGACATTCAGTGACAACATAACGTTTTAAACATACAAAACCACTGAACTTCCCCAGTCATAGTCTCTCTGGTAACTATAACTGGTGCCCTAAGCTAACTATTCCTCGCGGCCCCACCTAGCACAGGTTTCTTATCAATAATTTCATTGCACAAATTACAGTGATATTATCAATGATGTCATAGAAGATGTGATGAGTGATGTAATATGTGGGGTAAATAGCAGTGCATGGTGAGGGCATGAGTTATAGTTACCAGAGATAACTATAACTGGTGAATTTCAGTGGTTTTGTCTCAACTAACTATAAAATTACTTTAACCTATGATTTTTTCAGTGAATTTCTAGGTTTTTTTAACGTAAAGTAAATTTTGTTACTGTACGTAAAGTCAACCCCCCACGGTACATGGCCTTTGGCCATGTGCAGCAGGGGCTGACCACAGTGCTGTTTTGCAACCAGGCCCTGTGTCCAACCCCCCCCCGCTGGCAGCCAATCTCCCTGAGCTTATAAATTAGGGAGGGGGCACCATGGCCCCCTTCCCCAAGCCTTATTAGGCCCCGGGGACCCCATTCCCCTTGGCCGCATGACATTAAAAAGGGAAGGAGGGTTGCGTGGCCCCCTCCTGAGCCATTATAGCCCTCCCCGAGCCATTATAGGCCCCAGGGACCACATCCACAGGGCTGAACGCCATTCAAAAGAAGCGAAGGGCCACACATACCCCTCCCTGAGCCTTATCAGGCCCCAGGCACCCCAACCCCTAGGGCCACATGTCATTAAAAAGTGGAGGGGGCCCTGCAGCCCCCTCCCTGAGTCTTAACAGGTCCCACGGAACCCATCTCCCAGGTCAAATAAACATAGTAAAGGGGGGGTGCACAGCCCCCCTCCTACAGCCTATTGTGGGCCCGGGGACCCCCCAGCCGGCTCTCTGCATGGTGCGGGAGCTGGCATTGCTCCCGCCCGGAGTTAGCGGCCGTTTATGCTTGCTCCCTCCAGGCAGGAATAGAAGTCTGCTCCCACCCTGCAGGAGCATGTTTAAATCTCTCACCGGCTGGTAGCAGACATGCCTTCCCTGCCCCTGCTGCTGCAAGCTGGTGCAAGCAGGGAAAGCACGTTTGCTCCCGCCCGGCAGGAGAATTTGAAAATGTTCCTGCCGCATGGCAAACAATTGTTTCCTTGCTTGCATTGATGCGGGTAGGGAAATGACTGTGTCCTGGGAGTGGGCTCCCGAGAGAAGGTAACTGTGCCGGCTCCGGGGCCCTTAGAGGCTCAGTGAGGGGAGCTACGCGCGCCCTCCCCTTTTTTAACATATTGTCCCTGGGGGATTGGGTCCCCAGACCCTTTTTAGGCTCAGGGAGGGGGGGCCCACCTGGGGCACATATTGGGGGCCGCCAGGGCCCCCGCGGCCCCAGCTGGCTCCCCGGATGATGCGGGAGCCGGCATTGCTCCTGCCTGCAGGAAGCAATATGTTTGTGTTTCCCTGCCCACATCAGTATGGGCAAGGAAATGGATCACAAGTCTGCTCCCCGCCTGCAGGACCATTTCTAAAGCTCCCACTGGCTGTGAAAAAACATTGTGCTGTGCCCCTAAAAAGTACTTTACGCCCCGGGTATGGGGTCCTAGAGCCAAAAGCAGCTCAAGGAGGGGGGGCCGCGTGTCCCCCTCCCCTTAAAAAATACTTTGCGCTCCTGAGGAGAGGGTTCCCATGCCGAAAATGGCTTGGAGAGGGGAGCCACGCACCCACTCTCTTTAAATGTACCCGGCCCTGGGGAATGGGGTCTTTGGGGCCCTAAATGGGCTAGGGAGGGGGGCCCTACTCACTCCCCCTCCCCATATATATAATAAAATGGCAGCCACCATTTTTTTTATGTGATCCAGCGGAAGTCCCTCTGGATCCCTCCTCAAAGTGCCTAGGGGGGGCAGGGTATCCCTACCCTGCCTCCTTATATCATTTTTTTTAACTTCAGGACCAAGGACTAAGTCCCTGATTCCTGTATGGCTGCCTGCAAAATTGTTCTCATTTTGCTGGCAGACAATGAGAGTGCTCACTCCTGTGGGAGCGAATTGGCCAAAGGGAAAAAAGCTCACTGGGCCAATCAGAACACTCTATTTTTAAAATGGCACTCCCGCGAGACTCTCGCGAGTCTCTTGCAGACCCAACCGTCTAGATATACAAATATTTTTAAACCTTGATTTCTCAAAAACTACCGAACATATATTACACCAAAACAAGCACAATCTGTGACCAAGATCTAGGTTCCTGCCAAATTTTAAAGCGCAAAAAACAATTATATAGTCCATATCCAATAAAGATGTTCTTCAGACTTTCTCTTTTTATTCCATTTCCAGTAGATTAAAAACGAAGTCAAAATGTATGACTTTTCACACAGTACAGCCGACGCGTTTCGTCCTCACTACAAGTCCCACAAATCTAGTGTGCTCATTTGAGCAGCCCAATTGGAGGGCAGTGACTATTTAAATTGAGGGCGTGTCAGCGCCAGTGTTAATCTGTCGAGCCTCTGAAGAAAGTGCGATCTGCACTGAAACGCGTCAGGCAAAATTGACATGATTGCTGTAATCTCACATCGACATGCAGCTCTTGTTCTTACCTATTAAAAGGCTTTTAGCTTCCAGATGTCGAGTGCGTCTTTGTCCTGGGCGGCATTCTTGGAGCTTTTATATATATATATATATTCACTGAAAAAAAACAAAGGTTACAGGGACGTTATAGTTATGAAATAGAATTTTAAAAAACATAGAAATTCATTAAAAAAACAACGTTTACAAGGACGTTATGGCTAGGTCCAGATTTTACACACATAAAACCATAGAAATTCAGCAGTTTTAGTTATAGTTACCTCAAGTAACTATACCTCGTGCCCTAAGGTCACTATAACTCACAGCCGCACCATGCACAGTTTTCTCATCAATAATTTTACTGCAAATGTTGCAGTAATATTATCAAAGATGTCATAGAAGATGTGATGAGTGATGTAATTTGTGGGGTAATTAGCAGTGCATGGTGAGTGCGCAAGTTATGGTTACTTTAGGGCACAAGTTATAGTTACTTGAGTTGACTATAACTGCCAAATTTCTATGGTTTTGTGTGTGTGTAATATCTGAACCTAACTATAACGTCCCTGTAACCTCTAGTTTTTAGTGAATTTCTAAGATTTTTTAATGCTATTTTCTAACTATAACATCCCTGTTACCTTTGTTTTTTAGTGAATTTCTAAGGTTTTTAAAATTTTATTTCCCAACTATAACGTCCCTGTAACCTGGGTTCTGTGGGTCTTTGAGTGGGTGTGTGAGTAGATGTATGAGTGTGGTTCTGCATGTGGCTTTCTGGCTCTCTGAGTGGGGGGATTGAGTGGGTTTCTGGACTCTGAGTGGGTGTGTGAGTGACTGTATGGGTATGTGAAAGTTTGTGTGGGTGTGTAAGTGGGTGTGTGACTGGCTGTGTGGGTCTGTGATTTGGTATGTGGGTGGTTTTGTGTGAGTGGCTGTTTTAGATGTGTGAGTAAGTAGTTATATGGATGTGTGAGTGGCTGTATGGGTGTGTGAGTGGTGTTCTGGATCCCTGGGTGTTTGAGTGGCTGTATGGATGTGAGTGGATGTGTTAGTGGTTGTGTGGGTGTGTAAGGGTGTGTGTGTGTGAGTGGATCTATGAGGGGGATGTATTTTATTTTTAATTGGGATCTGGATCCGCAGATCCATTGTGGATTCACACAGGGGGGGTGGCACCGAGTGCTGCATGGATCAGCAGATCCTCACGCACCCCCAAAAACCTTTTTGTCGACAATGTATTTTCCATGAAGGGTCCCTCATAGACTCCTCCATCAGTACCTCTATCCTGACCCCTTATATCAGGGGTCTTCAAAGGGGGTCAGGCCCCCCTACGGGGGCTTCAAGTGATCCCAGGAGGGGCGCCAGTCTCTGGCCAAAAGCAGCATTATGCTGATAACAGTGCATTTTTTTCAGTGGAAAAAAATAAGCAGTAGTAAGCCGCTCTGTAATGAGCCATCACTAACATCTTTGGTTATTTTTATCCTGCCTGGGAGAAGGTGTCAAATGGGAAGGGACTCCAAATATTCTTTAAAACCTCCACCCCATTTCTAATAATCAGATTGTGGATACTTTTACACATTAGTAAGGCCAGCCTGACCAGAATAGTATGTTTGGCAATCATGTATTTGATTGCATTTTTAAAACGGTAACAGAACTTAACTGCAATGTTTAAATAAGTCTAGACATATTTAAACATTGGCAGTTTAATAGAATTGTGAAAAGTTTTGAGGGGGGGCAATGATTTTTGTTTCCACTCTGGGGGGCACTGTATTAAAAAGTTTGAAGACCACTGCCTTATATACTATTTTCACTTTATTCCTCCCCTCCCCGGGAACCCCACCCCTCCCCCCTACCCGGGAATATATATATAGTAGATAGTTATAGTTAGGACCTCGTTTCTATTCAAAAAACGTTTTTTGTTTTCCCAATAACTTCGGCGTCGTTTGATGAATCTTCGCAAAATTTTCAAAACTAGTGTGGCGCTCTCTCTGGTCAGCTCCTCTCTTGAAAGTTTCGGGGTGATTCGTCAAGCGTGGGCCGATAAAAAAGAGGGGTCCCAAAACGCGTTTTCCCCATGTAATTTTCCATAGGAAACTTTAGACAAAGCTACAGCCCGAACTGCTGAACGGAATTACACCAAATTTGGCAAAAAGGTAGGTCTTGGTTCAGAAAGAGCCCTTTTTGTTAGATGGTGTAAATCCGTTTAGTAGTTCCTGAGAAATTTAAAAAAGAAAAAGTTTTGATATCTGAGCACCGAGGAGGGTTAGCGAACCCTCCCGAGCACAAGCTCAATTCTGATTGGCTGCCAACACTCCAAACCAGGAAGTGTTGGCAGCCATCTTGTGACTCGGTAACCGAGTCACAAGAAAAAGGGGAAAAAAGGTTGAAAAACAAGAAAAGGGGGCAGGGTAGAAACATCCTGACCCCCTAGGCCTGCTCAGGGGGTTCCACAAGGACCCCCAGGGCCCAAAAAAACATTAAAAAAAAACAAAAAACAGCAGAATTTGCGTTGGCGTCGCAAATCCCGCCGAAAATGTAAAAAAAATGAAGCGCGGGCTCCCGCGCTTCATTTTAATGAGGCCCCCGGTGGGCCAGGTCCCGGGGGCAATGCCACAAAAAAATAGCAGGGGCCCTCAGGGGCCCCCGCAGCGCCGGGGACCGCCACCTCCCCGGGGCTATGCAAATTATATACGGGAGGGCACACGGCCCTCCCGCAGCCCCGGGGACCACCACCTCCCCGGGGCTTGTTTTTTAATCTGTGGGGGGGCCTCCCAGGCCCCCCCAAGCCCAGGGCACTGCCACCCCTGGGGCTTTTCTTAAATATGCGCGGGGGCACACGGCCCCCCCGCTGCCCCGGGGACCGCCACCTCCCCGGGGCTTGTACCAAAAAAAAAAAAAATAGTGTGGGGGGGCCTCACGGACCCCCCCCCCAAGCCCTGGGGACTGCCACCTCCCCGGGGCTTTGCACTCGTAGGAAGGGGGGCCGCGCGGCCCCCCTCCTGGAGCCCTTGATGGCCCTGGGGACCGCCACCCCCAAGGGCCGGCTCCTGCAGTGTCCCGGGGTGCCCACCCCCGGGACATTGGCATTTGCTAAGGCTCCCGCCCTGTCATAGCAAACTGCTTTGCTTCATTGAAGCGAGAGCAGGGAAACCTGCTTGCGCTTCAATAAAGCAAAGCAGGATTGCTTTTCCACAAGGGGAGCTGCATGTCAGCAGCTCCCCTTGTGGAAAAGCAATGCCAGCTCCCGCAGGAGGCGTGGAGCCAGCGGGACTTGTTGTTTCAGGCCCGCCCCCTCGCTGCACCACTGTGCAAACACGCCCCCTAGCGCGTTGTAAGTTGGGGGATTAAGTCCCCTTCAATCCTGAGGGTCCCTGGGGGCCAACTAACCCACCAGGTACCTCCAGCAACCGCCACAGAGCTGCGTTGCAGAGTGGTGTAAAAAGGGGCGTGGCCTCAGACCACCTCTCTGCAACGTAGCTCTGTGGCGCTTACTAGAGGTACCTGGTGGGCTAGTTGGCCTCCAGGGACCCTCAGGATTCAAGGGGACTTAATCCCCCAACTTAGAACGCGCCAGGGGGCGTGTTTGCACAGTGGTGCAGGGAGGGGGCGGGGCCTGACATAACAACTGTGCAAACGCGCCCCCTGGCGCGTTGTAAATTGGGGGATTAAGTCCCCTTCAATCCTGAGGGTCCCTGGGGGCCAACTAGCCCACCAGGTACCTCCAGTAAGCACCACAGAGCTGCGTTGCAGAGAGGTGGTTCGAGGCCACGCCCCTTTTTACACCTCTCTGCAACGCAGCTCTGTGGCACTTACTGGAGGTACCTGGTGGGCTAGTTGGCCCCAGGGACCCTCAGGATTCAAGGGGACTCAATCCCCAACTTACAACGCACCAGGGGCGCGTTTGCACAGTGGTTCAGGGAGGGGGCGGGGCCTGATATAAGAAGTGTGCAAACACGCCCCTGGCGCGTTGTAAATTGGGGGGATTAAGTCCCCTTCAATCCTGAAGGTCACTGGGGGCCAACTAGCCCACCAGGTACCTCCAGTAAGTGCCACAGAGCTGCGTTGCAGAGAGGTGGTCCGAGGCCTTGTCCCTTTTTACACCACTCTGCAAACGTGGCTTCTGGTGCACTGCTGGTGGGGCGATGAGGTCCTCTTGTGTCCTGAGCACCTCAGGACACAAGTAGACTTCATCCTCCGAGCACAGTGGTGCAGGTAGGGGGCGGGGCCTGATATAACAAGTTAGCAATCCTGCTGTGTGGGACTTACTGGAGGTAATAAAAGGGATAGTTGGCCCCCAAGGTTGACGTTGGGGGCTAACTACCCCTCCTGTTACCTCCAGTAAATCCCACACAGTGAGATTGCTAAAAGGTGTTTGGAGGCCACGCTCACCTTTATCCACCACTTTCTGGGAACTGTGGTTCGCCGATGCGGGCGGCAGTTAGTTTCTCCCAATCAACTCGGCTCAGCTGGACTGAAGCGATTAACGCGAGAGCGAGTGAACAATATAAAAGCCGGTTGGAGGCAAACCTCTGTTGATGAGTGGCATTTGATAAAGGCATACACGCCGAAACGCGTCATGCCAATTGCTTTAATAAAGGAACTCTCCTGCAATCCCTGCTGTGTCCTTCCGGTTCCTTCTGGTTAAGAAATCTCTTTTGTGATGTTTTGCATGCTAGCCCTTGGCATGCTTGGGGGACCCGTCCATCAAGAGTCTGTAACAACATGGGCTAAGTTTGTGAAATGCTCCAAGGTATTGGAATGATTCCAGACCGCCGCATCCAAGGAAAGCAAGGCACCGCTGCAGCCGCAGTCCGTGATTCACGGGGAGGCTTGATCACGGCATCGTAGTCTCAGGGCATGCTGGACTTGGGCTATGCGGCTGGACGTTGGGGACAAAGGAGGAAGCTTTTATTTTAGCTGCAGCACTGTGTTTGCACCAACAGGAACTTTTAAACGCTCTTTCTGTTTTCATCTTCCAGCCCTCACTACGGGATGAAACCGAGGGAAGATACTTACCCAGCAAGCGAGTGAAGTGCTTTCTGGGAACTGTGGTTCGCCGATGCGGGCGGCAGTTAGTTTCTCCCAATCAACTCGGCTCAGCTGGACTGTAGCGATTAACGCGAGAGAGAGTGAACAATATAAAAGCCGGTTGGAGGCAAACCTCTGTTGATGAGTGGCATTTGATAAAGGCATACACGCCAAAACGCGTCATGCCAATTGCTTTAATAAAGGAACTCTCCTGCAATCCCCGCTGTGTCCCTCCGGTTCCTTCTGGTGAAGAAATCTCTTTTGTGATGTTTTGCATGCTAGCCCTTGGCATGCTTGGGGGACCCGTCCATCACGAGTCTGTAACAACATGGGCTAAGTTTGTGAAATGCTCCAAGGTATTGGAATGATTCCAGACCGCCGCATCCAAGGAAAGAAAGGCACCGCTGCAGCCGCAGTCCGTGATTCACGGGGAGGCTTGATCATGGCATCGTACCCTCAGGGCATGCTGGAATTGGGCTATGCGGCTGGACGTTGGGGACAAAGGAGGAAGCTTTTATTTTAGCTGTAGCACTGTGTTTGCACCAATAGGAACTTTTAAACGCTCTTTCTGTTTTCATCTTCCAGCCCTCACTACGGGATGAAACCGAGGGAAGATACTTACCCAGCAAGCGAGTGAAGTGCTTTCTGGGAACTGTGGTTCACCGATGCGGGCGGCAGTTAGTTTCTCCCAATCAACTCGGCTCAGCTGGACTGTAGCGATTAACGCGAGAGCGAGTGAACAATATAAAAGCTGGTTGGAGGCAAACCTCTGTTGATGAGTGGCATTTGATAAAGGCATACACGCCGAAACGCGTCATGCCAATTGCTTTAATAAAGGAACTCTCCTGCAATCCCCGCTGTGTCCCTCCGGTTCCTTCTGGTGAAGAAATCTCTTTTGTGATGTTTTGCATGCTAGCCCTTGGCATGCTTGGGGGACCCATCCATCAAGAGTCTGGAACAACATGGGCTAAGTTTGTGAAATGCTCCAAGGTATTGGAATGATTCCAGACCGCCGTATCCAAGGAAAGCAAGGCCCCGCTGCAGCCGCAATCCGTGATTCACAGGGAGGCTTGATCATGGCATCGTAGTCTCAGGGCATGCTGGACTTGGGCTATGCGGCTGGACGTTGGGGACAAAGGAGGAAGCTTTTATTTTAGCTGCAGCACTGTATTTGCACCAATAGGAACTTTTAAACGCTCTTTCTGTTTTCATCTTCCAGCCCTCACTACGGGATGAAACCGAGGGAAGATACTTACCCAGCAAGCGAGTGAAGTGCTTTCTGGGAACTGTGGTTCACCGATGCAGGCGGCAGTTAGTTTCTCCCAATCAACTCGGCTCAGCTGGACTGTAGCGATTAACGCGAGAGCGAGTGAACAATATAAAAGCCGATTGGAGGCAAACCTCTGTTGATGAGTGGCATTTGATAAAGGCATACACGCCAAAATGCGTCATGCCAATTGCTTTAATAAAGGAACTCTCCTGCAATCCCCGCTGTGTCCCTCCAGTTCCTTCTGGTGGAGAAATCTCTTTTGTGATGTTTTGCATGCTAGCCCTTGGCATGCTTGGGGGACCCGTCCATCAAGAGTCTGTAACAACATGGGCTAAGTTTGTGAAATGCTCCAAGGTATTGGAATGATTCCAGACCGCCGCATCCAAGGAAAGCAAGGCACCGCTGCAGCCGCAGTCCGTGATTCACGGGGAGGCTTGATCATGGCATCGTAGTCTCAGGGCATGCTGGACTTGGGCTATGCGGCTGGACGTTGGGGACAAAGGAGGAAGCTGTTATTTTAGCTGCAGCACTGTGTTTGCACCAATAGGAACTTTTAAACGCTCTTTCTGTTTTCATCTTCCAGCCCTCACTACGGGATGAAACCGAGGGAAGATACTTACCCAGCAAGCGAGTGAAGTGCTTTCTGGGAACTGTGGTTCACCGATGCGGGTGGCGGTTAGTTTCTCCCAATCAACTCGGCTCAGCTGGAGTGTAGCGATTAACGCGAGAGCGAGTGAACAATATAAAAGCCGGTTGGAGGCAAACCTCTGTTGATGAGTGGCATTTGATAAAGGCATACACGCCGAAACGCGTCATGCCAATTGCTTTAATAAAGGAACTCTCCTGCAATCCCCGCTGTGTGTCTCCGGTTCCTTCTGGTAAAGAAATCTCTTTTGTTATATATATATATATATATATATATATATATATATATATATATATATATATATTTCCAAAGTTTGTCCAAAGAACGAAAGCGCACACCACTGCGGACCACTTTTCCAAGTTTCATTTATTTGCAGGAGCAAGAACTGGCCCATAATGTTCAGAATTTCACATCGCCTTACGCGTTTCGAGCCTCCTGGCTCTTGATCACAGGCATTTCAGGCATCGCGGAACATCAACAAAAAACGGCAATTTTATATCCCTCCAGTGGGATGACACAGGTGAGTTCATTTTGTGCTGTTGTACTCTGACATTTGTAGTGCTGTTTGAAGTTCTAACCCTCCAGTGGGTTTGTTCCGCTTTGCCGATTTCCATAATTAATAATAAACCCTCCAGTGGGCTTCTGACATTACAAACCAGTATATTTGAGGATCCGCTGTGACCGCATTGAGGCAGCGAACAGTTCTGTGCCTCAGCGGCTCCATATTGACATTCCAATGGGGGTGCAGCTTTCACGGCGGGACAGACGTATTACGTGTTTCCAAAGTTTGTCCAAAGAACGAAAGCGCACACCACTGCGGACCACTTTTCCAAGTTTCATTTATTTGCAGGAGCAAGAACTGGCCCATAATGTTCCGAATTTCACATCGCCTTACGCGTTTCGAGCCTCCTAACTCTTGATCACAGGCATTTCAGGCATTGCGGAACATCAACAAAAATGGCAATTTTATATCCCTCCAGTGGGATGACACAGGTGAGTTCATTTTATGCCGTTGTACTCTGGGATTCGTAGTGCTGTTTGAAGTTCCAACCCTCCAGTGGGTTTGTTCCGCTTTGCCGATTTCCATAATTAATAATAAACCCTCCAGTGGGCTTCTGACATTACAAACCAGTATATTTGAGGGTCCGCTGTGACCACATTGAAGCAGTGAACAGTTCTGTGCCTCAGCGGCTCCATATTGACATTCCAATGGGGGTGCAGCTTTCACGGCGGGACAGACGTATTACGTGTTTCCAAAGTTTGTCCAAAGAACGAAAGCGCACACCACTGCGGACCACTTTTCCAAGTTTCATTTATTTGCAGGAGCAAGAACTGGCCCATAATGTTCAGAATTTCACATCGCCTTACGCGTTTCGAGCCTCCTGGTTCTTGATCACAGGCATCGCTGGAACATCAACAAAAAACGGCAATTTTATATCCCTCCAGTGGGATGACACAGGTGAGTTAATTTTACGCCGTTGTACTCTGGGATTCGTAGTGCTGTTTGAAGTTCCAACCCTCGAGTGGGTTTGTTTCGCTTTGCCGATTTCCATAATTAATAATAAACCCTCCAGTGGGCTTCTGACATTACAAACCAGTTATATTTGAGGGTCCGCTGTGACCGAATTGAGGCAGCGAACAGTTCTGTGCCTCAGCGGCTCCATATTGACATTCCAATGACGGCGGTGCAGCATCACGGCGGGACAGCCGTATTACACGTTTCCAAAGTTTGTCCAAAGAACGAAAGCACACACCACTGCGGACCACCTTTCTAAGTTTCATTTATTTGCAGGAGCAAGAACTGGCCCATAATGTTCAGAATTTCACATCGCCTTACGCGTTTTGAGCCTCCTGGCTCTTGATCACAGGCATTTCAGGCATTGCGGAACATCAACAAAAAAACTGCAATTTTATATCCCTCCAGTGGGATGACACAGGTGAGTTCATTTTACGCCGTTGTACTCTGGGATTCGTAGTGCTGTTTGAAGTTCCAACCCTCCAGTGGGTTTGTTCCGCTTTGCCGATTTCCATAATTAATAATAAATCCTCCAGTGGGCTTCTGACATTACAAACCAGTATATTTGAGGGTCCGCTGTGACCGCATTGAGGCAGCGAACAGTTCTGTGCCTCAGCGGCTCCAAGTTGACATTCCAATGGCGGTGCAGCTTTCACGGCGGGACAGCCGTATTACGTGTTTCCAAAGTTTGTCCAAAGAACGAAAGGGCACACCACTGCGGACCACTTTTCCAAGTTTCATTTATTTGCAGGAGCAAGAACTGGCCCATAATGTTCAGAATTTCACATCGCCTTACGCGTTTCGAGCCTCCTGGCTCTTGATCACAGGCATTTCAGGCATCGCGGAACATCAACAAAAAACGGCAATTTTATATCCCTCCAGTGGGATGACACAGGTGAGTTAATTTTACGCCGTTGTACTCTGGGATTCGTAGTGCTGTTTGAAGTTCCAACCCTCCAGTGAGTTTGTTCCGCTTTGCCGATTTCCATAATTAATAATAAACCCTCCAGTGGGCTTCTGACATTACAAACCAGTATATTTGAGGGTCCGCTGTGACCACATTGAAGCAGCGAACAGTTCTGTGCCTCAGCGGCTCCATATTGACATTCCAATGGCGGTGCAGCTTTCACGGCGGGACAGCCGTATTACGTGTTTCCAAAGTTTGTCCAAAGAACAAAAGCGCACACCACTGCGGACCACTTTTCCAAGTTTCATTTATTTGCAGGAGCAAGAACTGGCCCCGAATGTTCAGAATTTCACATTGCCTTACATGTTTCGAGCCTCCTGGCTCTTGATCACAGGCATTTCAGGCATCGCGGAACATCAACAAAAAACGACAATTTTATATCACTCCAGTGGGATGACACAGGTGAGTTCATTTTACGCCGTTGTACTCTGGGATTCGTAGTGCTGTTTGAAGTTCCAACCCTCCAGTGGGTTTGTTCCGCTTTGCCGATTTCCATAATTAATAATAAACCCTCCAGTGGGCTTCTGACATTTCAAACCAGTATATTTGAGGGTCCGCTGTGACCGCATTGAGGCAGCGAACAGTTCTGTGCCTCAGCGGCTCCATATTGACATTCCAATGACGGCGGTGCAGCTTTCACGGCGGGACAGCCGTATTACGTGTTTCCAAAGTTTGTCCAAAGAACGAAAGCGCACACCACTGCGGACCACCTTTCCAAGTTTCATTTATTTGCAGTAGCAAGAACTGGCCCATAATGTTCAGAATTTCACATCGCCTTACGCGTTTCGAGCCTCCTGGCTCTTGATCACAGGCATTTCAGGCATTGCGGAACATCAACGAAAAACTGCAATTTTATATCCCTCCAGTGGGATGACACAGGTGAGTTCATTTTATGCCGTTGTACTCTGGGATTCGTAGTGCTGTTTGAAGTTCCAACCCTCCAGTGGGTTTGTTCCGCTTTGCCAATTTCCATTATTAATAATAAACCCTCCAGTGGGCTTCTGACATTACAAACCAGTATATTTGAGGATCCGCTGTGACCGCATTGAGGCAGCGAACAGTTCTGTGCCTCAGCGGCTCCATATTAACATTCCAATGGCGGTGCAGCTTTCACGGCGGGACAGCCGTATTACGTGTTTCCAAAGCTTGTCCAAAGAGCGAAAGCGCACACCACTGCGGACCACTTTTCCAAGTTTCATTTATTTGCAGGAGCAAGAACTGGCCCATAATGTTCAGAATTTCACATCGCCTTACGCGTTTCGAGCCTCCTGGCTCTTGATCACAGGCATTTCAGGCATCGCGGAACATCAACAAAAAACTGCAATTTTATATCCCTCCAGTGGGATGACACAGGTGAGCTCATTTTACGCCGTTGTACTCTGGGATTCGTAGTGCTGTTTGAAGTTCCAACCCTCCAGTGGGTTTGTTTCGCTTTGCCGATTTCCATAATTAATAATAAACCCTCCAGTGGGCTTCTGACATTACAAACCAGTATATTTGAGGATCCGCTGTGACCGCATTGAGGCAGCGAACAGTTCTGTGCCTCAGCGGCTCCATATTGACATTCCAATGGCGGTGCAGCTTTCACGGCGGGACAGCCGTATTACGTGTTTCCAAAGTTTGTCCAAAGAACGAAAGCGCACACCACTGCGGACCACTTTTCCAAGTTTCATTTATTTGCAGGAGCAAGAACTGGCCCATAATGTTCAGAATTTCATATCGCCTTACGCGTTTCGAGCCTCCTGGTTCTTGATCACAGGCATCAGGCATCGGAACATCAACAAAAAACGGCAATTTTATATCCCTCCAGTGGGATGACACAGGTGAGTTCATTTTACGCCGTTGTACTCTGGGATTCGTAGTGGTGTTTGAAGTTCCAACCCTCCAGTGGGTTTGTTCCGCTTTGCCGATTTCCATAATTAATAATAAACCCTCCAGTGGGCTTCTGACATTACAAACCAGTATATTTGAGGATCCGCTGTGACCGCATTGAGGCAGCGAACAGTTCTGTGCCTCAGCAGCTCCATATTGACATTCCAATGACGGCGTTGCAGCTTTCACGGCGGGACAGCCGTATTACGCGTTTCCAAAGTTTGTCCAAAGAACGAAAGCGCACACCACTGTGGACCACTTTTCCAAGTTTCATTTATTTGCAGGAGCAAGAACTGGCCCATAATGTTCAGAATTTCACATCACCTTACGCGTTTCGAGCCTCCTGGCTCTTGATCACAGGCATTTCAGGCATTGCGGAACATCAACAAAAAATGGCAATTTTATATCCCTCCAGTGGGATGATACAGGTGAGTTCATTTTATGCCGTTGTACTCTGGGATTCGTATTGCTGTTTGAAGTTCCAACCCTCCAGTGGGTTTGTTCCGCTTTGCCGATTTCCAAAATTAATAATAAATCCTCCAGTGGGCTTCTGACATTACAAACCAGTATATTTGAGGGTCCGCTGTGACCGCATTGAGGCAGCGAACAGTTCTGTGCCTCAGCGGCTCCATATTGACATTCCAATGGCGGTGCAGCTTTCACGGCGGGACAGCCGTATTACGTGTTTCCAAAGTTTGTCCAAAGAACGAAAGAGCACACCACTGCGGACCACTTTTCCAAGTTTCAATTATTTGCAGGAGCAAGAACTGGCCCCGAATGTTCAGAATTTCACATTGCCTTACACGTTTCGAGCCTCCTGGCTCTTGATCACAGGCATTTCAGGCATCGCGGAACATCAACAAAAAACGACAATTTTATATCACTCCAGTGGGATGACACAGGGGAGTTCATTTTACGCCGTTGTACTCTGGGATTCGTAGTGCTGTTTGAAGTTCCAACCCTCCAGTGGGTTTGTTCCGCTTTGCCGATTTCCATAATTAATAATAAACCCTCCAGTGGGCTTCTGACATTACAAACCAGTATATTTGAGGGTCCGCTGTGACCGCATTGAGGCAGCGAACAGTTCTGTGCCTCAGCGGCTCCATATTGACATTCCAATGACGGCGGTGCAGCTTTCACGGCGGGACAGCCGTATTACGTGTTTCCAAAGTTTGTCCAAAGAACGAAAGCGCACACCACTGCGGACCACCTTTCCAAGTTTCATTTATTTGCAGTAGCAAGAACTGGCCCCGAATGTTCAGAATTTCACATCGCCTTACGCGTTTCGAGCCTCCTGGCTCTTGATCACAGGCATTTCAGGCATTGCGGAACATCAACAAAAACTGCAATTTTATATCCCTCCAGTGGGATGACACAGGTGAGTTCATTTTAATCCGTTGTACTCTGGGATTCGTAGTGCTGTTTGAAGTTCCAACCCTCCAGTGGGTTTGTTCCGCTTTGCCAATTTCCATTATTAATAATAAACCCTCCAGTGGGCTTCTGACATTACAAACCAGTATATTTGAGGATCCGCTGTGACCGCATTGAGGCAGCGAACAGTTCTGTGCCTCAGCGGCTCCATATTGACATTCCAATGGCGGTGCAGCTTTCACGGCGGGACAGCTGTATTACGTGTTTCCAAAGTTTGTCCAAAGAGCGAAAGCGCACACCACTGCGGACCACTTTTCCAAGTTTCATTTATTTGCAGGAGCAAGAACTAGCCCATAATGTTCAGAATTTCACATCGCCTTACGCGTTTCGAGCCTCCTGGCTCTTGATCACAGGCATTTCAGGCATCGCGGAACATCAACAAAAAACTGCAATTTTATATCCCTCCAGTGGGATGACACAGGTGAGTTCATTTTACGCCGTTGTACTCTGGGATTCGTAGTGCTGTTTGAAGTTCCAACCCTCCAGTGGGTTTGTTTCGCTTTGCCGATTTCCATAATTAATAATAAACCCTCCAGTGGGCTTCTGACATTACAAACCAGTATATTTGAGGATCCGCTGTGACCGCATTGAGGCAGCGAACAGTTCTGTGCCTCAGCGGCTCCATATTGACATTCCAATGGCGGTGCAGCTTTCACGGCGGGACAGCCGTATTACGTGTTTCCAAAGTTTGTCCAAAGAACGAAAGCGCACACCACTGCGGACCACTTTTCCAAGTTTCATTTATTTGCAGGAGCAAGAACTGGCCCATAATGTTCAGAATTTCACATCGCCTTACGCGTTTCGAGCCTCCTGGTTCTTGATCACAGGCATCGCGGAACATCAACAAAAACGGCAATTTTATATCCCTCCAGTGGGATGACACAGGTGAGTTAATTTTACGCCGTTGTACTCTGGGATTCGTAGTGCTGTTTGAAGTTCCAACCCTCCAGTGGGTTTGTTTCGCTTTGCCGATTTCCATAATTAATAATAAACCCTCCAGTGGGCTTCTGACATTACAAACCAGTTATATTTGAGGGTCCGCTGTGACCGAATTGAGGCAGCGAACAGTTCTGTGCCTCAGCGGCTCCATATTGACATTCCAATGACGGCGGTGCAGCATTCACGGCGGGACAGCCGTATTACGCGTTTCCAAAGTTTGTCCAAAGAACGAAAGCACACACCACTGCGGACCACCTTTCTAAGTTTCATTTATTTGCAGGAGCAAGAACTGGCCCATAATGTTCAGAATTTCACATTGCCTTACATGTTTCGAGCCTCCTGGCTCTTGATCACAGGCATTTCAGGCATCGCGGAACATCAACAAAAAACGACAATTTTATATCACTCCAGTGGGATGACACAGGTGAGTTCATTTTACGCCGTTGTACTCTGGGATTCGTAGTGCTGTTTGAAGTTCCAACCCTCCAGTGGGTTTGTTCCGCTTTGCCGATTTCCATAATTAATAATAAACCCTCCAGTGGGCTTCTGACATTTCAAACCAGTATATTTGAGGGTCCGCTGTGACCGCATTGAGGCAGCGAACAGTTCTGTGCCTCAGCGGCTCCATATTGACATTCCAATGACGGCGGTGCAGCTTTCACGGCGGGACAGCCGTATTACGTGTTTCCAAAGTTTGTCCAAAGAACGAAAGCGCACACCACTGCGGACCACCTTTCCAAGTTTCATTTATTTGCAGTAGCAAGAACTGGCCCATAATGTTCAGAATTTCACATCGCCTTACGCGTTTCGAGCCTCCTGGCTCTTGATCACAGGCATTTCAGGCATTGCGGAACATCAACGAAAAACTGCAATTTTATATCCCTCCAGTGGGATGACACAGGTGAGTTCATTTTATGCCGTTGTACTCTGGGATTCGTAGTGCTGTTTGAAGTTCCAACCCTCCAGTGGGTTTGTTCCGCTTTGCCAATTTCCATTATTAATAATAAACCCTCCAGTGGGCTTCTGACATTACAAACCAGTATATTTGAGGATCCGCTGTGACCGCATTGAGGCAGCGAACAGTTCTGTGCCTCAGCGGCTCCATATTAACATTCCAATGGCGGTGCAGCTTTCACGGCGGGACAGCCGTATTACGTGTTTCCAAAGCTTGTCCAAAGAGCGAAAGCGCACACCACTGCGGACCACTTTTCCAAGTTTCATTTATTTGCAGGAGCAAGAACTGGCCCATAATGTTCAGAATTTCACATCGCCTTACGCGTTTCGAGCCTCCTGGCTCTTGATCACAGGCATTTCAGGCATCGCGGAACATCAACAAAAAACTGCAATTTTATATCCCTCCAGTGGGATGACACAGGTGAGCTCATTTTACGCTGTTGTACTCTGGGATTCGTAGTGCTGTTTGAAGTTCCAACCCTCCAGTGGGTTTGTTTCGCTTTGCCGATTTCCATAATTAATAATAAACCCTCCAGTGGGCTTCTGACATTACAAACCAGTATATTTGAGGATCCGCTGTGACCGCATTGAGGCAGCGAACAGTTCTGTGCCTCAGCGGCTCCATATTGACATTCCAATGGCGGTGCAGCTTTCACGGCGGGACAGCCGTATTACGTGTTTCCAAAGTTTGTCCAAAGAACGAAAGCGCACACCACTGCGGACCACTTTTCCAAGTTTCATTTATTTGCAGGAGCAAGAACTGGCGCATAATGTTCAGAATTTCATATCGCCTTACGCGTTTCGAGCCTCCTGGTTCTTGATCACAGGCATCGCGGAACATCAACAAAAAACGGCAATTTTATATCCCTCCAGTGGGATGACACAGGTGAGTTAATTTTACGCCGTTGTACTCTGGGATTCGTAGTGCTGTTTGAAGTTCCAACCCTCGAGTGGGTTTGTTTCGCTTTGCCGATTTCCATAATTAATAATAAACCCTCCAGTGGGCTTCTGACATTACAAACCAGTATATTTGAGGATCCGCTGTGACCGCATTGAGGCAGCGAACAGTTCTGTGCCTCAGCGGCTCCATATTGACATTCCAATGGCGGTGCAGCTTTCACGGCGGGACAGCCGTATTACGTGTTTCCAAACTTTGTCCAAAGAGCGAAAGCGCACACCTCTGCGGACCACTTTTCCAAGTTTCATTTATTTGCAGGAGCAAGAACTGGCCCATAATGTTCAGAATTTCACATCGCCTTACGCGTTTCGAGCCTCCTGGCTCTTGATCACAGGCATTTCAGGCATCGCGGAACATCAACAAAAAACGGCAATTTTATATCCCTCCAGTGGGATGACACAGGTGAGTTCATTTTACGCCGTTGTACTCTGGGATTCGTAGTGGTGTTTGAAGTTCCAACCCTCCAGTGGGTTTGTTCCGCTTTGCCGATTTCCAAAATTAATAATAAATCCTCCAGTGGGCTTCTGACATTACAAACCAGTATATTTGAGGGTCCGCTGTGACCGCATTGAGGCAGCGAACAGTTCTGTGCCTCAGCGGCTCCATATTGACATTCCAATGGCGGTGCAGCTTTCACGGCGGGACAGCCGTATTACGTGTTTCCAAAGTTTGTCCAAAGAACGAAAGCGCACACCACTGCGGACCACTTTTCCAAGTTTCATTTATTTGCAGGAGCAAGAACTGGCCCCGAATGTTCAGAATTTCACATTGCCTTACACGTTTCGAGCCTCCTGGCTCTTGATCACAGGCATTTCAGGCATCGCGGAACATCAACAAAAAACTGCAATTTTATATCCCTCCAGTGGGATGACACAGGTGAGTTCATTTTATGCCGTTGTACTCTGGGATTCGTAGTGCTGTTTGAAGTTCCAACCCTCCAGTGGGTTTGTTCCGCTTTGCCAATTTCCATTATTAATAATAAACCCTCCAGTGGGCTTCTGACATTACAAACCAGTATATTTGAGGATCCGCTGTGACCGCATTGAGGCAGCGAACAGTTCTGTGCCTCAGCGGCTCCATATTAACATTCCAATGGCGGTTCAGCTTTCACGGCGGGACAGCCGTATTACGTGTTTCCAAAGCTTGTCCAAAGAGCGAAAGCGCACACCACTGCGGACCACTTTTCCAAGTTTCATTTATTTGCAGGAGCAAGAACTGGCCCATAATGTTCAGAATTTCACATCGCCTTACGCGTTTCGAGCCTCCTGGCTCTTGATCACAGGCATTTCAGGCATCGCGGAACATCAACAAAAAACTGCAATTTTATATCCCTCCAGTGGGATGACACAGGTGAGCTCATTTTACGCCGTTGTACTCTGGGATTCGTAGTGCTGTTTGAAGTTCCAACCCTCCAGTGGGTTTGTTTCGCTTTGCCGATTTCCATAATTAATAATAAACCCTCCAGTGGGCTTCTGACATTACAAACCAGTATATTTGAGGATCCGCTGTGACCGCATTGAGGCAGCGAACAGTTCTGTGCCTCAGCGGCTCCATATTGACATTCCAATGGCGGTGCAGCTTTCACGGCGGGACAGCCGTATTACGTGTTTCCAAAGTTTGTCCAAAGAACGAAAGCGCACACCACTGCGGACCACTTTTCCAAGTTTCATTTATTTGCAGGAGCAAGAACTGGCCCATAATGTTCAGAATTTCATATCGCCTTACGCGTTTCGAGCCTCCTGGTTCTTGATCACAGGCATTGCGGAACATCAACAAAAAATGGCAATTTTATATCCCTCCAGTGGGATGACACAGGTGAGTTAATTTTACGCCGTTGTACTCTGGGATTCGTGGTGCTGTTTGAAGTTCCAACCCTCGAGTGGGTTTGTTTCGCTTTGCCGATTTCCATAATTAATAATAAACCCTCCAGTGGGCTTCTGACATTACAAACCAGTATATTTGAGGATCCGCTGTGACCGCATTGAGGCAGCGAACAGTTCTGTGCCTCAGCGGCTCCATATTGACATTCCAATGGCGGTGCAGCTTTCACGGCGGGACAGCCGTATTACGTGTTTCCAAACTTTGTCCAAAGAGCGAAAGCGCACACCTCTGCGGACCACTTTTCCAAGTTTCATTTATTTGCAGGAGCAAGAACTGGCCCATAATGTTCAGAATTTCACATCGCCTTACGCGTTTCGAGCCTCCTGGCTCTTGATCACAGGCATTTCAGGCATCGCGGAACATCAACAAAAAACGGCAATTTTATATCCCTCCAGTGGGATGACACAGTTGAGTTCATTTTACGCCGTTGTACTCTGGGATTCGTAGTGGTGTTTGAAGTTCCAACCCTCCAGTGGGTTTGTTCCGCTTTGCCGATTTCCAAAATTAATAATAAATCCTCCAGTGGGCTTCTGACATTACAAACCAGTATATTTGAGGGTCCGCTGTGACCGCATTGAGGCAGCGAACAGTTCTGTGCCTCAGCGGCTCCATATTGACATTCCAATGGCGGTGCAGCTTTCACGGCGGGACAGCCGTATTACGTGTTTCCAAAGTTTGTCCAAAGAACGAAAGCGCACACCACTGCGGACCACTTTTCCAAGTTTCATTTATTTGCAGGAGCAAGAACTGGCCCCGAATGTTCAGAATTTCACATTGCCTTACACGTTTCGAGCCTCCTGGCTCTTGATCACAGGCATTTCAGGCATCGCGGAACATCAACAAAAAACGACAATTTTATATCACTCCAGTGGGATGACACAGGTGAGTTCATTTTACGCCGTTGTACTCTGGGATTCGTAGTGCTGTTTGAAGTTCCAACCCTCCAGTGGGTTTGTTCCGCTTTGCCGATTTCCATAATTAATAATAAACCCTCCAGTGGGCTTCTGACATTACAAACCAGTATATTTGAGGGTCCGCTGTGACCGCATTGAGACAGCGAACAGTTCTGTGCCTCAGCGGCTCCATATTGACATTCCAATGACGGCGGTTCAGCTTTCACGGCGGGACAGCCGTATTACGTGTTTCCAAATTTTGTCCAAAGAACGAAAGCGCACAACACTGCGGACCACCTTTCCAAGTTTCATTTATTTGCAGTAGCAAGAACTGGCCCATAATGTTCAGAATTTCACATCGCCTTACGCGTTTCGAGCCTCCTGGCTCTTGATCACAGGCATTTCAGGCATCGCGGAACATCAACAAAAAACTGCAATTTTATATCCCTCCAGTGGGATGACACAGGGGAGTTCATTTTACGCCGTTGTACTCTGGGATTCGTAGTGCTGTTTGAAGTTCCAACCCTCCAGTGGGTTTGTTTCGCTTTGCCGATTTCCATAATTAATAATAAACCCTCCAGTGGGCTTCTGACATTACAAACCAGTATATTTGAGGATCCGCTGTGACCGCATTGAGGCAGCGAACAGTTCTGTGCCTCAGCGGCTCCATATTGACATTCCAATGGCGGTGCAGCTTTCACGGCGGGACAGCCGTATTACGTGTTTCCAAAGTTTGTCCAAAGAACGAAAGCGCACACCACTGCGGACCACTTTTCCAAGTTTCATTTATTTGCAGGAGCAAGAACTGGCCCATAATGTTCAGAATTTCACATCGCCTTACGCGTTTCGAGCCTCCTGGTTCTTGATCACAGGCATCGCGGAACATCAACAAAAAACGGCAATTTTATATCCCTCCAGTGGGATGACACAGGTGAGTTAATTTTACGCCGTTGTACTCTGGAATTCGTAGTGCTGTTTGAAGTACCAACCCTCGAGTGGGTTTGTTTCGCTTTGCCGATTTCCATAATTAATAATAAACCCTCCAGTGGGCTTCTGACATTACAAACCAGTTATATTTGAGGGTCCGCTGTGACCGAATTGAGGCAGCGAACAGTTCTGTGCCTCAGCGGCTCCATATTGACATTCCAATTACGGCGGTGCAGCTTTCACGGCGGGACAGCCGTATTACGTGTTTCCAAAGTTTGTCCAAAGAACGAAAGCACACACCACTGCGGACCACCTTTCTAAGTTTCATTTATTTGCAGGAGCAAGAACTGGCCCATAATGTTCAGAATTTCACATCGCCTTACGCGTTTCGAGCCTCCTGGCTCTTGATCACAGGCATTTCAGGCATTGCGGAACATCAACAAAAAAACGGCAATTTTATATCCCTCCAGTGGGATGACACAGGTGAGTTCATTTTATGCCGTTGTACTCTGGGATTCGTAGTGCTGTTTGAAGTTCCAACCCTCCAGTGGGTTTGTTCCGCTTTGCCAATTTCCATTATTAATAATAAACCCTCCAGTGGGCTTCTGACATTACAAACCAGTATATTTGAGGATCCGCTGTGACCGCATTGAGGCAGCGAACAGTTCTGTGCCTCAGCGGCTCCATATTGACTTTCCAATGGCGGTGCAGCTTTCACGGCGGGACAGCCGTATTACGTGTTTCCAAAGTTTGTCCAAAGAGCGAAAGCGCACACCACTGCGGACCACTTTTCCAAGTTTCATTTATTTGCAGGAGCAAGAACTGGCCCATAATGTTCAGAATTTCACATCGCCTTACGCGTTTCGAGCCTCCTGGCTCTTGATCACAGGCATTTCAGGCATCGCGGAACATCAACAAAAAACTGCAATTTTATATCCCTCCAGTGGGATGACACAGGTGAGTTCATTTTACGCCGTTGTACTCTGGGATTCGTAGTGCTGTTTGAAGTTCCAACCCTCCAGTGGGTTTGTTTCGCTTTGCCGATTTCCATAATTAATAATAAACCCTCCAGTGGGCTTCTGACATTACAAACCAGTATATTTGAGGATCCGCTGTGACCGCATTGAGGCAGCGAACAGTTCTGTGCCTCAGCGGCTCCATATTGACATTCCAATGGCGGTGCAGCTTTCACGGCGGGACAGCCGTATTACGTGTTTCCAAAGTTTGTCCAAAGAGCGAAAGCGCACACCACTGCGGACCACTTTTCCAAGTTTCATTTATTTGCAGGAGCAAGAACTGGCCCATAATGTTCAGAATTTCACATCGCCTTACGCGTTTCGAGCCTCCTGGCTCTTGATCACAGGCATTTCAGGCATCGCGGAACATCAACAAAAAACGGCAATTTTATATCCCTCCAGTGGGATGACACAGGTGAGTTCATTTTACGCCGTTGTACTCTGGGATTCGTAGTGGTGTTTGAAGTTCCAACCCTCCAGTGGGTTTGTTCCGCTTTGCCGATTTCCATAATTAATAATAAACCCTCCAGTGGGCTTCTGACATTACAAACCAGTATATTTGAGGATCCGCTGTGACCGCATTGAGGCAGAGAACAGTTCTGTGCCTCAGCGGCTCCATATTGGCATTCCAATGGCGGTGCAGCTTTCACGGCGGGACAGCCGTATTACGTGTTTCCAAAGTTTGTCCAAAGAACGAAAGCGCACACCACTGCGGGCCACTTTTCCAAGTTTCATTTATTTGCAGGAGCAAGAACTGGCCCATAATGTTCAGAATTTCACATCGCCTTACATGTTTCGAGCCTCCTGGCTCTTGATCACAGGCATTTCAGGCATCGCGGAACATCAACAAAAAACGACAATTTTATATCACTCCAGTGGGATGACACAGGTGAGTTCATTTTACGCCGTTGTACTCTGGGATTCGTAGTGCTGTTTGAAGTTCCAACCCTCCAGTGGGTTTGTTCCGCTTTGCCGATTTCCATAATTAATAATAAATCCTCCAGTGGGCTTCTGACATTACAAACCAGTATATTTGAGGGTCCGCTGTGACCGCATTGAGGCAGCGAACAGTTCTGTGCCTCAGCGGCTCCATAGTTGACATTCCAATGGCGGTGCAGCTTTCACGGCGGGACAGCCGTATTACGTGTTTCCAAAGTTTGTCCAAAGAACGAAAGCGCACACCACTGCGGACCACTTTTCCAAGTTTCATTTATTTGCAGGAGCAAGAACTGGCCCATAATGTTCAGAATTTCACATCGCCTTACGCGTTTCGAGCCTCCTGGCTCTTGATCACAGGCATTTCAGGCATCGCGGAACATCAACAAAAAACGGCAATTTTATATCCCTCCAGTGGGATGACACAGGTGAGTTAATTTTACGCCGTTGTACTCTGGGATTCGTAGTGCTGTTTGAAGTTCCAACCCTCCAGTGAGTTTGTTCCGCTTTGCCGATTTCCATAATTAATAATAAACCCTCCAGTGGGCTTCTGACATTACAAACCAGTATATTTGAGGGTCCGCTGTGACCACATTGAAGCAGCGAACAGTTCTGTGCCTCAGCGGCTCCATATTGACATTCCAATGGCGGTGCAGCTTTCACGGCGGGACAGCCGTATTACGTGTTTCCAAAGTTTGTCCAAAGAACAAAAGCGCACACCACTGCGGACCACTTTTCCAAGTTTCATTTATTTGCAGGAGCAAGAACTGGCCCCGAATGTTCAGAATTTCACATTGCCTTACATGTTTCGAGCCTCCTGGCTCTTGATCACAGGCATTTCAGGCATCGCGGAACATCAACAAAAAACGACAATTTTATATCACTCCAGTGGGATGACACAGGTGAGTTCATTTTACGCCGTTGTACTCTGGGATTCGTAGTCCTGTTTGAAGTTCCAACCCTCCAGTGGGTTTGTTCCGCTTTGCCGATTTCCATAATTAATAATAAACCCTCCAGTGGGCTTCTGACATTTCAAACCAGTATATTTGAGGGTCCGCTGTGACCGCATTGAGGCAGCGAACAGTTCTGTGCCTCAGCGGCTCCATATTGACATTCCAATGACGGCGGTGCAGCTTTCACGGCGGGACAGCCGTATTACGTGTTTCCAAAGTTTGTCCAAAGAACGAAAGCGCACACCACTGCGGACCACCTTTCCAAGTTTCATTTATTTGCAGTAGCAAGAACTGGCCCATAATGTTCAGAATTTCACATCGCCTTACGCGTTTCGAGCCTCCTGGCTCTTGATCACAGGCATTTCAGGCATTGCGGAACATCAACGAAAAACTGCAATTTTATATCCCTCCAGTGGGATGACACAGGTGAGTTCATTTTATGCCGTTGTACTCTGGGATTCGTAGTGCTGTTTGAAGTTCCAACCCTCCAGTGGGTTTGTTCCGCTTTGCCGATTTCCATAATTAATAATAAACCCTCCAGTGGGCTTCTGACATTACAAACCAGTATATTTGAGGATCCGCTGTGACCGCATTGAGGCAGCGAACAGTTCTGTGCCTCAGCGGCTCCATATTGACATTCCAATGACGGCGGTGCAGCTTTCACGGCGGGACAGCCGTATTACGTGTTTCCAAAGTTTGTCCAAAGAACGAAAGCGCACACCACTGTGGACCACTTTTCCAAGTTTCATTTATTTGCAGGAGCAAGAACTGGCCCATAATGTTCAGAATTTCACATCACCTTACGCGTTTCGAGCCTCCTGGCTCTTGATCACAGGCATTTCAGGCATTGCGGAACATCAACAAAAAATGGCAATTTTATATCCCTCCAGTGGGATGATACAGGTGAGTTCATTTTATGCCGTTGTACTCTGGGATTCGTAGTGCTGTTTGAAGTTCCAACCCTCCAGTGGGTTTGTTCCGCTTTGCCGATTTCCAAAATTAATAATAAATCCTCCAGTGGGCTTCTGACATTACAAACCAGTATATTTGAGGGTCCGCTGTGACCGCATTGAGGCAGCGAACAGTTCTGTGCCTCAGCGGCTCCATATTGACATTCCAATGGCGGTGCAGCTTTCACGGCGGGACAGCCGTATTACGTGTTTCCAAAGTTTGTCCAAAGAACGAAAGCGCACACCACTGCGGACCACTTTTCCAAGTTTCAATTATATGCAGGAGCAAGAACTCGCCCCGAATGTTCAGAATTTCACATTGCCTTACACGTTTCGAGCCTCCTGGCTCTTGATCACAGGCATTTCAGGCATCGCGGAACATCAACAAAAAACGACAATTTTATATCACTCCAGTGGGATGACACAGGTGAGTTCATTTTACGCCGTTGTACTCTGGGATTCGTAGTGCTGTTTGAAGTTCCAACCCTCCAGTGGGTTTGTTCCGCTTTGCCGATTTCCATAATTAATAATAAACCCTCCAGTGGGCTTCTGACATTACAAACCAGTATATTTGAGGGTCCGCTGTGACCGCATTGAGGCAGCGAACAGTTCTGTGCCTCAGCGGCTCCATATTGACATTCCAATGACGGCGGTGCAGCTTTCACGGCGGGACAGCCGTATTACGTGTTTCCAAAGTTTGTCCAAAGAACGAAAGCGCACACCACTGCGGACCACCTTTCCAAGTTTCATTTATTTGCAGTAGCAAGAACTGGCCCCGAATGTTCAGAATTTCACATCGCCTTACGCGTTTCGAGCCTCCTGGCTCTTGATCACAGGCATTTCAGGCATTGCGGAACATCAACAAAAAACTGCAATTTTATATCCCTCCAGTGGGATGACACAGGTGAGTTCATTTTAAGCCGTTGTACTCTGGGATTCGTAGTGCTGTTTGAAGTTCCAACCCTCCAGTGGGTTTGTTCCGCTTTGCCGATTTCCATTATTAATAATAAACCCTCCAGTGGGCTTCTGACATTACAAACCAGTATATTTGAGGATCCGCTGTGACCGCATTGAGGCAGCGAACAGTTCTGTGCCTCAGCGGCTCCATATTGACATTCCAATGGCGGTGCAGCTTTCACGGCGGGACAGCCGTATTACGTGTTTCCAAAGTTTGTCCAAAGAGCGAAAGCGCACACCACTGCGGACCACTTTTCCAAGTTTCATTTATTTGCAGGAGCAAGAACTGGCCCATAATGTTCAGAATTTCACATCGCCTTACGCGTTTCGAGCCTCCTGGCTCTTGATCACAGGCATTTCAGGCATCGCGGAACATCAACAAAAAACTGCAATTTTATATCCCTCCAGTGGGATGACACAGGTGAGTTCATTTTACGCCGTTGTACTCTGGGGTTCGTAGTGCTGTTTGAAGTTCCAACCCTCCAGTGGGTTTGTTTCGCTTTGCCGATTTCCATAATTAATAATAAACCCTCCAGTGGGCTTCTGACATTACAAACCAGTATATTTGAGGATCCGCTGTGACCGCATTGAGGCAGCGAACAGTTCTGTGCCTCAGCGGCTCCATATTGACATTCCAATGGCGGTGCAGCTTTCACGGCGGGACAGCCGTATTACGTGTTTCCAAAGTTTGTCCAAAGAACGAAAGCGCACACCACTGCGGACCACTTTTCCAAGTTTCATTTATTTGCAGGAGCAAGAACTGGCCCATAATGTTCAGAATTTCACATCGCCTTACGCGTTTCGAGCCTCCTGGTTCTTGATCACAGGCATCGCGGAACATCAACAAAAAACGGCAATTTTATATCCCTCCAGTGGGATGACACAGGTGAGTTAATTTTACGCCGTTGTACTCTGGGATTCGTAGTGCTGTTTGAAGTTCCAACCCTCCAGTGGGTTTGTTTCGCTTTGCCGATTTCCATAATTAATAATAAACCCTCCAGTGGGCTTCTGACATTACAAACCAGTTATATTTGAGGGTCCGCTGTGACCGAATTGAGGCAGCGAACAGTTCTGTGCCTCAGCGGCTCCATATTGACATTCCAATGACGGCGGTGCAGCATCACGGCGGGACAGCCGTATTACGCGTTTCCAAAGTTTGTCCAAAGAACGAAAGCACACACCACTGCGGACCACCTTTCTAAGTTTCATTTATTTGCAGGAGCAAGAACTGGCCCATAATGTTCAGAATTTCACATCGCCTTACGCGTTTTGAGCCTCCTGGCTCTTGATCACAGGCATTTCAGGCATTGCGGAACATCAACAAAAAAACTGCAATTTTATATCCCTCCAGTGGGATGACACAGGTGAGTTCATTTTATGCCGTTGTACTCTGGGATTCGTAGTGCTGTTTGAAGTTCCAACCCTCCAGTGGGTTTGTTCCGCTTTGCCAATTTCCATTATTAATAATAAACCCTCCAGTGGGCTTCTGACATTACAAACCAGTATATTTGAGGATCCGCTGTGACCGCATTGAGGCAGCGAACAGTTCTGTGCCTCAGCGGCTCCATATTGACATTCCAATGGCGGTGCAGCTTTCACGGCGGGACAGCCGTATTACGTGTTTCCAAAGTTTGTCCAAAGAGCGAAAGCGCACACCACTGCGGACCACTTTTCCAAGTTTCATTTATTTGCAGGAGCAAGAACTGGCCCCGAATGTTCAGAATTTCACATCGCCTTACGCGTTTCGAGCCTCCTGGCTCTTGATCACAGGCATTTCAGGCATCGCGGAACATCAACAAAAAACGGCAATTTTATATCCCTCCAGTGGGATGACACAGGTGAGTTCATTTTACGCCGTTGTACTCTGGGATTCGTAGTGGTGTTTGAAGTTCCAACCCTCCAGTGGGTTTGTTTCGCTTTGCCGATTTCCATAATTAATAATAAACCCTCCAGTGGGCTTCTGACATTACAAACCAGTATATTTGAGGATCCGCTGTGACCGCATTGAGGCAGAGAACAGTTCTGTGCCTCAGCGGCTCCATATTGGCATTCCAATGGCGGTGCAGCGTTCACGGCGGGACAGCCGTATTACGTGTTTCCAAAGTTTGTCCAAAGAACGAAAGCGCACACCACTGCGGGCCACTTTTCCAAGTTTCATTTATTTGCAGGAGCAAGAACTGGCCCATAATGTTCAGAATTTCACATCGCCTTACGCGTTTCGAGCCTCCTGGCTCTTGATCACAGGCATTTCAGGCATCGCGGAACATCAACAAAAAACGGCAATTTTATATCCCTCCAGTGGGATGACACAGGTGAGTTAATTTTACGCCGTTGTACTCTGGGATTCGTAGTGCTGTTTGAAGTTCCAACCCTCCAGTGGGTTTGTTCCGCTTTGCCGATTTCCATAATTAATAATAAACCCTCCAGTGGGCTTCTGACATTACAAACCAGTATATTTGAGGGTCCGCTGTGACCACATTGAAGCAGCGAACAGTTCTGTGCCTCAGCGGCTCCATATTGACATTCCAATGGCGGTGCAGCTTTCACGGCGGGACAGCCGTATTACGTGTTTCCAAAGTTTGTCCAAAGAACAAAAGCGCACACCACTGCGGACCACTTTTCCAAGTTTCATTTATTTGCAGGAGCAAGAACTGGCCCCGAATGTTCAGAATTTCACATTGCCTTACATGTTTCGAGCCTCCTGGCTCTTGATCACAGGCATTTCAGGCATCGCGGAACATCAACAAAAAACGACAATTTTATATCACTCCAGTGGGATGACACAGGTGAGTTCATTTTACGCCGTTGTACTCTGGGATTCGTAGTGCTGTTTGAAGTTCCAACCCTCCAGTGGGTTTGTTCCGCTTTGCCGATTTCCATAATTAATAATAAACCCTCCAGTGGGCTTCTGACATTTCAAACCAGTATATTTGAGGGTCCGCTGTGACCGCATTGAGGCAGCGAACAGTTCTGTGCCTCAGCGGCTCCATATTGACATTCCAATGACGGCGGTGCAGCTTTCACGGCGGGACAGCCGTATTACGTGTTTCCAAAGTTTGTCCAAAGAACGAAAGCGCACACCACTGCGGACCACCTTTCCAAGTTTCATTTATTTGCAGTAGCAAGAACTGGCCCATAATGTTCAGAATTTCACATCGCCTTACGCGTTTCGAGCCTCCTGGCTCTTGATCACAGGCATTTCAGGCATTGCGGAACATCAACGAAAAACTGCAATTTTATATCCCTCCAGTGGGATGACACAGGTGAGTTCATTTTATGCCGTTGTACTCTGGGATTCGTAGTGCTGTTTGAAGTTCCAACCCTCCAGTGGGTTTGTTCCGCTTTGCCAATTTCCATTATTAATAATAAACCCTCCAGTGGGCTTCTGACATTACAAACCAGTATATTTGAGGATCCGCTGTGACCGCATTGAGGCAGCGAACAGTTCTGTGCCTCAGCGGCTCCATATTAACATTCCAATGGCGGTGCAGCTTTCACGGCGGGACAGCCGTATTACGTGTTTCCAAAGCTTGTCCAAAGAGCGAAAGCGCACACCACTGCGGACCACTTTTCCAAGTTTCATTTATTTGCAGGAGCAAGAACTGGCCCATAATGTTCAGAATTTCACATCGCCTTACGCGTTTCGAGCCTCCTGGCTCTTGATCACAGGCATTTCAGGCATCGCGGAACATCAACAAAAAACTGCAATTTTATATCCCTCCAGTGGGATGACACAGGTGAGTTCATTTTACGCCGTTGTACTCTGGGATTCGTAGTGCTGTTTGAAGTTCCAACCCTCCAGTGGGTTTGTTTCGCTTTGCCGATTTCCATAATTAATAATAAACCCTCCAGTGGGCTTCTGACATTACAAACCAGTATATTTGAGGATCCGCTGTGACCGCATTGAGGCAGCGAACAGTTCTGTGCCTCAGCGGCTCCATATTGACATTCCAATGGCGGTGCAGCTTTCACGGCGGGACAGCCGTATTACGTGTTTCCAAAGTTTGTCCAAAGAACGAAAGCGCACACCACTGCGGACCACTTTTCCAAGTTTCATTTATTTGCAGGAGCAAGAACTGGCCCATAATGTTCAGAATTTCACATCGCCTTACGCGTTTCGAGCCTCCTGGTTCTTGATCACAGGCATTTCAGGCATCGCGGAACATCAACAAAAAACGGCAATTTTATATCCCTCCAGTGGGATGACACAGGTGAGTTAATTTTACGCCGTTGTACTCTGGGATTCGTAGTGCTGTTTGAAGTTCCAACCCTCGAGTGGGTTTGTTTCGCTTTGCCGATTTCCATAATTAATAATAAACCCTCCAGTGGGCTTCTGACATTACAAACCAGTATATTTGAGGATCCGCTGTGACCGCATTGAGGCAGCGAACAGTTCTGTGCCTCAGCGGCTCCATATTGACATTCCAATGGCGGTGCAGCTTTCACGGCGGGACAGCCGTATTACGTGTTTCCAAACTTTGTCCAAAGAGCGAAAGCGCACACCTCTGCGGACCACTTTTCCAAGTTTCATTTATTTGCAGGAGCAAGAACTGGCCCATAATGTTCAGAATTTCACATCGCCTTACGCGTTTCGAGCCTCCTGGCTCTTGATCACAGGCATTTCAGGCATCGCGGAACATCAACGAAAAACTGCAATTTTATATCCCTCCAGTGGGATGACACAGGTGAGTTCATTTTACGCCGTTGTACTCTGGGATTCGTAGTGCTGTTTGAAGTTCCAACCCTCCAGTGGGTTTGTTCCGCTTTGCCGATTTCCATAATTAATAATAAACCCTCCAGTGGGCTTCTGACATTACAAACCAGTATATTTGAGGGTCCGCTGTGACCGCATTGAGGCAGCGAACAGTTCTGTGCCTCAGCGGCTCCATATTGACATTCCAATGGCGGTGCAGCTTTCACGGCGGGACAGCCGTATTACGTGTTTCCAAAGTTTGTCCAAAGAACGAAAGCGCACACCACTGCGGACCACTTTTCCAAGTTTCATTTATTTGCAGGAGCAAGAACTGGCCCCGAATGTTCAGAATTTCACATTGCCTTACACGTTTCGAGCCTCCTGGCTCTTGATCACAGGCATTTCAGGCATCGCGGAACATCAACAAAAAACGGCAATTTTATATCCCTCCAGTGGGATGACACAGGTGAGTTCATTTTACGCCGTTGTACTCTGGGATTCGTAGTGCTGTTTGAAGTTCCAACCCTCCAGTGGGTTTGTTTCGCTTTGCCGATTTCCATAATTAATAATAAACCCTCCAGTGGGCTTCTGACATTACAAACCAGTATATTTGAGGATCCGCTGTGACCGCATTGAGGCAGCGAACAGTTCTGTGCCTCAGCGGCTCCATATTGACATTCCAATGGCGGTGCAGCTTTCACGGCGGGACAGCCGTATTACGTGTTTCCAAAGTTTGTCCAAAGAGCGAAAGCGCACACCACTGCGGACCACTTTTCCAAGTTTCATTTATTTGCAGGAGCAAGAACTGGCCCATAATGTTCAGAATTTCACATCGCCTTACGCGTTTCGAGCCTCCTGGCTCTTGATCACAGGCATTTCAGGCATCGCGGAACATCAACAAAAAACGGCAATTTTATATCCCTCCAGTGGGATGACACAGGTGAGTTCATTTTACGCCGTTGTACTCTGGGATTCGTAGTGCTGTTTGAAGTTCCAACCCTCCAGTGGGTTTGTTCCGCTTTGCCGATTTCCATAATTAATAATAAACCCTCCAGTGGGCTTCTGACATTACAAACCAGTTATATTTGAGGGTCCGCTGTGACCGCATTGAGGCAGCGAACAGTTCTGTGCCTCAGCGGCTCCATATTGACATTCCAATGACGGCGGTGCAGCTTTCACGGCGGGACAGCCGTATTACGTGTTTCCAAAGTTTGTCCAAAGAACGAAAGCGCACACCACTGCGGACCACCTTTCCAAGTTTCATTTATTTGCAGGAGCAAGAACTGGCCCATAATGTTCAGAATTTCACATCGCCTTACGCGTTTCGAGCCTCCTGGCTCTTGATCACAGGCATTTCAGGCATCGCGGAACATCAACAAAAAACGGCAATTTTATATCCCTCCAGTGGGATGACACAGGTGAGTTCATTTTACGCCGTTGTACTCTGGGATTCGTAGTGCTGTTTGAAGTTCCAACCCTCCAGTGGGTTTGTTCCGCTTTGCCGATTTCCATAATTAATAATAAACCCTCCAGTGGGCTTCTGACATTACAAACCAGTATATTTGAGGATCCGCTGTGACCGCATTGAGGCAGCGAACAGTTCTGTGCCTCAGCGGCTCCATATTGACATTCCAATGGCGGTGCAGCTTTCACGGCGGGACAGCCGTATTACGTGTTTCCAAAGTTTGTCCAAAGAGCGAAAGCGCACACCACTGCGGACCACTTTTCCAAGTTTCATTTATTTGCAGGAGCAAGAACTGGCCCATAATGTTCAGAATTTCACATCGCCTTACGCGTTTCGAGCCTCCTGGCTCTTGATCACAGGCATTTCAGGCATCGCGGAACATCAACAAAAAACGGCAATTTTATATCCCTCCAGTGGGATGACACAGGTGAGTTCATTTTACGCCGTTGTACTCTGGGATTCGTAGTGCTGTTTGAAGTTCCAACCCTCCAGTGGGTTTGTTTCGCTTTGCCGATTTCCATAATTAATAATAAACCCTCCAGTGGGCTTCTGACATTACAAACCAGTATATTTGAGGATCCGCTGTGACCGCATTGAGGCAGCGAACAGTTCTGTGCCTCAGCGGCTCCATATTGACATTCCAATGGCGGTGCAGCTTTCACGGCGGGACAGCCGTATTACGTGTTTCCAAAGTTTGTCCAAAGAACGAAAGCGCACACCACTGCGGACCACTTTTCCAAGTTTCATTTATTTGCAGGAGCAAGAACTGGCCCATAATGTTCAGAATTTCACATCGCCTTACGCGTTTCGAGCCTCCTGGCTCTTGATCACAGGCATTTCAGGCATCGCGGAACATCAACAAAAAACGGCAATTTTATATCCCTCCAGTGGGATGACACAGGTGAGTTCATTTTACGCCGTTGTACTCTGGGATTCGTAGTGCTGTTTGAAGTTCCAACCCTCCAGTGGGTTTGTTCCGCTTTGCCGATTTCCATAATTAATAATAAACCCTCCAGTGGGCTTCTGACATTACAAACCAGTATATTTGAGGGTCCGCTGTGACCGCATTGAGGCAGCGAACAGTTCTGTGCCTCAGCGGCTCCATATTGACATTCCAATGGCGGTGCAGCTTTCACGGCGGGACAGCCGTATTACGTGTTTCCAAAGTTTGTCCAAAGAACGAAAGCGCACACCACTGCGGACCACTTTTCCAAGTTTCATTTATTTGCAGGAGCAAGAACTGGCCCATAATGTTCAGAATTTCACATCGCCTTACGCGTTTCGAGCCTCCTGGCTCTTGATCACAGGCATTTCAGGCATCGCGGAACATCAACAAAAAACGGCAATTTTATATCCCTCCAGTGGGATGACACAGGTGAGTTCATTTTACGCCGTTGTACTCTGGGATTCGTAGTGCTGTTTGAAGTTCCAACCCTCCAGTGGGTTTGTTCCGCTTTGCCGATTTCCATAATTAATAATAAACCCTCCAGTGGGCTTCTGACATTACAAACCAGTATATTTGAGGGTCCGCTGTGACCGCATTGAGGCAGCGAACAGTTCTGTGCCTCAGCGGCTCCATATTGACATTCCAATGGCGGTGCAGCTTTCACGGCGGGACAGCCGTATTACGTGTTTCCAAAGTTTGTCCAAAGAACGAAAGCGCACACCACTGCGGACCACTTTTCCAAGTTTCATTTATTTGCAGGAGCAAGAACTGGCCCATAATGTTCAGAATTTCACATTGCCTTACATGTTTCGAGCCTCCTGGCTCTTGATCACAGGCATTTCAGGCATCGCGGAACATCAACAAAAAACGGCAATTTTATATCCCTCCAGTGGGATGACACAGGTGAGTTCATTTTACGCCGTTGTACTCTGGGATTCGTAGTGCTGTTTGAAGTTCCAACCCTCCAGTGGGTTTGTTTCGCTTTGCCGATTTCCATAATTAATAATAAACCCTCCAGTGGGCTTCTGACATTACAAACCAGTATATTTGAGGATCCGCTGTGACCGCATTGAGGCAGCGAACAGTTCTGTGCCTCAGCGGCTCCATATTGACATTCCAATGGCGGTGCAGCTTTCACGGCGGGACAGCCGTATTACGTGTTTCCAAAGTTTGTCCAAAGAACGAAAGCGCACACCACTGCGGACCACTTTTCCAAGTTTCATTTATTTGCAGGAGCAAGAACTGGCCCATAATGTTCAGAATTTCACATCGCCTTACGCGTTTCGAGCCTCCTGGTTCTTGATCACAGGCATTTCAGGCATCGCGGAACATCAACAAAAAACGGCAATTTTATATCCCTCCAGTGGGATGACACAGGTGAGTTAATTTTACGCCGTTGTACTCTGGGATTCGTAGTGCTGTTTGAAGTTCCAACCCTCCAGTGGGTTTGTTTCGCTTTGCCGATTTCCATAATTAATAATAAACCCTCCAGTGGGCTTCTGACATTACAAACCAGTATATTTGAGGGTCCGCTGTGACCGCATTGAGGCAGCGAACAGTTCTGTGCCTCAGCGGCTCCATATTGACATTCCAATGACGGCGGTGCAGCTTTCACGGCGGGACAGCCGTATTACGTGTTTCCAAAGTTTGTCCAAAGAACGAAAGCGCACACCACTGCGGACCACCTTTCCAAGTTTCATTTATTTGCAGGAGCAAGAACTGGCCCATAATGTTCAGAATTTCACATCGCCTTACGCGTTTCGAGCCTCCTGGCTCTTGATCACAGGCATTTCAGGCATTGCGGAACATCAACAAAAAACGGCAATTTTATATCCCTCCAGTGGGATGACACAGGTGAGTTCATTTTATGCCGTTGTACTCTGGGATTCGTAGTGCTGTTTGAAGTTCCAACCCTCCAGTGGGTTTGTTCCGCTTTGCCAATTTCCATTATTAATAATAAACCCTCCAGTGGGCTTCTGACATTACAAACCAGTATATTTGAGGATCCGCTGTGACCGCATTGAGGCAGCGAACAGTTCTGTGCCTCAGCGGCTCCATATTGACATTCCAATGGCGGTGCAGCTTTCACGGCGGGACAGCCGTATTACGTGTTTCCAAAGTTTGTCCAAAGAGCGAAAGCGCACACCACTGCGGACCACTTTTCCAAGTTTCATTTATTTGCAGGAGCAAGAACTGGCCCATAATGTTCAGAATTTCACATCGCCTTACGCGTTTCGAGCCTCCTGGCTCTTGATCACAGGCATTTCAGGCATCGCGGAACATCAACAAAAAACGGCAATTTTATATCCCTCCAGTGGGATGACACAGGTGAGTTCATTTTACGCCGTTGTACTCTGGGATTCGTAGTGCTGTTTGAAGTTCCAACCCTCCAGTGGGTTTGTTCCGCTTTGCCGATTTCCAAAATTAATAATAAATCCTCCAGTGGGCTTCTGACATTACAAACCAGTATATTTGAGGGTCCGCTGTGACCGCATTGAGGCAGCGAACAGTTCTGTGCCTCAGCGGCTCCATATTGACATTCCAATGGCGGTGCAGCTTTCACGGCGGGACAGCCGTATTACGTGTTTCCAAAGTTTGTCCAAAGAACGAAAGCGCACACCACTGCGGACCACTTTTCCAAGTTTCATTTATTTGCAGGAGCAAGAACTGGCCCCGAATGTTCAGAATTTCACATTGCCTTACACGTTTCGAGCCTCCTGGCTCTTGATCACAGGCATTTCAGGCATCGCGGAACATCAACAAAAAACGGCAATTTTATATCCCTCCAGTGGGATGACACAGGTGAGTTCATTTTACGCCGTTGTACTCTGGGATTCGTAGTGCTGTTTGAAGTTCCAACCCTCCAGTGGGTTTGTTCCGCTTTGCCGATTTCCATAATTAATAATAAACCCTCCAGTGGGCTTCTGACATTACAAACCAGTATATTTGAGGATCCGCTGTGACCGCATTGAGGCAGCGAACAGTTCTGTGCCTCAGCGGCTCCATATTGACATTCCAATGGCGGTGCAGCTTTCACGGCGGGACAGCCGTATTACGTGTTTCCAAAGTTTGTCCAAAGAGCGAAAGCGCACACCACTGCGGACCACTTTTCCAAGTTTCATTTATTTGCAGGAGCAAGAACTGGCCCATAATGTTCAGAATTTCACATCGCCTTACGCGTTTCGAGCCTCCTGGCTCTTGATCACAGGCATTTCAGGCATCGCGGAACATCAACAAAAAACGGCAATTTTATATCCCTCCAGTGGGATGACACAGGTGAGTTCATTTTACGCCGTTGTACTCTGGGATTCGTAGTGCTGTTTGAAGTTCCAACCCTCCAGTGGGTTTGTTTCGCTTTGCCGATTTCCATAATTAATAATAAACCCTCCAGTGGGCTTCTGACATTACAAACCAGTATATTTGAGGATCCGCTGTGACCGCATTGAGGCAGCGAACAGTTCTGTGCCTCAGCGGCTCCATATTGACATTCCAATGGCGGTGCAGCTTTCACGGCGGGACAGCCGTATTACGTGTTTCCAAAGTTTGTCCAAAGAACGAAAGCGCACACCACTGCGGACCACTTTTCCAAGTTTCATTTATTTGCAGGAGCAAGAACTGGCCCATAATGTTCAGAATTTCACATCGCCTTACGCGTTTCGAGCCTCCTGGCTCTTGATCACAGGCATTTCAGGCATCGCGGAACATCAACAAAAAACGGCAATTTTATATCCCTCCAGTGGGATGACACAGGTGAGTTCATTTTACGCCGTTGTACTCTGGGATTCGTAGTGCTGTTTGAAGTTCCAACCCTCCAGTGGGTTTGTTTCGCTTTGCCGATTTCCATAATTAATAATAAACCCTCCAGTGGGCTTCTGACATTACAAACCAGTATATTTGAGGATCCGCTGTGACCGCATTGAGGCAGCGAACAGTTCTGTGCCTCAGCGGCTCCATATTGACATTCCAATGGCGGTGCAGCTTTCACGGCGGGACAGCCGTATTACGTGTTTCCAAAGTTTGTCCAAAGAACGAAAGCGCACACCACTGCGGACCACTTTTCCAAGTTTCATTTATTTGCAGGAGCAAGAACTGGCCCATAATGTTCAGAATTTCACATCGCCTTACGCGTTTCGAGCCTCCTGGCTCTTGATCACAGGCATTTCAGGCATCGCGGAACATCAACAAAAAACGGCAATTTTATATCCCTCCAGTGGGATGACACAGGTGAGTTCATTTTACGCCGTTGTACTCTGGGATTCGTAGTGCTGTTTGAAGTTCCAACCCTCCAGTGGGTTTGTTCCGCTTTGCCGATTTCCATAATTAATAATAAACCCTCCAGTGGGCTTCTGACATTACAAACCAGTATATTTGAGGGTCCGCTGTGACCGCATTGAGGCAGCGAACAGTTCTGTGCCTCAGCGGCTCCATATTGACATTCCAATGGCGGTGCAGCTTTCACGGCGGGACAGCCGTATTACGTGTTTCCAAAGTTTGTCCAAAGAACGAAAGCGCACACCACTGCGGACCACTTTTCCAAGTTTCATTTATTTGCAGGAGCAAGAACTGGCCCAGAATGTTCAGAATTTCACATTGCCTTACACGTTTCGAGCCTCCTGGCTCTTGATCACAGGCATTTCAGGCATCGCGGAACATCAACAAAAAACGACAATTTTATATCACTCCAGTGGGATGACACAGGTGAGTTCATTTTACGCCGTTGTACTCTGGGATTCGTAGTGCTGTTTGAAGTTCCAACCCTCCAGTGGGTTTGTTCCGCTTTGCCGATTTCCATAATTAATAATAAACCCTCCAGTGGGCTTCTGACATTACAAACCAGTATATTTGAGGGTCCGCTGTGACCGCATTGAGGCAGCGAACAGTTCTGTGCCTCAGCGGCTCCATATTGACATTCCAATGACGGCGGTGCAGCTTTCACGGCGGGACAGCCGTATTACGTGTTTCCAAAGTTTGTCCAAAGAACGAAAGCGCACACCACTGCGGACCACCTTTCCAAGTTTCATTTATTTGCAGGAGCAAGAACTGGCCCATAATGTTCAGAATTTCACATCGCCTTACGCGTTTCGAGCCTCCTGGCTCTTGATCACAGGCATTTCAGGCATCGCGGAACATCAACAAAAAACTGCAATTTTATATCCCTCCAGTGGGATGACACAGGTGAGTTCATTTTACGCCGTTGTACTCTGGGATTCGTAGTGCTGTTTGAAGTTCCAACCCTCCAGTGGGTTTGTTTCGCTTTGCCGATTTCCATAATTAATAATAAACCCTCCAGTGGGCTTCTGACATTACAAACCAGTATATTTGAGGATCCGCTGTGACCGCATTGAGGCAGCGAACAGTTCTGTGCCTCAGCGGCTCCATATTGACATTCCAATGGCGGTGCAGCTTTCACGGCGGGACAGCCGTATTACGTGTTTCCAAAGTTTGTCCAAAGAACGAAAGCGCACACCACTGCGGACCACTTTTCCAAGTTTCATTTATTTGCAGGAGCAAGAACTGGCCCATAATGTTCAGAATTTCACATCGCCTTACGCGTTTCGAGCCTCCTGGCTCTTGATCACAGGCATTTCAGGCATCGCGGAACATCAACAAAAAACGGCAATTTTATATCCCTCCAGTGGGATGACACAGGTGAGTTAATTTTACGCCGTTGTACTCTGGGATTCGTAGTGCTGTTTGAAGTTCCAACCCTCCAGTGGGTTTGTTTCGCTTTGCCGATTTCCATAATTAATAATAAACCCTCCAGTGGGCTTCTGACATTACAAACCAGTTATATTTGAGGGTCCGCTGTGACCGCATTGAGGCAGCGAACAGTTCTGTGCCTCAGCGGCTCCATATTGACATTCCAATTACGGCGGTGCAGCTTTCACGGCGGGACAGCCGTATTACGTGTTTCCAAAGTTTGTCCAAAGAACGAAAGCGCACACCACTGCGGACCACCTTTCTAAGTTTCATTTATTTGCAGGAGCAAGAACTGGCCCATAATGTTCAGAATTTCACATCGCCTTACGCGTTTCGAGCCTCCTGGCTCTTGATCACAGGCATTTCAGGCATTGCGGAACATCAACAAAAAACGGCAATTTTATATCCCTCCAGTGGGATGACACAGGTGAGTTCATTTTATGCCGTTGTACTCTGGGATTCGTAGTGCTGTTTGAAGTTCCAACCCTCCAGTGGGTTTGTTCCGCTTTGCCAATTTCCATTATTAATAATAAACCCTCCAGTGGGCTTCTGACATTACAAACCAGTATATTTGAGGATCCGCTGTGACCGCATTGAGGCAGCGAACAGTTCTGTGCCTCAGCGGCTCCATATTGACATTCCAATGGCGGTGCAGCTTTCACGGCGGGACAGCCGTATTACGTGTTTCCAAAGTTTGTCCAAAGAGCGAAAGCGCACACCACTGCGGACCACTTTTCCAAGTTTCATTTATTTGCAGGAGCAAGAACTGGCCCATAATGTTCAGAATTTCACATCGCCTTACGCGTTTCGAGCCTCCTGGCTCTTGATCACAGGCATTTCAGGCATCGCGGAACATCAACAAAAAACTGCAATTTTATATCCCTCCAGTGGGATGACACAGGTGAGTTCATTTTACGCCGTTGTACTCTGGGATTCGTAGTGCTGTTTGAAGTTCCAACCCTCCAGTGGGTTTGTTTCGCTTTGCCGATTTCCATAATTAATAATAAACCCTCCAGTGGGCTTCTGACATTACAAACCAGTATATTTGAGGATCCGCTGTGACCGCATTGAGGCAGCGAACAGTTCTGTGCCTCAGCGGCTCCATATTGACATTCCAATGACGGCGGTGCAGCTTTCACGGCGGGACAGCCGTATTACGTGTTTCCAAAGTTTGTCCAAAGAACGAAAGCACACACCACTGCGGACCACCTTTCCAAGTTTCATTTATTTGCAGGAGCAAGAACTGGCCCATAATGTTCAGAATTTCACATCGCCTTACGCGTTTCGAGCCTCCTGGCTCTTGATCACAGGCATTTCAGGCATTGCGGAACATCAACAAAAAACTGCAATTTTATATCCCTCCAGTGGGATGACACAGGTGAGTTCATTTTATGCCGTTGTACTCTGGGATTCGTAGTGCTGTTTGAAGTTCCAACCCTCCAGTGGGTTTGTTCCGCTTTGCCGATTTCCATAATTAATAATAAACCCTCCAGTGGGCTTCTGACATTACAAACCAGTATATTTGAGGATCCGCTGTGACCGCATTGAGGCAGCGAACAGTTCTGTGCCTCAGCGGCTCCATATTGACATTCCAATGGCGGTGCAGCTTTCACGGCGGGACAGCCGTATTACGTGTTTCCAAAGTTTGTCCAAAGAACGAAAGCGCACACCACTGCGGACCACTTTTCCAAGTTTCATTTATTTGCAGGAGCAAGAACTGGCCCATAATGTTCAGAATTTCACATCGCCTTACGCGTTTCGAGCCTCCTGGCTCTTGATCACAGGCATTTCAGGCATCGCGGAACATCAACAAAAAACGGCAATTTTATATCCCTCCAGTGGGATGACACAGGTGAGTTCATTTTACGCCGTTGTACTCTGGGATTCGTAGTGGTGTTTGAAGTTCCAACCCTCCAGTGGGTTTGTTCCGCTTTGCCGATTTCCATAATTAATAATAAACCCTCCAGTGGGCTTCTGACATTACAAACCAGTATATTTGAGGATCCGCTGTGACCGCATTGAGGCAGCGAACAGTTCTGTGCCTCAGCGGCTCCATATTGGCATTCCAATGGCGGTGCAGCGTTCACGGCGGGACAGCCGTATTACGTGTTTCCAAAGTTTGTCCAAAGAACGAAAGCGCACACCACTGCGGGCCACTTTTCCAAGTTTCATTTATTTGCAGGAGCAAGAACTGGCCCATAATGTTCAGAATTTCACATCGCCTTACACGTTTCGAGCCTCCTGGCTCTTGATCACAGGCATTTCAGGCATCGCGGAACATCAACAAAAAACGGCAATTTTATATCCCTCCAGTGGGATGACACAGGTGAGTTCATTTTACGCCGTTGTACTCTGGGATTCGTAGTGCTGTTTGAAGTTCCAACCCTCCAGTGGGTTTGTTCCGCTTTGCCGATTTCCATAATTAATAATAAATCCTCCAGTGGGCTTCTGACATTACAAACCAGTATATTTGAGGGTCCGCTGTGACCGCATTGAGGCAGCGAACAGTTCTGTGCCTCAGCGGCTCCATAGTTGACATTCCAATGGCGGTGCAGCTTTCACGGCGGGACAGCCGTATTACGTGTTTCCAAAGTTTGTCCAAAGAACGAAAGCGCACACCACTGCGGACCACTTTTCCAAGTTTCATTTATTTGCAGGAGCAAGAACTGGCCCATAATGTTCAGAATTTCACATCGCCTTACGCGTTTCGAGCCTCCTGGCTCTTGATCACAGGCATTTCAGGCATCGCGGAACATCAACAAAAAACGGCAATTTTATATCCCTCCAGTGGGATGACACAGGTGAGTTCATTTTACGCCGTTGTACTCTGGGATTCGTAGTGCTGTTTGAAGTTCCAACCCTCCAGTGAGTTTGTTCCGCTTTGCCGATTTCCATAATTAATAATAAACCCTCCAGTGGGCTTCTGACATTACAAACCAGTATATTTGAGGGTCCGCTGTGACCACATTGAAGCAGCGAACAGTTCTGTGCCTCAGCGGCTCCATATTGACATTCCAATGGCGGTGCAGCTTTCACGGCGGGACAGCCGTATTACGTGTTTCCAAAGTTTGTCCAAAGAACGAAAGCGCACACCACTGCGGACCACTTTTCCAAGTTTCATTTATTTGCAGGAGCAAGAACTGGCCCCGAATGTTCAGAATTTCACATTGCCTTACGTGTTTCGAGCCTCCTGGCTCTTGATCACAGGCATTTCAGGCATCGCGGAACATCAACAAAAAACGACAATTTTATATCACTCCAGTGGGATGACACAGGTGAGTTCATTTTACGCCGTTGTACTCTGGGATTCGTAGTGCTGTTTGAAGTTCCAACCCTCCAGTGGGTTTGTTCCGCTTTGCCGATTTCCATAATTAATAATAAACCCTCCAGTGGGCTTCTGACATTTCAAACCAGTATATTTGAGGGTCCGCTGTGACCGCATTGAGGCAGCGAACAGTTCTGTGCCTCAGCGGCTCCATATTGACATTCCAATGACGGCGGTGCAGCTTTCACGGCGGGACAGCCGTATTACGTGTTTCCAAAGTTTGTCCAAAGAACGAAAGCGCACACCACTGCGGACCACCTTTCCAAGTTTCATTTATTTGCAGTAGCAAGAACTGGCCCATAATGTTCAGAATTTCACATCGCCTTACGCGTTTCGAGCCTCCTGGCTCTTGATCACAGGCATTTCAGGCATTGCGGAACATCAACGAAAAACTGCAATTTTATATCCCTCCAGTGGGATGACACAGGTGAGTTCATTTTATGCCGTTGTACTCTGGGATTCGTAGTGCTGTTTGAAGTTCCAACCCTCCAGTGGGTTTGTTCCGCTTTGCCGATTTCCATAATTAATAATAAACCCTCCAGTGGGCTTCTGACATTACAAACCAGTATATTTGAGGATCCGCTGTGACCGCATTGAGGCAGCGAACAGTTCTGTGCCTCAGCGGCTCCATATTGACATTCCAATGACGGCGGTGCAGCTTTCACGGCGGGACAGCCGTATTACGTGTTTCCAAAGTTTGTCCAAAGAACGAAAGCGCACACCACTGCGGACCACTTTTCCAAGTTTCATTTATTTGCAGGAGCAAGAACTGGCCCATAATGTTCAGAATTTCACATCGCCTTACGCGTTTCGAGCCTCCTGGCTCTTGATCACAGGCATTTCAGGCATCGCGGAACATCAACAAAAAACGGCAATTTTATATCCCTCCAGTGGGATGACACAGGTGAGTTCATTTTATGCCGTTGTACTCTGGGATTCGTAGTGCTGTTTGAAGTTCCAACCCTCCAGTGGGTTTGTTCCGCTTTGCCGATTTCCAAAATTAATAATAAATCCTCCAGTGGGCTTCTGACATTACAAACCAGTATATTTGAGGGTCCGCTGTGACCGCATTGAGGCAGCGAACAGTTCTGTGCCTCAGCGGCTCCATATTGACATTCCAATGGCGGTGCAGCTTTCACGGCGGGACAGCCGTATTACGTGTTTCCAAAGTTTGTCCAAAGAACGAAAGCGCACACCACTGCGGACCACTTTTCCAAGTTTCATTTATTTGCAGGAGCAAGAACTGGCCCCGAATGTTCAGAATTTCACATTGCCTTACACGTTTCGAGCCTCCTGGCTCTTGATCACAGGCATTTCAGGCATCGCGGAACATCAACAAAAAACGACAATTTTATATCACTCCAGTGGGATGACACAGGTGAGTTCATTTTACGCCGTTGTACTCTGGGATTCGTAGTGCTGTTTGAAGTTCCAACCCTCCAGTGGGTTTGTTCCGCTTTGCCGATTTCCATAATTAATAATAAACCCTCCAGTGGGCTTCTGACATTACAAACCAGTATATTTGAGGGTCCGCTGTGACCGCATTGAGGCAGCGAACAGTTCTGTGCCTCAGCGGCTCCATATTGACATTCCAATGACGGCGGTGCAGCTTTCACGGCGGGACAGCCGTATTACGTGTTTCCAAAGTTTGTCCAAAGAACGAAAGCGCACACCACTGCGGACCACCTTTCCAAGTTTCATTTATTTGCAGGAGCAAGAACTGGCCCATAATGTTCAGAATTTCACATCGCCTTACGCGTTTCGAGCCTCCTGGCTCTTGATCACAGGCATTTCAGGCATTGCGGAACATCAACAAAAAACTGCAATTTTATATCCCTCCAGTGGGATGACACAGGTGAGTTCATTTTATGCCGTTGTACTCTGGGATTCGTAGTGCTGTTTGAAGTTCCAACCCTCCAGTGGGTTTGTTTCGCTTTGCCGATTTCCATAATTAATAATAAACCCTCCAGTGGGCTTCTGACATTACAAACCAGTATATTTGAGGATCCGCTGTGACCGCATTGAGGCAGCGAACAGTTCTGTGCCTCAGCGGCTCCATATTGACATTCCAATGGCGGTGCAGCTTTCACGGCGGGACAGCCGTATTACGTGTTTCCAAAGTTTGTCCAAAGAACGAAAGCGCACACCACTGCGGACCACTTTTCCAAGTTTCATTTATTTGCAGGAGCAAGAACTGGCCCATAATGTTCAGAATTTCACATCGCCTTACGCGTTTCGAGCCTCCTGGTTCTTGATCACAGGCATTTCAGCATCGCGGAACATCAACAAAAAACGGCAATTTTATATCCCTCCAGTGGGATGACACAGGTGAGTTAATTTTACGCCGTTGTACTCTGGGATTCGTAGTGCTGTTTGAAGTTCCAACCCTCCAGTGGGTTTGTTTCGCTTTGCCGATTTCCATAATTAATAATAAACCCTCCAGTGGGCTTCTGACATTACAAACCAGTTATATTTGAGGGTCCGCTGTGACCGAATTGAGGCAGCGAACAGTTCTGTGCCTCAGCGGCTCCATATTGACATTCCAATGACGGCGGTGCAGCATTCACGGCGGGACAGCCGTATTACGTGTTTCCAAAGTTTGTCCAAAGAACGAAAGCACACACCACTGCGGACCACCTTTCTAAGTTTCATTTATTTGCAGGAGCAAGAACTGGCCCATAATGTTCAGAATTTCACATCGCCTTACGCGTTTCGAGCCTCCTGGCTCTTGATCACAGGCATTTCAGGCATTGCGGAACATCAACAAAAAAACTGCAATTTTATATCCCTCCAGTGGGATAACACAGGTGAGTTCATTTTATGCCGTTGTACTCTGGGATTCGTAGTGCTGTTTGAAGTTCCAACCCTCCAGTGGGTTTGTTCCGCTTTGCCAATTTCCATTATTAATAATAAACCCTCCAGTGGGCTTCTGACATTACAAACCAGTATATTTGAGGATCCGCTGTGACCGCATTGAGGCAGCGAACAGTTCTGTGCCTCAGCGGCTCCATATTGACATTCCAATGGCGGTGCAGCTTTCACGGCGGGACAGCCGTATTACGTGTTTCCAAAGTTTGTCCAAAGAGCGAAAGCGCACACCACTGCGGACCACTTTTCCAAGTTTCATTTATTTGCAGGAGCAAGAACTGGCCCCGAATGTTCAGAATTTCACATCGCCTTACGCGTTTCGAGCCTCCTGGCTCTTGATCACAGGCATTTCAGGCATCGCGGAACATCAACAAAAAACGGCAATTTTATATCCCTCCAGTGGGATGACACAGGTGAGTTCATTTTACGCCGTTGTACTCTGGGATTCGTAGTGGTGTTTGAAGTTCCAACCCTCCAGTGGGTTTGTTTCGCTTTGCCGATTTCCATAATTAATAATAAACCCTCCAGTGGGCTTCTGACATTACAAACCAGTATATTTGAGGATCCGCTGTGACCGCATTGAGGCAGAGAACAGTTCTGTGCCTCAGCGGCTCCATATTGGCATTCCAATGGCGGTGCAGCGTTCACGGCGGGACAGCCGTATTACGTGTTTCCAAAGTTTGTCCAAAGAACGAAAGCGCACACCACTGCGGGCCACTTTTCCAAGTTTCATTTATTTGCAGGAGCAAGAACTGGCCCATAATGTTCAGAATTTCACATCGCCTTACGCGTTTCGAGCCTCCTGGCTCTTGATCACAGGCATTTCAGGCATCGCGGAACATCAACAAAAAACGGCAATTTTATATCCCTCCAGTGGGATGACACAGGTGAGTTAATTTTACGCCGTTGTACTCTGGGATTCGTAGTGCTGTTTGAAGTTCCAACCCTCCAGTGAGTTTGTTCCGCTTTGCCGATTTCCATAATTAATAATAAACCCTCCAGTGGGCTTCTGACATTACAAACCAGTATATTTGAGGGTCCGCTGTGACCACATTGAAGCAGCGAACAGTTCTGTGCCTCAGCGGCTCCATATTGACATTCCAATGGCGGTGCAGCTTTCACGGCGGGACAGCCGTATTACGTGTTTCCAAAGTTTGTCCAAAGAACGAAAGCGCACACCACTGCGGACCACTTTTCCAAGTTTCATTTATTTGCAGGAGCAAGAACTGGCCCCGAATGTTCAGAATTTCACATTGCCTTACATGTTTCGAGCCTCCTGGCTCTTGATCACAGGCATTTCAGGCATCGCGGAACATCAACAAAAAACGACAATTTTATATCACTCCAGTGGGATGACACAGGTGAGTTCATTTTACGCCGTTGTACTCTGGGATTCGTAGTGCTGTTTGAAGTTCCAACCCTCCAGTGGGTTTGTTCCGCTTTGCCGATTTCCATAATTAATAATAAACCCTCCAGTGGGCTTCTGACATTTCAAACCAGTATATTTGAGGGTCCGCTGTGACCGCATTGAGGCAGCGAACAGTTCTGTGCCTCAGCGGCTCCATATTGACATTCCAATGACGGCGGTGCAGCTTTCACGGCGGGACAGCCGTATTACGTGTTTCCAAAGTTTGTCCAAAGAACGAAAGCGCACACCACTGCGGACCACCTTTCCAAGTTTCATTTATTTGCAGTAGCAAGAACTGGCCCATAATGTTCAGAATTTCACATCGCCTTACGCGTTTCGAGCCTCCTGGCTCTTGATCACAGGCATTTCAGGCATTGCGGAACATCAACGAAAAACTGCAATTTTATATCCCTCCAGTGGGATGACACAGGTGAGTTCATTTTATGCCGTTGTACTCTGGGATTCGTAGTGCTGTTTGAAGTTCCAACCCTCCAGTGGGTTTGTTCCGCTTTGCCAATTTCCATTATTAATAATAAACCCTCCAGTGGGCTTCTGACATTACAAACCAGTATATTTGAGGATCCGCTGTGACCGCATTGAGGCAGCGAACAGTTCTGTGCCTCAGCGGCTCCATATTAACATTCCAATGGCGGTGCAGCTTTCACGGCGGGACAGCCGTATTACGTGTTTCCAAAGTTTGTCCAAAGAGCGAAAGCGCACACCACTGCGGACCACTTTTCCAAGTTTCATTTATTTGCAGGAGCAAGAACTGGCCCATAATGTTCAGAATTTCACATCGCCTTACGCGTTTCGAGCCTCCTGGCTCTTGATCACAGGCATTTCAGGCATCGCGGAACATCAACAAAAAACTGCAATTTTATATCCCTCCAGTGGGATGACACAGGTGAGCTCATTTTACGCCGTTGTACTCTGGGATTCGTAGTGCTGTTTGAAGTTCCAACCCTCCAGTGGGTTTGTTTCGCTTTGCCGATTTCCATAATTAATAATAAACCCTCCAGTGGGCTTCTGACATTACAAACCAGTATATTTGAGGATCCGCTGTGACCGCATTGAGGCAGCGAACAGTTCTGTGCCTCAGCGGCTCCATATTGACATTCCAATGGCGGTGCAGCTTTCACGGCGGGACAGCCGTATTACGTGTTTCCAAAGTTTGTCCAAAGAACGAAAGCGCACACCACTGCGGACCACTTTTCCAAGTTTCATTTATTTGCAGGAGCAAGAACTGGCCCATAATGTTCAGAATTTCATATCGCCTTACGCGTTTCGAGCCTCCTGGTTCTTGATCACAGGCATCGCGGAACATCAACAAAAAACGGCAATTTTATATCCCTCCAGTGGGATGACACAGGTGAGTTAATTTTACGCCGTTGTACTCTGGGATTCGTAGTGCTGTTTGAAGTTCCAACCCTCGAGTGGGTTTGTTTCGCTTTGCCGATTTCCATAATTAATAATAAACCCTCCAGTGGGCTTCTGACATTACAAACCAGTATATTTGAGGATCCGCTGTGACCGCATTGAGGCAGCGAACAGTTCTGTGCCTCAGCGGCTCCATATTGACATTCCAATGGCGGTGCAGCTTTCACGGCGGGACAGCCGTATTACGTGTTTCCAAACTTTGTCCAAAGAGCGAAAGCGCACACCTCTGCGGACCACTTTTCCAAGTTTCATTTATTTGCAGGAGCAAGAACTGGCCCATAATGTTCAGAATTTCACATCGCCTTACGCGTTTCGAGCCTCCTGGCTCTTGATCACAGGCATTTCAGGCATCGCGGAACATCAACAAAAAACGGCAATTTTATATCCCTCCAGTGGGATGACACAGGTGAGTTCATTTTATGCCGTTGTACTCTGGGATTCGTAGTGGTGTTTGAAGTTCCAACCCTCCAGTGGGTTTGTTCCGCTTTGCCGATTTCCAAAATTAATAATAAATCCTCCAGTGGGCTTCTGACATTACAAACCAGTATATTTGAGGGTCCGCTGTGACCGCATTGAGGCAGCGAACAGTTCTGTGCCTCAGCGGCTCCATATTGACATTCCAATGGCGGTGCAGCTTTCACGGCGGGACAGCCGTATTACGTGTTTCCAAAGTTTGTCCAAAGAACGAAAGCGCACACCACTGCGGACCACTTTTCCAAGTTTCATTTATTTGCAGGAGCAAGAACTGGCCCCGAATGTTCAGAATTTCACATTGCCTTACACGTTTCGAGCCTCCTGGCTCTTGATCACAGGCATTTCAGGCATCGCGGAACATCAACAAAAAACGACAATTTTATATCACTCCAGTGGGATGACACAGGTGAGTTCATTTTACGCCGTTGTACTCTGGGATTCGTAGTGCTGTTTGAAGTTCCAACCCTCCAGTGGGTTTGTTCCGCTTTGCCGATTTCCATAATTAATAATAAACCCTCCAGTGGGCTTCTGACATTACAAACCAGTATATTTGAGGGTCCGCTGTGACCGCATTGAGGCAGCGAACAGTTCTGTGCCTCAGCGGCTCCATATTGACATTCCAATGACGGCGGTGCAGCTTTCACGGCGGGACAGCCGTATTACGTGTTTCCAAAGTTTGTCCAAAGAACGAAAGCGCACAACACTGCGGACCACCTTTCCAAGTTTTATTTATTTGCAGTAGCAAGAACTGGCCCATAATGTTCAGAATTTCACATCGCCTTACGCGTTTCGAGCCTCCTGGCTCTTGATCACAGGCATTTCAGGCATTGCGGAACATCAACGAAAAACTGCAATTTTATATCCCTCCAGTGGGATGACACAGGTGAGTTCATTTTACGCCGTTGTACTCTGGGATTCGTAGTGCTGTTTGAAGTTCCAACCCTCCAGTGAGTTTGTTCCGCTTTGCCGATTTCCATAATTAATAATAAACCCTCCAGTGGGCTTCTGACATTACAAACCAGTATATTTGAGGGTCCGCTGTGACCACATTGAAGCAGCGAACAGTTCTGTGCCTCAGCGGCTCCATATTGACAGTCCAATGGCGGTGCAGCTTTCACGGCGGGACAGCCGTATTACGTGTTTCCAAAGTTTGTCCAAAGAACGAAAGCGCACACCACTGCGGACCACTTTTCCAAGTTTCATTTATTTGCAGGAGCAAGAACTGGCCCAGAATGTTCAGAATTTCACATTGCCTTACATGTTTCGAGCCTCCTGGCTCTTGATCACAGGCATTTCAGTCATCGCGGAACATCAACAAAAAATGGCAATTTTATATCCCTCCAGTGGGATGACACAGGTGAGTTCATTTTACGCCGTTGTACTCTGGGATTCGTAGTGCTGTTTGAAGTTCCAACCCTCGAGTGGGTTTGTTTCGCTTTGCCGATTTCCATAATTAATAATAAACCCTCCAGTGGGCTTCTGACATTACAAACCAGTATATTTGAGGATCCGCTGTGACCGCATTGAGGCAGCGAACAGTTCTGTGCCTCAGCGGCTCCATATTGACATTCCAATGGCGGTGCAGCTTTCACGGCGGGACAGCCGTATTACGTGTTTCCAAAGTTTGTCCAAAGAGCGAAAGCGCACACCTCTGCGGACCACTTTTCCAAGTTTCATTTATTTGCAGGAGCAAGAACTGGCCCATAATGTTCAGAATTTCACATCGCCTTACGCGTTTCGAGCCTCCTGGCTCTTGATCACAGGCATTTCAGGCATCGCGGAACATCAACAAAAAACGGCAATTTTATATCCCTCCAGTGGGATGACACAGGTGAGTTCATTTTACGCCGTTGTACTCTGGGATTCGTAGTGCTGTTTGAAGTTCCAACCCTCCAGTGGGTTTGTTTCGCTTTGCCGATTTCCATAATTAATAATAAACCCTCCAGTGGGCTTCTGACATTACAAACCAGTATATTTGAGGATCCGCTGTGACCGCATTGAGGCAGCGAACAGTTCTGTGCCTCAGCGGCTCCATATTGACATTCCAATGGCGGTGCAGCTTTCACGGCGGGACAGCCGTATTACGTGTTTCCAAAGTTTGTCCAAAGAACGAAAGCGCACACCACTGCGGACCACTTTTCCAAGTTTCATTTATTTGCAGGAGCAAGAACTGGCCCATAATGTTCAGAATTTCACATCGCCTTACGCGTTTCGAGCCTCCTGGCTCTTGATCACAGGCATTTCAGGCATGCGGAACATCAACAAAAAACGGCAATTTTATATCCCTCCAGTGGGATGACACAGGTGAGTTAATTTTACGCCGTTGTACTCTGGGATTCGTAGTGCTGTTTGAAGTTCCAACCCTCCAGTGGGTTTGTTTCGCTTTGCCGATTTCCATAATTAATAATAAACCCTCCAGTGGGCTTCTGACATTACAAACCAGTTATATTTGAGGGTCCGCTGTGACCGCATTGAGGCAGCGAACAGTTCTGTGCCTCAGCGGCTCCATATTGACATTCCAATTACGGCGGTGCAGCTTTCACGGCGGGACAGCCGTATTACGTGTTTCCAAAGTTTGTCCAAAGAACGAAAGCACACACCACTGCGGACCACCTTTCTAAGTTTCATTTATTTGCAGGAGCAAGAACTGGCCCATAATGTTCAGAATTTCACATCGCCTTACGCGTTTCGAGCCTCCTGGCTCTTGATCACAGGCATTTCAGGCATTGCGGAACATCAACAAAAAACGGCAATTTTATATCCCTCCAGTGGGATGACACAGGTGAGTTCATTTTATGCCGTTGTACTCTGGGATTCGTAGTGCTGTTTGAAGTTCCAACCCTCCAGTGGGTTTGTTCCGCTTTGCCAATTTCCATTATTAATAATAAACCCTCCAGTGGGCTTCTGACATTACAAACCAGTATATTTGAGGATCCGCTGTGACCGCATTGAGGCAGCGAACAGTTCTGTGCCTCAGCGGCTCCATATTGACATTCCAATGGCGGTGCAGCTTTCACGGCGGGACAGCCGTATTACGTGTTTCCAAAGTTTGTCCAAAGAGCGAAAGCGCACACCACTGCGGACCACTTTTCCAAGTTTCATTTATTTGCAGGAGCAAGAACTGGCCCATAATGTTCAGAATTTCACATCGCCTTACGCGTTTCGAGCCTCCTGGCTCTTGATCACAGGCATTTCAGGCATCGCGGAACATCAACAAAAAACTGCAATTTTATATCCCTCCAGTGGGATGACACAGGTGAGTTCATTTTACGCCGTTGTACTCTGGGATTCGTAGTGCTGTTTGAAGTTCCAACCCTCCAGTGGGTTTGTTTCGCTTTGCCGATTTCCATAATTAATAATAAACCCTCCAGTGGGCTTCTGACATTACAAACCAGTATATTTGAGGATCCGCTGTGACCGCATTGAGGCAGCGAACAGTTCTGTGCCTCAGCGGCTCCATATTGACATACCAATGACGGCGGTGCAGCTTTCACGGCGGGACAGCCGTATTACGTGTTTCCAAAGTTTGTCCAAAGAACGAAAGCACACACCACTGCGGACCACCTTTCTAAGTTTCATTTATTTGCAGGAGCAAGAACTGGCCCATAATGTTCAGAATTTCACATCGCCTTACGCGTTTCGAGCCTCCTGGCTCTTGATCACAGGCATTTCAGGCATTGCGGAACATCAACAAAAAACTGCAATTTTATATCCCTCCAGTGGGATGACACAGGTGAGTTCATTTTATGCCGTTGTACTCTGGGATTCGTAGTGCTGTTTGAAGTTCCAACCCTCCAGTGGGTTTGTTCCGCTTTGCCAATTTCCATAATTAATAATAAACCCTCCAGTGGGCTTCTGACATTACAAACCAGTATATTTGAGGATCCGCTGTGACCGCATTGAGGCAGCGAACAGTTCTGTGCCTCAGCGGCTCCATATTGACATTCCAATGGCGGTGCAGCTTTCACGGCGGGACAGCCGTATTACGTGTTTCCAAAGTTTGTCCAAAGAGCGAAAGCGCACACCACTGCGGACCACTTTTCCAAGTTTCATTTATTTGCAGGAGCAAGAACTGGCCCATAATGTTCAGAATTTCACATCGCCTTACGCGTTTCGAGCCTCCTGGCTCTTGATCACAGGCATTTCAGGCATCGCGGAACATCAACAAAAAACGGCAATTTTATATCCCTCCAGTGGGATGACACAGGTGAGTTCATTTTACGCCGTTGTACTCTGGGATTCGTAGTGGTGTTTGAAGTTCCAACCCTCCAGTGGGTTTGTTTCGCTTTGCCGATTTCCATAACTAATAATAAACCCTCCAGTGGGCTTCTGACATTACAAACCAGTATATTTGAGGATCCGCTGTGACCGCATTGAGGCAGAGAACAGTTCTGTGCCTCAGCGGCTCCATATTGGCATTCCAATGGCGGTGCAGCGTTCACGGCGGGACAGCCGTATTACGTGTTTCCAAAGTTTGTCCAAAGAACGAAAGCGCACACCACTGCGGGCCACTTTTCCAAGTTTCATTTATTTGCAGGAGCAAGAACTGGCCCATAATGTTCAGAATTTCACATCGCCTTACATGTTTCGAGCCTCCTGGCTCTTGATCACAGGCATTTCAGGCATCGCGGAACATCAACAAAAAACGACAATTTTATATCACTCCAGTGGAATGACACAGGTGAGTTCATTTTACGCCGTTGTACTCTGGGATTCGTAGTGCTGTTTGAAGTTCCAACCCTCCAGTGGGTTTGTTCCGCTTTGCCGATTTCCATAATTAATAATAAATCCTCCAGTGGGCTTCTGACATTACAAACCAGTATATTTGAGGGTCCGCTGTGACCGCATTGAGGCAGCGAACAGTTCTGTGCCTCAGCGGCTCCATAGTTGACATTCCAATGGCGGTGCAGCTTTCACGGCGGGACAGCCGTATTACGTGTTTCCAAAGTTTGTCCAAAGAACGAAAGGGCACACCACTGCGGACCACTTTTCCAAGTTTCATTTATTTGCAGGAGCAAGAACTGGCCCATAATGTTCAGAATTTCACATCGCCTTACGCGTTTCGAGCCTCCTGGCTCTTGATCACAGGCATTTCAGGCATCGCGGAACATCAACAAAAAACGGCAATTTTATATCCCTCCAGTGGGATGACACAGGTGAGTTAATTTTACGCCGTTGTACTCTGGGATTCGTAGTGCTGTTTGAAGTTCCAACCCTCCAGTGAGTTTGTTCCGCTTTGCCGATTTCCATAATTAATAATAAACCCTCCAGTGGGCTTCTGACATTACAAACCAGTATATTTGAGGGTCCGCTGTGACCACATTGAAGCAGCGAACAGTTCTGTGCCTCAGCGGCTCCATATTGACATTCCAATGGCGGTGCAGCTTTCACGGCGGGACAGCCGTATTACGTGTTTCCAAAGTTTGTCCAAAGAACAAAAGCGCACACCACTGCGGACCACTTTTCCAAGTTTCATTTATTTGCAGGAGCAAGAACTGGCCCCGAATGTTCAGAATTTCACATTGCCTTACATGTTTCGAGCCTCCTGGCTCTTGATCACAGGCATTTCAGGCATCGCGGAACATCAACAAAAAACGACAATTTTATATCACTCCAGTGGGATGACACAGGTGAGTTCATTTTACGCCGTTGTACTCTGGGATTCGTAGTGCTGTTTGAAGTTCCAACCCTCCAGTGGGTTTGTTCCGCTTTGCCGATTTCCATAATTAATAATAAACCCTCCAGTGGGCTTCTGACATTTCAAACCAGTATATTTGAGGGTCCGCTGTGACCGCATTGAGGCAGCGAACAGTTCTGTGCCTCAGCGGCTCCATATTGACATTCCAATGACGGCGGTGCAGCTTTCACGGCGGGACAGCCGTATTACGTGTTTCCAAAGTTTGTCCAAAGAACGAAAGCGCACACCACTGCGGACCACCTTTCCAAGTTTCATTTATTTGCAGTAGCAAGAACTGGCCCATAATGTTCAGAATTTCACATCGCCTTACGCGTTTCGAGCCTCCTGGCTCTTGATCACAGGCATTTCAGGCATTGCGGAACATCAACGAAAAACTGCAATTTTATATCCCTCCAGTGGGATGACACAGGTGAGTTCATTTTATGCCGTTGTACTCTGGGATTCGTAGTGCTGTTTGAAGTTCCAACCCTCCAGTGGGTTTGTTCCGCTTTGCCGATTTCCATAATTAATAATAAACCCTCCAGTGGGCTTCTGACATTACAAACCAGTATATTTGAGGATCCGCTGTGACCGCATTGAGGCAGCGAACAGTTCTGTGCCTCAGCAGCTCCATATTGACATTCCAATGACGGCGTTGCAGCTTTCACGGCGGGACAGCCGTATTACGTGTTTCCAAAGTTTGTCCAAAGAACGAAAGCACACACCACTGTGGACCACTTTTCCAAGTTTCATTTATTTGCAGGAGCAAGAACTGGCCCATAATGTTCAGAATTTCACATCACCTTACGCGTTTCGAGCCTCCTGGCTCTTGATCACAGGCATTTCAGGCATTGCGGAACATCAACAAAAAATGGCAATTTTATATCCCTCCAGTGGGATGATACAGGTGAGTTCATTTTATGCCGTTGTACTCTGGGATTCGTAGTGCTGTTTGAAGTTCCAACCCTCCAGTGGGTTTGTTCCGCTTTGCCGATTTCCAAAATTAATAATAAATCCTCCAGTGGGCTTCTGACATTACAAACCAGTATATTTGAGGGTCCGCTGTGACCGCATTGAGGCAGCGAACAGTTCTGTGCCTCAGCGGCTCCATATTGACATTCCAATGGCGGTGCAGCTTTCACGGCGGGACAGCCGTATTACGTGTTTCCAAAGTTTGTCCAAAGAACGAAAGCGCACACCACTGCGGACCACTTTTCCAAGTTTCATTTATTTGCAGGAGCAAGAACTGGCCCAGAATGTTCAGAATTTCACATTGCCTTACACGTTTCGAGCCTCCTGGCTCTTGATCACAGGCATTTCAGGCATCGCGGAACATCAACAAAAAACGACAATTTTATATCACTCCAGTGGGATGACACAGGGGAGTTCATTTTACGCCGTTGTACTCTGGGATTCGTAGTGCTGTTTGAAGTTCCAACCCTCCAGTGGGTTTGTTCCGCTTTGCCGATTTCCATAATTAATAATAAACCCTCCAGTGGGCTTCTGACATTACAAACCAGTATATTTGAGGGTCCGCTGTGACCGCATTGAGGCAGCGAACAGTTCTGTGCCTCAGCGGCTCCATATTGACATTCCAATGACGGCGGTGCAGCTTTCACGGCGGGACAGCCGTATTACGTGTTTCCAAAGTTTGTCCAAAGAACGAAAGCGCACACCACTGCGGACCACCTTTCCAAGTTTCATTTATTTGCAGTAGCAAGAACTGGCCCCGAATGTTCAGAATTTCACATCGCCTTACGCGTTTCGAGCCTCCTGGCTCTTGATCACAGGCATTTCAGGCATTGCGGAACATCAACAAAAAACTGCAATTTTATATCCCTCCAGTGGGATGACACAGGTGAGTTCATTTTAATCCGTTGTACTCTGGGATTCGTAGTGCTGTTTGAAGTTCCAACCCTCCAGTGGGTTTGTTCCGCTTTGCCAATTTCCATTATTAATAATAAACCCTCCAGTGGGCTTCTGACATTACAAACCAGTATATTTGAGGATCCGCTGTGACCGCATTGAGGCAGCGAACAGTTCTGTGCCTCAGCGGCTCCATATTGACATTCCAATGGCGGTGCAGCTTTCACGGCGGGACAGCCATATTACGTGTTTCCAAAGTTTGTCCAAAGAACGAAAGCGCACACCACTGCGGACCACTTTTCCAAGTTTCATTTATTTGCAGGAGCAAGAACTGGCCCATAATGTTCAGAATTTCACATCGCCTTACGCGTTTCGAGCCTCCTGGTTCTTGATCACAGCATTTCAGGCATCGCGGAACATCAACAAAAACGGCAATTTTATATCCCTCCAGTGGGATGACACAGGTGAGTTAATTTTACGCCGTTGTACTCTGGGATTCGTAGTGCTGTTTGAAGTTCCAACCCTCCAGTGGGTTTGTTTCGCTTTGCCGATTTCCATAATTAATAATAAACCCTCCAGTGGGCTTCTGACATTACAAACCAGTTATATTTGAGGGTCCGCTGTGACCGAATTGAGGCAGCGAACAGTTCTGTGCCTCAGCGGCTCCATATTGACATTCCAATGACGGCGGTGCAGCATTCACGGCGGGACAGCCGTATTACGTGTTTCCAAAGTTTGTCCAAAGAACGAAAGCACACACCACTGCGGACCACCTTTCTAAGTTTCATTTATTTGCAGGAGCAAGAACTGGCCCATAATGTTCAGAATTTCACATCGCCTTACGCGTTTCGAGCCTCCTGGCTCTTGATCACAGGCATTTCAGGCATTGCGGAACATCAACAAAAAACTGCAATTTTATATCCCTCCAGTGGGATGACACAGGTGAGTTCATTTTATGCCGTTGTACTCTGGGATTCGTAGTGCTGTTTGAAGTTCCAACCCTCCAGTGGGTTTGTTCCGCTTTGCCGATTTCCATTATTAATAATAAACCCTCCAGTGGGCTTCTGACATTACAAACCAGTATATTTGAGGATCCGCTGTGACCGCATTGAGGCAGCGAACAGTTCTGTGCCTCAGCGGCTCCATATTGACATTCCAATGGCGGTGCAGCTTTCACGGCGGGACAGCCGTATTACGTGTTTCCAAAGTTTGTCCAAAGAGCGAAAGCGCACACCACTGCGGACCACTTTTCCAAGTTTCATTTATTTGCAGGAGCAAGAACTGGCCCCGAATGTTCAGAATTTCACATCGCCTTACGCGTTTCGAGCCTCCTGGCTCTTGATCACAGGCATTTCAGGCATCGCGGAACATCAACAAAAAACGGCAATTTTATATCCCTCCAGTGGGATGACACAGGTGAGTTCATTTTACGCCGTTGTACTCTGGGATTCGTAGTGGTGTTTGAAGTTCCAACCCTCCAGTGGGTTTGTTTCGCTTTGCCGATTTCCATAATTAATAATAAACCCTCCAGTGGGCTTCTGACATTACAAACCAGTATATTTGAGGATCCGCTGTGACCGCATTGAGGCAGAGAACAGTTCTGTGCCTCAGCGGCTCCATATTGGCATTCCAATGGCGGTGCAGCGTTCACGGCGGGACAGCCGTATTACGTGTTTCCAAAGTTTGTCCAAAGAACGAAAGCGCACACCACTGCGGGCCACTTTTCCAAGTTTCATTTATTTGCAGGAGCAAGAACTGGCCCATAATGTTCAGAATTTCACATCGCCTTACGCGTTTCGAGCCTCCTGGCTCTTGATCACAGGCATTTCAGGCATCGCGGAACATCAACAAAAAACGGCAATTTTATATCCCTCCAGTGGGATGACACAGGTGAGTTAATTTTACGCCGTTGTACTCTGGGATTCGTAGTGCTGTTTGAAGTTCCAACCCTCCAGTGAGTTTGTTCCGCTTTGCCGATTTCCATAATTAATAATAAACCCTCCAGTGGGCTTCTGACATTACAAACCAGTATATTTGAGGGTCCGCTGTGACCACATTGAAGCAGCGAACAGTTCTGTGCCTCAGCGGCTCCATATTGACATTCCAATGGCGGTGCAGCTTTCACGGCGGGACAGCCGTATTACGTGTTTCCAAAGTTTGTCCAAAGAACAAAAGCGCACACCACTGCGGACCACTTTTCCAAGTTTCATTTATTTGCAGGAGCAAGAACTGGCCCCGAATGTTCAGAATTTCACATTGCCTTACATGTTTCGAGCCTCCTGGCTCTTGATCACAGGCATTTCAGGCATCGCGGAACATCAACAAAAACCGACAATTTTATATCACTCCAGTGGGATGACACAGGTGAGTTCATTTTACGCCGTTGTACTCTGGGATTCGTAGTGCTGTTTGAAGTTCCAACCCTCCAGTGGGTTTGTTCCGCTTTGCCAATTTCCATAATTAATAATAAACCCTCCAGTGGGCTTCTGACATTTCCCAGTATATTTGAGGGTCCGCTGTGACCGCATTGAGGCAGCGAACAGTTCTGTGCCTCAGCGGCTCCATATTGACATTCCAATGACGGCGGTGCAGCTTTCACGGCGGGACAGCCGTATTACGTGTTTCCAAAGTTTGTCCAAAGAACGAAAGCGCACACCACTGCGGACCACCTTTCCAAGTTTCATTTATTTGCAGTAGCAAGAACTGGCCCATAATGTTCAGAATTTCACATCGCCTTACGCGTTTCGAGCCTCCTGGCTCTTGATCACAGGCATTTCAGGCATTGCGGAACATCAACGAAAAACTGCAATTTTATATCCCTCCAGTGGGATGACACAGGTGAGTTCATTTTATGCCGTTGTACTCTGGGATTCGTAGTGCTGTTTGAAGTTCCAACCCTCCAGTGGGTTTGTTCCGCTTTGCCAATTTCCATTATTAATAATAAACCCTCCAGTGGGCTTCTGACATTACAAACCAGTATATTTGAGGATCCGCTGTGACCGCATTGAGGCAGCGAACAGTTCTGTGCCTCAGCGGCTCCATATTAACATTCCAATGGCGGTGCAGCTTTCACGGCGGGACAGCCGTATTACGTGTTTCCAAAGCTTGTCCAAAGAGCAAAAGCGCACACCACTGCGGACCACTTTTCCAAGTTTCATTTATTTGCAGGAGCAAGAACTGGCCCATAATGTTCAGAATTTCACATCGCCTTACGCGTTTCGAGCCTCCTGGCTCTTGATCACAGGCATTTCAGGCATCGCGGAACATCAACAAAAAACTGCAATTTTATATCCCTCCAGTGGGATGACACAGGTGAGCTCATTTTACGCCGTTGTACTCTGGGATTCGTAGTGCTGTTTGAAGTTCCAACCCTCCAGTGGGTTTGTTTCGCTTTGCCGATTTCCATAATTAATAATAAACCCTCCAGTGGGCTTCTGACATTACAAACCAGTATATTTGAGGATCCGCTGTGACCGCATTGAGGCAGCGAACAGTTCTGTGCCTCAGCGGCTCCATATTGACATTCCAATGGCGGTGCAGCTTTCACGGCGGGACAGCCGTATTACGTGTTTCCAAAGTTTGTCCAAAGAACGAAAGCGCACACCACTGCGGACCACTTTTCCAAGTTTCATTTATTTGCAGGAGCAAGAACTGGCGCATAATGTTCAGAATTTCATATCGCCTTACGCGTTTCGAGCCTCCTGGTTCTTGATCACAGGCATCGCATGGAACATCAACAAAAAACGGCAATTTTATATCCCTCCAGTGGGATGACACAGGTGAGTTAATTTTACGCCGTTGTACTCTGGGATTCGTAGTGCTGTTTGAAGTTCCAACCCTCGAGTGGGTTTGTTTCGCTTTGCCGATTTCCATAATTAATAATAAACCCTCCAGTGGGCTTCTGACATTACAAACCAGTATATTTGAGGATCCGCTGTGACCGCATTGAGGCAGCGAACAGTTCTGTGCCTCAGCGGCTCCATATTGACATTCCAATGGCGGTGCAGCTTTCACGGCGGGACAGCCGTATTACGTGTTTCCAAACTTTGTCCAAAGAGCGAAAGCGCACACCTCTGCGGACCACTTTTCCAAGTTTCATTTATTTGCAGGAGCAAGAACTGGCCCATAATGTTCAGAATTTCACATCGCCTTACGCGTTTCGAGCCTCCTGGCTCTTGATCACAGGCATTTCAGGCATCGCGGAACATCAACAAAAAACGGCAATTTTATATCCCTCCAGTGGGATGACACAGGTGAGTTCATTTTATGCCGTTGTACTCTGGGATTCGTAGTGGTGTTTGAAGTTCCAACCCTCCAGTGGGTTTGTTCCGCTTTGCCGATTTCCAAAATTAATAATAAATCCTCCAGTGGGCTTCTGACATTACAAACCAGTATATTTGAGGGTCCGCTGTGACCGCATTGAGGCAGCGAACAGTTCTGTGCCTCAGCGGCTCCATATTGACATTCCAATGGCGGTGCAGCTTTCACGGCGGGACAGCCGTATTACGTGTTTCCAAAGTTTGTCCAAAGAACGAAAGCGCACACCACTGCGGACCACTTTTTCAAGTTTCATTTATTTGCAGGAGCAAGAACTGGCCCCGAATGTTCAGAATTTCACATTGCCTTACACGTTTCGAGCCTCCTGGCTCTTGATCACAGGCATTTCAGGCATCGCGGAACATCAACAAAAAACGACAATTTTATATCACTCCAGTGGGATGACACAGGGGAGTTCATTTTACGCCGTTGTACTCTGGGATTCGTAGTGCTGTTTGAAGTTCCAACCCTCCAGTGGGTTTGTTCCGCTTTGCCAATTTCCATAATTAATAATAAACCCTCCAGTGGGCTTCTGACATTACAAACCAGTATATTTGAGGGTCCGCTGTGACCGCATTGAGGCAGCGAACAGTTCTGTGCCTCAGCGGCTCCATATTGACATTCCAATGACGGCGGTGCAGCTTTCACGGCGGGACAGCCGTATTACGTGTTTCCAAAGTTTGTCCAAAGAACGAAAGCGCACACCACTGCGGACCACCTTTCCAAGTTTTATTTATTTGCAGTAGCAAGAACTGGCCCATAATGTTCAGAATTTCACATCGCCTTACGCGTTTCGAGCTTCCTGGCTCTTGATCACAGGCATTTCAGGCATTGCGGAACATCAACGAAAAACTGCAATTTTATATCCCTCCAGTGGGATGACACAGGTGAGTTCATTTTACGCCGTTGTACTCTGGGATTCGTAGTGCTGTTTGAAGTTCCAACCCTCCAGTGAGTTTGTTCCGCTTTGCCGATTTCCATAATTAATAATAAACCCTCCAGTGGGCTTCTGACATTACAAACCAGTATATTTGAGGGTCCGCTGTGACCACATTGAAGCAGCGAACAGTTCTGTGCCTCAACGGCTCCATATTGACAGTCCAATGGCGGTGCAGCTTTCACGGCGGGACAGCCGTATTACGTGTTTCCAAAGTTTGTCCAAAGAACGAAAGCGCACACCACTGCGGTCCACTTTTCCAAGTTTCATTTATTTGCAGGAGCAAGAACTGGCCCCGAATGTTCAGAATTTCACATTGCCTTACATGTTTCGAGCCTCCTGGCTCTTGATCACAGGCATTTCAGTCATCGCGGAACATCAACAAAAAATGGCAATTTTATATCCCTCCAGTGGGATTACACAGGTGAGTTCATTTTACGCCGTTGTACTCTGGGATTCGTAGTGCTGTTTGAAGTTCCAACCCTCGAGTGGGTTTGTTTCGCTTTGCCGATTTCCATAATTAATAATAAACCCTCCAGTGGGCTTCTGACATTACAAACCAGTATATTTGAGGATCCGCTGTGACCGCATTGAGGCAGCGAACAGTTCTGTGCCTCAGCGGCTCCATATTGACATTCCAATGGCGGTGCAGCTTTCACGGCGGGACAGCCGTATTACGTGTTTCCAAAGTTTGTCCAAAGAACGAAAGCGCACACCTCTGCGGACCACTTTTCCAAGTTTCATTTATTTGCAGGAGCAAGAACTGGCCCATAATGTTCAGAATTTCACATCGCCTTACGCGTTTCGAGCCTCCTGGCTCTTGATCACAGGCATTTCAGGCATCGCGGAACATCAACAAAAAACGGCAATTTTATATCCCTCCAGTGGGATGACACAGGTGAGTTCATTTTACGCCGTTGTACTCTGGGATTCGTAGTGCTGTTTGAAGTTCCAACCCTCGAGTGGGTTTGTTTCGCTTTGCCGATTTCCATAATTAATAATAAACCCTCCAGTGGGCTTCTGACATTACAAACCAGTTATATTTGAGGGTCCGCTGTGACCGAATTGAGGCAGCGAACAGTTCTGTGCCTCAGCGGCTCCATATTGACATTCCAATGACGGCGGTGCAGCTTTCACGGCGGGACAGCCGTATTACGTGTTTCCAAAGTTTGTCCAAAGAACGAAAGCACACACCACTGCGGACCACCTTTCTAAGTTTCATTTATTTGCAGGAGCAAGAACTGGCCCATAATGTTCAGAATTTCACATCGCCTTACGCGTTTCGAGCCTCCTGGCTCTTGATCACAGGCATTTCAGGCATCGCGGAACATCAACAAAAAACGGCAATTTTATATCCCTCCAGTGGGATGACACAGGTGAGTTCATTTTACGCCGTTGTACTCTGGGATTCGTAGTGGTGTTTGAAGTTCCAACCCTCCAGTGGGTTTGTTTCGCTTTGCCGATTTCCATAATTAATAATAAACCCTCCAGTGGGCTTCTGACATTACAAACCAGTATATTTGAGGATCCGCTGTGACCGCATTGAGGCAGAGAACAGTTCTGTGCCTCAGCGGCTCCATATTGGCATTCCAATGGCGGTGCAGCGTTCACGGCGGGACAGCCGTATTACGTGTTTCCAAAGTTTGTCCAAAGAACGAAAGCGCACACCACTGCGGGCCACTTTTCCAAGTTTCATTTATTTGCAGGAGCAAGAACTGGCCCATAATGTTCAGAATTTCACATCGCCTTACGCGTTTCGAGCCTCCTGGCTCTTGATCACAGGCATTTCAGGCATCGCGGAACATCAACAAAAAACGGCAATTTTATATCCCTCCAGTGGGATGACACAGGTGAGTTCATTTTACGCCGTTGTACTCTGGGATTCGTAGTGCTGTTTGAAGTTCCAACCCTCCAGTGAGTTTGTTCCGCTTTGCCGATTTCCATAATTAATAATAAACCCTCCAGTGGGCTTCTGACATTACAAACCAGTATATTTGAGGGTCCGCTGTGACCACATTGAAGCAGCGAACAGTTCTGTGCCTCAACGGCTCCATATTGACAGTCCAATGGCGGTGCAGCTTTCACGGCGGGACAGCCGTATTACGTGTTTCCAAAGTTTGTCCAAAGAACGAAAGCGCACACCACTGCGGTCCACTTTTCCAAGTTTCATTTATTTGCAGGAGCAAGAACTGGCCCCTAATGTTCAGAATTTCACATTGCCTTACATGTTTCGAGCCTCCTGGCTCTTGATCACAGGCATTTCAGTCATCGCGGAACATCAACAAAAAACGGCAATTTTATATCCCTCCAGTGGGATGACACAGGTGAGTTCATTTTACGCCGTTGTACTCTGGGATTCGTAGTGCTGTTTGAAGTTCCAACCCTCGAGTGGGTTTGTTTCGCTTTGCCGATTTCCATAATTAATAATAAACCCTCCAGTGGGCTTCTGACATTACAAACCAGTATATTTGAGGATCCGCTGTGACCGCATTGAGGCAGCGAACAGTTCTGTGCCTCAGCGGCTCCATATTGACATTCCAATGGCGGTGCAGCTTTCACGGCGGGACAGCCGTATTACGTGTTTCCAAAGTTTGTCCAAAGAACGAAAGCGCACACCACTGCGGACCACTTTTCCAAGTTTCATTTATTTGCAGGAGCAAGAACTGGCCCATAATGTTCAGAATTTCACATCGCCTTACGCGTTTCGAGCCTCCTGGTTCTTGATCACAGGCATCGCGGAACATCAACAAAAAACGGCAATTTTATATCCCTCCAGTGGGATGACACAGGTGAGTTAATTTTACGCCGTTGTACTCTGGGATTCGTAGTGCTGTTTGAAGTACCAACCCTCGAGTGGGTTTGTTTCGCTTTGCCGATTTCCATAATTAATAATAAACCCTCCAGTGGGCTTCTGACATTACAAACCAGTTATATTTGAGGGTCCACTGTGACCGAATTGAGGCAGCGAACAGTTCTGTGCCTCAGCGGCTCCATATTGACATTCCAATTACGGCGGTGCAGCTTTCACGGCGGGACATCCGTATTACGTGTTTCCAAAGTTTGTCCAAAGAACGAAAGCACACACCACTGCGGACCACCTTTCTAAGTTTCATTTATTTGCAGGAGCAAGAACTGGCCCATAATGTTCAGAATTTCACATCGCCTTACGCGTTTCGAGCCTCCTGGCTCTTGATCACAGGCATTTCAGGCATTGCGGAACATCAACAAAAAACGGCAATTTTATATCCCTCCAGTGGGTTGACACAGGTGAGTTCATTTTATGCCGTTGTACTCTGGGATTCGTAGTGCTGTTTGAAGTTCCAACCCTCCAGTGGGTTTGTTCCGCTTTGCCAATTTCCATTATTAATAATAAACCCTCCAGTGGGCTTCTGACATTACAAACCAGTATATTTGAGGATCCGCTGTGACCGCATTGAGGCAGCGAACAGTTCTGTGCCTCAGTGGCTCCATATTGACTTTCCAATGGCGGTGCAGCTTTCACGGCGGGACAGCCGTATTACGTGTTTCCAAAGTTTGTCCAAAGAGCGAAAGCGCACACCACTGCGGACCACTTTTCCAAGTTTCATTTATTTGCAGGAGCAAGAACTGGCCCATAATGTTCAGAATTTCACATCGCCTTACGCGTTTCGAGCCTCCTGGTTCTTGATCACAGGCATTTCAGCATGGAACATCAACAAAAAACGGCAATTTTGTATCCCTCCAGTGGGATGACACAGGTGAGTTAATATTACGCCGTTGTACTCTGGGTTTCGTAGTGCTGTTTGAAGTTCCAACCCTCGAGTGGGTTTCTTTCGCTTTGCCGATTTCCATAATTAATAATAAACCCTCCAGTGGGCTTCTGACATTACAAACCAGTTATATTTGAGGGTCCGCTGTGACCGAATTGAGGCAGCGAACAGTTCTGTGCCTCAGCGGCTCCATATTGACATTCCAATGACGGCGGTGCAGCTTTCACGGCGGGACAGCCGTATTACGTGTTTCCAAAGTTTGTCCAAAGAACGAAAGCGCACACCACTGCGGTCCACTTTTCCAAGTTTCATTTATTTGCAGGAGCAAGAACTGGCCCCGAATGTTCAGAATTTCACATTGCCTTACATGTTTCGAGCCTCCTGGCTCTTGATCACAGGCATTTCAGTCATCGCGGAACATCAACAAAAAATGGCAATTTTATATCCCTCCAGTGGGATGACACAGGTGAGTTCATTTTACGCCGTTGTACTCTGGGATTCGTAGTGCTGTTTGAAGTTCCAACCCTCGAGTGGGTTTGTTTCGCTTTGCCGATTTCCATAATTAATAATAAACCCTCCAGTGGGCTTCTGACATTACAAACCAGTATATTTGAGGATCCGCTGTGACCGCATTGAGGCAGCGAACAGTTCTGTGCCTCAGCGGCTCCATATTGACATTCCAATGGCGGTGCAGCTTTCACGGCGGGAGAGCCGTATTACGTGTTTCCAAAGTTTGTCCAAAGAGCGAAAGCGCACACCTCTGCGGACCACTTTTCCAAGTTTCATTTATTTGCAGGAGCAAGAACTGGCCCATAATGTTCAGAATTTCACATCGCCTTACGCGTTTCGAGCCTCCTGGCTCTTGATCACAGGCATTTCAGGCATCGCGGAACATCAACAAAAAACGGCAATTTTATATCCCTCCAGTGGGATGACACAGGTGAGTTCATTTTACGCCGTTGTACTCTGGGTTTCGTAGTGCTGTTTGAAGTTCCAACCCTCGAGTGGGTTTCTTTCGCTTTGCCGATTTCCATAATTAATAATAAACCCTCCAGTGGGCTTCTGACATTACAAACCAGTTATATTTGAGGGTCCGCTGTGACCGAATTGAGGCAGCGAACAGTTCTGTGCCTCAGCGGCTCCATATTGACATTCCAATGACGGCGGTGCAGCTTTCACGGCGGGACAGCCGTATTACGTGTTTCCAAAGTTTGTCCAAAGAACGAAAGCACACACCACTGCGGACCACCTTTCTAAGTTTCATTTATTTGCAGGAGCAAGAACTGGCCCATAATGTTCAGAATTTCACATCGCCTTACGCGTTTCGAGCCTCCTGGCTCTTGATCACAGGCATTTCAGGCATCGCGGAACATCAACAAAAAACGGCAATTTTATATCCCTCCAGTGGGATGACACAGGTGAGTTCATTTTACGCCGTTGTACTCTGGGATTCGTAGTGGTGTTTGAAGTTCCAACCCTCCAGTGGGTTTGTTTCGCTTTGCCGATTTCCATAATTAATAATAAACCCTCCAGTGGGCTTCTGACATTACAAACCAGTATATTTGAGGATCCGCTGTGACCGCATTGAGGCAGAGAACAGTTCTGTGCCTCAGCGGCTCCATATTGGCATTCCAATGGCGGTGCAGCGTTCACGGCGGGACAGCCGTATTACGTGTTTCCAAAGTTTGTCCAAAGAACGAAAGCGCACACCACTGCGGGCCACTTTTCCAAGTTTCATTTATTTGCAGGAGCAAGAACTGGCCCATAATGTTCAGAATTTCACATCGCCTTACGCGTTTCGAGCCTCCTGGCTCTTGATCACAGGCATTTCAGGCATCGCGGAACATCAACAAAAAACGGCAATTTTATATCCCTCCATTGGGATCATACAGGTGAGTTCATTTTATGCCGTTGTACTCTGGGATTCGTAGTGCTGTTTGAAGTTCCAACCCTCCAGTGGGTTTGTTCCGCTTTGCCGATTTCCATAATTAATAATAAATCCTCCAGTGGGCTTCTGACATTACAAACCAGTATATTTTAGGGTCTGCTGTGACCGCATTGAGGCAGCGAACAGTTCTGTGCCTCAGCGGCTCCATGTTGACATTCCAATGGCGGTGCAGCTTTCACGGCAGGACAGCCGTATTACGTGTTTCCAAAGTTTGTCCAAAGAACGAAAGGGCACACCACTGCGGACCACTTTTCCAAGTTTCATTTATTTGCAGAAGCAAGAACTGGCCCATAATGTTCAGAATTTCACATCGCCTTACGCGTTTCGAGCCTCCTGGCTCTTGATCACAGGCATTTCAGGCATCGCGGAACATCAACAAAAAACGGCAATTTTATATCCCTCCAGTGGGATGACACAGGTGAGTTCATTTTACGCCGTTGTACTCTGGGATTCGTAGTGCTGTTTGAAGTTCCAACCCTCCAGTGAGTTTGTTCCGCTTTGCCGATTTCCATAATTAATAATAAACCCTCCAGTGGGCTTCTGACATTACAAACCAGTATATTTGAGGGTCCGCTGTGACCACATTGAAGCAGCGAACAGTTCTGTGCCTCAACGGCTCCATATTGACAGTCCAATGGCGGTGCAGCTTTCACGGCGGGACAGCCGTATTACGTGTTTCCAAAGTTTGTCCAAAGAACGAAAGCGCACACCACTGCGGTCCACTTTTCCAAGTTTCATTTATTTGCAGGAGCAAGAACTGGCCCCTAATGTTCAGAATTTCACATTGCCTTACATGTTTCGAGCCTCCTGGCTCTTGATCACAGGCATTTCAGTCATCGCGGAACATCAACAAAAAACGGCAATTTTATATCCCTCCAGTGGGATGACACAGGTGAGTTCATTTTACGCCGTTGTACTCTGGGATTCGTAGTGCTGTTTGAAGTACCAACCCTCGAGTGGGTTTGTTTCGCTTTGCCGATTTCCATAATTAATAATAAACCCTCCAGTGGGCTTCTGACATTACAAACCAGTTATATTTGAGGGTCCGCTGTGACCGAATTGAGGCAGCGAACAGTTCTGTGCCTCAGCGGCTCCATATTGACATTCCAATTACGGCGGTGCAGCTTTCACGGCGGGACATCCGTATTACGTGTTTCCAAAGTTTGTCCAAAGAACGAAAGCACACACCACTGCGGACCACCTTTCTAAGTTTCATTTATTTGCAGGAGCAAGAACTGGCCCATAATGTTCAGAATTTCACATCGCCTTACGCGTTTCGAGCCTCCTGGCTCTTGATCACAGGCATTTCAGGCATTGCGGAACATCAACAAAAAACGGCAATTTTATATCCCTCCAGTGGGTTGACACAGGTGAGTTCATTTTATGCCGTTGTACTCTGGGATTCGTAGTGCTGTTTGAAGTTCCAACCCTCCAGTGGGTTTGTTCCGCTTTGCCAATTTCCATTATTAATAATAAACCCTCCAGTGGGCTTCTGACATTACAAACCAGTATATTTGAGGATCCGCTGTGACCGCATTGAGGCAGCGAACAGTTCTGTGCCTCAGTGGCTCCATATTGACTTTCCAATGGCGGTGCAGCTTTCACGGCGGGACAGCCGTATTACGTGTTTCCAAAGTTTGTCCAAAGAGCGAAAGCGCACACCACTGCGGACCACTTTTCCAAGTTTCATTTATTTGCAGGAGCAAGAACTGGCCCATAATGTTCAGAATTTCACATCGCCTTACGCGTTTCGAGCCTCCTGGTTCTTGATCACAGGCATCGCGGAACATCAACAAAAAACGGCAATTTTGTATCCCTCCAGTGGGATGACACAGGTGAGTTAATATTACGCCGTTGTACTCTGGGTTTCGTAGTGCTGTTTGAAGTTCCAACCCTCGAGTGGGTTTCTTTCGCTTTGCCGATTTCCATAATTAATAATAAACCCTCCAGTGGGCTTCTGACATTACAAACCAGTTATATTTGAGGGTCCGCTGTGACCGAATTGAGGCAGCGAACAGTTCTGTGCCTCAGCGGCTCCATATTGACATTCCAATGACGGCGGTGCAGCTTTCACGGCGGGACAGCCGTATTACGTGTTTCCAAAGTTTGTCCAAAGAACGAAAGCGCACACCACTGCGGTCCACTTTTCCAAGTTTCATTTATTTGCAGGAGCAAGAACTGGCCCCGAATGTTCAGAATTTCACATTGCCTTACATGTTTCGAGCCTCCTGGCTCTTGATCACAGGCATTTCAGTCATCGCGGAACATCAACAAAAAACGACAATTTTATATCACTCCAGTGGGATGACACAGGTGAGTTCATTTTACGCCGTTGTACTCTGGGATTCGTAGTGCTGTTTGAAGTTCCAACCCTCCAGTGTGTTTGTTTCGCTTTGCCGATTTCCATAATTAATAATAAACCCTCCAGTGGGCTTCTGACATTACAAACCAGTATATTTGAGGGTCCGCTGTGACCGCATTGAGGCAGCGAACAGTTCTGTGCCTCAGCGGCTCCATATTGACATTCCAATGACGGTGGTGCAGCTTTCACGGCGGGACAGCCGTATTACGTGTTTCCAAAATTTGTCCAAAGAATGAAAGCGCACACCACTGCGGACCACCTTTCCAAGTTTCATTTATTTGCAGTAGCAAGAACTGGCCCATAATGTTCAGAATTTCACATCGCCTTACGCGTTTCGAGCTTCCTGGCTCTTGATCACAGGCATTTCAGGCATTGCGGATCAACAAAAAACTGCAATTTTATATCCCTCCAGTGGGATGACACAGGTGAGTTCATTTTATGCCTTTGTACTCTGCAATTCGTAGTGCTGTTTGAAGTTCCAACCCTCCAGTGGGTTTGTTCCGCTTTGCCGATTTCCATAATTAATAATAAATCCTCCAGTGGGCTTCTGACATTACAAACCAGTATATTTGAGGGTCCGCTGTGACCACATTGAAGCAGCGAACAGTTCTGTGCCTCAGCGGCTCCATATTGACATTCCAATGGCGGTGCAGCTTTCACGGCGGGACAGCCGTATTACGTGTTTCCAAAGTTTGTCCAAAGAACGAAAGCGCACACCACTGCGGACCACTTTTCCAAGTTTCATTTATTTGCAGGAGCAAGAACTGACCCCGAATGTTCAGAATTTCACATTGCCTTACACGTTTCGAGCCTCCTGGCTCTTGATCACAGGCATTTCAGGCATCGCGGAACATCAACAAAAAACGGCAATTTTATATCCCTCCAGTGGGATGACACAGGTGAGTTCATTTTACGCCGTTGTACTCTGGGATTCGTAGTGGTGTTTGAAGTTCCAACCCTCCAGTGGGTTTGTTCCGCTTTGCCGATTTCCATAATTAATAATAAACCCTCCAGTGGGCTTCTGACATTACAAACCAGTATATTTGAGGATCTGCTGTGACCGCATTGAGGCAGCGAACAGTTCTGTGCCTCAGCAGCTCCATATTGACATTCCAATGACGGCGTTGCAGCTTTCACGGCGGGACAGCCGTATTACGTGTTTCCAAAGTTTGTCCAAAGAACGAAAGCGCACACCACTGCGGACCACTTTTCCAAGTTTCATTTATTTGCAGGAGCAAGAACTGGCCCATAATGTTCAGAATTTCACATCACCTTACGCGTTTCGAGCCTCCTGGCTCTTGATCACAGGCATTTCAGGCATTGCGGAACATCAACAAAAAATGGCAATTTTATATCCCTCCAGTGGGATGATACAGGTGAGTTCATTTTATGCCGTTGTACTCTGGGATTCGTATTGCTGTTTGAAGTTCCAACCCTCCAGTGGGTTTGTTCCGCTTTGCCGATTTCCAAAATTAATAATAAATCCTCCAGTGGGCTTCTGACATTACAAACCAGTATATTTGAGGGTCCGCTGTGACCGCATTGAGGCAGCGAACAGTTCTGTGCCTCAGCGGCTCCATATTGACATTCCAATGGCGGTGCAGCTTTCACGGCGGGACAGCCGTATTACGTGTTTCCAAAGTTTGTCCAAAGAACGAAAGCGCACACCACTGCGGACCACTTTTCCAAGTTTCATTTATTTGCAGGAGCAAGAACTGGCCCCGAATGTTCAGAATTTCACATTGCCTTACACGTTTCGAGCCTCCTGGCTCTTGATCACAGGCATTTCAGGCATTGCGGAACATCAACAAAAAACGACAATTTTATATCACTCCAGTGGGATGACACAGGTGAGTTCATTTTATGCCGTTGTACTCTGGGATTCGTAGTGGTGTTTGAAGTTCCAACCCTCCAGTGGGTTTGTTCCGCTTGCCAATTTCCATAATTAATAATAAACCCTCCAGTGGGCTTCTGACATTACAAACCAGTATATTTGAGGATCCGCTGTGACCGCATTGAGGCAGCGAACAGTTCTGTGCCTCAGCGGCTCCATATTGGCATTCCAATGGCGGTGCAGCGTTCACGGCGGGACAGCCGTATTACGTGTTTCCAAAGTTTGTCCAAAAGAACGAAAGCGCACACCACTGCGGGCCACTTTTCCAAGTTTCATTTATTTGCAGGAGCAAGAACTGGCCCATAATGTTCAGAATTTCACATCGCCTTACGCGTTTCGAGCCTCCTGGCTCTTGATCACAGGCATTTCAGGCATCGCGGAACATCAACAAAAAACGGCAATTTTATATCCCTCCATTGGGATCATACAGGTGAGTTCATTTTATGCCGTTGTACTCTGGGATTCGTAGTGCTGTTTGAAGTCCAACCCTCCAGTGGGTTTGTTCCGCTTTGCCGATTTCCATAATTAATAATAAATCCTCCAGTGGGCTTCTGACATTACAAACCAGTATATTTTAGGGTCTGCTGTGACCGCATTGAGGCAGCGAACAGTTCTGTGCCTCAGCGGCTCCATGTTGACATTCCAATGGCGGTGCAGCTTTCACGGCGGGACAGCCGTATTACGTGTTTCCAAAGTTTGTCCAAAGAACGAAAGGGCACACCACTGCGGACCACTTTTCCAAGTTTCATTTATTTGCAGAAGCAAGAACTGGCCCATAATGTTCAGAATTTCACATCGCCTTACGCGTTTCGAGCCTCCTGGCTCTTGATCACAGGCATTTCAGGCATCGCGGAACATCAACAAAAAACGGCAATTTTATATCCCTCCAGTGGGATGACACAGGTGAGTTCATTTTACGCCGTTGTACTCTGGGATTCGTAGTGCTATTTGAAGTTCCAACCCTCCAGTGAGTTTGTTCCGCTTTGCCGATTTCCATAATTAATAATAAACCCTCCAGTGGGCTTCTGACATTACAAACCAGTATATTTGAGGGTCCGCTGTGACCACATTGAAGCAGCGAACAGTTCTGTGCCTCAACGGCTCCATATTGACAGTCCAATGGCGGTGCAGCTTTCACGGCGGGACAGCCGTATTACGTGTTTCCAAAGTTTGTCCAAAGAACGAAAGCGCACACCACTGCGGTCCACTTTTCCAAGTTTCATTTATTTGCAGGAGCAAGAACTGGCCCCGAATGTTCAGAATTTCACATTGCCTTACATGTTTCGAGCCTCCTGGCTCTTGATCACAGGCATTTCAGTCATCGCGGAACATCAACAAAAAACGACAATTTTATATCACTCCAGTGGGATGACACAGGTGAGTTCATTTTACGCCGTTGTACTCTGGGATTCGTAGTGCTGTTTGAAGTTCCAACCCTCCAGTGTGTTTGTTTCGCTTGCCGATTTCCATAATTAATAATAAACCCTCCAGTGGGCTTCTGACATTACAAACCAGTATATTTGAGGGTCCGCTGTGACCGCATTGAGGCAGCGAACAGTTCTGTGCCTCAGCGGCTCCATATTGACATTCCAATGACGGTGGTGCAGCTTTCACGGCGGGACAGCCGTATTACGCGTTTCCAAAGTTTGTCCAAAGAACGAAAGCGCAGACCACTGCGGACCACTTTTCCAAGTTTCATTTATTTGCAGGAGCAAGAACTGGCCCCGAATGTTCAGAATTTCACATTGCCTTACACGTTTCGAGCCTCCTGGCTCTTGATCACAGGCATTTCAGGCATCGCGGAACATCAAGAAAAAACGACAATTTTATATCACTCCAGTGGGATGACACAGGTGAGTTCATTTTACGCCGTTGTACTCTGGGATTCGTAGTGCTGTTTGAAGTTCCAACCCTCGAGTGGGTTTGTTTCGCTTTGCCGATTTCCATAATTAATAATAAACCCTCCAGTGGGCTTCTGACATTACAAACCATTATATTTGAGGATCCGCTGTGACCGCATTGAGGCAGAGAACAGTTCTGTGCCACAGCGGCTCCATATTGGCATTCCAATGGCGGTGCAGCGTTCACGGCGGGACAGCCGTATTACGTGTTTCCAAAGTTTGTCCAAAGAACGAAAGCGCACACCACTGCGGGCCACTTTTCCAAGTTTCATTTATTTGCAGGAGCAAGAACTGGCCCATAATGTTCAGAATTTCACATCGCCTTACGCGTTTCGAGCCTCCTGGCTCTTGATCACAGGCATTTCAGGCATCGCGGAACATCAACAAAAAACGGCAATTTTATATCCCTCCATTGGGATCATACAGGTGAGTTCATTTTATGCCGTTGTACTCTGGGATTCGTAGTGCTGTTTGAAGTTCCAACCCTCCAGTGGGTTTGTTCCGCTTTGCCGATTTCCATAATTAATAATATATCCTCCAGTGGGCTTCTGACATTACAAACCAGTATATTTTAGGGTCTGCTGTGACCGCATTGAGGCAGCGAACAGTTCTGTGCCTCAGCGGCTCCATGTTGACATTCCAATGGCGGTGCAGCTTTCACGGCGGGACAGCCGTATTACGTGTTTCCAAAGTTTGTCCAAAGAACGAAAGGGCACACCACTGCGGACCACTTTTCCAAGTTTCATTTATTTGCAGAAGCAAGAACTGGCCCATAATGTTCAGAATTTCACATCGCCTTACGCGTTTCGAGCCTCCTGGCTCTTGATCACAGGCATTTCAGGCATCGCGGAACATCAACAAAAAACGGCAATTTTATATCCCTCCAGTGGGATGACACAGGTGAGTTCATTTTACGCCGTTGTACTCTGGGATTCGTAGTGCTGTTTGAAGTTCCAACCCTCCAGTGAGTTTGTTCCGCTTGCCGATTTCCATAATTAATAATAAACCCTCCAGTGGGCTTCTGACATTACAAACCAGTATATTTGAGGGTCCGCTGTGACCACATTGAAGCAGCGAACAGTTCTGTGCCTCAGCGGCTCCATATTGACATTCCAATGGCGGTGCAGCTTTCACGGCGGGACAGCCGTATTACGTGTTTCCAAAGTTTGTCCAAAGAACGAAAGCGCACACCACTGCGGTCCACTTTTCCAAGTTTCATTTATTTGCAGGAGCAAGAACTGGCCCCGAATGTTCAGAATTTCACATTGCTTACATGTTTCGAGCCTCCTGGCTCTTGATCACAGGCATTTCAGGCATTGCGGAACATCAACAAAAAACTGCAATTTTATATCCCTCCAGTGGGATGACACAGGTGAGTTCATTTTATGCCTTTGTACTCTGGGATTCGTAGTGCTGTTTGAAGTTCCAACCCTCCAGTGGGTTTGTTCCGCTTTGCCGATTTCCATAATTAATAATAAATCCTCCAGTGGGCTTCTGACATTACAAACCAGTATATTTGAGGGTCCGCTGTGACCACATTGAAGCAGCGAACAGTTCTGTGCCTCAGCGGCTCCATATTGACATTCCAATGGCGGTGCAGCTTTCACGGCGGGACAGCCGTATTACGTGTTTCCAAAGTTTGTCCAAAGAACGAAAGCGCACACCACTGCGGACCACTTTTCCAAGTTTCATTTATTTGCAGGAGCAAGAACTGGCCCATAATGTTCAGAATTTCACATCGCCTTACGCGTTTCGAGCCTCCTGGCTCTTGATCACAGGCATTTCAGGCATCGCGGAACATCAACAAAAAACGGCAATTTTATATCCCTCCAGTGGGATGACACAGGTGAGTTCATTTTACGCCGTTGTACTCTGGGATTCGTAGTGCTGTTTGAAGTTCCAACACTCCAGTGGGTTTGTTTCGCTTTGGCGATTTCCATAATTAATAATAAACCCTCCAGTGGGCTTCTGACATTACAAACCAGTATATTTGAGGGTCCGCTGTGACCGCATTGAGGCAGCGAACAGTTCTGTGCCTCAGCGGCTCCATATTGACATTCCAATGGCGGTGCAGCTTTCACGGCGGGACAGCCGTATTACGTGTTTCCAAAGTTTGTCCAAAGAACGAAAGCGCACACCACTGCGGACCACTTTTCCAAGTTTCATTTATTTGCAGGAGCAAGAACTGGCCCATAATGTTCAGAATTTCACATCGCCTTACGCGTTTCGAGCCTCCTGCTCTTGATCACAGGCATTTCAGGCATCGCGGAACATCAACAAAAAACGGCAATTTTATATCCCTCCAGTGAGATGACACAGGTGAGTTCATTTTACGCCGTTGTACTCTGGGATTCGTAGTGGTGTTTGAAGTTCCAACCCTCCAGTGGGTTTGTTTCGCTTTGCCGATTTCCATAATTAATAATAAACCCTCCAGTGGGCTTCTGACATTACAAACCAGTATATTTGAGGGTCCGCTGTGACCGCATTGAGGCAGCTTACAGTTCTGTGCCTCAGCGGCTCCATATTGACATACCAATGATGGCGGTGCAGCTTTCACGGCGGGACAGCCGTATTACGTGTTTCCAAAATTTGTCCAAAGAACGAAAGCGCACACCACTGCGGACCACCTTTCCAAGTTTCATTTATTTGCAGTAGCAAGAACTGGCCCACAATGTTCAGAATTTCACATCGCCTTACACGTTTCGAGCATCCTGGCTCTTGATCACAGGCATTTCAGGCATCGCGGAACATCAACAAAAAACTGCAATTTTATATCCCTCCAGTGGGATGACACAGGTGAGTTCATTTTACGCCGCTGTACTCTGGGATTCGTAGTGCTGTTTGAAGTTCCAACCCTCCAGTGGGTTTGTTCCGCTTTGCCGATTTCCATAATTAATAATAAACCCTCCAGTGGGCTTCTGACATTACAAACCAGTATATTTGAGGGTCCGCTGTGACCGCATTGAGGCAGCGAACAGTTCTGTGCCTCAGCGGCTCCATATTGTCATTCCAATGACGGCGGTGCAGCTTTCATGGCGGGACAGCCGTATTACGTGTTTCCAAAGTTTGTCCAAAGAACGAAAGCGCACACCACTGCGGACCACTTTTCCAAGTTTCATTTATTTGCAGGAGCAAGAACTGGCCCATAATGTTCTGAATTTCACATCACCTTACGCGTTTCGAGCCTCCTGCCTCTTGATCACAGGCATTTCAGGCATCGCGGAACATCAACAAAAAACGGCAATTTTATATCCCTCCAGTGGGATGATACAGGTGAGTTCATTTTATGCCGTTGTACTCTGGGATTCAGTAGTGCTGTTTGAAGTTCCAACCCTCCAGTGGGTTTGTTCCGCTTTGCCGATTTCCATAATTAATAATAAATCCTCCAGTGGGCTTCTGACATTACAAACCAGTATATTTGAGGGTCCGCTGTGACCGCATTGAGGCAGCGAACAGTTCTGTGCCTCAGCGGCTCCATATTGACATTCCAATGGCGGTGCAGCTTTCACGGCAAGACAGCGTATTACGTGTTTCCAAAGTTTGTCCAAAGAACAAAAGCGCACACCACTGCGGACCACTTTTCCAAGTTTCATTTATTTGCAGAAGCAAGAACTGGCCCATAATGTTCAGAATTTCACATCGCCTTACGCGTTTCGAGCCTCCTGGCTCTTGATCACAGGCATTTCAGGCATCGCGGAACATCAACAAAAAACGGCAATTTAATATCCCTCCAGTGGGATGACACAGGTGAGTTCATTTTACGCCGTTGTACTCTGGGATTCGTAGTGCTGTTTGAAGTTCCAACCCTCCAGTGAGTTTGTTCCGCTTTGCCGATTTCCATAATTAATAATAAACCCTCCAGTGGGCTTCTGACATTACAACCCAGTACATTTGAGGGTCCGCTATGACCGCATTGAGGCAGCGAGCAGTTCTGTGCCTCAGCGGCTCTGTATTGACATTCCAATGGTGGTGCAGCTTTCACGGCGGGACAGCCGTATTACGTGTTTCCAAAGTTTGTCCAAAGAACAAAAGCGCACACCACTGCGGACCACTTTTCCAAGTTTCATTTATTTACAGGAGCAAGAACTGGCCCACAATGTTCAGAATTTCACATCGCCTTACGCGTTTCAAGCCTCCTGGCTCTTGATCACAGGCATTTCAGGCATCGCGGAACATCAACAAAAAACTGCAATTTTATATCCCTCCAGTGGGATGACACAGGTGAGTTCATTTTACGCCGTTGTACTCTGGGATTCGTAGTGCTGTTTGAAGTTCTAACCCTCCAATGGGTTCGTTCCGCTTTGCTGATTTCCATAATTAATAATAAACCCGCCAGTGGGCTTCTGACATTACAAACCAGTATATTTGAGGGTCCGCTGTGACCGCATTGAGGCAGCAAACAGTTCTGTGCCTCAGCGGCTCCATATTGACATTCCAATGACGGCGGTGCAGCTTTCAGGGCGGGACAGCCGTATTACGTGTTTCCAAAGTTTGTCCAAAGAACGAAAGCGCACACCACTGCGGACCACTTTTCCAAGTTTCATTTATTTGCAGGAGCAAGAACTGGCCCATAATGTTCAGAATTTCACATCGCCTTATGCGTTTTGAGCCTCCTGGCTCTTGATCACAGGCATTTCAGGCATCGCGGAACATCAACAAAAAACGGCAATTTTATATCCCTCCAGTGAGATGACACAGGTGAGTTCATTTTACGCCGTTGTACTCTGGGATTCGTAGTGGTGTTTGAAGTTCCAACCCTCCAGTGGGTTTGTTTCGCTTTGCCGATTTCCATAATTAATAATAAACCCTCCAGTTGGCTTCTGACATTACAAACCAGTATATTTGAGGATCCGCTGTGACCGCATTGAGGCAGCGAACAGTTCTGTGCCTCAGCGGCTCCATATTGCCATTCCAAGGGCGGTGCAGCTTTCACAGCGGGACAGCCGTATTACGTGTTTCCACAGTTTGTCCAAAGAACGAAAGCGCACACCACTGCAGACCACTTTTCCAAGTTTCATTTATTTGCAGGAGCAAGAACTGGCCCATAATGTTCAGAATTTCACATCGCCTCACGCGTTTCGAGCCTCCTGGCTCTTGATCACAGGCATTTCAGGCATCGCGAAACATCAACAAAAAAATGGCAATTTTATATCCACAGTGATGTGCGCTTTCGGTCTTTGGAAATATATATATATATATATATATATATATATATATATATATATATATATTTAGAAACAGTCCTGCAAGCTTCCCGGTCACATCCACTCTCGCTGAGCTGGTGCAAGTATACGGGTGGAGGACCTGTAATTAATGTAACCCAAGTTCAAGGAAAAACGTAACTCCAAGGTAAACTTGCACTCCACAATTGGGATATTAGCAGAAAGGTTTATTACGGCAACGAGTTTCACCCGATCCCGGGCTTCTTCACGGCCAAAACTGAATACACTTTGTGCCCAACTTACTTTAAAGGAAAATAAAAAAAATAAACAAAGGACAAAACACGGAAGGGCTTGCTCCTCAAAGCTGTGAACATAGAAGACAGATGTCTTCAATTTCTGCTAATATCCCAATTGTGGAGTGCGAGTTTACCTTGGAGTTACGTTTTTCCTTGGACTTGTGTTACATGTATATATATATATATATACACATCTCTATATATAGATCTATCTATATATAGAGATATATATCTGAGAAAGGTAAACCTTGTAAGTCCACAAGATAAACACATAGCGTGTCAGTTTCAAATAGATTTAGTGGCAAATATATATATTATATCATCAAAAAGGACTAGGCTAAAGGTATGTAGAGATGCAACATTGTATGATCTTTGTAAAAAGAAAAAAAAAATTCTTTTTTTGAAAGCCCTCACCCACCAACCTAGTTGGTGGCATGCTATATCATCGGGCCCACCTGGTGACACCGAGTGTGTCCCTGGTGTGCTTCAACGCCTGGTTTACCGCGGAGCAGGTATCTTGACTGAGTGTGCAGTGCAGTGATGTGAAAGTGAATTTAAAAACTGTACAGTGGTCCCATTACCCGCAGGGTTTGTTTTAATGTTTGGGCCTCTGGCAGTCATAAAAAACAAGGCAATGGATGTGCGTGGAGTAATAATTAGGAACTCCTGCATCCAAGAACGGTCTACATGTTTCAGCCAGGCCTTAGATGTATACTGGCTTTCCTCAGGACCTAAAAATATGTGAGTTGTGAGATCTAAAACTTGGTTTGTATATTAGACCAAATACGTGTGGCACGCTCTAAGGTGCACTATGTGTAAGAGACAGCCAACTAGGTCTTCATGCGGGTCCAGAGCTGTAATGCAGTTTTCCTTATCTGCTAGAACCCCTGCCGGATTCTCATGGGGCACTTCTGCTAATTGCAAATGAATGCCTTAAGAGGGAATCCCCCTCTTACACATAGTGCACCTTAGAGCGTGCCACACGTATTTGGTCTAATATACAAACCAAGTTTTAGATCTCACAACTCACATATTTTTAGGTCCTGAGGAAAGCCAGTATACATCTAAGGCCTGGCTGAAACATGTAGACCGTTCTTGGATGCAGGAGTTCCTAATTATTACTCCACGCACATCCATTGCCTTGTTTTTATGACTGCCAGAGACCCAAACATTAAAACAAACCCTGCGGGTAATGGGACCACTGTACAGTTTTTAAATTCACTTTCACATCACTGCACTACACACTCAGTCAAGATACCTGCTCCGCGGTAAACCAGGCGTTGAAGCACACCAGGGACACACTCGGTGTCACCAGGTGGGCCCGATGATGAAGCATGCCACCAACTAGGTTGGTGGGTGAGGGCTTTCAAAAAAGAAGAAAAAAAAATCTTTTTACAAAGATCATACAATGTTGCATCTCTACATACCTTTAGCCTAGTCCTTTTTGATGATATATTAACTTTGGGGATAAGGACTAGTTCTCTAATCCTCTCTCTCCCTTTGATATTTAAATAAAAAAAAATATATATATATTAGCCAGCAAGAGGATCTTACTCGCCCTGTGGGGGTTGGGTGCAGGGCTTGGCCGCAGACCAGACCCTGCAGCTAACCTCACACTGCACACAGCTGAAGGCTGAGCCCAAGATGCCAAGTGGCGTACGGCCCATGGCCGTGAGCAGCAGGATGGTTAGCTGCCCACAACGGTTGGGCACAGGGCCTGGCTGAACCGTCATGTGCTGCTTGCTGTTGCACGTGCTTCTCAATAACGGTGGTTCTTGCAAACCTATAGAGTTTACAGTAGGGCCGGCGGTTTACTCTAAATCTGGCGTTCTTACTAAAAGCAGGTTCGTGAATGTAAAGTCCTTTGCCATCCTGACGGCCTTTCATCCGTCTGCCAAACTCTATATCAGGGCCTGGTGTTTAAGATAAAACAAGTACTTTCAAAATATATATTTTAGTAGCACACATTCAGACTGTACCTAGTGCAAACATTTTTTATACATGATCATTAAAAGCTCAGCTGCTACCACCATTACCTCTCACAACAAATATATCTTTGTCACCATGAAGCCTCAAATGACTCAGTTAATTAAAGCCTATACTTTCTCCCAAGCAGTCTTTAGATTTGCTGATTACCCAATGGCACACATTTGCATTTCTTTCAGGTACCGACACCCTGGCCAGAAGGCTTGCTGTTACTTATTTATTTCTGTGTCCCTCCCTCGGCTTCGTAACAGAGGAAACTCCCTCCTTTTACTTTTAGCCGTAGGCAGCTGGAGATTGGCATTAACCGTCCAGGGACAGTTGTTTTTCAACCAAAAAGTTCTGAGAACTGTTTTTTCTACATTAAATAAGGATGGGCACTTTTTCCCTCATAGATCCTGCCCACTTCAACCTCTGTCTACCTAGGCCCAGCTTTTAGTTTAATATACCTTTTATTTTAATTGTACTTATATATAAAAAAAGAAATAATTATAACAACATGTTTTTATGTAGTTTAAAGTAAACACTTGTATCTTTCTGCAGTTTAATTAAACTGTAGCCTTGATGCCTTCCAGTCCCTCTGTGGAGTAGGGCCACAGCATAGTTTCCCAGGGTCGCACTCCAGATTGGCATAGCCTGTGCTGTGACAGGAGTGGGCTAACAGTCCACAGAATTAGTGTATGCAGTTGAGGTGCACTGCACTCTCCAACCAACCAGAAACCACAAATTGCTTCAACCCTGTTTTAGGAGTCCAAGAACGACATAGTCACATCTATCCTCCCCAGGGACCACAGACATTCAATCAGTGTGCCAAGTACTCTTTTATTCGGGAATGAGGTGTTACAAGGTGTGTGATTCAGGGTCCCTATTTAGAGGAATCAGGCAATCTGGACCTTCCATACACTGTCCAAGGTCAAACATGGCATATTCACACACAAAGGCCCCAACATATCTGAGGTACAGGAGAGCTGCATAGAGATTTCTTCTGCATTTGCTCTCTCAATCAATCAATCAGGGAATTGTAAGCGCGCTACTCACCCGTGAGGGTCTCAAGGCGCTGAGAGGGGGGGGTCCGCAGATCTGTTTTGCCGAAGAGCCAGGTCTTGAGGGTCTTCCTGAAGTTGTTCAGGGAGGGGGCGCGTCTGATGTCTGCCGGTAGCTCGTTCCAGGTCTTAGCTGCAATGTGAGAGAAGGATCTTCCGCCTGCTCTGGCTCTGTGGATGCGTGGGGTTTCGGCCAGTGCGAGGTTGGAAGATCGGAGGTTTCTTTTGGGTACGTGGAAGTTGATTGTGTCGTTGAGGTATTTGGGTCCGTTGTTGTGTAGGCATTTGTAGGCGTGAATGAGGATTTTGAAATTGACTCTTTTCTCCACGGGGAGGCAGTGGAGACTTCGTAGGTGTTGGCTGATGTGTTCGTGTCGGGGATGCCGAGGACGAGTCTGGCGGCGGTGTTCTGTATTGTCTGGAGTTTGCGGAGTAGGGACTTGTTGATGTCGGCGTAGAGTGCGTTTCCATAGTCCAGTCTGCTGGTGATGAGTGCGTGGGTGACTGTCTTCCTTGACTCAGGGGGGATCCACTTGAAGGTCTTGCGGAGGATGCGGAGGGTGTTGAAGCAGCTGGAGGTGACGGCGTTGACCTGTCGGTTCATGGTGAGTGATGAGTCGAGTATGATGCCGAGATTCTTGGCGTGGTCTGAGGGGGTAGGTGGGCTTCAGAGGACGGTCGGCCACCAGGTGCTGTCCCATGCAGAAGGGGTGGTACCGAGGACTTCTGTCTTCTTGGCGTTGAGCTTCAGGCAGCTGTTGGTCATCCAGACTGCGACGTCTTGCATTCCTTTCTGGAAGTTGAGTTTGGCAGTGGTGGGGTCTTTGGTGAGGGAGAGGATGAGCTGGGTGTCGTCGGCGTAGGATACGATGTTGAGGCCGTGTTGTCGGACGATGGCTGCGAGGGGGGCCATGTAGATGTTGAAGAGGGTGGGGCTCAGTGATGAACCCTGTGGGACTCCGCAGGTGATTTTCGTGGGGTCGGAGAGGAAGGGTGGGAGTCTGATCCTTTGGCTCCTTCCGGTGAGGAATGATCGGATCCAATCCAGGGCTGTTCCTTGTATGCCTGCGTCGTGTAGTCTGGCGACTAGTGTGCGGTGGGAGACGGTGTTGAAGGCCGCTGATAGGTCGAGTAGGATGAGGGCTGCAGAGTGGCCTTGGCCCAGGAGGGTGTGGATGTCGTCTGTGGCGGTGAGTAGGGCGGTCTCTGTGCTGTGGTTGCTTCGGAATCCGGATTGGGACGGGTCGAGGACGGCGTTCTCTTCAATGAATCGTGTCAGTTTCCTGTTGACTTTTTTCTCTGCAACTTTGGCTGCGAAGGGGAGGAGCGAGATGGGCCGATAGTTCTCGGAGGTCGGTGGGGTCAGCTGTGGGCTTCTTGAGCAGGGGTCTGACATCTGCGCGCTTCCAGTTGTCTGGGAAGGTGCCTGTTTTGAAGGTGGTGTTGATGGTGTGTTGTAGTTCAGGTGCGATGGACTACACTGTCATCTTAGTCCCCGTGATGTCCCTAACTCGGGGACACCCACCAGCCTAGTGAATCAGAAATGGTGTCATGTATAAGACAGCCTATGTCTGTAGGTCAAAGTGAAGGGTCACTCCCTCCTTTCCCTTTTTCAGGGAACTGACCCGAGGAATGGGCTACTGATGGCGTCAAGCACAAGGACATACAGGCGGGGCACAAAGCAATCATCCCAGCCAAAGGTCAGGGAACTGGCTCATGCCAAATGTACCCACAAAGTTGATGACTCTAAAAGTGGCATGCTTGTCTCCCCCACGTGTGGTTTTCCTATTGGGGTCTGCTGTGCTGTATTTGCATCACTTTCCAGGTCCGCGGCAATTTCATCGTTAGGAGCAGTGAATGTGATCAGACTATTCTGTCCCAACCAGGACCTTCCTCTGGGTCCAGAGCACCTGCCTTGTGAGAATCGTCCTCTCGCCACAGCTCTCTTTCCAGGTTCAGTGGCAGCCACACTTAACGAGGGTGGCAGGGCGGGGCAGGTGGGGGGGGGGTTAATGGAAAAAAAACAGCACTTACCTGCACGCCGGCCGCTTCCTCTCCGTCCTCTTCGGTGAAGTCCAGGAGCAGGAAGGAAGCAGGAACCAGTAAGCACCCAGGCTCCCAGCCAATCACAACGCTGCCTTACAGCAGCGTTGTGATTGGTCTGAGTGCCGTGGTCGGCTCTCAGAGAGGGACTGGGGGCCTGGGCATGTTCTACACCCAGGCTATAATGCAGCAATGCAGCCTGGGTGGAGAACATGCTAAGTGCGCATGAATGTTTGGCCGGCTCGAGACGGCCAGCCAAACATTCATGGGCACTTAAGAGAGTGCCACCAGTGTTCCGGTGACGTGCAGCCCCGCCCCACCCCAAACCAGGTGAGACACAGCTGGAAAAATAAAATGATAATAACATTCGTTATTATCATTATATTTTTCCTTTTTATAAACTGCTCACAGAGCAGTGGGGCGACGCTCCTCCGCCTTAGCGGAGGAGCTGACCCTGTCTAGGTTCCTGCTTCACTCTACCACAACATTCTGGCCCAGATAGAATTCAGCTAAGGCTATTCCTTAGTATGGCTTGAGACTCTCTCACACCAGAAACTTTGGCAGGCAGGCCTTGCTCACTAGACCACCAGACCACTCTCCTGTTACTAGGAGGTACTCAGACCTGCCAACACATATTGTGCCACACGTTATCAGCTCTTCTCACACAGTCTATTGGTGAGCAGCCGAAGTCACATGGTGAGAGACAACAAGAGCTGGAAACCCCTGTGCAGCTTTGGGGGCTTATTTAGAAGCCCGTTGCGCTGCCGGTACGTCACTTTTTTGGACGCACCGGCGGTGCAGTGTGCCTGCCCATATTTACAAGGCCACATAAAGCCACCCTGTGTCGCTTTTCAAAGCCTTGTAAATATGGTTCACTTTCACGCATTACTCTGATTGAAAGGGGCACTCCATGGGTGTTGCTGTGGGTGTTCCAATGCAACATCCATGGAACCTGACGTATTCCCAGATTTACAAGGTTTTGTAAACCAGGGAATGCATCAGATTCCTAAACCTTCCAGGAAGGCGTAAGGGAGATGAAACATGGAGAAATACATTTATTTATCCTCATTTTTCCTTTTCTATGTGTGCTGCAGTCTGCAGCACACATAAAAAGAGGAAAATCCCTCTTGTCATTGTTTTTGTGCAGGAAGGGACACCTTCCTGCACAAAAACAATCAACCCTACAACGCAGACACCCTTGCACCATGGCGTAAGGGTGCCTGCGTTGGCGCATGGCAGCCCATTGTGCGCCACCGCAGGGGAAAAGAACAGGAATGCGCTGTATCTTATAGATACGGTGCATTCCTGCCCTTTTCTTTTGATGCACAGCAGCACAGCAGGAAGGCTAGCTGCGCTGCCGTGCGTCAAAATATTGTAAATGAGCCCCTTGGTTTCCAGCTTGTGCTTGGAGGATGGCACAGCTAATGTCCATGGTGGGTGTTGGAAACTACCCAGGACATTAACCACAGCCTTGGAAGCTTTTTTAATGAGGGGCAGGGAGGTCAGTGCTCGGCATAAAGCCATGCTTCCTCATGCCTTAAAAAAGTAATGGATTCAAGGCCTACCCCCTCCACACATTATATTACTTTACACCCACCTCCTCTCAAATGGTCAAATTTAACACAAAGTTGGCAGGGCTGGATACCTCTAATTTACTACCGTGGCTTTAAGTGGGATGAAAAAAGGGGGGATCTCTAAAAGGGGCATAACTTAAGGGTGTGGCTTAATATGTAAACTACATTTCGGTGATCCGCATAGTGTGCCACCCGACCAGTATTTTGATCCTCTCTGAACTTTCTGTTATTCAATTAAATATTACTGAGGCCTTTGGAAGGGGTCGTAGTCTTCAGAATGTCTCAGTCACTCCTGTTATATTCACTCTAGGTTAGACATCTACACCTTTCTTCTCTTCACATCCCTCCAATCTACTTATCTTCAAACTCATCTCTTTCCTCTTCAGCATCCTTTTTTCACTCTCTCCTGAATGAACTTCCTCACGTCTTTCACTTCACTTCCCCCAAACACACAACTCTCCCACTCACCTGTAAGAATTGCGTTTCTTTCATTTTCACCCTGTCAATATTTTGAAAACTGTGTACCTCCTTCACACACATTTGCACAGAATCACAATTGCAACTACAATACGTGGTCATTGACTTTTGCGCTCTGCAGAGAGGCCAAGAGTTGGATGACCATGTGTTCCGAACACCTTTTGACCCACTGACAGGCACTGTGAGAAAGTCGCACTGCCTTTAGCCTCAACTGTAGAGCTCTCAATCGTGTCACTATAATCACCTAGCGGTGACTCAGTTTAATGTATGCACTGTACAAGAGTGGTATGCTACACTAAAAAAAATGGAAACATAACAAAGTGAAAATAGCTAACACTCTTAGGGAATGCAAGATTAAGTAGAATGTGAAATATAAACTGGAACTAAATAACTGACATGGATTACTGTTTTTTTTTACATTCATTATTCAGAAATCAATGTGTTTTTGCCAGTAATAAAAAGGACAAGGACCTGTTTATATGTCAGTATTTTAATTCTACCAGGTCTGAGACCCGCAGGAACCCAGCCCACTTAAAGCCTTGGACTACCAACTGCACTAGGTCATGTTCAGCACCTCCAGCTAAGACAATAGCAGGAGCATGCACTCAGTGCTTAATTTGAGCCGGTGGTTTCCGGAGCTCCGTACCAGCACTTAATTGTCGACACCGGCACTTATGACAGCTGCCACATGGTGGCACTGTTTGTATAATTTAGAGATGAGCAGAATAGCAATTGTTTATTAATTCAGTATGCATTAAAAACAGCTAATACCTGACGCCCAAGCTATTTTTTTTAGCTTTGTGGGCCTGGAATAGTCTGAATTGTCACACTTGTAGCAGTGTGCAAGTTAGTAGATGTGTAGGTTCTGTCATTGGCATCACTGGCAGTAGCAGTGGGTGGTGCAAGCTGCAGATGCCTCCTGACTAGAGGCCTGGCACTTATTTTTTTTACAAATTATGCACTGCACGCACCTAGCTCACATTCACACTTCTTGCAAGACCATGTCAACAAGAAAAGGTTCAGGGACCCCCACAGCAATTATTAGGGTCCCAGCCATTATGGACACCAAGAGCTTTATTGGGGGTGGGAGCAAGCTGGGATCAGAAACGAGTTCCATTGAAAACAAACAGCGCAATGAAAGAACCACAGGGAACCTTCACCGACAAACAGAGCCACTGTTATTATGCGATTGTACAACCACGGCGTTATTCGCATAATTATGGATTTGCCACGTTTGACACATAATTTATCATCTGCTGCATAATCTGCAGATTAGAAAAAAAATGTTTCTAGCTCAATCGGTTCGAAAGATATTAAAAACGTAGCAGCACATGCAGCTGTGCAGTGGAAGGCCCTTTGCAAAAGTTGACTAGCCTCCTTTTTGTTGCTTGTTGCTGTATTTATCAATATAATTGGCACTAATGAGGTGCAACCTTTGCCCAGATAGTGTTAACAAGTGTTAAAATGACAAAAAAAGTAATACCATTACAAAATGTGCCTCATAACGCTGCTTTATTTGCTTTTTCTTGCCGCATATTTTACCCAGCCCTTCCGCATAATTTGGGCCTCCCCTGCCGCATAATTCCAGTGGCCTGTCGATAAACAAGTTGGAGAGCCGACGTTGACGTAATCTGCTTTTAATTTAGGATGGACGACTTCGTGAACGGTTGAAGCAGATTTCAACATGAAAGCGAAAACACTGGGGAGTCCACAGAACGAAATACTTCAAGATGGGCCGTAGTCGGGAGAGACCCATAACACCACACGTAATACTAAGCATTGTCAATATTAATAATTCAAACCATTTATAAAAAAAAAAAACATCTTTACTCCCCAGTAGGTAAGTGGCGCAACGCTAGCTGGATAACCACGAGCTTTTCACTGCGGTAGTGTTTTAGTGGTGCTGGAGCGCCATCTACTGTAATTCTACAGAAAGCTGCAGTTGAACACATGGAGCCAGGATCAGAAACACATGCAGAAGGACTGGCGGCAAGCATGTGGTAGATGGCCCAACCCTTCCTTCCATTAAATCCTTATTCCCTTATATACCCTTGCTTCCATTAAATCCTTTCCCCCTTATATACCCTTGCTTCGATTAAATCCTAATTCCCTTATATACCCTTGCTTCCATTAAATCCTTTTCCCCTTATATACCCTTGCTTCTATTAAATCCTTATTCCCTTATATACCCTTGCTTCCATTAAATACTTATTCCCTTATATACCCTTGCTTCCATTAAACCCTTATATACCCTTGTTTCCATTACATCCTTATTCCCTTCCCCTATGTTTGTTTTTTTACTATATATATATATATATATATATACACACACATTTTTGGTATGCATGGGAGAGATTAAGTGATTTGCCTAGAATCACAGGATGTTGAGCCGATGCCAAGACTCGAAGTAAGATGGCAGCTCTGGCGTTACTCCACATACTCTCCCCTAAGGAAATCTTGGTGATAACTTGGATTTTTAAATGCCACTTGCCTCTTCAAGTCATGGCGTTCCCCACTATGCAAATTCTAAAGTGAGGAACATGGTTACCAGCTATGAGTCCTCCGTGGATTAATGTATTTGGCATAAGAACCTTTCGGTCACAAATTTAAATACCGGTGGGCTCACTCAGCCTTTCATACTTCCGGGATTGATAAAATGGATACCTTTCAATAGTAATAAACATCTTTTATTCAACGTTCATATATCTTTCTCGGTGAACGTGCGCTTAACGTACACGTTATGATGTAATGCCATGACTTACTACCTTAACTTATAATAAATTAAGGGCCTCATTTATGAGACTCCTTGCGCCTCCGGAACGTCACTTTTTTTGACGTTCCGTGGCGCAGAAGCCTGCGTGATATTTATCAGGCAGCATTAAGCCACTTTTTTTGGCTTAATGCTGCCTGATAAATATCAGTCCCTTTAACGCAGTGTTCTGCGTTAAAGGGGCGTGCAATGGGTGTTGCTGGGGGCGTTCCCAGCAACATCCATGGCCTTTTGACACTGCCCCAGATTTACGAGAAATCGTAAATCTGAGGCAGCGCCAAAAGCTTACGCCGTAAGGGAGGCACAACAAGGAGAAATATCTTTATTTCTCCTCGTTTTTCCTTTTTTTATGTGCAGCACACATAGAAAGAGGAAAAGCCTCTTGTGATTATTTTTGTATAGAAAGGTTTCCCTTCCTGTACAAAAATAATCATCCCCGCAACGCAGGCACCCTTGCACCATGGTGCAAAGGTGCCTGCGTTGGCGCACGGCAGCCCATTGTGCACCGGCGCAGGGGAAAAGGACATGAATACGCCGTATCTTATAGATACGGCGCATTCCTGCCCTTTTCTTTTACCGTAGGGCAGCGCAGCGGGAAGGCCTGCTGCGCTTCCCTACGGCAAAACCTCATAAATGAGACCCTAACAGTTTAAGCCCAGCGCACGGTGAAAGTGAGACACCATTTTGTAGTATCTTTTGTTTTTAAAAAACAAATATTTACGCAAATACACACATTTTGACGTTTTCATGATACTTGTTACCACAATTTTGAAGTTCAATAGCGAAGTTGATAAGACTTATCATCATTACCTTATTGACTTTAAACAGAGTAGAACCTGTGATCTTTAAGTTGGCCCCAGTTTACCACAGTAGGAGGATTAACCACTGAGCTATGCACCTTGCTATTGGCCTCATTACGAGTTTGGCGGTGCGGGAGCGGGGCAGTTCACCACCGCCCGCTCCTGCACAGCCGAACCCGAACGCTGCCCGCCAGCCAGATTACGATACAAATTGTTGCCTGGTGGGCGGGCTCCAGGTGACAGCCGAGGAGGCACTATTATAATGCGTGACATTGCATTTTGGTGCGGTGATGCGGATCACCTCACTGAAATGTGTCAGTCTAATGATTGATGCGTGGTACTTGGCAGGGCTGACTTGTCTAAGTCTTCTAGGCAGTGCTGCAGCTGTGTCTCTGTTCCCTGTTGTAATTCCTCATTCATGGTCCTCTAGACAGTGCTGCTAGCTGGTTTTCTGGTCCCAGTGGAAATTTCTCATTCTTAGTCCTGTAGGCAGTGCTGCTACCTGCTTCTCTGGTCCCAGTGGTAATTGCTCATTCTAAGTCCTCTAGACAGTGCTGCTAACTGCTACTCTGTTCCCGTCGGTAATTCCTCATTCTAAGTCTTCCAGTGCTGCTAGCTGCTACTCTGGTCCCAGTTGTAATTCCTCATTCTAAGTCCTCTAGGCAGTACTGTAGCTGTATCTCTCTTCCCAGTGGTAATTCCTCATTCTTAGTCCTCTACACTCCTCTAATAAAAAACAATGGGGCATATGTACAAGCCCCTATCACCACAGGAACGTCACTTTTTGTGACATTCCCGTGGCGATAGGGGCCTTGCTTATGTACAAGGCAGCGTTAAGCCACTTAACGTGGCTTAATGCTGCCTTGTACATAAGGCACCCTTTCACGCTATGGTTAGCGTGAAAGGGGCATGCAGTGGGTGTTGCGGTGGGCATTCCACCGCAACACCCATTGTATTTGACGCTGCCCCTATGTGGAAGGGTAGCGTACATAGGAGGCAGCGCCAAAATTAAGACCAGGAAAATCCTGGTCTTAAGTTGGCGAAACGAGGAGAAATGCATTATTTCTCCTCGTTTTTGCTTTTCCATGTGTGCTGCCTTGTGCAGCACACTTGGAAAAAGCAAATGCCATGGTTTGTTTATGTACAGGAAGGTGTCCCTTCCTGTACATAAACAAACCTTTCAAAAAAATGCCATTTTGTAACTTTCATTTGTGCTGCATGAAGCAGCACACATGAAAGTTACAAAACGGCATTTTAGGATTGTTTATGTGCAGGAAGGGACACCTTCCTACACATAACCAATCCTCCCCTGCACACAGACAGGATGTGGTCCGTCGGCTAGATTGCCGACTTTGGTGCTGGAAACCAAGGTTCGAGCCTCGGGGTCGCGTCCACATCCTGTGATTCTGGGCAAATCACTTAATCTCCCCGTGCCTGAATGTGTCCTTGTGTAACGTAACCGGTGCTCATGTAAAGCGCTCCAATACCTTCGGGTCGAGTTCGCGCTATATAAATATGCATTAAAATAAAAATAAATAAAATACTCTGGTGCAAGGGTGCCTGCGTTTAACAACTTAGCGCCATCGCAGGGGGAAATGCAAGGCTGCACCACATTCTTCTAAATATGGTGCAGCCTGGCGTTTCCTAAGTGGCGGAGCGTGTCGTTAAGCCCAGGAGGCTAACGACACGCTCCGCCACTTCATTGTACATATCCCCCAATATCATTTACAACGCCAATAGCTCTAACTTTCGAAAATGCGAGACCGATTGCATTGCAAATGCTTGTTATGTAATGAGACAGGTTTCTGAGTCTGTCAGTTCATTTCCTTTAGTGCTGAGACTCTCCCAGGAGTATCTAAGCGCTATAAATTTTATCATTCATTTATTCATTCATTGTGCGCCATTCCGGTCTCTTTTCTGTTTCTCTCCTTCATCTTAACCTTGGAATATATTACCGTTTTACGTCAACGCCACAATTAGGACCAGTGCTGACTGCGGTGATCACCTATACACCTTAATACTGATGGGGTCTTATATCAGTAAGTGCATCAGTCACAAACATCCTGGCATCCGCTGCAGCAGATCTAAAACGCCTCACTTTCTTCGCTACCTATTTTTTTGGGGTGATCAAATAATGGTTGAGGGGCATCCTTATCAAGTCTTATGAAACAGTCTTTATTACGGTTTCTTTTCTTCTTTAAAATACACACTTTGGCCAGCACTTTTTTCGCAAACCAGTCACTTCCTCAGGGCCATTTGATGTCATATAAATCACAAAAATACAAAGTACAATCACTATCAAGTAACTAATATCACAAGGTCTTGGCTAGAGAAATAAATTCAATATCCATTTTATCAATCTTTGTTACTTGATAAGTTTATAACATACCATAGCCTAAACGTATTATACCATACTCAATTGTGTTCCTTATTGTGCACATTTGTGCATGCTTCTGTTTACATGCTTTGACTTTAAAGCCAGAACTATTGGCATTTCCCGAGCTTGTTGTAAATAGTGCATTACATCAAGTTTATTGTTAGTTGCACAATATAGCATTGTAGCTGAGTTCGGATAAACACGTTTGGCGTGGCGGTTATGCTAATTTCCAATACACCCCTGAAGCTCAGTGGGTGGCTTTGGGTGTGGTAAGACTTGTATGAACACATAATTACATATTCTATTCCTTTCTTGTGTTTAAATTGTCTTTGTGGTACTCCAGTTGCAGAATGTGATATTTTGATGCACATACATTTGCTGTGACTGTTGTGTCAGGATATGAGGTTGTGGCATGCCTTTTTTTAACAACTATATGAGTCGAGATATCTATTCACATTAATTTGCCTTTTTTATTTATAGTAGATTAATATTCATGCCTCATATTCCCTTCCTTGCTTTTTCACGCGATCGGAATCCACAGCGCTGCATTCACTGTTTGTCTGATCTGAAATTAATATTCTGAGCAGAGCAAAAATAAATTTAGCAGAATTGTTATGAAATGCTCCTGTGTGCATTGCACGACAATACAATAATTTTGCTGTATACCACCCTGTCCCTAGTGGCGGCTGGTCAACTCTGAAAGTGCTGGGGCATAATACTTGCAACTGGTTCACCTCATTATTCCCAAAATTTGCTCTGGGTGGCCCCTATATGTTAAGAATTACCTCCAGCGTGCCAATATCAGAATTTTGTTATGGGTACCCCCTTATGCGAAGAATTACATACAATATATGTCAGTACCAGAATGTTGCCATTGATACTGCCCTTATACCATTTTGACCGACGTATCAAAAATGACCTCTAGTACGTCAGAGCCAGCATTTTCTCATAGTTTGATTCCCCCACCCAGCCATCCACCCCCAATATGCCGGGGTTGCCAAGTATTACCTCCAGTATGCCAGTGGAACATGTTGCCATAGGTGACCCCCTTATGCCAAGAAATACTTCCAGTATGTTAGGGCCTGCATTTTTCAACAGGTGTCCTAATTTATACCAAGAATTACCTCCAATATGCCAAGAGCAGCACAATTCCTTGGGTACACCCATAATCCAAGAATGACAGAGTATGCCATAGGCAGCATCAGAGTCACAAGCATAAAACACGAAAACAAACCCACTCTTACTCACTTACACTCCCTCACTCAGACTCACTCCCTGTTTAATTTACCCTCTCTCCCTCTCATTCACACTCTGTCAATTACTCACTCCCACTCACTGTCACTCAAAAACAAATGTACCTACACACTCACACTCACTGATTCTCACCCACTCACAAACAAGCACACACTCAACCTTTCACAATCCCTGACCCTCACACAACGACTAGTGAACAGGGGGTTCTGATTTGAATTCCTGGTGTACACGTGCGCTTGTTTAATAAACACAAGAACGTCTAGACCCTGTTGCAACTGCACCTGTTTTTCAGGCCTCTGGGCCCTGGTGCAACTGTACCTGTTGTACCATTAATAGCTGCACTCCTGACTCACTCTCACTTCCTTGCACAATCACCCCCTCACTCACTTATTCTAACTTACTCACACTTCTTTACTAATTCCTCACTCTCTCTTTCACTTAGTCAAACTCCCTCCCGCTCACTCTTTGACTCTCACTCACTTTTACTCTCATTCACACACTCAAATACACTAAAGTAATGCCCACTTTCACTCAGTTTCCCTCTCTCTCAGTCACTCACAAACACACATGCACAGAGAAACAACACTAGATTCTTTTTTACTTACCTTTCTTCCTTTACTGGCAACTCCAAGGCTCAATGGCAGCAGTAGGATGGGAATCCAGAGCTGGAAATCGAAGCCAGCACGGCATGATGCCCAACGAAGAACGAGACAGAGCAGCAAGACCAGGCATGAGTAAAGGACCCACCTCAAACTCTCTCCAGCCTTCTTGATAGGGCTGGGTTGCCTAGGGCATGTGCAGTGTGTCTTCTAAATAAAATGGATTGTGCCTGTGTGAGGGGATCGTAGTTGACCTGCATTTTTGAACTTCGCTCTGTAGATGGATCGTCGCTCAGCCCCCTCTGCCACTGCCACCACCTCCAACTCCACCTCCTCCTTCTCCTCCTCCACCTGTGTCATCAAGAGCCCGGAGACAAGCCAGAGGGGCTGAGCTGTTCACTGGCAGTTAATCAGCGCAGTGTGGGCGAGGCTCGGAGTATTATGTGGTGCCTCACAGGTGGCAGGGCTGTGTCCTGATGTACTTGTAGAGGACTTGCCCTTTGCCACAGTAAAGAAAGTGCAATAACTATGAGCTTTTTATGTATACATTTCCGTAGTGAACTATTGACTCTTGCAGGGTCCGTTTTGTTGCAGGCCAGAGCATGCTTGCGTGGATGGAAGTGTGGCTTATAGAGAATGAGTTTGTCAACTTGGCTGTGATTCTGAGTGGTACCCAGAATTGTGCACATTAACTCTGGACAGTAATCACATTATAATTGCTTTTGTGTTGGCAGCTGCCCCTTTAATTGAATTTGTAGCTCCAAGCACCAAGGTGTTAAATATTTTCTTCACCATTGGTGACTTTCTCTGCTGCATGCTTATACGCAGGGCCACTTGAATTATGCAGCAGGAGAGGGCCAAATTATGCAGAGTAATGCGGCACATTTTTTAATAGTATTACTTCATTATTTTGTACTTTTTACACTTGTTAACACTGTCTAGGCATTGGGCAAACCTCATTAGTACCAGTTTAATACCCAAATATAGCAATAAGCAAAAGAAAAGTGACCAGTCAACCTTTGCAAAAGGCCTTCACTGCGCGGCAACACGTTTCAGTGTTTTTAGTAACTTTTGGACCGTATGAGCTAAAAACAATTTTTTTGTTAAAATCTGCCGATTATGCTGTAGGTGATGGATTATGTGGCAAATGCGGCAAATCTATAATTATGCGAAAATCACTGCAGCCATACAATCGCATAATTCCAGTGGCCCTGCTTATACCTCTGTACTTTCTTTTCATCTTAGGTCAAAGCTACACAGGTGATGCAAGTGTACCATGCTATCAAGCACCACACCTCCTACCGCTCTCTGGGATGTGGGTTCAAGCTATTCCAATGTCATTTATTTGGACTCATCCATTGCAATGAAGGCATCCTGTGGCAAAACAAAGGCATGCAGTATCACAAAATATGTGCTTACACCTCTATGCTTGCAGCAAACATGTGAAGACTTGAAACATGGATATTTCTTGGCTTGAAACGATGCATCAAACAAAGATACCATTAAACGGTATCTATTTTTATTGAGGCACTTCAGTTTCACTTCTGGTGTGACTTACACATTGCTGGATTTATATAATGATGCAGCTGAAGCCGCTACTGTAATTGCAGTGCAGAACACAACCAAATTAACTGAACATGGGCTGAAATTGGAACATGTAGCTGCATACTGTGGAGACAACGAAATTGTGAACTATGGGAGACATAATTCTGAATTTTCACCTATTGAAAAAAGCAAATTCTTCTTGCAAACTGCCCTACCCACACCCTACATAACTGAGCTAAATGAGACATAAAAAATTACTGATGGATGTGGAATAATGTATTTTAAAAGTCTATAATCATTTCTCTCCTCAGCTAAGTGAACAGCAGGGTTACAAAAAAATAATCTTTTGTATACCTAATGTGGCATCCTCTGTTTCACCTTATTCCCAGCCATTGATTGACTTTTGAAGTGCAGGGCAGCATTGAAATCATATTTCTTTTTTATTGGTCAAGAAAAAACCTCAAAGCTATATGGGAATTTCTAAAATGTGAAAGTGGGGAGATCACTATAGGCCTGATTAAGAGTTTGGCGGACGGGTTGCTCCATCACAAACGTGACGGATATCCTGTCAGCCGTATTACGAGTTCAATTATGTCCAATGGAACTCGTAATAGGGCGGACGGAATATCAGTCACGTTTGTGATGGAGTAACCTGTCCGCCAAACTCGTAATCAGGCCCTATGTCACAATGTGAAGTCGGCATTTTCTTTGTTCACAACATTTTAATCATTTTTAGCACATCTATCTTGAAGCTTGAAAAGGATGAGCTGGGTGTGCCTCAGGTTCCAGGCATCCTCAGAGTAATGTGGAACACCTTAAAGGACACAGTATAAAATCAGTTCTTTGGCTTCCTAGTACGGAATTGTCAGAGATAAAGTCAAACATACAGGGTGTTTTGTTTTTTAAACATTTTGCAGCACTCCATAACTTATTTGAAATAATTGTTCGATTTTTCGGAGAGCCATTACTTGTCGGCACTAGAACTGTGCTGTTTAAGAGAAATGCTCACCTTTCAGCAACTCTGCAAAGCTGCTGATGCATTCAGTATTGCCCGTCATCTGGAACTCCAATATCTATTTGATGAATATAGTCTGACTTCTCCCGTTTCCCGAGCTTTGGCAGGCATCAGGAATGCCAAAATGTTTTTTCAAAGTTGCCATGGGATGTTCTGAACATAAACAAATGATTACGTTCATACTTTCCTTGCCAGGCAACAATGAAGCTACTGAGAAGGTTTTTTTCTCAACTGAAGTTCACCTGGATTGACATTCGCAATAGGTGTGATTTTGAGCTTGTTGAAGCGGAATTGCAGATCCAGGTTATCTGAAAGAAACCCGTTAGTTATAGATTCCTTACCTTAGAATTACCCCCAGGCGTCAGACTGGATCAGGAAAGTTTTTTCGTCAGCAGTACCTCTGCGCGTCGGAAGGTGGCGTCGGTCGGCTCCGCGTCTGTCGTTGGCGTCGTGGTCGCCAGAATGACGTTGCGGTAGCTACTTAGACGCTGCCCTCGCATGCTGACTTCAGTTCTTTCTTTTTTCCGCGCCAGCCAGCGCAGATCCGGAAGAGCGGTACCTCCAGTCATTTTTTGACTGACTTTTTCTCGACTTTTGTCGACTTCTTTTTCGAGTCTTCGACTCCTAAGGTGCACGAGGGATGCCCGGCTTCAAGCCATGCAGTTCCTGTCATCGGATGATGTCGCTGACGGATCTGCACTGCGTGTGTCTCTTTTGCCTGGAGCGCGACCACGACCCCAAGTCGTGCTCCGACTGCCGGTCGATGGCGCCGAAGGCTTTGCGGGAGCGGTCCTGAAAGCTGCTTGAGCACCGGCAGTCGGCTCCGCGCCGTTCGAGGTCCCGGTCGCGAGGGAGGTCGAGGGACCGGTTGCGGAGCCACCACCATTCGTCCAAGTCTTCTAAGTCTTCGCACTCGGGGTCGGGAAGTCGAAGCATAAGAAGAAGTCGAAGAAGCATCGTCGCTCTTCGACTTCTCCTCGTCGGTCGGCCGATCCGACGAGGAACACGGGTGGTGCCCCTCCCGTGGCTCTGTGCGCGGTGCCCGACGAGTCGACTTCGCGTTTCCCTCCCTTTCCGGGACCCGGAGCGACTCCCGCCCAGCTTCGTACGTTCTACGAGGTGATGCATGCCATCTTTAAGCGGACCGACCCCGCCGGCGTGCCTTTGGGCCCCGCGGACTCGGTTGGGGGGCCTAGGCCTTCTCCGCCGACGGCCCCGGCGCCGCAGGCCCCCCTTGGATACAGGCCTGGATCCGGATCGGCGCCGGTTGACCTGATTACGCCTCCACCGGCATTCCTACAGCACCACTACCGCGTTCGACGCCGGTCGGCCCCCGGGCCGGCATCGACCCCGGCCTCCATCCCGACGTGGAGCCAGACCGGCGTCGTCCAACACCGGATCCGGCGCCGTGAGGGGTTTTTATGCCCTTGTTCACTCCTGGGGTCCTTTTTCAACCAGAATGGCACCCAGAGGATGAAGAGGAGGACTGGGAGGGGTCAGGTGACCCTCTAACTCACCAGTTGGACAGTGAACAGGACTGGAGAAAGGAACTGGGGGATGCCAGTGGTTTGGACACCTCCTCTGACCTTGGCATGTTGTCTCCTCCTACCGTAGCTACGGAGGAGGGAGCGTCGTACGCAGTGGTGTTGCATAGGGCGGCCGAGGCTCTCAACCTCGAGCTTCCTACGGTGGCGGTCAGGACTAACCTCCTGACAGAGGTGCTTCAACCGGCTGCGAGCTCTTCGGAGCCCTTGCTACCGTTTAATGAGGCCCTCACCGACGTCCTTGTGGGCACGTGGTCCAGGCCCAACACGGGGACTCCCGTGGACAGGATGATTGCCCAACGCCACCGCCCGTCTCCGGGTGACCCCACTTTCCTCTCCCAACACCCCACCCCGGAGAGCTTGGTAGTCCAAGCCTCCACTTCCAAAAGCGCTTTCCCTACCGCTCCACCGGAAAGAGAATCCAAGAAGCTGGACCATCTTGGAAAGAAAATTTTCTCTTCCTCTAGCTTAGGACTGCGGTCCATAAACACCGCATGTCTCTTGGGCCGTTATTCCCACTCGGTGTGGGATACGGTGGCACAGGTGCTGCCTCAGTGTCTGGAGGAGGCCCGGGCGGTGCTCTCCCAGGCTGTTGCCACCGGGAGGGATGCAATACGTTTACAATACGTTGTGGGCTGGACACCGCCAACTCTCTGGGCAGGACCATTTCGACGTCAGTAGCGCTTCGTCGCTACGCCTGGATGAGGTCGACTGCGTTTTCAGGGGATGTCCAGAACACCTTGATGGACATGCCCTTTGATGGCCGTCGCCTTTTTGGCGACAAAGCAGACAATGCTCTAGAGCGTTTCAAGGACTCACGGGCTACGGCCAAGTCCTTGGGCCTCTCGACCCGCCCTGCGCAGTCTGCTTTTCGCCCCTTTCATGGCTACGGAAGGGGTGCCTCGCTACGTCCCGCCCAGAGTCACAGGCCGCAGCAAGTTACCCAACCTTCGCGGGGACGTGGGAACAACCGTCGGGGTTCCAGGGGCCAACGGGCGGGCCAGTCCACCAACCCCCCTCTGCAGCAGCCTCCAAACCCTCCTAGTCCGACCTTTCAGGCCCATCAAATGCCAGTGGGCGGCAGGATTCACCATCACCTCCCCCACTGGCGCACCATCACGTCAGACAGGTGGGTTTTGCAAATAGTCCGAAGGGGCTACTCCCTCCCCTTCGAGACTACCCCTCCAGCCATGCCACCGAGATACCACCGCATGTCGGAGGATCATCTGGCCCTTCTCCAGCAGGAAGTTACGGCTCTTCTGGGCAAGGGAGCCATCAAGCGCGTTCCTGTCCCAGAAGTAGGTCGTGGTTGCTACTCCCACTACTTTCTGGTGCCCAAGAAGGACAAGGGCCTGCGTCCTATCTTGGATCTCAGGAACGTCAACCGCTTCCTCCGGAAGGAGAAGTTCAAAATGTTGGCGCTTGCTCAGGTCTTGTCTGCCCTCGACCCGGAAGACTGGATGGTAGCGTTGGACTTGCAAGACGCTTATTTTCACATCCCCGTCCTGCCGGCCCACCGGCGTTACCTACTGTTCATGGTAGGCCACGAGCATTTTCAATTTACCGTGCTCCCCTTTGGCCTTACCAGCGCCCCTCGGGTGTTCACGAAAGTGATGGCGGCGGTCGCAGCTCATCTGCGCAGATCAGGGATTTCAGTCTTCCCCTATCTCGACGACTGGCTGTTGAAGGCGGGCTCGCCCCAGGCAGTCGTCTCCCACCTCCAGACTACGGCCGACCTCCTGCATTCGCTGGGGCTCTCCATCAATGTGCCAAAGTCACACCTGATTCCCTCTCAGAAGCTCCTCTTCATCGGAGCGGTTCTGGACACGACGCGGTTTCAGGTCTATCCTCCCGAACAGCGAGTCCGGGATATTCATGCTATGATTCCGATCTTTCAGCCTCTATCCCGGGTTTTGGTCAGATTGACTCTGAGGCTGCTGAGCCTCATGGCCTCCTGCATCCTGCTGGTCGATCATGCCAGGTGGCATATGCGGGCTCTGCAGTGGAACCTGAAGTTCCAGTGGGCGCTGCATCAGGGAAATCTGTCCAATTGCATCCAGATCTCGGAGAGCACTGCACGACAACTGCAGAGGTGGCTCACGAACCAGGATTGGGTCAATGGCAGATCCCTCTCCCTTCCCCAACCAGACCACACTGTGGTGACGGACGCATCCCTTCTGGGATGGGGCAGCCACATGGGAGAGGCGGAGATCAGAGGCCTCTGGTCCCTGGCGGAGTCCGGGCTCCACATCAACCTTCTGGAGCTCTGGGCGATTCGTCTTGCACTGAAGGCATTCCTTCCCTCTGTCCGGGGAAGAGTAGTGCAGGTGTTCACGGACAACACCACCGCCATGTGGTACTGCAACAAACAGCGCGGAGTGGTGTCGTGGACCCTATGTCAAGAGGCCCTCCGCCTCTGGACATGGCTGGAACATCAGGGCATATCCCTGGTGGTTCAACACCTGGCAGGTTCTCTGAACGCCAGGGCGGACGAACTCAGCCGCAGGTGCATGATGGATCACGAATGGCGTCTTCACTTGGAGGTGGTGCAAGGTCTCTTTCAACAGTGGGGAGAGCCTTGGTTAGATCTATTCGTCACCAAAGAGAACGCTACAATGTCAGCAATTCTGCGCGTTGGAATTTCCAAGGCGGCACTCGCTAGGCGACGCTTTTCGTTGCGAGTGGAGTTGCGGTCTGTTGTACGCCTTTCCGCCTATACCACTTCTGCCCAGAGTGCTGAAGAAGATCAGGCGCGACCGGGCCCAAGTCATTCTTGTGGATCCGGATTGGGCACGAAGAGTCTGGTATCCCGAGCTGTTCAACATGGCCATCGATCCTCCAATCAGACTGCCTCTTCGGGAGGATCTTCTGTCGCAGCAGCAGGGGACGGTCCTCCACCCGAACCTGTCCAGCCTCCACCTCCTTGCGTGGAGATTGAGTGGCGGCAGTTGACGTCTTTTGACCTGCCTCCTGAAGTCTGTGATGTAATCTTGGCAGCCAGGCGTCCCTCCACTAAGACGGTATACGCCTGCCGGTGGAACAAGTTTGTGGCATGGTGCACAGCAAAGGCTGTGGATCCCCTTTCTGCCCCTCTTTCTGAGGTTCTCTTGTTTTGTTCTTTCTCTAGCCCAGCAGGGCTCTGCTCTGGGCACTATCAAGGGCTATCTTTCGGCCATCTCTGCCTTCCTTCGGCTTCCAGATCAGCCTTCCCTTTTCAAGTCCCCAGTTGTAAGGCGCTTCTTGAAAGGCATAACTCATCTCTTTCCTCCTATTCCCTTCGTTATGCCTCAGTGGGACTTGAACCTGGTTTTAACTTATTTAATGTGTGCTCCCTTTGAGCCGCTTCACAACTGTCCCTTACGGCTTTTGATTCTCAAAACTGCGTTCCTGGTGGCCATCACACCTGCCAGACGAGTGAGTGAGCTCCAGGCGCTTTCTTCTAAGCCTCCTTTTCTCTCTGTCCATCCGGACAAAGTTGTCCTTAGGACTCGTCCATCCTTCCTGCCCAAGGTTGTCACTGCCTTCCACATCGGGCAGACTATCACTTTGCCCACCTTCTTTCCGCCTCCGCATCCTTCGAAAGAGAAAGAGAGGCTCCACCGTCTGCACCCAAAACGTGCGCTTTCTTTCTATCTGGATCGCACAAAACAGTTCCGGGTGGATGACCACCTCTTTGGTGGCTACGTGGGTGCCAAGAAAGGTCGGGCCGAACACAAGCGTACCATTTCCCGATGGGTCGTGTTGTGTATAAAAGCATGCTATTCTCTGGCTAAAAAGAAGCCTCCAGTGGGGCTGCGCGCCCATTCCACCAGGGCGACAGCAGCCACTACTGCCTTGGGAAGAGGAGTTCCCCTGAACGACATCTGTCAGGCAGCTACGTGGGCATCGCTGCACACGTTTACGAAACACTACTGTCTAGACAGCCAAGTCCGGAGAGACGGCTTCTTTGGCCGTTCTGTTCTCCAGGACTTTCTGGTGTGATCTTGGTTCGCAGACCCACCACCGGGGTTGGTATTGCTGGGGTATCTATTCTAAGGTAAGGAATCTATAACTAACGTGTTTCTTTCAGATGAACAAGTTACTTACCTTCAGTAACGATATATCTGTAAGAAACATTAGTTAGTTATAGATTCCTTACCGCCCCACCCATCCTCCCCGTTCTGCAAACTGATTTCTAGGGTTAAGAACATCCTTTCAGGGCCCTAGTTTTGTGCACCAGTGGTCAGTGTCTTGCATGGCTCTGCGTTTCTGGCGCGGAAAGTCGTGTACAGAACTGACATCAGCGCGCGAGGGCGGCGTCTAAGTAGCTACCGCGACGTCATTCCGGCGACCACGACGCCAACGACGAACGCAGAGCCGACTGACGCCACCTTCCGACGCGCAGAGGTACAGCTGACGAAAAAACTTTCCGGATCCAGTCTGACGCCTGGGGGTAATTCTAAGGTAAGGAATCTATAACTAACTAATGTTTCTTACAGATATATCGTTACCGAAGGTAAGTAACTTGTTCATTATGAAACATTCCCGCACAGATTTCTATTTATTTTCTCTTGGAAACAAAGAACTTCAGAAGGCTGTCAGCTCTGATGAAAAGCACACTTTCAAAATCAAACACAAACTAATAGTGCTACTGCCCATGGTCCATGTTCAGCAAGAGAGCACTGCTTCTGGTACTAAAATTCATAGTGAGGAGACAGAATTCTGTGACATCTGTCACTTATATCGGTTGTCAAATTTTGCTTAGTGGGCATGTGTGCTGATTTTTAACCTTTAAATAAGTCAATTACATATAAATGCACGATCAACAATGTTATGTATTATACAGACCAAAGAACATAAACCTGTTTCGACTTGTACGTGTGTTAGATGTCTGTTCACTTACTTATATAATATTGAATGCCCTTTTCAATTGTTTTGTCATTTATTTTGACCCCATGTCCTATATTTTTATCCTAAATGTTGACCCTTTGCCTAGGACTTTTACTGTCACTGTCCAGAATTTGCCTCTCTGCCAGGTGTCACCATACGTGCAAATGGGATATATTGGAAGGGAAGAAGAGCACATCACGAATCAAATGTCTTAGAAAACAGAATGTTAAAACACTGGCCCAGCACGTGTTTTCAATGTATTTCTTTGACTTACACACATGTACTATTTTAATATTTTTCTTTTCAAAGTGAATACAAAACTTTGATAATATCACCTGTACATGTACACTTCATTAGCCATTTGCTTCATATTATGGGTAGTTAGTAGTTTATCTTGCATTTGGCCTCTGGTTTTAAGGGGAAATGGCAATTGTTACAAAACAAAAAAAATAATAGCCCAAATATAGATCAGTACTCTTCATGATTTCGAGACCAACGCTTCCGCATCACAACTTTTGCACTAAGAAGGATCATCTTCACCCTGGCAACAGGCAATTCACTTGATTGGCTGGTGGAGCTCTGGGTGGCGGGATCACTTGACTCTGTGATGCCCCAGGGTCTGCTGGAGTGCTCCTGCGGATCTTGGGATCTTCTTATTGAATTCAAACACAGCTTGTACTCTGATCAGCATGCAGACCCTGGGCACCTGAGTCTTGTGGTCCTGTGATGTTGCTGTGTCTGATGAGACTCCTCTGTCCTTAGTAAGGGCTGCAATGCTGCCATCTTGAAAGAGAGATGCCTTATGAATTTGCTGAAAGCTTTCATATTCATTACTGGATAAAATGCCTGTCCATTTTAGGGCCCAAAACAACATGACATGTACAAAGAACTAGACCATTGCATCCGTTTCCAGTAAAAATGTGGACACAGCTCAACAGGGCCTTCTTTCTCTTTAGCACACAAATTAGAAGAGGAGTCTGTTCGAAAATGGTTTTTGCATTGGGTGGTTTGGAATTCTGTACTGTATTTAATGTATAGCTATAAAGCATTCCGGTGCTTTATAGAAAGACTTGGCCTTATAAGTATCAGTACATGCATGTATACAAATATACAATTTACCATCAAATAATGCTGATGTATTGATTGGAAGTATAGTCATGCTGTTGAAAGGCTGGAAGAGAGGCAACCACTGGGTTGCTATCATGAGTGCAGCAGGTGCAGTGGCACTAGGGTCCAGTGGTCTGAGAGGCCCACCACACCCCAAAATAGATGGTTTTTTTTACTAACAAATAAAAGAATGGGGGGGGCGTATTTTCTTTGCTTGCATTAGGGCTCATGGAACCCTTGCTTCCCCACTGAGCATCCAACCGTTGCTTGTGGCTGGATCCCTTGCAGGAAGATCCATGGATATGGGGCATTTCTTTGAAAGGGTCCCTGGACAGGTGATCAAACCATTGTAGGGTCCACAGGCCTCTTGCACCTAGCCGCTGAAAAGGAATACTATTTTCTCTTACAGGCTTCTTCATCAAGTCTTCCAACAGCTACCAAACAGGTCTGAAACCCTAAACAGTATATGAAGTTGAAGACTTTTCTTTGACCCATTCAGCATCAATGGCATCATTGTTAGGCTCCATCTGACTGAAACTGCTGCCCAGGAAACTGCACACCCCTTCTGCTCTATCATAACAAGCAACAGGAAAGGAGCTGTAAACTCAGCCTTACTCATCCCATTCCTAGAAAAACAATAACCCAAGATTATCTGCACCTGTTGCAGCACTTTGTTCAGTTGGGCTGCTTGTACCAACTTGCCAGTGGAAATTGATAATCAGCAGCATCTTTAATCATTCGTAGCAAGCGTCGGCCCAGATTTACAAACATTTTGCCCTGGGTTTGTCACAAAATGTTGTTTTTGGATTTACTTTCCAGGGCAAACTTGTTTGGAAAGTTGCCTCACAGTACCGCAAAGCGCTGCTGTGCCTTTCTCCGAGTCAAGGGGGCATTCAATGGGTGGCAAATGGTTTATGATGCAAAACCCTATCCATTAACAATGGTAAATGCCATTACAATAGTAATAAACTATTTTTCAATAGTAAGAAAAACGCCAATGTGATGCAGGCACATTAGAAATGGGGTTTCTGGTTGGATGAGGTATGTTCCCACGGCCAGGCAGGAACCACAACTCTAGTCAGGGTAAGCTGGTACACACTAAGAGATAGCCTGTGCTCACCCTCTGGTAGCTTGGCACAGTGCAGTCAGGCTTATCTAAAGAGGCAATGTGTAAATGATTTGTGCAACACACACACAGTAACACAATGAATACACAACAAAAAGACTCCACACAGATTTATTAAAATAGGTTATTATATTATAAGCCAAACAAGACCAAAACGATAAAAATACTGGTAATACTTTTCAAGTTATGACTTGCAGAGATTGCATGTAAAAATAGTGCTCAACACAGTCTTCATACTGCAATGAATATGGACGGTCACGCTAGACCGGTTGACAGCGACCAAGATCCAATCTGGGGCCCACCAGAGAGGTTGCCGCCCAGTGTCTCAGTCACAGCACCTTTGCGGGGATGCTGAAGGGCCTCGGGAACGGGTTCCATGTTGTCATGTGGTTCCAAACGGGGAATCACCAGTGTAGAACATACAGCATTAGTCCGGAGATCGGCTGGCGAGCCTGGTGTCTCAGGGATGCCCCTGGTTGCCCAGGCAATGCGACGCTGAAGAGCCATGCTGATAGGCGCAGTGGCAGTGATCGGCACACACAGCCTCAGAGGGTTGCAGCGCGGGTCAAATCTGACACGCTGATCTTTGAATGGAGCAGAAGCACTTATCGATCAACAATGCAGCTGGCGATCCAGCAGGCTCCACTCCAGGTCACAGGTTCAAATGTGCAACGCCGACGCTGAGCAAGCAAAGCACTCGATCTGTAGACAGGCAAGCGGACTATCACGCACCCTCTGCTCCATGCCGGGCTCACAGATTGCAGAGTCCCATGGCGATGGTAGAGCAATGAAGTCTTTGATTACCCTGAGACTTTGTGAACAGGGGGCAAACCAGCAAGCCACTGGACATCCCTTGGCAGAATGCAGAGTCTAGCTCTCTTTCCACAGAGTCAGAGAGCAGCAGGGAAACAAGCAGAAAATCAGTCCTTCCAGAAAAGCAGTCCAGATGATTCCTTTGGGCAGCACATCAGTTCCTCTGACAGAGCTTGGTTAAAAGTCCAGTAGTGTATGATTAAATGGGGTCAGAGCCCAGTACTTTTACCCAAAAGTGCATTTGATATGGAGGTGACTTCAAAGGAGCTTCTTGAAGTGCACAGTCCTGTCTGCCAGCCTAGCTATGGAGGGGGGGGGGGGTGAATCAGCCCTTTGTTTGGGGACAGGACAATACCTATTCAAGTGAAGTGTTGCCTCCTCCCCTCCCTCTTGCCCAGGAAAACCCATCAGTATGCAGATGCCGTTGAGTGTCCTGTGTTGTAGCTGTCTAGATGGAATGCACGCATGTAGCTGTCATCCAGCCCAGCCCAGACGTGTATTAAAGACAGGCTGTCAGGCACACAGAGCAGTCAGTGCAGAGACATGTTCACTTTCTAAAAGTGGCATTTCTAAAACAGTAAAGTTAAATCCGACCTCACCAATAAGTAGAATTTATCAATACCATTCCAAACATATGAAACATCAAAAAGCTACTCCTCTCTAATCAGGAAAAACAGCTTAAAAGAGTATTAAGGAATTCCCAATGGTACCCTACGAGAGGGGTAGGCCTCACAGTAGTGAAAAACGAAATAGGCTGTTTGTTACTACCAAGACATGCCAAACATAAAAGTACATGTCCTACCTTTTACTTACATAGCACCCTGCTCTTAGGGATACCTAGGGCCTACTTTAGGGGTGACTTATATGTAATAAAAGGGGAGTTTCAGGCTTGGCAATTAGTTTTAAAGGCCATGTTGAAGTGGCAGTAAACTGCATACACAGGCCCTGCAATGGCAGGCCAGATACCTGTTTGAAAGGCTACTTCTGTGGGTGGCACAATCAATGTTGCAGGCCCACTAGTAACATTAACTTACAGGGCCGGACTGGCCGTAGCAGGCAACAGGCATTTCCCCGGTGGGCCGCCAAGGTGGGGGCCGGTTTTGGGCCCCTTGGGGGCCGTTTTTGTTACAGGGCCGTTTTTGCAGCATAGCTGCAATACCGGCCCCTGTAACAAAATCGGCTGAAACCGGCCCTGGCAAACAGCTTGGCCGCAACCCCAACCCCCCAGGGGGCCTGCCGAGCAGTTTGCAAGGGCCGGTTTTGGTTCCCAGTCCGGCCCTGCCTGGGTACATAGTGTGCCACTTTACAAGGGACTTACAAGTAAATTAAATAGGTCAATCAGGTATACACCAATCCCAAACATGTTTAGGGAAGAAGCACATGCACTTTAAGGGCTCAGAGTCCTAGGACCAACAAAAAGACAGCAAATACTTGCAGGTCAAAAGCAAAAAAAATTGTGGAACACCACCCTAAGGCTGACAGGTCTAACAAGGTATAAAACAGAAAAATGCTTTTATTTCTCCTAACTTTTTCCACTTTGCATATGTGCTGCATTGTACAGTACACTACGAAGTGGTAAATGTGTTAGAATTAGTCTAAGCATAATATTTTGTACTGAAAGGTAACCATTCAGTACAAAAGCTTTGCTAGACAGGATGCAGACACCTTTGCACTATCGTGCAAAGGTTTATGAGTGGCTCTAGACGGCCTGATTGCAGTAGCGGTGGCTGGTGTTGTCGAAGAGGGGCGGGGAAAGGGTCGGGGATGACGGACGACAAATCACAGAATAAAAAAATTAATTTTAAAAAAACAACAAAAAACTTACCTGCAGCCGGCCATGTCAAGCTCTTCTGCTCCTCTCCTCTACAGGCTCCCAGACTCCACTGCAGCCAATCCTGACACTGCTCTCATGCTGCTGGCAGCATGAGAGCAGCGTCAGGATTGGCCTGAGTGCGCTGAATTTGCGCTCCCAGGGAGACTGGGAGCCTGTGCCTGCTGTCTCCAATCCAGCAACACAGCTCGGGTTAGAGACAGCTTGAGTGCGAATTGACGGTTTGGCCGGCCTGAGGCGGCCGGCCAAACCACCAGGCGCACTGATCACAGTGCACTCATCCTGCAGCCTGTCATCCCTATGGCCCAGCTCCCAAAGACTCGGCAGGAAAGGAAAAATAAAACGATAATAAAACATGTTTATTATTGTTTTATTTTTCCTTTCCTGCCGTTTTGAGGCAGCTGGCAGGGAGGGCGATGCTCCTCCGCCATAGTGGAGGAGACGCCGCTGCCTGATTGTGCACTAGCGCTAGGAAGAGAGAAAGACAGTGCCATATCTTAGTAGATATGACGCTTTCCTGCTCTCTCCCTCACACGCAACGCAGCGCAACTTTGGATGCCGTGCTGAGGTGTGTAACACTTTTGTAAATCTGGGCCTTAGTTTGTTCAGTATGCTGCATCGTATGCCTATAATGCAGTAGTCATGGCCTTTATTTTGGGCTGAAGCTCATAGCAAGAGAGTGAACCATCCTCTGGCACATGTTTTGTGACATGCAGCTGCACTTCACAACATGCGTCACCCTCCTCAATACTTTCACATGTACTCTGACTTGTTTTTTAATCCGGCATAGCAGCTCTCCTTCCCCTGCCTGCAGGGCTCATACTTTAACACTGTTCTGCGTTGGAAGGCTTCTAGCTTTGCACAGTTACTGGACAAACCACCAATCAGAGCTCCAAAAGTACATACTGTGTGCCACAAGAGCCACCATTACAGGGTCAGGCACTTTCACACTGAAATGTCCCATTGCTTATTTGAAGTACGTTGATAGTTTACCTGCCCTGGCCACATACCTTGGGGCATATATTTTTAAGAGAGTCTTGCATCCCAATTGCACCACGCAAAGTGGTACATGCGTGACGCAAGGCTCTGAGTAGGATTTATGAAGCCACGCAAAGTCACATTGCGTGGCTTTGAGTGGCCTCATACATCTTGAGTAAGGCAATGCAGCGCAAATCACTGCGTCACCTTAATCTGTGCAAGGGAAGCATTCCATGGGCATTGTTGTGGGTGTTCCTACGCAACTCCCATGGTTTTTTACGTATTCCTAGATTTACAGGCGTAACAAGGAGAAATATCTTTATTCCGCCTCGTTTTTTCCTCTTTCTATGTGTGCTGCATTCTGCAGCACACATAGGAGAAAAACACCTCTATGGATTGTTTTTGTGCAGGAAGGTGCCCCTTCCTGCATACAAACAATGCTGCCAACAACACAGGTACCCTTGCAACATAGTACAAGGGTGCCTGCGTTGGCGCTAGGCCAGTGCTTAATTTGAGTCGGTGGTTTCCGGTGCTCGGCACCGGCACTTAATTGGTTTCCAGTGCTCGGCAGCGGCACTTAATTGTCAACACCACACTTATGACAGTCTGCCACATGGTGGTGCTGCTCATCTAATTTAGAGATGAGCAGAACAACGGTTGTTTATGAATACCATATACATTAAAATTTACTAATACCTGCCTCCCTTTAGCTTTGGGGACTTTGAATAATCTGAACTGTTGCACTTGCAGGCGAGAGAGATGCTTAGTAGTTGTTTTGGTACCGTCATTGGCAGCGATGACGAAGGCAATGGGTGATGTAAGCTGCAGTTGCCTCCTGGTCATAGCCCTGGCACTTATTTTACAGATTAAACACTGCTCTAGACTGCCAAATCGGCGCCAGTGCAAGGGGAAAAGACAGGAATGCACAGTATTAGATAAATATGGTGCGTTCCTGCCCTTTAACTTTGACACAGCGCACCGCAGCAAGATGACTTGCTGCGCTGCCCTATGCCAAATCCCCATAAACGAGGGCCCTAGTTTAGTAAGGAAGAATGGTTATGGGGGAGGCATGTGGAGCAGAGACACTGGCCTCCCAGAGCAGCTGCTCTGTGACTGGTATAAGCCTGCACCTCAAGCCCGGTTGAGCTTGCCACTGAGGAGCAGCTAGTTGTGCAATGCTGCTAGGTTATTCCTCAGTCTGCTATAATAAAACTGGTTCCTTTTTAAGAACCAATTTGGAAACTGTTAGAATTGGGGTCTCTAGTTGGCAATGGCTGGCCACTGTCCAAGTAGGGACCCTTCTTCCTAAGTCAGAGTGAGAGGGCTACCCTCTTTAATACCCCTGCTCAACCCTGTGGTAACGTAGCACGAGCAGGTAGGCTTATCTCAGAGGCAGGGTGTGAAGCATTTATGACCATACACAGTAACACAGTGAGGAACACTACAAAGGGACACCACACAAGTAGTTATAAAAAATAAGTATCTTTATATAAAGGCAGATTTATCACAAGACCAATAACTGTAAAAGCCACAATACTGTCAAAAATAGGATAGCTGTTGAAGGACTGTCAAAGATAGTTCAAAGGTTGCAAGAGTAAGGTTCAAATTCAAAGCAGGGGTCTCTGCGCCCCTTTCTCGTTCAGAGGTTGCAAAAATAAGGTTCAAATTCAAGGCAGTGGTCTCTGCGACCCTTTCTCTCATAAGACTGTCAAAAATAGGATGGCTGTTGAAGGACTGTCAAAAAATAGTTCAAAGGTTGCAAAAATAATGTTCAAATTCAAGGCAGTGGTCTCTGCGACCCTTTCTCTCACAAAGTACCTGGGTTTAGTAGCAAAACCAACAAAATGTCGCAAAGAAGTGGTAGCGATGATTTTCCTCACGCGAGGCCGGCGATGCGTTAAAATCCTTGCCGCAAGGGAGGATGATGCGCCGATCTGCTGATGCGTGCGGAGACGATGCGACCAACTTCTGCACGCTAGGCCGCCGATGCGCTGAGACCTTGCCGCGAAGGCGATGCGACGATCTTGTTGCATGTGCGGAGACGATGCGACAAACTTCTGCACGCTAGGCCGCCGATGCGATGACTTTCTTGCCGCGAGGGAGAAGTCGATGCGACGAGCCTGTTGCGTTGTGCGATCGTGTTGCGATGCGAAGAAATGGCGCTCCGCGAGGGAGCGACGAAATCCGGTGCGATGCGATGAAAATGGCGGACGCACGGCGTCCGCAATGCGATGTCTTGAAGCAATGATTCTGTAGGGGTTGCGAGCGCTCGGCGACAGCCGCGCGATGATTTTTCCAGCGCGTCGCGGTTGCAGCGGCTCGCAAAGGGGCGTTAGCGATGGTTTTGTGTTGCGAGCACCCAGCGGCAGCAGCGCGATTTTTCCAGCGCTCTCGGCTGCAGCGGCTCGCAAACGTGCGTTAGCGACGATTTCCAGCACTCTTTTCTCTGAAGCAAAACTAGAGGCCCTAGAACTCACAGGAGCCTCATCAGCAGATAGCAATCCTCGCAGGGAGGAAGCAGGAGGTTGGTGGTGGAGTCAGATGTGCCTGAGACTCCAGCAGGAGGCTAGCTCTTTTCCTAGCCCTTGGGTAATTGCTGTAACAAAAATAAAAGTTCGCTCAAAAGTCCTTTTCTCTCTTCAAGGTCCAGTGGTCACTGCTGCAGGCCAGTGCAAGAAAAACACACAAGCACAAGGACAGTCACTTCCTGCAGATTCCTCCAGTGGCACGGACAGAGTTTCCTCTCCAGATCCAAAAGCAATACAAATTGTAGGGGTTTGAGCACAGATATTTATACCCCAAAAGTCTTTGTTCTCAGAAGCTACAAGTCACTGAACCTAGCCAGAACCAGTTCTGCTCAGGCCTGGAGCACTTTGTTTACCAGGCTGCATTCTTCCTTTCAGAAAGAGGGGGTCTGCTAGCAGACACACAGTAGGAGGTGGAGCCAGCATTCACCTTGCCAGGCACAGCCCTATTCAGGTCAAGGAGCCACCCCTCCCCACACTCTAAATGCAGATCTCTCTATTCAACCCAGGTCTGACTCAGCCTGCCCTGCCCCTCTAAAACCAGACAGCCAATACACATAACAGCAGAGCACACTGGAAGGCTTAGGCAAGAAAATACCTACTTTCTAAAAGTGGTATTTTCAAACACAGAATATAAAAATAAACTTCACTAAAAGATGTATTTTAATATTCTGAGCTCAGGCATACTAAATTCGTTTTTCTACCATGTTCCTGGGGCCAATTAGGACTATAGAATGTAATAGTCAAACTGCCCATTCTAGCCTATGAGGAACAGGTAGCCTTACAGTAGTGAAAAACGAAATGGGGTCTAATTCACTACCAGGACATGCTACACACACCAAGGCATGTCCTACCTTACCACATACAATGCACCCTACCCTAGGGGCGACTTACAGGATGCCAAGGGAAGGTTCAGGGGCTGGGAAGTGGGTGCACTTCACAGCCAAGATGGCAGTTCTGGACTGCACACAGACACTGCAGTGGCAGGTCTGAGACACACTTTACAAGCTGCTTCTGTGGGTGGCGCAAACCAGCGCTGCATGCCCACCAGCAGCATTTGGTTTACCAGCCCTGGGCACACACAGGCCACACTACTAGGGACTAACAGGTAAACCAAATAAGCCAATCAGGGATATACCAATTCACATAGACATATTTACAAAGGAGAGCATATGCACTTTAGCACTGAACAGCAGTGGTAAAGTGCCCAGAGTCATAAAACCAACAGAAACAGGTCAGCAAAAATACAGGAGGCAGGCAAAAAGTTTAGGGGTGACCCTGCAAAAGGGCCATTTCCAACACAACCCCCTTCCAGCCAAAACGCAGGGTAGACCAATCACTACTTTGATGGGCTTCCCTGCTTCGGGCGATAGAACACGGAACTGGCCCGCAACTGCAGGGGCATATGGCAGCTCTACTCAAATCTGAACCCTGGTGGATCCCTCTGTCCACACTCCTAGGGCCCACTAAGATAACCAATGGGGAACTCTTCCCTCACCTGTGGATACCACCTGTGCCGCATCTAACCTTAACTGGCCCCCAGGTGTGTCCCAACAGATAAACAACAAGCCCCAGTAGTCACTGACAGTAGTCAATGATAAAATCCAAGCCCTATACCTCTCAGGGCTCTCAAACTTTTGTGGCATCAGAGAGTGCGGGGCAGTAACCCCAGGTGTCTGGCACCTTTTGTCCACTCTCCCTCCTGTCAGGTCAGGCAACGCGTTCTGACACTGACCCACCAGCCCTGGGCCTGTACCCAACGGTGGGGCCAGCGACTGGGGTGGGCTCCCCCACACCCGGTCCTTCTCTTTGGGGCTCGGTACCCTCCCACTTGGAGCGGTACCCCCTCCAGAATTGTCAGGGCACCTGAGGCAGGTGTCCTGCATAATCCGCCCACCAGTTCAGGGGTTCTATCCTGCAACTGGTATCCCAGCATAGGGTCTGTACCCTTAGACTGGGCAGAGGTCAGGGGTGAGGCTGCCCTCTCCCCGCCCCCTTTACTGGGGCCCGGCACCCTCCCACCTGGAGAGGTGCCTCCATAACACAAACTGGGAGGGGCACTGTTAGCAGTTGCCCCTTCCTCCAGATCAGGGGGGACGCCCTGAACCTGGCCCCCCAACCTAGGGTCTGTACCCTTAGGCTGGGCATGTGCCTGGCAACCCAGGACTTCTGGGGAGTACACCAATTCCCCCAAGGAAAGCACACTCCTCTAGAGTTGTGCGACAGTCTGCCTGGCACACCAGGACTTCCTGGGGAGCACACAGGCCCCCTCAAGGAAAACACACCCCTCCACCAGTTCAGGGCTTGGACCCTGCAACTGATCTACCAACCTGAAAAAACCCTTAGGTTGCACCGGGGTCAGAGGCGAGGACTCCTCCCTCTGCACCCCCTTCCAGCATACTGCACCCTCCCACCTGGAGTGGTGCTCTTAGAAAACAAAATGGCCGGGACACTGCTTACAGTGGTCCCTCCCTCCAGGTCAGACAACACCTGGACCTGACTTACCATCCCAGGGACCAACCCCTGTGGTTGAACAACTGCCTGGCCAACCAGGGCTTCCTGAGGGTGACACATACCTAGCGTGTCGTGTGACAGTCTGCCTGGCACAGGGCTCACGACCTCCTGTCCCTCAGAAGTGGCGTCACCATGGCCAATCCTATGAGGCTCAGCCCTTCTGGCTGGCCCCTGACCCACTGGTTCTTCCACTGGGGACTCTTTCCCCCCCTCACCCCTCACTCTGGCCTTCTGCACCCTCCCAACTGGAGCGGTACTGCCAGACACTAGAACTGCTGGAGGTCTGATTACAGGCACTCCCAGCTCACCTAACACGGGGGACCCCCACAATGGACGGTCCATCCGGACAGACTAGGCTCCCTACCTGGTGTTCCCTCATGGAACCATCCAGTCCTGGAGACTGAGGTTGGGGCACTTCGGGACCTATCCCAGTCTCACTCCTGCTCCCACGAGACAGGATGTGAGGCCCTACAACCTCCTCACAACAAGGGGACCCAGCTGTAACACTCCTAACCTCTCCCACCACTCTGGGTTGGAAGACATCTAAACCACTCCTCTTATGGTCATTCCCCAATACCTCTACAGAGCCTCTGGTACTCACCCAGAGGTCTGCCTCCTGCGCAAGTTCCCTAGGATCAGAGAACTCGCACTCTAACACATGTTGGTTTAGCTCTGGAAAATAGGAACTCACAATATGCTCTCCCACAATTGGATTACACAGTTCCACGCAGGTGCTAACCTTTACCTCACAATCCAGTGTCTCACATACGTACCCCACACCACTCTCTTGAAATGGGCGAGACATTAACTGACTGTCTCTATCACTCAACCCACACTCTTCTGGGCGGTCCTCACACTCATACACCAGGACTTCAACCACGGGGGAACCCTCTCCCTGCACCTCTCATCCAGAGTCGGTAGAGTCTCCCTCCTTTCACTAGGACTATGGGCCCCTGCGCTAGTTCCCCAATCCACCTCAGGGACACTGCATATTAATGGAGCTACCTCATATCCTTGAATCCCCTGGTGTAGATCAACCCCCTCCTTCAAGTCAGGTGCTACATCTCTGGGTGGGTGTACTACACTGTCATCACTATATACTTCAATTTTGCTGCCACCACTGGACCCCACCATCTCTGGGGAATCCAGACAATTAAAACTGCGCTCCAGGGGTAACCTACCCTCTTGAGCTAACTTCTCCTTTTCTGCTATCTGCGCTAGGTGCGCCTCCAGCTGGGCAATCTCTATTTGGAGCCTCTCCAATTCCAGCTGGTACTCCCTCTCCCTCTGTCTGCCCAACTCCTCTGGGGACCATGAAGGGGATTGGGTGCTACCCTGTGCACTAGAGCCACCAAGGGACTCCCTACCTATGGGACCTTCCCGCCTGTCCACCAACTCCTCTGGGGACCCTGAGGGGAATCTGGCACTACCATAGGCACTAGACTCATCAAGGAACTCCCCACCTATGAGATATTCCATAACACTGTCTTCCTCCTCTTCAGACTCTCCAGAGCCACCCTCAGACCAACTACCCTCTTGGTAGGTGTACTGGGACTCCAAGAATCTCCATCTGTCTTGTTGCCAAAGTCTCAGGGATGTCTGCAGGGATAGCTGAGTCTCCTTCCTACTCACTGCTAAGCCCTTCTCCTCACAGAACCCCCTTAGCTCCTCTAGACTGTAGGTTAACAGATCATATATATAAAAGGTAGGTCTCATTTCAGCAAGACCCATTGTAGCAATATCTGGCAATATCAATAATAAAACAAATAGGCTTGCCCGTTGTAACAATCACGGGCAATATCAATAACAGATAGAAGAAAACTTCTCAAGAAAATGTATGCGGGTAAAAATCACCGGCAATATCAATCACAATATAGGATCCAAAAACTTTCAAAAATGTATGCGGGTACTATCACCGGCAATATCAATAAACCATAGGCTTGCCCATTGTAACAATCACGGGCAATATCAATAAAAGATAGACGAAAACTTTTCAAGAAAATGTATGCGGGTAAAACATCACCGGCAATATCAATCACAATATAGGATCCAACAATTCTCAAAAAGGTATGTGGGTACTATCACCGGCAATATCAATAAAACATAGGCTTGCCCATTGTAACAATCACGGGCAATATCAATAAAAGATAGAAGAAAACTTCTAAAAAAATGTATGCGGGTGAAAAATCACCGGCAATATCAATCACAATATAGGATCCAAAAACTCTCAGAAATGTGTAGCGGGTGAAAAATCACCGGCAATATCAATCACAATATAGGATCCAAAAACTCTCAGAAATGTGTGCGGGTGAAAAATCACCGGCAATATCAATTACAATATGGGATCCAAAAACTCTCAAAAATGTGCGCAGGTGAAAAATCACCGGCAATATCAATTACAATATGGGATCCAAAAACTCTCAAAAAATGGGCGCGGGTGAAAAATCACCGGCAATATCAATCACAATATAGGATCCCAAAAACTCTCAGGAAATGTGTGCGGGTGAAAAATCACCGGCAATATCAATTACAATATAGGATCCAAAAAAACTCTCAAAAAATGTATGCGGTACGTTATGGTCTGCACTCACTAGTAGTGTACACTATAATTATTGTATGCGATCATAAATGCAAGTCCAGATCCTCACCGCTGTCCACCAATGTTAGAAATGGGGGTCTCTAGTTGGCAATGGCTGGCCACTGTCCAAGTAGGGACCCTTCTTCCTAAGTCAGAGTGAGAGGGCTACCCTCTTTAATACCCCTGCTCAACCCTGTGGTAACGTAGCACGAGCAGGTAGGCTTATCTCAGAGGCAGGGTGTGAAGCATTTATGACCATACACAGTAACACAGTGAGGAACACTACAAAGGGACACCACACAAGTAGTTATAAAAATAAGTATCTTTATATAAAGGCAGATTTATCACAAGACCAATAACTGTAAAAGCCACAATACTGTCAAAAATAGGATAGCTGTTGAAGGACTGTCAAAGATAGTTCAAAGGTTGCAAGAGTAAGGTTCAAATTCAAAGCAGGGGTCTCTGCGCCCCTTTCTCGTTCAGAGGTTGCAAAAATAAGGTTCAAATTCAAGGCAGTGGTCTCTGCGACCCTTTCTCTCATAAGACTGTCAAAAATAGGATGGCTGTTGAAGGACTGTCAAAAAATAGTTCAAAGGTTGCAAAAATAAGGTTCAAATTCAAGGCAGTGGTCTCTGCGAACCTTTCTCTCACAAAGTACCTGGGTTTAGTAGCAAAACCAACAAAATGTTGCAAAGAAGTGGTAGCGATGATTTTCCTCATGCGAGGCCGGCGATGCGTTAAAATCCTTGCCGCAAGCGAGGATGATGTGCCGATCTGCTGATGCGTGCGGAGACGATGCGACCAACTTCTGCATGCTAGGCCGCCGATGCGCTGAGACCTTGCCGCGAGGGCGAAGGCGATGCGACGATCCTGTTGCGTGTGCGGAGACGATGCGACAAACTTCTGCACGCTAGGCCGCCGATGCGATGACTTTCTTGCCGCGAGGGAGAAGTCGATGCGACGAGCCTGTTGCGTTGTGCGATCGTGTTGCGATGCGAAGAAATGGCGCTCCGCGAGGGAGCGACGAAATCCGGTGCGATGCGATGAAAATGGCGGACGCACGGCGTCCGCAATGCGATGTCTTGAAGCAATGATTCTGTAGGGGTTGCGAGCGCTCGGCGACAGCCGCGCGATGATTTTTCCAGCGCGTCTCGGTTGCAGCGGCTCGCAAAGGGGCGTTAGCGATGGTTTTGTGTTGCGAGCACCCAGCGGCAGCAGCGCGATGATTTTTCCAGCGCTCTCGGCTGCAGCGGCTCGCAAACGTGCGTTAGCGACGATTTCCAGCACTCTTTTCTCGGAAGCAAAACTAGAGGCCCTAGAACTCACAGGAGCCTCATCAGCAGATAGCAATCCTCGCAGGGAGGAAGCAGGAGGTTGGTGGTGGAGTCAGATGTGCCTGAGACTCCAGCAGGAGGCTAGCTCTTTTCCTAGCCCTTGGGTAATTGCTGTAACAAAAATAAAAGTTCTCTCAAAAGTCCTTTTCTCTCTTCAAGGTCCAGTGGTCACTGCTGCAGGCCAGTGCAAGAAAAACACACAAGCACAAGGACAGTCACTTCCTGCAGATTCCTCCAGTGGCACGGACAGAGTTTCCTCTCCAGATCCAAAAGCAATACAAATTGTAGGGGTTTGAGCACAGATATTTATACCCCAAAAGTCTTTGTTCTCAGAAGCTACAAGTCACTGAACCTAGCCAGAACCAGTTCTGCTCAGGCCTGGAGCACTTTGTTTACCAGGCTGCATTCTTCCTTTCAGAAAGAGGGGTCTGCTAGCAGACACACAGTAGGAGGTGGAGCCAGCATTCACCTTGCCAGGCACAGCCCTATTCAGGTCAAGGAGCCACCCCTCCCCACACTCTAAATGCAGATCTCTCTATTCAACCCAGGTCTGACTCAGCCTGCCCTGCCCCTCTAAAACCAGACAGCCAATACACATAACAGCAGAGCACACTGGAAGGCTTAGGCAAGAAAATACCTACTTTCTAAAAGTGGTATTTTCAAACACAGAATATAAAAATAAACTTCACTAAAAGATGTATTTTAATATTCTGAGCTCAGGCATACTAAATTCGTTTTTCTACCATGTTCCTGGGGCCAGTTAGGACTATAGAATGTAATAGTCAAACTGCCCATTCTAGCCTATGAGGAACAGGTAGCCTTACAGTAGTGAAAAACGAAATCGGGTGTAATTCACTACCAGGACATGCTACACACACCAAGGCATGTCCTACCTTACACATACAATGCACCCTACCCTAGGGGCGACTTACAGGATGCCAAGGGAAGGTTCAGGGGCTGGGAAGTGGGTGCACTTCACAGCCAAGATGGCAGTTCTGGACTGCACACAGACACTGCAGTGGCAGGTCTGAGACACACTTTACAAGCTGCTTCTGTGGGTGGCGCAAACCAGCGCTGCATGCCCACCAGCAACATTTGGTTTACCAGCCCTGGGCACACACAGGCCACACTACTAGGGACTAACAGGTAAACCAAATAAGCCAATCAGGGATATACCAATTCACATAGACATATTTACAAAGGGAGAGCATATGCACTTTAGCACTGAACAGCAGTGGTAAAGTGCCCAGAGTCATAAAACCAACAGAAACAGGTCAGCAAAAATACAGGAGGCAGGCAAAACGTTTAGGGGTGACCCTGCAAAAAGGGCCATTTCCAACAGAAACAAACACTACATTGGTAAGGGTGCGTTCTTGGCTGGCCCGAGGGCATACTGAATTCTCGCTTTCAACAGAGACAGATAACAAGAGGATGATTCTTGTGTTTTAACTTGACTAAAGAGGGTAAAATTAAATATTTTACAGGCGAATTGCTTGTTTTTTCTTTGAGGACATAGCCTCATAGTTTCAGTACAGTGAGGAGGAAGGCGTACAAGAGGCGTCTCTATGACAGAACTCATGAATGCAGGTTTCTGTCCCTACAGGACGAGGAGGTGAATTTAGAAATTTTTATTGTTTTCAAGTTACCTGCCAAATGCCGGCCTGTTGGAGATCCACTGGATTTCATTACTCTGTTGTCCCAAAATGTAAACTGTGTACCAGAGACCTCCAGTCTCACTCATTGCGAGTGAGATTCACTCACTTGGAGATCTGGTTAAGCTCTCACAACTGCTTGAATGTCACGTCTAGGACGAAAGAGACAGAACCTGAAATATCAAAGTGAATCTTTTAAAAGTGCTTCTGGGTGGAGAGCAGTTGTTGGGAGTTGTAAAGAGTTCCAGAAGCAGTTCAACCACAAAGCAAGCTGTCCTACAGACTGCTTCACTTGATGTGAGAAATCACTTTGGGCACTCAAGGAGTGTGGCTTTATCCTATTTGGAAGCCATTAGACTACTTTGGTGACGTTTCAGGCTTTTCTGGAGCAGCACGGAGCCGAGCACCTCTTTTATGTGCCTACAGAGCATAAAGTGAATTTATTTAACGGGACATTTCTCAAGTTAGTGCTTTCTTTTCAGACAGCAAAGCACAGAAACTGAAAGAGGCAAACAAACCTCTACTATCCGACAATAAAGCAGCAACTGTGAGAACTAGCGGATTAAATGAATTCTATTACAGGACCGGAGGCTTCGGATTATGGCTTTCTCTTTCTTTACTGTCAAACACAGCAGCCAATGAAAAACGTTTTTATATTACATAAAACTACATTTCCCATGATGCTCTTGCACCAATCATGTCCCATCAGACCCTATAAGAGCCATCATCTCCGTCCCATGAGCCTCTTTCTTTGCTGCTCACGGCAGAGATAAGTGCTCTTTGATTATCTATATTTTATCACAGTGAATAGCTTTGTTGACTGCTCTGCTTAAAGTGCGCGCGATGTTATATGTGATTTATTGTTAATCGGTGTATTTTGGCAATACCCCGCTATGAGAGCGCGTAGCGCGCAGGGGACAGACGCGCTTCCTGGCGCGAGCTTTCACTAGCCTGGTACGGGCTCTGTGTATTGGTTAGTTGCTCCAATTGGGAGCGGGAGTACCTCACCGGGACTTGCGGTGTTTTTCCTGGCCGTTTTCTTCGGTCGCGCGCTCCTCGCGCATTGCGGTCGAGGCTTTCCCTGATCGGCCCAACGCTATTGACAGAGCCTAACTCGCCCGTCGTGCGTAGCCCAATTGGGCTACATTTGGGCTACTTTTGGGCTAGGCACGTCACGCGAGCCCCTCACTCGGTGAACAGCTCATTAGAAGTCGGAAACTTCAAGGAGCTGCAGATTTTGGTGATGCCTGATCGGCTGGAATAGAAATCGCCCTTGGAGTGAGCACACGTCCCTTATAAACTGTATTTTGGCTCTTACGCCCTATATAGGGGCTGCAACAATTTGTGGACTACAGCTTTGCTGAGGAGCTAGGTACTCTTAACTTTGTCTAGTGTGTGCAAGTGGGTTGGCTCCCCCTTACGCCTCCATACTTATCTCATCCCTGTTTTTTCCTTTATATTTTGGCACAAATAAATTAAGTGGTGCCATGGATGAGTGGGTCAGATATGATGAAGAGGATGAACCCTACTATGATGGACAGCAGGAGACTGTCTTGGAGGACAATATTGTTGATGCTCTGGACGCCTCGGTCCAGCAATCAGTCAACAGGGCAATTGAAAGCACGGTCCCTAGTACTGTGCAGCAAGCCTTGGCGGCAGCACTAAAGCCTATAACCAAACAACTAGAGAGTTTTGCGAAGCGCCATGGGTTTAACAACCCGGTTGATCCCCAAACTGATACCCTTACAGACAAAAGTAAATCAAAGTCGGGGCAGTGGCCCCGTGCAGGAGCGCTAGCAACTATGGCTCAGGCAAATGCAGAAGACCATGTTTATCACACACCGTCTAACACTGTTGGTGGAAAGGTGAAAAGTAAACAAAAGATATACATAGATAACGACACAACTGGTACGGACACTACTGATGAAGAGGCTCCCCCGAAGAAGAAGTCTAGAAAGACAGCCTCTATGGTTCCCGATGTGCCGCCGGTTAATACGCCCTTTACCTTTAACCCGGCAGACATAGTTCACCCTCGATCATCAGACTGGGCTCCGGCTCCCGAGGTGACAGATTACCTGCATGACAACCTTAGAAAGGGTTTCGATAAAGAGGTGCGCAACAGGCTCCGCTCAGAGTGCCCTAGACCGGACATTCCGGACAAGGTAGCAGAGACTCCAGAGATTGATGTTAGTCTCCTTACCTTCCTCAAAAAATTTGCAAAGGATCCGAAGAAAGGGATTGACCGCGCCTGGCGGGGTTGCCAGGATAAGCTCCTGGATGTCGCAGGACCCGTGGCCAAGATCCTGGAGATGGCCCTGGTAGCAAAAGAATCGGCCACGCCAGTGGATCCAGACATCTTAGCGGGCTGGACACAGAGAGCTATATGTCTCCTAGTAAACGTGAATTGTGCCATCTCTACTTAGAGACGCAAATCACTGTTGATGCGGATGGACTCAAACCTTACAGAATTGGCTTCCGCTGAGCCGGTACCACTTGCAGAAGGCAATCTATTTGGTGAAAGATTCGTCAAGGACGTCTCAAAGTATGTGGGTACCTTTACATCCCTGGACAAAGCTCAATCTGGGTTAAAACGTGTTTTTCAGGCAGGCCTTTTTAACAGGGCCGGGCGAGGCAGGGGACACTCGCCAGGCCGCCAATATTACCACGGTCCCCCGAGAGGAGACTATGGACGTGGTAGAGGTGACTGGGATTCTACCAGGGGCGGAACCTTCTATCCCCCAAGACAGCGGTTCAACAGGCGGCGCTTCCAAAGGGGTGGAAACAGAGCAGGCTTCCAAGCCCAAAATTCTGCAGGTAAGAGTTACCGAAATCTCTCCCTTACCCTTGGGGGGTCGTACTCAATTCTTCGGTCACAATTGGGGAAAATTGACACCAATGCATGGGTTTTACAGACTATTCAAGGTTTCCATCTAGACTTCTACCAGACACCATTCCAAGACACTTATCCCAGACAGCTCAGTTTTTCCCAACAAGAGTGTGTTTTTATAGACGCAGAAATAGAGGAGTTGCTGAAGAAACACGCGATTGCTTATTGCAACAACGGACCTCGCGGTTTCTGCAGCAATGTCTTCCTAGTGCAGAAGAAGGGCGGTGGCCACAGGTTAGTGTTGAACCTGAGGGATTTCAATCACTTCATGGTCTACAAACATTTCAAGATGGAGGGTATCCATCTATTAGCGGACTTACTGAAAAAAGGGGATTGGATGGTCAGATTGGACCTCAAAGATGCTTATCTTTTGATCCCCATTTTTCCTCCCCATCGTCGTTTTCTACAATTCCAATGGAGGAACCAATGGTTGGAGTATTTGGCCCTTCCTTTCGGGCTTTCCTCAGCTCCTTGGTGTTTCACCAAGGTGAAGCCGGTGATAGCTCACTTAAGGGAGCAGGGTATTCGCATGATAATTTATCTAGACGATATCCTCATCATGGCGCAGACTCCCTCATTAGCCATTCAGCATTTACAAATGACGATATCCCTTCTACAGAACTTGGGCTTTGTGATCAACGAACCCAAGTCGGCTCTTTGTCCTTCGCAGACAATGGATTTTCTGGGGTTTGTAACAGACTCTCAGACATCTCAACTGAGGCTCCCCAAAGCAAAATTGAGGGACCTCAAGAAAGAACTCATATCGGTGCTGAGCAAACAATCGGTCTCCCTCAGGACAATTGCCAGAGTAGTGGGGTTACTGGCCTCATCCATACAAGCGATCTTCCCGGGCCCTCTTCACTACCGGGCTCTTCAGAGACTGAAAATTCAGCACCTTCGGAAGGGTCTGTCGTACACAGATCTCGTTCCGTTATCTCAGGAAGCAAGGGAGGAAATGCAATGGTGGCTGGGACACGTAGAAGCGTGGAACGGCAGGGCAATCTTCGGTTCCCAGCCAGAAGTCATTATTGAATCAGACGCCAGCCGTTGGGGCTGGTGGGCGCGTTGCAGAGTTATCTTCACAGGAGGAAGATGGTCCCTTCAGGAACTATCTCTCCACATCAACTGCCTGGAGTTACTGGCGGGCTCCTTTGCGATACGCACATTATCCCCCAAACAGGTCTCTTGTTGCATCCTTCTCAGGATGGACAATATCTCGGCTGTGAGATATATCAACAAGTTGGGAGGTACGAGGTTGTCTCTACTAGTGGAGATAGCAAAGGATTTTTGGCACTATTGCCTGAGCCGACAGATATCGGTAATAGCGAAATACATTCCGGGACAAGCCAACACGGTGGCGGACTGGAATTCCAGGTATCTAAAAGACTACAGCGATTGGCAACTTCAACCTCAATTGGTCCGGTGGTTGCAGACGATATGGGGTCCCTGTCAGATAGACCTTTTTGCGTCCAGACTGAACCGACAATTACAGATGTTTTTCAGCTGGAGACCGGATCACTTAGCAAAGGCGACAGATGCCTTTCTTCAGGATTGGTCAGGGGGTCTGAATTATGCTTTCCCCCCCTTCATATTGATTCCCAGAGTGATGTCCCAGGTAGCCCGACAACAGGCAGAAGTGATTCTGGTGATCCCCCTGTGGAAGTCGCAGCCCTGGTTCCCGATATTATTGGAGATGAGCTGCGACTTCCCCAGGATGCTTCCTTGGTATCAGACGCTACTCCAGGGCCCTCACGGAGAACTACATCCGATGATGACATCGGGGCAGTTGTCCCTGATGGCATGGAGGCTTTCAGGCAACAATGGAAAATGCCTGGATTTTCAGACAAAGCTTCAGCATTCATTAAACAGGCCTGGGCTCCTTCAACAAGGAAAAGATACTCTTCAGCCTGGAAAGGATGGATATGTTGGTGCCTGGAACGGCACGTGGATCCCGTGGGGCAGAGTTATCCCATATTGTGAACTTCTTGTCAGATAAGGCCTCTGAAGGTTTAGCATACCGTTCAGTTAACAATTTCAGATCGGCCATTTCAGCAGGCCACACACAGGTCGATGGTAAGCCTGTGGGTATGCATCCGGTAGTGTGCAAGTTGCTTAAAGGAATTAGAGTGGCCAATCCCCTAAAACCTAAGTATTCGTGTTTATGGGATGTGTCACTAGTCATTTCTCTTTTTGATAAATGGCCAACCAATGCCTTATTATCCAGGAAGCAGTTGTCAGCTAAACTAGCTATGCTATTGTGCTTATCAGCATGCAGACGGTCTTCTAATGTTCGTGCCCAGGATCTTACAGGTAAAGTATTTACTCCTGAAGGTGTTTCTTTCAACATTACTGGTAGAACAAAGACGGTATCACGCAGTATAGAGTATAATGCTTTTCCAGCGAATGCTAAATTATATGTGGTGCAGTGTCTGAAGACTGCACTCGGCCCTTGCGGCCGGAAAATTCTACTCAATTGTTGATTGCTTTGCAAAAACCTTTTAAGCCAGTGTCAGCGGCTACGATAGCCAGATGGTTAAAGTCTGTCATGCAAGAAGCTGGTATTGATACTCAGGTTTTTGGGGCACATTCTGTACGTGGTGCTATGGCATCAAAAACATTTATGTTGGGTTCAACTATTCAAGACATTATGAGGTCAGCTGATTGGTCATCTGAGTCGACTTTTAAGCAATTTTACTATAAACCGGTGGGTGATATAACTTCAGTGGTATTTGATAAGAGTTAAACGAGCAATAATCCGAAGCCTCCGGTCCTGTAATAGAATAAAAAATTTGCTAGCATTCGCGCCAAGAATTTTCAATTCTATTAAGGACACGAAGGCGAGGATTATCCCACCCGGTGTATTTCAATATGTATTGTAATAAATACCCACCCGTATGTGATATGATTTCTGATCAACGGAAATTACGGGTTGTTCTATTTTCATTTATTCCAGGTTCTGAAAAGAAAACCGAATGAGAAATTCTTTGAGTTGAAGAAGTTGGACGACGTCCCGGTTCTTAGTTGATTCTTCCACGTTGGAGGATAATGTTTGTGGATTTACAAGTTAAATGTTCGCACTTGGACTAAAGATTCGAGCAAAGAAAGAGGCTCATGGGACGGAGATGATGGCTCTTATAGGGTCTGATGGGACATGATTGGTGCAAGAGCATCATGGGAAATGTAGTTTTATGTAATATAAAAACGTTTTTCATTGGCTGCTGTGTTTGACAGTAAAGAAAGAGAAAGCAATAATCCTCGCCTCTGTGTCCTTAAAAGAATTGAAAATTCTTGGAGCGAATGCTAGCAAATTTTGTATTCTCTTTACACCCTGTAGGTGCATACAATTGGAACTCGGCTCTATGCTACGCCATTAAACCCGATCATGATACGGCCCCTAGTGTTATTTAATTTATTTGAACCTTTTTATCATTTCAAGAACGTCACTTCTCGTGCTATCTTTGATGTCAATTTTTTTGACACACCACTTTCTGTAGTCATCAAAAATACTAATTAATTGCCACTCCTAAAAAGTCGCAAAACTTGAGAGTTCTGGTATAAATCAAGTTACCCTTTCAAGCGCAGTCTTCCTTAAGTTTTCTCTTCACGACAATAAAATTGCCAGTTCTTCAAAAAACTGCGCCGTTCAAATTTGAAAGCCAGAGTATTCTTGTTGTGATTCGCACTGTCGCTCTGAATGGGATTCTCATCCTGCGCAGTTTGATATTAGAGATAAAAATCTCGATCCTCCTCGAAGCTCACGCGAAGCTCTTAGGTGTGACCCTGCTCGGCAGCGGTTCTTTCTTCAAGGCCCAGGGGAAGCATTGATTTCACGCAGTTTGTAATCCCTGAGCTGTTATCTCTTAACGATCACAACGGGAATCGTGGCATTGAAAACCCGATTATTGAGACTCAAGGCCAGTGAGATAATCTTGGAAAATGCCGATTTATTCCAGAAGAAGAAAAAGGAATATAAAGTAATAACTCCGGGACAAAATAGCATTTGACCTTTCTCAACTCCGTTAATGTATAAGGACTGTGACATACATCGCCAGGTTGCTAAGGATATGCCGTGGTTTGGTTTTTATCCATTCATCAAGGCTGAACGATCTTTGTGAAAGTGCAAGCACAAGGGAAGTCACGTGACAGTTTACTGTCCAACCGGTCGGGTCTGCTTTATTCAAAACATTTTTCATAAGATTGTTGTATTTCTACTACCAAATCTTGGGGCCTGAATTAGATGTAGGCGTACAGGACATTCGTCCCCGTTGTGACGGAGTAACCCGTCCGCCGATGCCTAAATCAGGCCCTTGGGTACATTTGCTTAAAGCAGTACATGACTATTAGCATAATGAAATGCATATATATTAAAGAAGAACATGAAAGTGAATACTCTATTGTTAATAAACATTAAATACATGAGCAGTACTTAATTTGATCTGGTGGTTACCGATGGGAACCACAACACTTAATTTAGGAGACCAGGACACTGTTTTGTCCAACGGGCGGTAGTCCTGAATAGCTAATATCGTTCTATCATGAGGGTCTTGCACCACCTTGTGGCACAATTAAAGACTGCACCACAGTAATTAGAAAATGCAATGCCAGCCACTCTGTCACCAATATGTGAAGTTTGATAGGAGCCTCCGTATATTGTGACCGAACCTGGTACATTGGATGTAGCTGCCTGTATTAAGTGCCGTGAAGTCAGCCACAACCACAGTACCGTCACGTCACAATATATGGCGGTTCCCGTGAATTAACGGTTTGCAACGGTAGTGGAAGTGGGTGGCGGCCCGCTAAGAGTTTTTCCCACATAAATTAAGGACTGTACATGACAAAACATTAGACCACGCGCCATATTAATAGAGTATATTTGTTAAAACATCTTTTGAAAATAAAAAAATTCAGATGCAACAAATATACTCTATTAATATGGCGCGTGGTCTAATGTTTTGTCATGTACATAACACTAAGGATAACAATAATGTATTGATTTCACAGAGCGCGAGGGCTGGCCCTTGGGGCTGTCTGTTAGTATTACTGAACCACTTCGGCTCACTGGAAAGGGAAGCTAGGCACTAAGAATGCGATCTGCAGGAAGACTGTAGCATCACCGAGGCCTCACTTCCCTGAGATTAAGGCACTGCCTTCCTTCGCATTTAAACCCCACGACTTCTAAGCTGGGGAGCCGGGTTCGAGTCCCGGTAAGGACGCTCAACATCCTGTGATTCTGGGCAAATCACACACATTCTCCCCGTGCCTAACAAAATGAATGTGTCCTTATGTAACGTAACTGGTGCTCATGTAGAGCGCTCTGATACCTTCGTGTCCAGTTCCCGCTACATAAAACTCCCCCCCCCCAAAAAAGGCCCTTAAAAAAAACCCAGAAAATACGGTAGGAACATGTGCACGCACGCCTACTAATAAGGAGCGCATTAGAAGAGATTAAAGCTGTGTGACAAGGCCTTGATCCCTCCACTTGAGTCTTTGAACTCCTGACTTTCTTCTTGGCGTTCATTCCAACATTTCTAAGACATCTTTCCCAGGTTTGATCAATGGACCCCATGCTATGCATTTTCACACTGATATCGGATGGATTATTGAAAAGGGTTAAACAGTGTACTTCTAAACACTTATTAGACTTTCATACACATAATAGGGCGCGGTGCTTAGCACACAGCACACCAGCATCAACAATTTACGTGTGTATTACCAAAGACTTATTAGGGATTCAGAGCAATCAGTTCAAGAAAAATGCAGCATAACAGAGTTCAAATATGTTGCTGCTTTGCCGTTATCCCTTTTTTGCTCTAATAATCAATTTCAAAAGATTTTTAAAAAACTCAAATACTTAATGGGATACCCTTTAGAAAAAGGACAATTCTATACTTTCTATTTAATACATCTTACTTTGTTAATTTTCATAGTGCAGTGAAGCCTGCTAACCAGGCCCCAGTGCCAGTGTTCCCCAAAACTGATATGTGTGAATTGGTAACGCCAATTGGCAAAGCCTTATAAGTCCCTAGTATATGGTACCAGTGGTACCCAGGGCATGGGTGTTAAAGAGGTCACCAGGGCCGGAAGCACTGTTTGTGCCACACTGAGTGACCCAAGTATACTACTGACAGCAAGCCTGCCATTGCAGACTGCAGGAGCAGAGTAAACTGTTCGAACTCGACTTTGCCCTCACCATGTGTGGCAAAGTCAATGCATTATTTTTAATATATGGCAGCCACCCCAAAGGAAGGCCTTCTAAAGCCCTGGAGGCAGGGTGTATTATTTTAAAGTTGTAGACATGTAAGTGCAAGCTTATATGTTCCTACAGTGGCCTGTGCCACTAAAGGACATTATAAGTCATAGACTGTCCATATAATAACATGGGCTGGCACCCAGGCAAACCTGAGGTTGGTAGCTCCATTATGGTACCGCCTAAATATGTTGTGTTCAGTATCAAACAACGTGCCTCATCACCCCTGACATGAATCTTGTGTCGGGGGAGATGTGGCATGCACCCAGGTGGTTACCTTAGAGGTTGCCCTCCTGGTTACCCCAGCCTTTCCTGTGCTCCGGCTGACAGCCCGCGCTTACTGCCACCAAGACAGGATTCTGACCCCTTGCCAGGAGGTGTGAGCTCTCCCAGGAGTCAAGAAACAATGGACGGGAAGGAGGTCACACCTCTCCCTGACAGGCTCCTAGAGGAGGAAACAGCCCTCCCCCTGCTCCCGGGACCATTTGCACCCGGGCAGGTGAAAACATTAGATAGTCAGAAGGTGTACACCCCCTGAAGGCTTGTCACACCTCTAGGGTGGGGTGTCTGGTCTTTACAGCTGTGGATGACTTCTGCCATTTTTAAAAGTGGTAGAATAATGGGTTCTGGGTAGAAAAGGTGTCCTACAACCCCGAAGGTGCTCACTTCAGGGGCGGATTAGCCGCTGGGGCTAGTAGACCATTGGCCACTTGCATCCACACTCAACTAAATGAACAAGTTACTTACCTTCGGTAACGATATATCTGTAAGAAACATAGGTTAGTTATAGATTCCTTACCTTAGAATTACCCCGAGGCGTCAGACTGGATCCGGAAAGTTTTTTCGTCAGCAGTACCCCTGCGCGTCGGAAGGTGGCATCGGTCGGCTCCGCGTTCGTCGTTGGAGTTGTGTCGCAGGGATGACGTCGCGGTAGCTACTTAGACGCCGCCCTCGCGCACTGACGTCAGTTCTGTACACGACTTTCCGCGCCAGAAACGCAGAGCCATGCAAGACACTGACCACTGGTGCACAAAACTAGGGCCCTGAAAGGATGTTCTTAACCCGAGAAATCAGTTCGCAGAACGGGGAGGATGGGTGGGGCGGTAAGGAATCTATAACTAACCTATGTTTCTTACAGATATATCGTTTCTGAAAGAAACAGTTAGTTATAGATACCTTACCTTAGAATAGATACCCCAGCAATACCAACCCCGGTGGTGGGTCTGCGAACTAAGTTCACACCAGAAAGTCCTGGAGAACAGAACGGCCAAAGAAGCCGTCTCTCCGGACTTGGCTGTCCAGGCAGTAGTGTCTCTTAAACGTGTGCAGCGATGCCCACGTAGCTGCCTGGCAGATGTCATGTAGAGGAACTCCTCGTCCCAAAGCAGTAGTGGCTGCCGTTGCCCTGGTGGAATGGGCGCGCAGCCCCACTGGAGGCTCCTTCTTTGCTAAGGAATAGCAGGCTTTGATACACAAAACGACCCATCTGGAGATGGTCCGTTTGTGTACGGCCCGACCTTTCTTGCCGCCCACGTAGCCAACAAAGAGCTGGTCATCTACCCGGAACTGTTTGGTACGATCCAAATAAAAAGAAAGCGCACGTTTTGGGTCCAGACGGTGGAGCCTCTCTTCCTCTTCGGAAGGATGCGGAGGCGGAAAGAAGGTGGGCAAAGTGATGGTTTGCCCAATGTGAAAGGAGGTGACAACCTTTGGAAGGAAGGATGGACGAGTCCTGAGGACAACTTTGTCCGGATGCACAGACAGAAAAAGAGGCTTTGATGAAAGGGCCTGGAGCTTACTCACTCTTCTGGCAGATGTGATGGCCACCAGGAAAGCAGTCTTAAGAGCTAAAAGCCTCAAAGGGCAGTTGTGAAGCGGCTCAAAAGGAGCGCACATTAAATAGGTTAAAACCAGATTCAAGTCCCACTGAGGCATATCGAAGGGAATATGAGGAAAGAGGTGCGTTATGCCTTTTAAGAAACGGTTTACAACCGGGGACTTGAAGAGAGACGGCTGATCAGAAAGCCGAAGAAAGGCAGAAATGGCCGAAAGATAGCCCTTGATAGTGCCCAGAGCAGAGCCCTGCTGGGCCAAAGAGAGAAGGAATAAGATAACCTCAGAAAGAGGGGCAAAAAGGGGATCCACAGCATTTGCTGTGCACCATGCCACAAATTTGTTCCACCGCCAGGCGTATACCGTCTTAGTGGAGGGTCGCCTGGCTGCCAAGATTACATCACAAACCTCGGGAGGCAAGTCAAATGACGTCAACTGCCGCCGCTCAATCTCCACGCAAGGAGGTGGAGGCTGGACAGGTTCGGGTGGAGGACCGTCCCCTGCTGCTGTGACAGAAGATCCTCCCGAAGAGGCAGTCGGATCGGAGGATCGATGGCCATGTTGAGCAGCTCGGGATACCAGACTCTTCGTGCCCAATCCGGAGCCACAAGAATGACTTGGGCCCGGTCGCGCTTGATCTTCTTCAGCACTCTGGGCAGAAGTGGTATAGGCGGAAAGGCGTACAACAGACCGCAACTCCACTCGTGATGAAAAGCGTCGCCTAGCGCAGAACTGCTGACATTGCGCGTTCACTACGGTGGCGAATAGATCTAACCAAGGTTCTCCCCAGTGTTGAAAGAGACCTTGCACCACCTCCGAGTGAAGACGCCATTCGTTATCCATCATGCACCTGCGGCTGAGTTTATCCGCCCTGGCGTTCAGGGAACCTGCCAGGTGTTGAACCACCAGGGAAATGCCCTGATGTTCCAGCCATGTCCAGAAGCGAAGGGCCTCCTGACATAGGGTCCACGACCCCACCCTGCCCTGTTTGTTGCAGTACCACATGGCGGTGGTGTTGTCCGTGAACACCTGCACTACTCTTCCCCAGACAGAGGGAAGGAATGCCTTCAGTGCAAGACAAATCGCCCGGAGCTCCAGAAGATTGATGTGGAGCCCGATCTCCGCCGGAGACCAGAGGCCTCTGATCTCCGCCTCTCCCATGTGGCCGCCCCATCCCAGAAGGGATGCGTCTGTCACCACTGTGTGCTCTGGTTGGGGAAGGGAGAGGGATCTGCCGTTGACCCAATCCTGGTTCGTGAGCCACCACTGCAGTTAACGTGCAGTGCCCTCCGAGATCTGGACGCCATCGGACAGATTCCCCTGATGCTGCGCCCACTGGAACTCCAGGTCCCACTGCAGAGACCGCATATGCCACCTGGCATGATCGACCAGCAGGATGCAGGAGGCCATGAGGCCCAGCAGCCTCAGAGTCATCCTGACCAAAACCCGGGATAGAGGCTGAAAGATCGGAATCATAGCCCGAATATCCCGGACTCGCTGTTCGGGAGGATAAACCCGAAACTGCGTCGTGTCCAGAACCGCTCCGATAAAGAGGAGCTTCTGAGAGGGGATCAGGTGTGACTTCGGCACATTGATGGAGAACCCCAGCGAGTGCAGGAGGTCGGCCATTGTCTGGAGACGACAATCTGGGGCGAGCACGCCTTCAACAGCCAGTCGTCGAGATAGGGGAAGACTGGAACCCCTGATCTGCGCAGATGAGCTGCGTCCACCACCATCACTTTCGTGAACACCCGAGGGGCGCTGGCAAAGCCAAAGGGGAGCACGGTAAACTGAAAGTGCTCGTGACCTACCGTGAGCCGCAGGTAACGCCGGTGGGCCGGCAGGACGGGGATGTGAAAATAAGCGTCCTGCAAGCCCAACGCTACCAACCAGTCTCCAGGGTCGAGGGCAGACAGGACCTGAGCGAGCGTCAACATTTTGAACTTCTCCTTCCGGAGGAAGCGGTTGACGTTCCTGAGATCCAAGATAGGACGCAGGCACTTGTCCTTCTTGGGCACCAGAAAGTAGTGGGAGTAACAACCACAAACTACTTCTGGGACAGGAACGCGCTCAATGGCTCCCTTGGCCAGGAGAGCCGTGACTTCCTGTTGGAGAAGGCCCAGGTGATCCTCCGACATGCGGTGGTACTGCGGTGGCATGGTTGGAGGGGTAGTCTCGAAGGGGAGGGAGTAGCCCATTCGGACTATCTGCAAAACCCACCTGTCCGACATAATGGTGCGCCAGTGGGGGAGGTGATGGTGGATCCTGCCGCCCACTGGCGTTTGGTGGGCCTGAAATGTCGGACTAGGAAGGCTTGGAGGCTACTGCAGAGGGGGGGTTGGTGGACTGGCCCGCCCGCTGGCCCCCTGAACCACGACGGTGATACCCACGTCCCCGGCCGCGCGAAGGTTGGGGAACTTGCGTCGGCCTGTGGCTCTGGGCGGAACGTAGTGGGGCACCCCTTCCGTAGCCACGAAAGGGGCGAAAAGCAGACTGTGCGGGGCGGCTGGAGAGGCCCAAGGACTTGGCCGTAGCCCGTGAGTCCTTGAAATGCTCTAGAGCGTTGTCCGCTTTGTCGCCAAAAAGGCGACGGTCATCAAAGGGCATGTCCATGAGAGTATTCTGGACGTCCCCAGAAAAGCCAATCGATCTCATCCAGGCGTAGCGTCGAAGGGCTACCGATGTGGAAATCGCCCTGCCTAGAGAGTCGGCGGTATCCAGCCCACAGCGGATGGTAAACTTTGCCGCGTCCCTCCCGGCGGCAACAGCCTGGGAGAGTAGTGTCCGGGCCTCCTCAGGGCACCGAGGCAGCACTTGCGCAAACGTGTCCCACAGAGAGTGGGAATAACGGCCCAATAGACATGCAGTGTTTACCGACCGCAGTCCCAAGCTGGCGGAAGAAAAAATCTTCTTCCCAAGATGATCCAGCTTCTTGGATTTCCCTATTCGGTGGAGCGTTAGGGAATGCGCCCTTGGAGGTAGAGGCTTGGACCACCAAGCTCTCAGGGGTGGGGTGTTGGGAGAGGAAAGTGGGGTCGCCCGGGGCCGGGCGGTTGCGTTGGGCGATCATCCTATCCACGGGAGCCCCCGTGTTGGGCCTGGACCAGGTGCCCAAAAGGATGTCGGTGAGGGCCTTATTAAACGGAAGCAGGGGCTCCGAAGAGCTCGCTTGCGGTTGAAGCACCTCTGTCAGGAGGTTAGTCCCGACTGCCATGGTAGGAAGCTCGAGGTTGAGAGCCTCGGCCGCCCTACGCAACACCACTGCGTATGACGCTCCCTCCTCCGTAGCCACGGTAGGAGGAGGCAACATGCCAAGGTCAGGAGATGTAACAAGACCACTGGCATCCCCCAGGTCCTCTCTCCAGTCCGGCTCATACTCTAACTGGTCGGTCAGAGGGTCTCCTGACACCTCCCAGTCCTCCTCCTCGTCTTCTGGGTGCCAATCTGGTCTAAAAGGGAGTGAACAGGGGCACAAAAACCCCGCTCGGCGCCGGATCCGGCGTCGGGTGACGTCGGTCCGGCTCCGTGTCCACATCAGGATGGAGGCCGGGGTTGACGTCGGCCGGGGGGCTGACCGGCGTCGAATGCGGGCGCGGAGGAAGTGGCGCCGGTGGAGGCGTAATGAGGTCAACCGGCGCTGATCCGGATCCAGGCCTGGATCCAAGGGGGGCCTGCGGTGCCGGAGCTGCCGGCGGAGTAGGCCTAAGCCCCCCCCCCCCCCGAGTCCGCGGGGCCCGAAGGCGCGCCGGCGGGTTCGGGCTGCCCAAAGATGGCGTGCATCGCCTCGTAGAACTTACGAAGCTGGGCAGGAGTCGCTCCGGGTCCCAGGAAGGGAGGGAAACTAGGAGTCGACTCTTCAGGCTCTGCACGCGGAGCAGCGGGAGGGGCACCGCCCACATCCCTCGTCGCGTCAGCCGACCGAAGGGGAGAAGTTGAAGAGCGACAATGCTTCTTCGACTTCTTCTTGTGCTTCGACTTACCTGACCCCGAGTGCGAAGACTTAGAAGACTTGGAAGAGTGATGGTGGCTCCGCGACCGGTCCCTCAACCTCCCTCGTGATTGGGACCTCGAACGGTGCGGAGCCGACTGCCGGCGCTCAAGAAGCTTTCGGGACCGCTCCCGCAAAGTCTTCGGAGCCATGGACCGGCAGTCGGAGCATGACTTGGGGTCGTGGTCGTGCTCCAGGCAAAAGAGGCACGCGCGGTGCAGATCCGTCACCGACATCAGTCGGTGACAGGAACCGCAAGCCTTGAAGCCGGGCATCCCTACGTGCACCAGGAGTCGTTTCGGACTCAAAAGACGTCGATAAAAGTCGCAAAAAGTTCAATCAAAAAGTGACTGGAAGTACCGCTCGGTCCGGATCTGCGCTGGCTGGCGCGAAAAAAGAAAGAACCGACGTCAGCGCGCGAGGGCGGCGTCTAAGTAGCTACCGCGACGTCATCCCGGCAACAAGACGCCAACGACGAATGCGGAGCCGACCAACGCCACCTTCCGACGCGCAGAGGTACTGCTGACGAAAAAACTTTCCGGATCCAGTCTGACGCCTGGGGGTAATTCTAAGGTAAGGAATCTATAACTAACTGTTTCTTTCAGATCTAGGATTTAAGGGATATCCCGACACCATAACATCAGTTCTAAACCAACCTGCATCAAAGTGGACAAAGAGGAGACCTGCGTCTGCGACAACAGGGCTTGCACAAATCAAAAGAGGGATACTCTGCACCTGTGGCAACACTCCTGGAACTGCGCAACCAAGACTAGTCCTAGGCTAAAGCTTAGTTCCCCCAGATGGCAGAGGGACCCCTGTGAGAGCAAGAAGCAACCTCAGACTCCCTTGGACTAGTGGCACTAGTCCCCTGCAAACTGCAGGTAAAACAACTCTCCGGATTCGAAGAATCGCTGGCCATCGGGCCCTCCGAGAGATCGCTCAAATTCAGATGGTCTAGTGCATTATCGGGACTGTAGTCCTGCCCTTCACGAAGTTTCAGGCAGCTACCAAGTTCCCCGGGACCTCCAGACATTAAAGTACCTATCTAATGTACTTAATGCTGCCAAGGCTTGTTGGCTGCCAGACCAGCAAGTGACCCCTTCACTCGACGCTGCATCTAGAGGAAACTCCATACAACTTTCATTCAACATCAACAATCGTCCTGTTGAGATTTTGCACCCTGTTGCCCCGCAGCCCTGTGTAGGAGGTAAAAGCAGCTCTCCTACGTCTCCCATTCAGCACCAGGGACAGCCAAGACAACTCTTCACCCGGGTTTCATTGGCCAGGTAAAATTTAACTGACTGTTGTGGCTTGGTCCTGGGACCCGCATCACCTTTACCCTCCTTGGGCTCCACGTAACTTGACCTGCAAGTGACTGATTGTCACTACCACTTTTCCCCATTGACCGCAATGCAAAAGTTCTGCAGTATTGAATTGCTGTGATTTACGTTTTCTTCTAAAATCTATTACTCGGGTTATATGTATAAGATCACGTTCGTTTTGGTGTCTAAATTAAGATAAAAACCAGCTTTATGTTTATAAATTGGTGTCGGATTTCTTTCGAGTCATGTCAATTACTTATTGTCCATGTTGGCACTCTGAAATGCTTAACACATGTTCCTCTAGTAAAGCCTGACTGCTCTTTGCCGCTCTACCAGGACTGAGCTAAGGATTAATTATAGTGAATCCAAGGACCATCTTTGGGCTCTGTGAGAGTATTGCATGGTGAAGCCGAACCAGCATCACCACATAATACTCCACCTTCCTAAACCACCCAAACCCATCTTTTTCCATTTACACTTTATCGTTTTTGTGGCTATTGGTTAATTAGTTCACCTTAATGTTTGACAAACTGGGTTGAGCGTTAGATTATTTATTCTTTAACTGCATTGTACTTTCTATTGATGCACTCCTGCACCCCAAAATACTTTCTAAGAGTACCCTTAGCATGAGGCGAAACTAAAGTTGAGGGTGTTGTGGGAATCAACTATATGATACTAATGTCTGTGGACGCTTTCCACTCGCAGTCTAACAAGTGAATTTCTTACCTTCCTTAAATTAAGAAAAAAGTAGACACTAATCAAAATATGTCTCTGTTTATTAATTTTAAAAAAACACAGTAATACAGAGTGGATAGAAACAAATAATAATGGTTTATTCAATGTATTCCCAATGTACAACGTGTATTTGCCATGAAATACATAGAAAAATCAGTCAATTAAATATAAATAGTGCACTTAAAGGTAAATACCATTGTTAAAATGCCAAGGGAAGACAAGACTGCATGTATATCTTTGATAATCAGCGCTGTTGCACAGGCAACATATATAAACTGCCTTTAGAAAAGCAACGAATAATCACAATATGTCATCCTTGCAAACTGGTGAAGGTATGTTAGTGATCGCTCCTTAATGTACATCCTGAATCTCAGTGTACTTTATTCAGTTTTTAATTCACTTTCTAGGTAATTTTGTGGCTTTCCTGATGAAGGCGCAGCGTGCGCCGAAACGCGTGTAGAAGATCCATCCAACAGCCACTTTTTGTTCACCACTGTACTGTATGTCTTTTGAAATCTGTATTAATTACATATATATTAGTTGTTTGTACTTTTTGTATATGTGAAACAGCCGTGTTTTTCTGTAACTTGTTGTCTGTTTGTATCATGATGAGAACATACTCAAAACTAAATCATCTTTATGAATTATGCCTTGATACACTTTTAACTAATTTGAATTAAAGAAATGATTTTTTTTTAAAATACTGCTTTGTCTACACTGAGTTCACTATATCATATTGTCAGTTAATATGGTCTGTTGATTGTTAGAGACCTTCATTGCCTAGGGAATTTTTCTCGATTGCATATTTGCCCTGCCCTAGGAATTTCAAGTTTCTTCAGGGGGTCCTTGTTATTTACATTGATCCTTGCAACTAATGTACAGGATATCTATGATGTTGAGTCTGTACACTCTAAAATCCGACGTAGGCATTGCACCAACACATTAATAGTTTCAAATTTTTATGATGGTTGGGGGGGAATTTGCCCAGCATGCCTTACCCTCCTGGAATTTTCAGGCAGGTGGTGGGGTCCGAAGGCGAGGGGCGTATCGATTGGTCCTGGGGGTGTGGGGGCAGGGTCTCATAGGCTTTTGTAGTGTGGTAAACCGTTACTGGGCGCCATTTTGTTTGGGTACACCCCAGTTTGGCATAGAGACAGTTAGAGCATTTAGTTGTGGTGATTTCGTGTAGGGTTCAGCTGAGCTGCATAACAATGTCTGGCGTAGGAAATGCTGAGGTTCGGCAAGATTTATTGGTACTGCAGGAGGCCGGTAGTGCCGACTTCCTGGCGGTGGGGGCCTTGGAGGGACTTGAACGCGTGACCCGGCCCTGCTGGTGCTTCACCCTGGGGAGGCGGGGGGGGGGGGGGAGGAGGGTAGCGGCCATGAATGGCCTGTGGGACGCCAGTAAAGAAGGTGAGGAGGGAAGTGTGGCAGTAAGGAGGGGTGTGGCGGGCAACACGGCAGGCTGACCTTCTTGGGCCATAATGCCACGGCACACATTGTGAGGGGGAGGAGTGTGTCCGCAGCTGGCCCAGGTGCTTCTGTTGCTTCGGGGGCAGGGTCAGGTTTGTTGCGGTCTGGGGCGGCACCTGCGTGTGGTGTGGGGGCCCGCTCCAGGGCTGCGGAGGTATTTTGTAGGAGTGGCAGGGGCCACGCTCGGTGTGGGGCTGCGTGTCCCAGATTTCGGCCCTTACCTTTTGTCTTTCTTCCGGTGCCTGGTAGTGCAGTGGTGGGGGCCCCGGGATCAGGAGATGCGTCCCACCACCAGTGCAGGGCATCTCAGTGTGTGCACAGCCAGAGGGTGCGGTGACACCTCTGGTCCATGCAAGGGCAGGCTGCGCTGTGGAGGCTGTGGGCAGAGCCAGCATGTCTCAGGGCATGTCGCTGGACTTATCGAGTCTGCGCAGGCAGGCCCTGTTGGAGAGCCAGGAAGTGGACACAAGGGTAGGACGGGAAGCGAGGCAGCCATCTCATACAGGACCCCCCGGCACCAATAATGTTTTTCGGGCAAATGAGGAGTGGATGAGGGCTGGAGACATAGCACATGCTGGGGGGGAGGCCGGTACTGCACAGGACAGAGGGATGGTTTTGGTGCAAGAAATTCAGGAGGCTTTTTCTAAAGTGGGGATTCGGGACCTGGGAGCACTGGGGGAGTTTTGCTATCACTGGCTGGAAAGGGGGCCATGGGGCTGTTAGGGCATGGTAGTCAGGTTCACTATGGGGGTGCTGGTAACGGTTTCTTGTCTCTGGCCCCGCCATCACGCTCTATGGTATGGCTGGGGGGGTGAGGTCTTTCAGGATGGGGGTCCAGGCAGATGGGTGTGGTGACACACTAGTGCCCACGGGTCTTCTGCAGAAGCAGGTCAGGGACAGTTTAGCGACAACAAGGGGCCTGAGGCAGGCTCAGTGACGGTGTTGCTTTATTGGCAGCTGAGAGGGTCTGGTGTGGCCTGTCCACCCCGGTCTGAAGACAGAGGGCGTGTCTTTGCGGCCGGCTCTGGGACGACCTTGAACGGGACGATGGAGAAGTAAGGACTGGAGTGGACTGTGCTTCCTCCTTGCAGGATAATGACCCTTCACAGGATTTGTTTGAGGAGCGATTTGGTGATGGTCGAATTGGGGATGGCAATGGGGAGGTGCCCGGCACAAGCGCGGATTGTGGTGGGGTGCTTGGAGAGGATGATTAGAAGTTAGATTATGATGAGGAGGAATTGGAGGATGGCGAGACTGTGGACAATGGTGATCGTGAGAGTGAGTGGTGGGCGGCACCTCCAGAGGGTCAAAGGGGACGGGGTGTGACTAATCGGAAGGACAGTTTGGGTGTTTTACAGGAAGTAACAACGAAAGATGATGTCTAGTCAAATGGGGAAGAGGTCAGCATCAGGACAGATGGCTTTGGCGTGGGCCTCGACCTTGAAGCCAGGTAGGGAGTGTCGCACGGGCAGAGTTGAGGGGTGGTGAAAGTGGGGGTGCAGGCAGCAGGGATGGAAGCGCAAGCGCAGGGTGATGGTGGTCCTAGGTTGGTGAAGGGTAAGTATGTGCAGGACCAAGGGACAGGCATGGAGGAGGCGGGGGAGAGGGAGGTGGGGACGGAGGGTTTGCTTAAGAAATCGCAAGCCACAGAGAAGACTCCAAGTGGGGGAGGGGGGGGAGGAGCTGTAGGAAAGACGGAGAGTAAGGAGGTAAAGAAGAAACGGCTGCCGTGTATGGGGATTACAAAGCCCTTGGGTGTGCGTTTAATGGCGGCCACCAAAGCGCGTATTTGGAAAGTGGAGTATGTGGAGATCTTTAGGCTACTACACCGTGAAGTCAGGGCAAAGGAAGGGTCCAAAGAAGAATAGGAGTTGTCCCGTAGACCCAGGGTGTCAGTCATCATAGAGAATTGGACATCTGCCTTTCTTATATACACAAGCGTTTATTGCGAGAGGTACCCTGAGAGGTGCGTCGCTTTGTTTGAATATCAGGATGTGGTGCAAAAGGCACAGGTGACTTTTGGCGCCTAGGCATGAGCACACTGACAAGGAATTCCAGGCTCGGCTTGCGAAGGAAGAGAATGGGGTGTGGGGACAGCTGGACAACAAACTGTTTATGCAAATGATAATGCCGGAGCGGCCAGCTCCATCAACTTATGCAGCGAGTGGCTGGTTTGTTATTTACAAGCCCTTGTGGGGCGTACCACTCAGACAGGGGTGGGCACAGCAGGATATGGGCAGACAGGCAGGTGCATGTTGGTCCTTTAACAGGGGCAATGTTTATGGAAATATTGCAATTACTGGCATGAGTGCTCCAAATGTGGCGGAAAGCTCATGCTTACCCAGTGTGGTATCCAGGGGGGAGTTACCGGACAACAGGGAGGCACCGGGGGCTAGTGGACCAGTTACAGGGGACGGGGAGACAAGGCCAGAATTCCATGGGGAAAAGCACGTATGCCAGTTAGGTTGGAACATTTGGAATACTGAATTGACAATGTGGAGGACTTTTTGTACGAGGTTGGGCTGGGCATTGGCAGACTTCTCTCCCATATTACAGGGTGTGGCTCAAGGCGGGGTGAGAGAGGACTTGAGGCTTTGGTGTCAGTTTTTGAGCAAATGCGATGGGATTGCCACGGCAGGACTTGGGGAATAGATGGAATGGTCAATTGAGATGTTATCCAATGCCGCGCGTGGTAACTGCGTCAGTCTGTTTTGGCAGAGGCGGTGGTGCGCAGAGGAATGGCCGACACATCGCTTTCCTTGAATTGTTTCCTTTGGTGGTGGCTGTATGTTTGTGGGGCCAACTCTCTGTGAACAAAACAGTCCTTTTCAATGTTGACAACATGACAGTGGTGAACATGGTTAACCGCCAGGTAGCAAGGAAACCCAAGGTGTGGCAGTTGATGAGAGTTTTTGGGTTGGAGTGTTTATGCACAAATGTTACTTACAAGGCATGCCACATTCAGGGAGTACTCCATGTCATTGCTGACGCTCTTTCTCGTTTTCAGTTGACGAGGTTCCATGGGTTGACACCAGGGGAGGACCAGATGAAGACAGCAATGCCAGCTCACTCAATGGTAGGCAAGAGCGCGTGATCCAGCTGATCCTTGGCTCGTTATCGGGATCGACCTGCAAATCATATGGGTTGGCATGGGACCAGTTTCTATAGTGGAGGCAGTGCTATGCGGAAGCATGGATGGCCAGCAAGCACGACTGTAGGATGCGAGCCATCGGTGGGAGAGATGGGGAGGTGCATTTTGGAAGGATGGTCCAGGGAGAGTGGTATTGGGGAGAGGTTGCGTCTCATCACACTTAATGTTCTGAAGCAGGTGGTTGGGGCACTTCCAGGGGTATGTCGGAATGAATGGGAGACGCTTCGGTTTTCTGCATTATTGTGTGGTTATTCTTTGGTGTGTTCTGGGTCACAGAGGTTGTCGGGTCTTCAGCGCGCAAGGGGATTCGGTGGTGTGATGTTAGATTGCTGGAAGGGGCGGTTCAGGTGTGCATCCCAAAGACTAAGACAGACCAGTCAGGGAGGGGAATGAGTGTGTTTTTACAAGCTTATCCGAATGCGTCAGTATGCCCTTGTGTTTGGTGGGTGTCTTTGAGTCAGCAAGGCAGACGATGTGGGGAAGTGTTTCAACATGAAAACGGGGTGCGTTTTACGGCCCTACAGGTGCAGGGGTTTTTGAGAAAGACATTGAGCTCGTTGTGCTACGACTCATGGGATTTGGGGACACATTCTTTTCAAATTGAAGTGACGAGATAGCACGAGGGCAGGGGTTGGACGGCAGCAGTGATTAAGCATATAGGGCGTTGGCATTCAGATTGTTATCAGCGCTACCTGCGTCTATGATGGGTTTTGCAAGATCACCAATAACTTGAGTGTGTTTTCCCCTAGGCTGCGTTGCAGGCCCACAAAGAGGCCACATTGAGGTTTGGATCTGTGGGCACTCCTTTGTGAAACGGGCAACACAGCATGCAGAGTCCAGGTGAGAAGGAAGACAGCTGGGGCTACCTGATACAGTAGTACAGTTGAGATGGTTTGGAAAAGGAGGCATGCGATGGCAAGTGCTGTTGCCAAAATTGATTACATTGATAAAAGGTGCCCTTTACCCAGACATATTACTGGTGCACCTTGGAGAAAACGACTTAGTGATGTTGAAGGGACTGGCGCTAATAAAAGCGGTCAACCAGGACTTGCTAGACTTGCTAGAGCTCAAGGCAGCCTGGTAAGGCACAACGGTGGTATTTAACAAGCTGATGCCACGGAGAGCATGGGCAGGAGGGCAAAAAAACGGGGGCCACAGATCGGACACGGCGAAAAAGAAATAGAGAAATTCAAAACTTTTGCAGATCAGAGGGGTGTGTTTTCCTGGAGCACAGTGACATCAAGTATGAAGCAATTGCATTTTTCCAAGACAATGGGGTCCATTTATCCATTTATGGGGGGGGAGTTGTATTTGATGCAGGTCAGGAATGTGCTAGCAGAAATGATCAATTTGCCAGTGGGGATGTAGTTGGTTCCTAGGTTGGGGAGGACAGAAAAACTCTGGAGTTTTTCTGGTGGCAGTTTCCTACAAGAGTTTAAAGGTTTATTAAAGAGACATTGCTCAAGTTGGGACCTAGTTGAATTTTGGGGGAGGAGAGGGAGTTATGAATGGAATTGGAGGACAACAGTGGGGTATGCACGACGGATGAATGCAGTGATTTCTGAGTGATGAGTGTGTGATTGGATTTTGGTTGGTATGGTTTGGGAAGGGTTGCTTAGGGGAGGAGTTTTTGGATAGTTAATCAAATGTATAGTGAGGCCCATGCTCATGATTAGTATGTATGGCGTAGAGTCAGGCTTTGGGTATTGCCATTCTGTGCACCTGTTTCACTAAAGCGGCCTTTTACACACTATCCTGTAGTCCGTCGTTCTTGGAGACATCATCCCGCCCGACTTGAGATGTTAGTCCACATGTTTGGATGAAATGGTGATATCCCCTGAGCATCATTTACATCGACGTTGCCAATTTACAGGAATGAAATACAAAACGATGTGCCTCCATTTACACAAAAGAAGAATGATTAGTGATTATTAAGAGTACATGCACACATAAAATTGGAAAGCACATTTCGCAAGTAATATTCAATAATGCACAACAGTGGTGAGTTTAGCTTAAAAATTGACTACATATTACTTATATGGATAACAATAACAGTTGCATATCAATAGTCTTCCTAAAATCTCGACTCAACACCTGCTCTCCAGTTACTCCACCCTTAGGCAAGGTGCCGTTGGGCACAAGAACACACTGGAAAAAAAACGACTTGTGTCATCTCTACGGAAGTGAGGTGGGAGAACCTGAGGTACAGGCATCACTGGTAGTTTGGGATTTGAATAATTATCTTAGAATCAAAGACTCACAGTTACTGGTATCGCAGCAATGCACACTCCACAACAATGCTCTTTTAGATAAAAACAAGAGAGCAGGCCGGGCCATTCCTCTGGCAAATACCTTAATAGGGCCCAGAAGAAATCGTTTCAGAGCACTTTCATATAAAACAAAATTTACAAGGTTGAGCTACTTCGAGGCTAAAGTAAAGGTCTCCAGACATTTATACGTCTCATGTTGCATTGCACTTCTTAATCTCCCTCCCTCACCTTCCTCCTAGTCTCCCCAAACTTTCAACTCATAGACAATTAAAGAGGGTGAGTAGGAGGTGGCACAAATTCGGTTTCACCCAGGGCGCAATCTGAGCAAAGGCCAGCTCTGGGTGCAATGAACGAAGGGCCATTCATCTCTTCTTGTTGAACCATGTCCCCTCCATTGTTCCAGTATGCCTTAGAAGTTGGTCATGCCACAGGCAGCAAGAGATACCTCGCTACACACCAAACTCCTGGCCTGACACATGCAGTGAGTTAAAAGCAGAAGGCTGGGGCGATCAGAAATAGGCAACTCACCTCAGCACTAGCCCTCCGCTGGTCTTACAAAAATGCCCCATAAAACCTCCATATGGATTAACATACACACTGATATGGGTTGTTTCTTATAAGATGTTTAGTCGCCTTACTAATATGATTTTAATATACCGTTAATAGGAGCGCCACCAAACATGCCAATCCATGTGATGGTCCTTGTGGGTAAGTCATAAAAAAAAAATCTGAGTTTTACGGTTAGAGGGTGATACAGCAACAGGGTTGCAACTTGAATGCAAGTCAGTGCGACAGCCGTGGCAGCCAAGATTACAAATCAAGCGTTTGGTTTGACATTTTGATGAAAAAATGTTGGTATACAGCAGTGGAATTCTTGCAGTGGAATAGGAGGGCAAGGTACATGTATATCAGGGGCGTAGCTGCCATTGGTGCAGCAGGTGCAGTTGCACCGGGTCCCGGAGCCCTGGTAGAGCCCTCCCCCCCACTTGTCAAAATGTTCCCAGGGGGAGAACCCCTCTGAACCCTCCTCATGACGCTCAGGCTCTCTCGCTATGCTTGCTCGCCACAGGGCACACTTCAAAAACTTCTACGCCCACCACTTTCAAATGTCACCAGCCGCCACTGGATAATCAGTGTTTTTACTACCGCAACAGTCAAAAGGGTCAATTTTCTTTGCTTGCACCAGGGCCCATTGCATCCTTGCTACGCTACTGATGTAGATGCCGAAAACTAGGCATGTGTCCTGGTTCCTGGCACTTCCAACTGTTGTTTGCATGTCTGAGGTAATAGTCACGTGACGGCAAACACAAGCTTTAAAATATAACTTTTGTTTCTCTTAATATTTAATTACCCTAAGGTTTCATCGAGCAGCTGTGCAAACACTCTCCTGCTGTGTTTCCCAACCAGACGCTTTCATGGCGATACTGACTCAAGCTGCTTAAAACAACAAGCTCATGGTAAACACCTTCAGTTTTACACGCAACGCCCTTTTCACAATTAAACGGCACAGTCCGTCTAACGCTGCTCCACCACCAGCGTGGAAACGTACTCCTTGTAGAGAACAATGTTTTTTTCGGGATCAACAGCAGCAGAGATCATCTCTTCCATCTCCTCCTGGGTGAAAGGCTCCCCTGCAAAAAGGCAGAAAGGTTGCGTCATCGCCTACACAATGTGGTTCTGTGGAACCTGTTCAGCAGGCGTAACTCGGTGCAACACATTGCATCATAAAATGACAGAGGAAAAGGTCTGTCTAATGCACCACATGAATAGCTATCCTCAAATTTGGATTTTCACGAGCAGAGGCAGTTTTTAAATTAACATCATGTGCCACTAAACATTTTTATAACACAAGGAGCTGAAGCACAAAAACTTTTATGAGTACGCGAAGTAGTACTACAGGAGTATTTTTTTTACACAGTCTTTCATGTCTTTGTGAATCCCTGAAGCGTCCAACACCCTATTAGTAAATGTTCAAAGAGGGCACAGTTCTTTCTCCTTGTATTAATTGTATGTTAAGTTTCCATGAGTGTTTCCATTGTATTTCCATTTTTTTTAATTTTTTTTAGAGTTTTATATAGCGCGAACTAGACTTGAAGATATCAGGTATCAGAGCGCTTTACATGAGCACCAGTTTCGTTACAAAAGGACACATTCAGTTTTCTTAGGCACGGGGAGATTAAGTGATTTGCCCAGAATCACAGGATGTTGAGCGCCATTGCCGAGAATCGAACCCGGTTCCCCAGCTTTTAGGACGACCGCTCTAGCCCTAAGGCTACATCCTCTCCCCCATTTTACATATTATCAGTCAATTCACAAAGGCATGTAAGAGCATGTATAAGAGTACTACAGCAGTTCTACTGGAAGTACTTGAAAAAGATAGGCCCCAATATGTTTTGAATTTCACAAATTACAGCCGCGGCCCGTGCAGGTAAGAGCGGTGGGGCTGGGTTGGGGGGGATTCGATAGACGACCACGAGGAAAATTAAATAAATAAATAATTTTCCCTCGTTGTCTGTAGAAATCCCCCCCCCCCCCACCCGGCCCCACCGCTCTTACCTGCACGGGCTGTGGCTGACAAATTTAGAAAACTTCACTGAGTGCTGGCTGCTTGCAGAGGTAGAAAATGCAGCATTTGTTAGCATGCACGTTTCCGCAATTCTGGATCTGGAGAAGGAAATGGAAAATCCGCCGGTTGGTGAAAGAAGTGGTAAATCTTCCTGAAGGATCCCCCAACACTGGAAGATCCTTCAACAGAGGATTTACCGTCTCCAGAACAAATCTGGTGGTCTTCCTGTAGCAACTAACTCTAAACCAGGCCCTGCACAGAAGTCTAAATCATCAACTTGACTACAGAATGTTCTGATTACTACGTTAACACATTTTAGTGAACTCAGTCCCTTTCCTGTGCGTTTTTCTTAAATTTACATTATGGTGTTGCCACCATGCCTAAGACACTGAGGGCCAGATGTACGACCCTAGTAAATTGCGACTCGCAATTTGCGCTCGATTGCGAGTCGCAAATTGCGAGTCGCAATTTACTATGTACAACAGTGTCAGAGACACTGATTGAGATTCCCAATGGGGTCGCAAAATGCGAGGCTCATTAATAGTAATGAGGCACTCGCATTCTGCGACCCCATTGGGAATTGCTGGCCCTTCCAGGGATGGTGGCCTGCCTGGCTCAGCAGACTACCATGTCTGGGACTGCTTTCAAATAAAGCAGCTTTTTTTTTTTTAAATGCAGCCCATTTTCCTTGAAGGAAAACGGGCTGCATTTTAAAAAATGAAACTTACCACTGCCTGCCCTTAAAAAATATTTTCGCATGCATTTGCAAAGGGGAAGTGGTCCCCTGGGGACCCCTTCCCATTTGCGATTGCATTACCACCTACTTGAAGTAGGTGGTTAATGCGACCGCAAAACACTAGTGCATGGGTTAGAGACTCGCTATTTGGAAGGGAACGCCCCTTCCAAATAGCGAGTCTCTAAACACTTTTTGTCGAGTCGCAATTAATTTGTGACTCGCAAAATTGTGTTAGTACATGGCCATACCAATTTTAGCATGCGCAAACGGGTCGCTAACCGTTTGCGCATGCTAAAATTGGTTGTACATCTGGCCCCTAATGCTGTAGGATTACTCATTGCGACATCCAGGCAACGCAATGGGTAGTGATGCGCCACACAGACTACATTCTGGCAATGGGAGTTTGTGTGTGAGTACTTTCTGCTTGAAGATAGAGGATATAGACCAGTTTCTGGTATAGACGACTTCCTTTTAGGGACAGACAAGATGGAAGTTGTTGAGAATGATTTTCCCGAATGACGAGACTTGTTAGAGACTGTAATGTATAGGGCACCCTTGTGGTCGTATGGGATCTAAGGCACTTTAGATAAGGTAGGCAAATGTTTCTAGGGTAGAAGAAGATCACAGTAATTATGTAAAACTAGAAAACATGGTTTAATGGTGGTCTTGCTGTAAAAACGTTCCATGTAAGCCTACAATTAGCAACCCATCCCCAATTTTACTTTTTTGAATGCCAGTCCAGTGCCTCACCTCCTCACCAAGCACAGACACCTGTTAAGCCTCTACAGCCAGGTTTCTTTCCAGTGCCATGTTAGCAGGCGTGGGAGATTGCAAGACTCCATTAACAGTCAACGAAGGCCCGCCTGGATGGAGATCAGCGATCTTTAAACTGTAAGGACTCTATAGGCGTTCTAAAAGTGAAAGGTGGGGGGTGGATGACAGATAGTTTGCTTTTCTTCTTCCTTTTTATGTTTTGATAAGTCTCATTTATGTTTTCTTTGGTTTTTACGTGAAGCCAGACCTTTACCACACGCAGTGGCCGCACCACAGATTTGGTCTTTTCAGCCATAATTTGATAAGTGTAAAGCACAAGAGGCACAAGGTTGCCCCACATTCACTATCCCCTATACGCGGCCGGCCCATCCTAGGTTGTAGGCGACTTGCTGTGTAACCATGCTACTAGTTGTAATTTCTCAACCTGCTTCTTTTAATGTTGATTGACCCACGTGGCTGGCCCGAATGAGGGTTGTAGGCGGCTTGCTGTGTATGTGCTTTGCTTCCTTTTGTTCTGAGGAATCTTAATAAAACAGATTTGATCCTAAAAGTGAAAGGTGCTGGGGGCGATCCATTGGAAGATGGTGCATGTTGTGAGCATCCGCTCAGGTGGCAAGCTTCTAGGCCATGTCTTCTGTTACCTGTTAGCTTAACAGTTATCCTCATGGAATTTGTCAAAACCTCTTTCTGCCTAGACAGGATTGAGGGGGTCAATGACTCGGATCCAGTTGAGGGGCACTGAGGCCCACTTGCAAGAATATATGCTGTTTTTTTAAGTTCGAGCAAGGCAGGCACGATTGAGGCTGACATCAGTGCCCAATGCTCACAGTCCCTCTCCCCAATTGTAGGAGCCCTCTTCACAATAAGCATAAATAGAGGTGTTTGAGAGTCAGAAAATGATTTATTGTGTTGTCTGACTGTTTATTATGCTTGGACCCTGAAACTCGGTGGACTCCAGTTGAAACAGAACTCAAACATTTTCGGTTTGTGGACTTTTATCAAGTTTTAGCAGTTGAAACCGATATCCGGAATCCCTACGTATAAAGGTTCCTCAACAGGTTTAGTGGAGGATAATTGCTGACACTCACAACAGTCCACCAGTTTATCCAGGCCTGGAAAACCTTGGTCACATCAATTTTGGGAACTCTAGAGTTATATAAGATCTAAGCGAGGGTCAGCCATGCCTTTTCACTCAGGTGGTGGCTGCTGTGGCATGAGCCATAATAGCAGCACGATGACTACTAGGTTTCTCACGCAGAAATGAAGAAACGTTCTGGGACCTCTGATCTGGCATTCAATCCAAAGTGAAGTGCAATTAATAATTCTCACACAAATAAAAATACCCACCAAATAATTAAAATAGATGTTTCTTTCAAAAACAATTTCACTTTTCATCCAGTGTTGTAAACAGGCGTCTTAAAGTTTTCAGGGTCGAAGTCTGAGTCATAGTTTTCTGACCATTACTTTTCTGGCAACCATTTCCAAGAATTGGCCATACAAAATCGAATTTTTCTAGGAATATATGAGTGTAGAGTGACCTCTGATACTTATGCCCTCATTGAGAGTGGCCTGTAAATTTCCTTATTTTCCTCTCTGAATTTACCTTTAGCGGGGTCCTCGTAATGTTTGAGGAGGAAATAATTGGAATTATGAGTTTTTGGTGAATAACATGCAGCACTCTTGCTTAAAGTGAGGATTTCTGCTTATCATTTTGGTGCACCCCACAGAGACTTTGCCTGCTTGCAGCAAGTGGAATCTCTGAGTGAAATACCAAATTTAAAAAAGCATTGTATTTACACTTCCAGGATCTTTAATCGAAGAAAAGAATAAAGCAAACATGAAGAGGTTGCTCTCTTTAATTAGTTTCAAACTCTTACCTTCCTGAGTCATATATTTAGTTAGCTCCTCTCTGGTAAGGAATCCCTTTTTTGTTGATCCAAAACCTTCAAAAAAGTTATATGTACTGTAAAGACATTGCAATAATGATGTTAACTCTAACTTCAATGAGATTATATATCAGTGTATGCAAACCTCAAATGCTCGGATCAGAACATCTTCTGAAACTGGCCTGTATCTGAAATATTGAAAGAAAGGATTTGATTTAATACACTGATTTATTTTAAAACAAGGATTCATTCAGTGATGAACAACTGAATAATAACAACTCATAAATATCTGAAAGAAGAAAATCCCATATTTGTTTAGGATTCTAGTGATTGGGTAGCCAACCTTTTAGCTCTGAGGAACAGTATGAAGTCAAGGTTGAAAACCATAAAGTTAATGTTATGGTCCCTCCGTTACTCTTAAGGCTCAATTACAAATCCAGCCAGAGCCGTATCCCCATGGGGGACACCGCTTTAGCCGATCTCAAGTGGCCCAGAGTAGCTGCACTTGGGAACAGGGCCAGCATTAGGCCAGTGCGACCGCTGCGGCCGCACGTGGCGCTGACTTGAGGGGGGGGGGAGGTGATGTGTTTAGCAATAGCTTATGATTGGATAGATGAGGGGCACTTTTGCCTGGTGGTAGTGAGAGAATCTGAGGAGGCAGTCATGGTGTGCGGGGTGCCAAAAATTATTGTCGCACCGGGCGCCACCAGCACTAAAGCCGGCCCTGCTTTGGAGTAATGAGTTTGAAAACATTGGCCCTATTTTTCCAAAAATATACCAAGTAAAATCGAGAATGAATCTGAGCACGGGCTGTGGGCATAAGAGCAGCACGACCCCCACCTGGCCCTCTCCTACAGAATTCCCATTCAGCATTGAGCATCCCCCATGACTACCAACACATCTCTCTGCCATGGGCAACACCCTGCCCCCATGCTTCCATTTACCACCCGCTAAAAGAAGGTGGTAAATAGGAGTGGGAAAGGGCCCCTTATTCATCTGTAATAGGTATCCACATGCATTTTTTGACCCATTAAAAAATGGTCTGCGTGTTATTTGCATACTACAGACAGAATAATTCATACTAGCACTGGGATTAGAATATCTGCAGCTGGTCAGCGAACCATAATGCTCCCTTTGTGGTTTATAACTACTGTTATAAACCGCCTAGAGAACATCCTTTGGCTGCCAGCTCCCTGTCTTTTTCTCCAGTGTGCCTGATTTAAAAAAATATATATTTTATTGGCATTTCAACAATATAACAGTCATGCGCAGCACACGGTTTCCAGTCAACCCCACAGTTTAGCAATATAAACAATCCAAATTGGGGAGGCAGCGGCTGTTAAATTCAACAAAGTGCAGCAAAGTATTCAAGAAAATAAGCTGATTGTTAAGACACTGATTAACCTGTCTCCACCTTCAATGCCAGTGGTCTACAAACTTTTTATGCTGCCTCCGCCCCCCTCCCCAGTGGGGGAAAAAAATTATCTGGACCCCCTCAGAATTTTTCACAATTATTTTATTAAATTGGCAATGTTTAAATATGTCTATACATATTTAAACACTGCAGTTACGTTCTGTTACTCTTTTAAAAATGCAAGCAAATGCATGATTGCCAAACATACTGTTCTGGTCATGCAGGCCTTACTAACAAGTACAAGTATCCACAGTGTGACTATTAGAAGTGGGGGTGGGGGGTTTGACGAATATTTGGAGTCCTTTCCCTTTTGACACCTTCTCCCAGCTAGGACATAAATAGCAAACTATGTTAGTGATGGTCCATTACAGAGCCGCTTGGTGCTGCTCATTTTTTTCATCTTAAAACAAAGCACTGCTATCAGTACAATGCTTCTTTTGGCCAGAGCCTGGCGCCCCCCCCCCCTGCCACCCCCCGAACCACTTGAGGCCCTCCTAGGGGGGCCCATCCCCCAGTTTGAAGACCCCTGCTCTATGCACTGCAATCTAGCACCCTCGACTGCATCACATCATCTCTGTGTGTTAATGTCATGGAATAAGAGAAGAGATGAGATCCCTTATCTCCTCTGGTGGGTCATTCAGTCCAGTCTAATTCTCAAGCATTCCGACCACTGCGTACGTGGGTCAGCAACTACAGGAGCTTCATCCTCGGGTGTGTTCCCTATGGCAGAGAGGGCGTCTGGGTTATCATCGGTAAGTCGTGGATCATGGCCCCCCATGCAAGTGGGTCATCTGCCGATCTATCATCACGTCTCACCTTCTTCATGTGATTTTCTCACGCCCAAGCCCATTCCGATATATCCCGCAACCAGTCAGCTGTCAGGGGAGGTCTAGGGCTCAGCCATCTAATAGCTATGCGCCGTTTGGCCAATGTTAACCCAAGCAGTACAAATCGCCTGCTAACTTTTCTACTTTTGGTTGTGGGGACCAGTCCCAGTAGACATTGTTTTAGTTCTCTCGGGATCGTCCAGCCCGGGGCCCTATGTAGATGTTGTAATACCTCCTCCCAATAGGGGGTGAGTTGAGGACAACTCCATATGACATGGAAAAAGTCTGAGGGTTTGTGTCTGCAGCGCACGCATCCGGAGTCCCTGTCTGGGTAAACAGCATGAAGGCGTTTGGGGAAGAGGTATGCAATATGGATAATGTTATATTGGATACTTTTGAACTGTGAATTTACAGAAACTCCCTGTACCCCTCCGTGCATCTTAGCCCATTCCAAACACATGATGGGGAATTCGCACATCTGGCGCCACTTGCCTGCGATCTTTAGGTGGTGTCGTGGTCTGTCTATTCGGGCACGGTATATGTGGGTGATAAGCCTCCGGCCTCTCCTCATTGTTAGTAAAGTAACATGTGTGGGTTCCTGGGCCTCAGGGAATCCCGGCCATATCTCCCATGCAGGAGCTTCTATTTTGGCATATTGAAGGAACTGGCCACTTTCCAAATTAAACGTTTCAATTACGCCGTGTAATGTAATGAATCGGCCTGGGCATCAACTGTGCTATTTGTGCAAAAGGGTGGATCTTCCAGACCTCGAGGTTTGGTGCGTAAGGCGCTCTACGGAGCACCCCTGCACTGCCCGTTCCCAGAGCCTGCAGAACAGTTTGATCAAATGATGTAGAGTCCCTGGGATTCTGTTACCGCAGAGTAATAGGAATCCTATATCAGCATCACTGTAAGTGCCTGACAGTAGTGATGTCTCCCAGTGTTGTTCATCATAAAACCAATGGACAACTTTTTGTAATTGGGACACCAGATAGTACATCTCGAGATCTGGTACCTCCATGCCGCCCTCCACCCACTCTAATTTAAGTGTGACCAGGCCTACCCGACATAGTTTCCCACCCCACAGTAGCTCCAGCAGGAGACGGTCTAGTTTGCGGAAAACACTTCGGGGTATTTCATTTATGGGGCCAGATGTACAACCATTTTTTGCTGTCGCAAATGGGAAATCGGCCCGTTGGCGACCGCAAAAATGGGTCCTGGCATGTACAAATGCTATTTTGCGAGTCGGTGACTCGCAAAATAGCGTTTGCGACTCTCGCTATTAGGAAGGGGCGTACCTTCCTAATAGCGAGTCAAAATGGAATGTACCATTGTTTTGCGACCACATTTGCGGCCGCAAAACACTCGCAGTTTACCACCGACTTCAAGTAGGTGGTAAGCCACTCGCAAACTGGAAGGGGTCCCCAGGGGTCCCCTTACCCTTTGTGAATGGATGCAAAAATATTTTTAAGAGCAGGCAGTGGTCCCAGGGACCACTGCTTGCCCTTAAAAAATTAAACAGAAACGTTTCATTTTTCTTTTTTAAATCCATCCCATTTTCCTGTAAGGAAAACGGGCTGCATTTAAAAAAAAAAAACTGCTTTATTTAAAAAGCAGTCACAGACATGGTGGTCTGCTGACCCCAGCAGGCCACCATCCCATGGCTAGCCATTCCTAATGGGGTCGCAAATTGCACCTGCCTCATGAGTATTAATGAGGCATGCATTTGCGACCCCATTAGGAATCGCAAACAGTGTCTGAGACACTGTTGTACATTCCAATTTGCGAGTCGCAAATTGTGAGTCGCAAAACACTGCAATTTGCAAGTTGCAAATTGGTAGGGTCGTACATCTGGCCCATGGTGCCTTGCAAGATATACAAACAGAGGGGTAGTACCACCATTTTAATCAAGGCTATTTTCCCCATCAGGACTCCAGTGTACTTGATATGGGCAGGCTGTTATTCAACTCAGTGTGCAGAAGGTCAAATATCGTCGTAAAGTCACCACTAGTAGTAACTTTATAGTTGTATATGATGTTTTTACTAATTCAACACCCTATTTCAAGGAGTCGGGAGATGAAAGTATGCACTTTTTAGTACCTTTACACTTTTAAATGGTGAGTAGCCAAAAGTAGTAATGCTACTGTAAAGTGAAAGAGTATATTTAAATACCTAGATTTACTCATGTGAACATTTACCTTTATGAATAGGCCCAATTGTTGGTTCGAAATAATCTATGAAATCCTTCCCCAGTAACAACTTCATATAATATACTAATACCAAATCCCTTGGATAGGGTAGCCCTAGTTATTTATCAAGCTATTGAAAAAGTATGGAGTCACTGAGACACACACACAGTGTGTTGGCTTGGGCTCTGGACCTTCCCCTACTACGCCCTGGATTGTGCATCTCCATATTCTTGGCAGCAAGGGAGCCCTAAAAAGGGCATAGAAATGAAATTGAAAGGAGGCTGTCCCAGATTAGACATACAGGAACTGCACTATTCAGCTTACAAGAGGGCCCTTCTGTAAGGAAACAGGCTTTGTGCAGGTTACCCCCACTTTTTGCCCCATTTTAAACAATTAGCTGCTGGTTTTTAGACTTTGAAAGTACACTGAGACCTGCTGTCCATACCTTAGTGCCACCAGACTGGAGGATTTTAGACCACCATAGCAATGGGGTCACTATGTGCCCATGCCACCTGCACCAAACAATCCAATCACTAGACAGCAAGATGATAGCCCAGTTATGCACAGACCCAGTCATCATCCCACAGAGATCACCAACTGCAGCCCACGAGCACTGTAGAGCTCTCACAGCCAGCACCCATTTCTAGGTTAGAACACTGTCTTCAAGTCACAGGAGACAGCCACAGAGATCAAGAGCCCTCAGAACAAGGAATCAGCCGAAGAGTAGGAAAATGCTGAGGGGATGTCGGTGCGCCACTGACCAAACAGGAACTCCTCCCAGCAGTAGACTCCCAAAAAAATGCCAGGGCACCGGGATGGGATGGCCTTCCACCTGAATTATATAAAGCCTTTGCTGGCACTCTGACAGATAAGCTGTTGCTGGTCTATGCAGAGGCTCTGGAGAGGGGGGAGTACTCCCGGACTCCATAAGGGAAGCCCTCATAGTTTTGGTGCCAAAACCAGGAAAAGATCCGACAGAGGCGGCCTCCTACTGCCCACTCTCAATGCTGAATGTGGATCAGAAGATCCTCAGACAAATCTTAGCAGCACGCCTGCTGATGCACTTACCACATCTAGTCCAAGTGGACCAGTCGGGATTCATTCCACGCCTAAACATGCTGTGCAATCGGAGGCATTTAGAGCACGTCATGCACACCCTTTGCTTGAGGACGACCAGTATGCACTAGCCTTCCTAGATATAGAACAGGCCTTTGATTCTGTGAGTTGGTAGTATGTCCGGATAGTACTGGAGAGAATGGGGCTGGGAAACAACTTCATTCAGTGGATCAAATTGCTCTAAACAATGCTGATGACGCTTGTTCAGACTGGGTAATGTGTTTCATCCGCGATTTTTCTCCAGAGGGGTACACAGCAGGAGTCTCACTGTTTCCCCTGTTGTTTGCCCAGGCGATCAAGCCGTTCTCTTGTCAGCCGCTTTGGGTCCTGCATGGCTGGGGAATCCAAGTGGGCCGGACAGTTCATGTACTCGCGATCTACGCGGACGATACATTGACATACTTGCGACAGCCAGCCACATCCATCCTGATCCTGCTGAATGCCATGCGGGAATTCGATGAAATATCGGGACTCCATGTTAATCACGCAAAATCAGCCTTGTTCCGACTGGGGCAGCTAAGGGGGATAACCCACGCATCTCTCCCGGAGTCGGGGTGACCCTGGAAAGTGGAGGGCGTTAAATATCTGGGAATGCAAATAGCTCACGGGGTGCAACAGTGCCATGATCTGAATCTGGGGAGAGTTATCGATAATCTCCAACCCTCCAGAGCCTTCTGGAATTCGCTAAAATTATCCCGGATGGGAAAAATCGGGCCTGCCAAATTGGTGGTGCTACCCAGATGCCTTTATGTGCTCCAGGGCACCATATTTGAGATTACGTGGTGTGTGTTCCGAGAATTGGATCGGCTATTGTTGAAACTCCTCTGGGCCGGGAAGAGATGTAGGGTGGGACTGAACACACGCAAGCTGGAATGGGAAAAGGGGGATGGAGGTACCCGACATTGAACTTTGCTATCTAGCAGCGCATCTGCAGCACGTGATCCACTGGCTTGATGAGGGAGGAAATTGAGAGAGACTCTCCTAGATGGCACATGCGCGGAGAACAATTTCGGGGCCCTGCTGATGAGGGGCAAGAGAGTCCCTGAGCTCTTGCCACAGTTGATCTGAATGGTGTGCCAACTCTGGGAGAGGGCAGTTCAGGGAGTGATGCGAAGAGTACCATATGCACCGGATTTAGATATCTGGATAGTACAGCCACTTGCGCAAATAGCTCAGACAATGGCTGTTGGCCGCTGGCGAGACGGAGGGTGCGCAGTGCTGTCCGACCAATATCCTGCAGCCAGATTTATCACTAAGCAAGACGCATTCGAGGTGTTTGGGTTGGGCCCGGAGCAGTTTTTGCAGTACACAAAAATAGCAGCTACAGCCAGAGAAATCTGGCCTTGGTTACCCGAGGCACCTGAATCCACACAAACAATGGTCACCATGCTCTTGATGGCGGGAGGTCCGAAGTTTATCACACAATTGTATAGGGCCCTCAGAGCGGATAAATGAGTGGCGTCGCTAACGCGTTAGAAATGACCCTATTACATCTAAGGAATGACATAAAATACATGGTGGAGTCCGTGAGGTGTTGATAAATGCACGATTCAAGCTGGTGCAGTATAATGTCATACACTTACCGTACCTCTCCCCAGGCTACTACATCAGATATATCCAGCTAGGGACCTGGGATATGTGAGATGCGAGTGTGAGACTGCTGATTTCATGTGGTGTGGAACTGCCCAGTTATCACAAGATATTAGGAAGAGGTGCTGACTCAAATCAACGGGGCAGCGGGCTGGTCCATCCCACTCCCGAATAAGCAATGTCTGTACTCCCTTGTAAGAGCAAGAAGAAACTCAGTAGGAAGTTTGTGCTGCTCGGCTTAATACTAGCTAAAAGACGCATTGCCATTAAATGGCTGAGTCCCCGACTCCTCTAGTGCAGGAATGCCAAAGGAATTTACTAAAGAGGGCGGGAGCGGAGGAAATGCTCATGAGGAAGATACAACAGGATGAGAAGCTGGCAGAGGACCTGATCTCTTGGGGAGCCATGATACAGGCCTTAAAGGACCCTCCCGATGTCAGACCCCCATGAAGGGCCCACTGGACAAAAGAGTCAGCTAGCGGCAAACGGAGAGCGATGAGCCCATGTGGTGGGAGGATCAGGGGGCACCTATGGGTGAGGGAATGCCTGAGTGTGTCACATGGGGACGATATGAAGGACAATGATGGTAACCCTCTGGCTAAAGTGACCAGGCGCACAGACGGGAGCACGGGGGTGGGGAGGGTTTAGGGACAGTTTAAAACATTGTTATTATAATGGTATCTTGGACTGCACTAAGCATATGCTGTGCTGTATATGTTGGCATTTTATTTTACACTGCATATGTTGTCACCATAACTGCAATTTTACAACAGCATTAGGTACTGTGCACTCCAGTAAGCTGTATATGGTGGAGGGTTTGAAGAAATGTCAATAAATGTTTTTAAAAATACAACCCAATGCAAATCGCGATTGTAAATCCCATCACAACACTTTTGTCAGGAACAGCACATCCAATGCAAATTGTTTGTAAATCGGGGCCACGTTCTTTTTAGGTCGAGCCTCGAAGACCTGTTGTTTCTTCTTCTATGGGCTCTGGCACTCCCATCAATTGCCATTGGCTGTTATCTGGGTCATTTACAAATACTGGCTTGTTATTGGTGCATTTGTTTAAATGTCTTTCCTTTGTGGGCTTAGCTCTCTCGCTGGCGATTTCACTAAGAGAAGGTTTTGTTTGGCCATTACACTGTGATGGCCTCTTCTTCCACCTCCTGTCTTGTTTATATATTTTTATAGTTGGCATCGGCAACAGAAAACCACCTCCCGTAGCTGTTTTTTTTCTGTGCTCCTATCACATGCCTGCAGCTGCGTGCTGCAGTCACTGCTCAGTCAATAAGGTGTAAAAATATAATGGCAGGAATGAGATACAAATATTTAATGCGTTCTTTTTTTTATTATTTCCAATTGGCTTTTATCCTTTACTATTCTCCGCTGTTTCCCAGCGCGTCTTTATTATTTTTCTGTACCTTCAAAAAAAGGATTTCCCGATTTAGCTTGTACTTCCTACCAATCCCCTCTCCCTTCGCTGCTTGAGCAGTGGCGTTTCTTTCTTAGTCCTTTCTCACTGCCTACATACATATTTAGTCCCACCCCTGCATTCTGCAAACTCCTCACTTAGGTGCTCCTTCCGGACGGGCACCTGGAAGAGCCAGAACTCCCATACGTCTTTCCCTCTGTAGCCCTAATGCTTCGCAGTGTGAGCGTGATGACCACCATACTTCAGCAGTGCAACGAGTTTTCACAACTGCCAAAGGTGTTGTTTTGGACACCTGAACTCGTCTGAATGTGATTCATGGTAAGTCAAGTGGGCGGGATCGGCAGGGCACGGCGTGTCCCTACTTCTTTGATTCAATAGATTCGGTTCCCCTCCCAGTACTGCAGAAGTAGCCTTGGCCTACAGATAAGGCTCGGTGTTTCTAGCCGTTTGGGGCAGTCGGGTGGGCAGAGAAGGAAAAGGACTCTGTCTTTTCCTTTTTGCCCTGAGAGAACAAGGGCAGTGCCCACTTCTGCTCTGCCACTGGCAGCTGCCCCCCCCTCTCTTTCTTTCTCTTATTCCCTCTCTTTCTGTATAGCTCCTCCTCACTTACTGAAAACCGTGACTTCAAGAAACGGTTCTCACCTTCTCTTTCCTCCTTTCGTTTATTTGTTCCCCTGTGAAATGGATCCAAAAAAGTAAAACACTTTTGCTGTAAATGTCGTCTTTTTCCGACATTTTTCTTTTCCAAAGTGTAGCCTCTGGAATAAAGGGTTCCAAATATGAAAAATAAATAAATAACTAAATAAAGCACGGCAGAGTGGTCGCAAAGTGGCCAGATTGATTTTATTCACACCCAAACACATTAGCGCCACTTTACAGAGTTTGCCAGTGACGCACCACTTTTGTTTTCTTGTCTTTCTTTGAACAGCATTGTATTCCCCAGGTGGGGAAGTGCACCAATCCTGGAGGTACTGCAATTCCTGATTGATGGGTGGATTGGAAACAAAATGTGTACCACAGTTCTGTGTTTATGGATGCGGTCTTTTTAAACCAAACTGCTTATGTTTTGTAAGGATATAAGCAATGGGCATTGAAATGGGTCCCTTCCGGGCCCTGTAGTCATGTCCTTAACTTTTCAGGCAAAAGCACTCACTGATTTCTGAATAGTGAGTGTAAAAGCGTTAAGGTAATCATGTTGTTCCTTCTTACATTTCACATGCTTTACTTAATCTTGTATTCCCTATGAGTGTTTGCTTTTTCCAGGATGATGTTACTTTTTTTATCAGGCAGCATACTGCTCGTCTAGTGCGTAATTTTAATTGAGTCACATCCAGGTGTTTATAGCGGGGCACAATTGGGTTGTAGCTGAAGGCAGTGCGAGTTTCTCTCAGTGGTGTTCAGTGGGGGAGAGGATGTGGCACTATGGTAAGAGCTGCCAAATTTGGAACTGGGGACCCAGGTTCAGCCTTCATGACCAGTCCCCCAGACCACTCTCCTGGCAGAGCACATTCCTGTGCTAGACCTTAGAAGGCACCGCAAGACGTTAGAAGCCCTGGTGTCTTAGCACCAGCAGGTGGACCCTAGCAGTGGCAAGTGTGGGTTAACCTTGAAGGCCTGTCCACCACAATCCATACTGAAGTTCACCTTCAGTCTTGTGGGCAGGCCTATGAAGCAGTACACCCTAGAGCATCAGTGACTCTGTCACTGAGGTCACAGGACCCTTGAGCAGGGCGGTGCAACCGGTGTGACTGCACCGGACGCTGACTTTGGCTGGGGCCATCATATTTGCAAGTATATTATTGTTCTAAAAGCGCTTGCTGCCTCCTTCCTGACTACCAGCAATTTTCGGCAACAATAAAAATGTCATGATAACTCTGGTAATTAATGTTCTTCCTAAAGAGAGATCAGAGTTTTGTCTAGTGGAAACTTTGACTCATGGAAAGGTAGTGCAGAGGGTTAATGTGCCTGCTGCAAAGAAGATGTAGCATGCAGATCACAACGTGCACATAATGTAAATAGGTCAGTGGGTTACCGCTTTTGTCAGAGAGATCCTTTTGTTACTTGCAGTTTATAAGTTAAAATCCTAACATAGAACAGTGAGCTATTAACTGTCATGTAAGAGCTGCATGCAAACTGCAAGGTATAAATTAGAGCGTTATGGTTTTCCCCCCAGTCTTTGATTATCCTAATGCTGCAAAAAGTGTTCTTTTAGTTAGCAATCAATTCTGATCATTAAAGAGAACCCCCAACCATGGTATTACATTTTAAATTCTGAGTTTGTGTTTCTCCAGACCAATCACTATTAAACTATACTGCCTACTAGTATGGTTGTCATGGGACTCATACACCTTGTAGTCCTTTGTCTTATGTAACATTTCCTACACAGTGATTTACACACGTATGATTGATTGTCTCTGTGTAATGCGTGTGATGTAAAGTGCTTTGACACCCTACACTGGTATGAGCGGCGCTATAAATCAAATCAAATGCATCCGGAGTGTGGTTATGGAGACTTGAAGGGCTCTGTTAAAGGGTGGTAGTGAGGGAATCCGTGGTGAGGTGGTCATTGGGGGCACCAACAAACATTGTTGCACAGGGTGCCACCAGCGCTAAAGCCGGCCCTGCCCTGGAGGCCAGTCCGCCTCATCCATTGGTACTTCCATTGGCCTTGTTTCAGCAGTAGTAGCTGCATCTCACCAGGGATCGACAATGTAGGATTTGCACGCACACCAAACTAAGTTCACAAACTTCACAGTCTCTCTGCTTCATGCACAAGCACTTTTAACATGTGCTACCCGTTTTGGGGCAACTGGAATTATGCGTCAAAGGAGGACAAAATTATGCCGTAGAGTTGACTAAATTATGCAGCAAAAAAAAGGCTGCAGCGTAATGCAGTATATTTTCTGATACTTTATTATTTTGACATTTTTACGCATTCTAACAGTCTCTGGAAAGATTTTGCCTTATTAGTACCAGTGTAACATACAAATGCAGCAGGGAGGAAGGAGATCAGTCAACCTTTGCAAAGGGTTGTCCACTTCGCAGCAACACAAGTCAAATTTTTTGATCCGTTTGAGCTACAAACAATTTATTAGTTAAAATTGTCAGATTATGCAGCAGATGATGTATTATGTGGCAAATGTGACAGAGCCATAATTATATCGAAAACATTTGCAAACTAGGATATTTTGCCATTCGTGTTTGAAATGCTATTGTGAAAAAAAGGGAGGAGAAGTGCTGATGACAGAAACTCCATGGCTCGGAGACAAATGGCTTGTGCTTCCACTTTTAAGCGTATTTGGGACATTCTGTGTTTGGAAACATATCCCACTCTGTTAATGTATTTTAATGTCAATAACTCCTATTAAACCATAAATAATCATGTGTATCCATTGGTTGAATTAAATAACATAATAAGCTGTAACTGGTCAGTGAAATGCCAAACAAATACTAAAAATTGGGATGTTTTGAGCATTCTGGCCACACCTCTGACTCTGCCCACTGATCCAATCCTCAGGTTATTCCCGCCCTCTGATTCTCCGCCTACAGTTCTCCCACTCTTTTTTCCCCACTTCGACCACTGGGTAAGTCTATTGTTTCGAAGCTCGTTGTTTTGCGCTCGTCACTGGTACCAGGTCAAGGAAGTAGGATCCAGGTGCTGTGCGCACCCAAAGGTCCAACTGGAAACGTATCTGTACTGCAGGCCTAAGTGTAGGGGAGTGGAAGGCAGACGCTGGAGGGGGATTTCGTTTGCAAAACCGTGAGAGCCACCAGATAAAAAAAAGAAAATCCCGATCTTGGGTAATGTAATCTGGTGCTCATGCAAAGCGCTCCCATGCACTTTGGCCGAGATGGCGCTGTTAAAAACTGCAAAAAAAGAAAAACATCGAGATAGATGTGCTAAGAATAAGTTGAGGAAATACCAATTCTGATTAAATACATTGGCTAGCAGAGCCCCAAACAATTAATTTCTAAATGAGTCTATTTTGGGTAAACTTACTAAAAATACACAAACAACGCTGTTTGAAAACTTCTGCCAGGGCTGCCTCCCCGAGTTACTCCTGCGGTTCATCAAGGGTGCTGGCAGTGTTGATCAAATATCACCCTCATTTTAGTGTTGAAAGGATGCCAGGTATGTGGGTCTCAGCCACCCCTTGCTGTTTTCTCATGTGGGAGGATGCTGTAGTGCTTGCTACCACCGTCGCTGTGAGTTATTCTGTACTCCAGTGCAGCCTCTCAATCGAGCCAAAGGTTTGCAGAACAGTCGCCCAAGTTCTGTCCTGGATCAGCACCAGAGTTCAACCCCCATGAGTACAGTTTGGTACCCACTGCTCACACTAAGATTTGCCCAGTGGTTGCATTTGCATCGATTGCTTTGGCCATTTAGTGACCTTTGGTTTGCCAAATAAAAAACAAGTGAGCAGTGTTGTTCATACAAGTATTTGTAACACTTTTACATTCAGACTTCAAAATCCTGCTGAAAATCTTATCTAGTTTCACATACACCCGCCCCTCCTAAGGCTAAGCTAAGGCTGCTGAGAAGCTAGGGCAGAAGGCTGACATTTAATAGCACACTAAATGTATTCCCAGCACTCCGGCAACTCTAGCCACTGAGAAATGTTGTCCAAAGTAAAAGACTGAAGCCTACTACAGATTGGTGGCGAGTAGCAGTCCCCACCCAGCTCGCAGTCTTACAATGTCCACTGACCCCCATGTTATTTGTGTTGTTCATCTTATTGCATAAGCGCTGTAACAATTCTCATGTTCGTATCTCTGACCCTGAAGGCACGAGGACCTACTATTGTTGTGCCTCTCTTGTCTTCATTTATTTTGCTCTGTAGTTTGCTAATGTAAACAAAGACCCACAATCTTAAATAGCGTAGAATTCATGAGGTGAACAACTATATAATATAGTGTAGGTACAAATGAACAGTAGAGGGTCTACAACTACAGCTTCTCAACCTGACAAAGTAAATTCGGAAATGTTGTCTCTCAGGAAAATGTGTCAAAAACATAACTCAGGCATCTATCCCACGCTACTGCACAAGTATTGTACATTTCTCCCCATCTATTTACACATGCCCCAGCACACGTTCTTCCACCCCTATCCTGCACCAGCCGCCACATCTACTACATGCACTGCTTCATGTATTTAAAATATTCTCCCGACTGATAGGCCACAACACCATTTCTGTTCTACACACCATCCTCATTTATCCCACGTGTACACACACCTATCCCACAAGCCAATTCTTCTGTTTCACACATGTTCTCGCACATCTGTTCCACAAGCCAATCTATCCTATTACACAAATCACTTTCTCCTCTTCCAAATCTGTCCACACACCTAGTTTACAGGTCATGACACTTTCATTGGATGTGCCACCACACTTATTTCACGTAAGCTCCGAACAACTATTCTACATAGGCCGACACTAACACTTTTGTTCCATGCATCCACCACACCCACTCCACATGTGCCCACATATATACCAGCAGTTTATCTCTCCCATTCCACACGTTCCATCATATCTTTGACCTCAAGGCAACACATCTATCCCACAAGCCCACTTCTCTAATTCCACATGCTTCCCACAATGTACATCCTTGTCACCGAGATACTTTAGCAGAGCTGCCCACGTTTTCATTAAGGTACATGCAGTGCAACTCTGAAAGCACTCTTGTGCCTCTTTACTGAGAAGTGTCATTTGCCTACATTTTTTATCTTGTAAAATGGCTTTTAAATTGACTCTGCCTCAGCTTAGCAAGCCTTTCCGAGCCTCTGGCATGTTGTGTCATCTTCAGTGTTCACAGGGCAAATAATTTTTAGAGAGGCAGTGTTAACAAATGGTTGCACTTCTCAATCATAACTTTAAAAAATGTTTTAAACAATATTAAAAAACTGAGTTTGATCTCATCAAAAAACCGTCACTCCCTCCTATTTCTGTAAATTTTAATGGATGGATTGATTCGACTGGCTGCTTTTGCTCACAACGCTTTATGCGGCAGGGTTGAGTAAATTATGTGGCAAAAAAGAAAATTTGCAACATTAAAAGTACAATCATTGTGGTCAGCTCAGGTGATTTGTTACAAATTTAGCAACCACTCTCATTGCACACACATATGACCATAATTGTTTCAAGGCAAGTACTTCTCAATGCAGTGCTACACCATGCCTATTAGTGTCAAAGCCTCCGTGTTAAAGAACAGTAGATGCGCACTAAGGATAATATGCTGCATTGCTAAATACTTATAAGGTCCCAAAGGGGAGACCAATTGCATTGCAAATGCTTGTTCTAATTGTGGTAACACTTGCATGACTCAAGCAATGAATTTGTACCAACTTCATAACAGCAACACTGTATGTCAAGCAAGGTTCATATTGCTTTATATATTAACATAGTTAATTTATTTTAATGATATCTTTGTCTAGGTACATCAGTGTAAAGCAAGTTTCAGGCTTTTGGATGTGTTTTTTTTCTTTTTGTATATTCTTTCAGGCACAGCTCCCTAAATGAATAAATCTTTTTTTCTTTTAAAAACTTCTAATGTATGTTTTTGAAATTTACCTTCTTTCTAGCAACACTTTCGTCATGGTTGGAAGAAAATTTTCAAAACGGATGAAACCAGTAGGTTCTTCTTCTTCAACCTGAGAAAGAAAAAGCTCTTTAATGAGGACCAATAAAACATATAATTTAAATCAGCTGGCATTCTGATAATCTTGGTAAAGAGCCAATGGCATCTGTAGACATTGCGCATAAAAAATACACCATAGCATTACGCCATTTACATTTCTGATATTCCAGAAAGGTGTGGCATTGACCGCAACAGAAAGTGAAACAGCGAAAGAGGAAAACTGAATCAATGTGAAATCAATGCCTATGACAGATTTCAAGTATGAGCTATAAGAAAGAAAATGTAAAAGCAGTTCTTTGAAAAGCCATCGTTTTCTTCACTATCTTTGACTTAAATGCATCTGGTTTCAAATTTGGAAATTTCGGCACTTGAGCTAGTTTTCTTGAGTATTTTTATTTTGTTACGACAGAGTGTAAACATATTAAAAAAATAAGCAATAAAAATAAATACCATATAAGAAGGAATCTGAAAAGGTGAAGCGAAAAAATACACATTTTTCCAATTGACATAAAATTTGTGAATATATAGACCGTCTCTAGCCCCTGTACGACCGAGGTTTCTGTAAAAACATTACATAGCACCCGTCATCATTCATGATGTAACAGTTCCCTAATTAACTATTGTTTTCCTTAGCATTACTGAAAATTTCACAAAATGTAAAGCAGCCTTGTAGCCCCTCATTCTCGCATAGATTAATTAAGAAACTTTTAGTGGAGTGTTTTCTCAAAAATGAGTCTCCAATATCCCTTTAATTTATCAAAGAAACCAGAAGATGGGAAAGTGCTGTTAGTAGTTCACATGTGTAGCAAACATTTCTTGTTCTAAGGTATTTTTGTATTGCCTTAATTTTCTCTTCTACTTATTACAGTTGATCAATTATGTAAGTGTTGTGGACTGTCTTTTATGTCTGTCATTAAAACCTTTAAAGCAATATGGGGGTGAAATGTTTGTGTTTATGTGAGAGTGGTCTGTTGCTGACTTTCCATGAAATAGCTGGATGTTTCCCATTGCTGTGGGCCCAATAAAAATCCTTCTCAGCAAATTTGCATGCAGTATTCTTAATAGTAATTCTTTATTTCTATAAAATTGCCTGTTATCAGGAATTCGTGCACATCTTTTATCACTTCTTTAAAAACTAACTTTATTGACCATTTCAACAATAGTACAACAATTGCAATAAAGATGTGGCATCAGGAAACACTGCAAATCAGCGTGTTTAGTATTCTAAACAACCGTGAGCAAAGTGCATTGTAACGCCAGTTCACTGTATTTACGTTTAGTTGAAAATTGAAGGGCATACATTAAGAATCGAGTAGTGTGGGGGGCGTGGCCAAGCAGCATGGCCGACAGGACGTGAGCTCCTTCGGCTCCCGACCGGCCAGCCCAATTAATCCTGCATCAACCTTTCTACCGCTGCCCACGCGTGTGGATTCTACGCGGCGGAGACCCCGATCGCAGCTGGTGCCCCTTGGAGGGGGAGTGGGGACCGGGAGGCGGTCTGGGGGCAGCGCGTTCCGAGCCCGCCGCGCTCGCGGCCCGATCCTACGCGAGGCCGGGGCCTGCGCCTGCCTGATCTGCGGCGGGGGGCCCTGCGGGACGTTCCGCCCTTGTTGCCATACCATCGGAGGCCCGGACCGGCCTCTGCCTGCCCTGGTGGAGTCGGGCCCTAGAACACTGTCCCTGGATGGGTCCCGGCGAGGATCCTACCGGCGGTTGAGCCCCCTTGGAGGGGGAAGGAGATCGGGTGCCAGCCTGGGGGCGGCGCTGCGCCCTCAGCGCCCGCCGCACTACCAGCCCGTATCTACGTGAGGCCGGGGATCCGGCCTCCACCCATCTGCGCCGCGCAGGACATCGCGGCGGGAGGCCCGCCGGAGATGCATCGAGGGTCCGGACCTACCCCTGCCTGACCTTGTGGCCTCGGCGCCTGTGGAGGGAGTGTCAGGCGTCCCTGCATCGCACTCTGGCCCTGCGCCCCCGTGCCGGCCCTGGGGAGTCGGGGGCCTGACGGCGGGTGGCGGCTGCCCTGGGATATTGGGTGGTCGCTTATCCTCCTGACGGGGGTGGAGCACCTGTGACTCCGTGAGGTGGCACCTGCTAGTGGCCCCCCCAGTGGATCGACGCGGCGAGGCGGACGGATCGGCTTGCGGGCCCCCCTTCCTGTGGCACCTGGCTGACCTGCTCTGCCGGTACTGTACGGCCCTGGCAGGCCTTATCTAACCTCTGCCTGGAGGCGACTGCTGTGCAAGGGGAGAGCCCTCCCTGCCCTGGGGCGGGGATCACCAGCTGGATCCCTGGAACATTGATCACGTGTGCCTCCCTGTGGTCCTGGGCTCGTGGTTGGCCCCCCGGGTCGGCCTGGTCCTGGTGCACTGGGCGCTGCGATCCCCCATGCTGCCGGGTGATCCGCCTGTGAGACGGACGTGGGCGTGGTGACTGAGGCCTTCCGAGGTGAATCTAGGCCTGGGGACTGCGGCGCCTGCGGATCCCTGCAGGATCCTTAGTTGACTGCGACATGGGTAAGGACAAGGTGCCCCGTGCCTCTAACCCCAACACTATTACGCAGTATACTACACAACGCATCCCCCCACAGCGCATCACGCGCCAGTCGGGACTGGATGGAGACGGGGACGAGCCGTCTCGAGCTGAACTCTTGGAGGCGATACAGAGATCCCGCACTGCCCTGGAGAAACAAATAGAGACAGTCTCCATCGATGTGAACCTGTTGCGAGCTGACCTTCGCAAGGTGGCGGATAAGGTCTCAACGGCGGAAGGAGACATTGTTCAGCTTCGTGGGGATGTGGCCTCCCTGAAACAGCAGGTCTCCCAGCTCACCCAGACTGCCGGGGCGTTGGAGCGCCGAGCGGAGGAGGCGGAAGGTAGGGCCAGTCGAAGCAACATCAGGGTCCTAGGTATTCCAGAACGCGCGGAACAGGGAAATGCGGAGCGATTTCTAGAGAACTGGGTACGCACGAAATTATGCCCCGTGGGCCTCTCTAATGTATTCGTGATAGAGCGAGCCCATCGGGCGCTGGTCCCGCCGCCGCCCCCGGGGGCGCCCCCTCGGGCCCTCATTGCCAAAATTCTGAACTATCGAGATAGAGACTGTATTTTGAAAGCGGCAAGAGAATCGAAAGACCTCACTTTCGATAACGCTAAAGTCTCCATCTATCCGGACTACACCCGCCAAGTCCAAGAACAACGGAAATCTTTCCTGGGTATCAAACAGCGCCTGCGGGAACTTCACCTTCAGTACATGTTACTGTATCCTGCGAAACTTAAGGTGATAGCCCTGGGCAGGGCTCATTTCTTTGATTCCCCGGAGGCGGTGTGGGAGTGGCTTGAGGTCAGAGGAGAGGCTCTCCCGCAACATGAACAAAGAGGTTCCCGGAGCAACTGGGGGACCAGACCCCCGAGAAGCCGCAGGTCCAGGCGCAGACGTCGCTCAGCGGGCGATGCCCAGGAGGAACACCGGCGGATCATGGTGGGAGACGATGGAGCCCTGCGAGTGGACTCTTCGGATCCAGAAGGCTCTCCCTCGCGGCCGGCGACGGTTACACCTGAAGGGAGACTGGTGCCAGAGACTCTCCCGTCGCCTAGTCGTGAGGTTCCAGAGACTGTCATGGACCCACCTACGTTATTAACAGGCCCGCCTTGAAGATGGTACCCTACTCTCTCTTTTTTTTCCTGTTCCCTCGCTCATGAGGCGGGGGTAGCAGAAGGCCGGACATTAGGGGCCCAATGCTTAAGGTATCGCAGAGCCCTTGGAGACATGCTTGCTGTGATACTGTCTCAGTCTGACCTCACTTTCTCTCTTTCCTCCCCACCTCTTTCCTCTACCCCTTTATTATCCTGCTCCTTTTCTCTTCTCCCTTCCTGGGGGGCTTGAGTGGGAACGTTCAGCTGAGAATATGGTGGCTGCGCCTCGTGAGCGCTGCCCCTTAATTTGGTCTTGTGGCTTTACATGCTAGTTGGGGCAGAACGGTTATGACTGTAGGTTAAGCGATGGCTGGCCTGCGTCGGGAGTCCGAATTGGGGGGTGGTGGGGGTGTTTCCTATGTGTTTTTTTTTCTGCTTTGTAACTTTGGCCCCGGTTGGGTTTTTGGGGCAGCTGTGCACGTCCTGGCACCAGCGTGGGAAGGGCATTTCTGCAGGTGTTGTTGTCAGTAAATTGCTCGGGGGGGTGGGTTCTTCTAGGTGGGAGTGTTGGGGTTCTTTTTTTAGGCATTGTATGTACAGATCCGGAGGCTCGGGGGGTGCAGGGCAGCACGGGGCGGAGAACACATGACGTATGGCCACCTTAACATCCAGGGGGTTTACATTTTTAAGCTGGTAGGTGAGGGGACTGGGCACGTGCACTAAGAGATACAGAGTCTTATCCTTCCTCCGCAGACACCAGGTCTCGATAGCGTGCCTCCAGGAGACGCATCTCACCGATGAAGGGGCTCAGAAATTAGCGAGGAAATGGCGGGGTCAGGTTTTTCACTTCTCCTTCTCTTCCTACGCCAGGGGAGTCCTTGTTTGGGTGGCCCCGGGGACCCCGTTTGCCCTCCAGTATGTAGAAGCTGATATTCATGGGAGATATTTGCTCCTCAGAGCTAAGCTTGACGGGAGAGACATTGCCATCATGAATACTTATGCACCCAACACCGATGATACAGACTTTTTTCAATCCCTGCAGGAGGTCCTGGTGTCCGAATTGGAGGTCCCGTTGATCTGGATGGGGGACTTTAACTGCGTCCTGGACTCCGATCTAGACAGGTCCCCACCCCGTACTGGAACAAAACCAAGGATGACGGTGAAACTCCATGAGGTCATGGAAAATATTGGGGCTCAGGATATATGGCGCCAGGGGCACCCCACTCAGAAAGTCTACACTTGTTTCTCACCCACTCACAATACATACAGTCGCTTAGACCGGTTTTTAATCTCAGACCCGAGCATGGCCATGTCCCTCGAGGTGACCTATCACGCGCGATTCCTATCTGATCACTCCCCGGTCGCATGTGTGGTTGGTTGGGGCCGCCCGTTTAACCGTCCACGAGTCTGGAGGCTCCCGGCAGAGGTCCTCGAGGACCCTGTGGGGAAACACCATCTAGAAACGGCCATAACGGATTATATTGACCTCAATTGGAACGAGCCGGACTTGTCTCTAGCCACGAAATGGGACGCCCTGAAAGCCGTAGTGAGAGGGGCATGTATGAGTCTCACATGTGGGGTGCGGAAGCAGCTCCAACGCGAGCTCCAGGGAGAGGAACGTCGCCTCTTGGAGGTACAGACCTCCGCGACCCTAGACACAGGGGGGGTGGATGGGGAACATGGCATCCGGGAACGTATCCACGACATTTGGGATAGACTCGACAAATATACACTCACGAATTATAGACAGGGCCTTCATAGAGAGGGGGACAAATCGAGCCGTCTCTTGGCATGGGTGCTGCGGCAGGAACACGCCCCGGCGGCGATAGTGGCTTTGAGGGAGCCCGCGGGCGGCCTTGTCCACTCGGAAGTGGGGCTGTTGCGAGTCCTACGATCACATCTGCAGGCAGTGTATGCAGCGGACCCTGCCATCACCGAGGCCGCTTACCTCCCTTATCTCCAGGACCTGACCCTACGATCTATCCCTGAACCGACGCGGAAGGAACTTGACGTACCCCTAACATTGGGGGAGGTACAGTCCGCTCTGCAGCACCTTCCACGCGCCAAGTCCCCGGGTAGTGATGGGTTCCCACCGGAATTTTATCAGGCATTCGCGGCTACTCTCCCCGTCTCTTGCTGCAGGTCTATCTTGAAGCCTTTGAGAGTGGACAACTCCCGCCCAGTATGACACAGGGGGAAATCTGTATGATCCCGAAGCCAGGAGGGGATGTTCATGAGCCCTCATCGTACCGACCGATCACCATAATCAATACGGATATCAAAATCTTATCCAAACTTTTAGCTACCCGTTTGGCGCCCTATATGTCTCACTTGGTCCACGAGGACCAGTGTGGGTTCATTCCAGGACGCAATACTGCCATGAATCTACGCCGGCTCAACCATGTCCTCCATGAGGTACGCGACCGAGAGGACCAGTTGGTCCTGGTCTCTATTGACCTCGCCAAGGCGTTCGACACAGTATATTGGGGATATCTCCTCAAGGTTCTCCGCGCTGCGGGGTTGGGTCCCAACTTCTGTCGTTGGATTCGTATCCTCTACACGGCACCCCGTGCGAGGGTTAAACTTGGGGGCGCGCGCTCGGAGGATTGGCAACTGGGCCGGGGCACTCGTCAGGGGTGCCCCCTCTCGCCCTTGTTGTTCGCCCTGGCTATTGAACCTTTTGCGGTCTGGATCAGGGCCGAGATGGACAAATGGGGGATCAGGGTCGGTGACACGAGCCACGTTATCTCCCTTTATGCCGACGATGCCCTCTTTTACTTGGCTTCTCCCCGGGACGCGTTGCCGATATTACTGCACCAGTTGGACAGGTTTGGAGAGGTCTCAGGCCTGCGGCTTAACCGCGGCAAGTCCCTGGTCTTCCCGCTGGAGGGATTGACTTCGGTGCCCTTGGAGGAACTACCGGACTTGGGACTGCGCTGGGAACCGGCAGGCTTTCGTTACTTGGGGATACAGGTGGCCCCGACGGACGCGCAAGCGTTGACCCGGAATGTCGACCGCACCCTTGCCTCTTCGCGGCAATCGTGACCTTTTGGAATACTCTCCCCCTGTCCTTAATGGGCAGGTTGGCCATCTCGAAGATGGTGATGCTCCCTAGGATACTCTACGTCCTTCAGAACTCCTTATGCCCATTGCCTGCGCGCGTCTTCAAAACTTTGGATACGTTACTTACGTCCCTCCTGTGGGCGGGCCGCCGCAGCAGGGTAGCTCTCAAGACTATCTCACGAAGTTATGAGGAGGGTGGGCTGGAAGCCCCACGCTTCGATCTATACTACTACGCGGCCCAATTACAGCCTGCGGCGCGGTGGCTCACAGACGAGGATAACTGGGAGAAACGCCTCTTCGCTGGCAGAGTAGATACCCCGGCATTACAGGAGGCGCTGATGCGGGGCAGGGGGTCGGGGACATCTCTTCCCTACCTCGTACGACACACTGCAGGTGTGTGGCAACGATTTGCGGAGAGGATCTTACGAAGGGCCCCCTTCCATAGGGAGCTTTCGATTTGGATATTGGCTCCCTTTATAGACATGGGACAATACATGTCCTTTCAATCTTGGAGGGAGGGTGGATGCGAGGTACTGGCAGACCTCTTTCCCAGTGAGACTTTCCTTACTTTTGAACAGGCGGAGGAGAGCTTTGGCCTTGGCCAAGGACAGTTTCTACACTACTGCGGACTTCAAGATGTGGTGAAGACCACCTGGCCTCAGTACCCAGATATTCCTACCCCGGCCCACACCATTGATATTCTACTTACATGTGGTTCGGGTCGCAAATTGATCTCCCTCCTCTACGCGGCTATGAAGCAGGATTCCACCCCCCCGGTCCCACCATCGCGGACGGCCTGGGAGGCAGACCTTGGGGTCCACCTGGGCGAGAAACAATGGGCACACATAGGCTCCCTCACACGTACAGTCTCCTGTAACGCCAGATTTAAATTGACGCACTTTAACTTTCTGCACCGCACCTACCTCACCCCGGTATCTCTGAGCCGTCTTCCAGGTGACAGGGGAGACCGCTGCCCCAGATGCGCTGCGGAGAAAGCAGGTTTTTTACATATGGCATGGGACTGTCCCAGGGTTCAACAGTTCTGGGTAGTGGTGGTGAGCAAGATTATCACGGTGACAGGTATCCAGGTGGAAATAGCACCCTTGAGTTGCTTGCTGGCGTCTGTCCAAAAACCTAAAAAAAAGAAACTTCCCTATAAGCTCCTGCAATTAATGCTGGTGCTTGCTAGGCGCAGGATAGCAATTACTTGGATGGGGCAGTTGAGCCCAGAGGTCCCTATCTGGCTTAGGGATGTTCGGGAGTGGTCTCTAGCGGAAGAAGCTCACATGAAACTCACCCGAAGGGATGTGAAGCTGGAGGACGATCTACTGGTCTGGCGCAAAATGTGCACTTCTAGGTTGACGGAGGGGGAGTCCTCCTCTCCGGACAGCACTGATGGTGGGGGGAGCGGGTCCGATGGCGATGAAACACCTACCTGAATTGAGAGGCCGGGGGTTGCCCTCGGTGTGCTGCACATTGTGCACTGTGCTTGTCCTAAGCTTTCCTTTTTTGCATTGTAACCTGTTTCTTCACGAATATTGTCCCCCATTATGTCTCTTCTTCCCCGCAGGCTGCCAACTGTACTTGTGTCGCCCATGCTATCAACGGTATATTGCTGTACGTTATGCCATTGCCAATTTGCTGTTGTAGTTGTATTATATAAAAAATGACAAATAAAGTTTAAAAAAAAAAAAAAAAAAAGAATCGAGTAGTGTCCCTTTTGGCTACAGGCAAATCCAAATAATTAGTAGTTTGATGCTCTGGAAAATGACTATGTAGCCCTTGGAGCCCAGTACGTTGTCCAGTTTCATGACACAGTTTTTTTTTTTACATCTGTCAATGATTACGCCGCTTCCACACAAGTTGTGTAGCATGGAAATTGCATAACTTTAGATGACTCATGCACCAGCTGGGCATGTCTTTGTGCCACTATCAAAACAATGTCTCGGTCCATGTAGTTAAAGGTGTTGGTGACGAACAGGAGGGTGTGGCGTCATAGCCTAACACACTCTTTGAAAAAGAAGTCGCCCCCCCGCCCTACTTTAGCATTTTAAACCCTTTACACCGAGGTCTTGAAAATGCAAGATAGCTGAATCAGCACAAAGTAAAGTTGATAGGAGGATTCTTCAGTTGAGAAACACAACACTCCCCGTCAATTACCCTACCCACTTCATTTATCAAATCCTGGTGGGGAAGCGATACATCAGTGTCACGGTCAGGGCCGGCTTTAGCGCAGGTGGCGCCGGGTGCGACAGTCTTTGTTGGCGCCCCACCAATGACCTCCTCCACAGATTCTTCACTATCACCCTGCAACAGTGCCCCTCATCTCTCCATAGCCCCTCTCTCACATGCATTTCATTTGTTTAGTAGTGCTACTCATACCAGTGTAGGTTGCCGGAGCACTTTACACCACACACATATGGAGACAGTGAATCATAAGTGTGTAAATCATTCTATAGGAAATGCTACATAAAACAATGAGGATTACAAGGTGTGCGAGTCCCATGTCATCCATACTTGTAGGCAGTATATTTTAAGAGTGTTTGGTGTGGAGAAGCACAAACTCTGGATTTAAAATGTACCACAGTGGTTGGGGTTGGCTTTACTAATTAGAATGTATTTCTGCCCGAACAAACCCTTTTTAGCAACATTAGGATAATGAAAGACTGGGGAAAAACATAAGGTTTCACCCCTATTCCTTACAGTTTGCAGGCAGCTCTTTGATGACAGTTCATAGGTCACTGTGGGATTGCAATTTATGAACTGCAAGTAACAAAAGCAGTAACCCACTGATCTATCCACATTAAATACAGTTCTGTTATTTGCATGGTACACCTGCTTTGCAGCATGGACATTAACTGTCTGTGCTACTTTATGATGAGTCAGAACTGCCACTAGACAAAACTTGATCTCTCTCCAGCAGGAACATTAATCACCAGACTTATCTCGCCATTTTTATTGTTGCCTGAAAACTGTCATGCTTTCAAAACCATAAGTTATTTCAAAACACAGCGCCCCCCTCCCAAGGTCAGCGCCAGGTGCGGCTGCACCGGTCGCACCGCCCTAGAGCCGGCACCCTCACCAAATTTCCATTCAGGAGAGGCTTAGGTGTTGTTCTTGGCTTTAAAGATCCCCGTCGAAGCATTATGAACTGGCTGTGTGGCGGGGTTGCATGTGAACTCTTGGTAAACAGAAACTTCAAATTCTAAAGATGGCGTCGGAGTATTCTTCACACCTCGCATGGTAACGGGGTAGAGTAGAGAAGAAGATATCAATTCAGCGACTACGTTTCACAATGTGTAATTAGGTAGATGGCTTCCAGGCTTGATCAATTTCAGTGATCTTCGTCAAATTACTGCTTCACAGCGTCTAATTTTAATTAATCTTCATGTTTGAGGGAACCTTAAAATAACTCAGTTCAGGGAGTGAACGCACAAAACGTCCCGTGTATATGGTATAATATACAATAATGTTGATCCATCTATAACAACAATTTATTTATTTATAAAGTTTTGTATGGCGCGAACAAGACCCAGGCAATAATAGTATTACTCTAAGGCAGTGGTCTTCAAACTGTGGGGCGCGCCCCCCTGGGGGGGCGTGGAGTCATCTCAAGGGGGGCGCCCGTCCACCTCCCCCAGTGGCAAGCAGAAGCCCCAGAACGCACTCACGAGTGTCTTTGATTAGAACATTTTGTAGCCGGTTTACGTCATTTTGCGCCTTATTTTTAAAGGCAGATGGGCTTGTACTGAGAATGGCTTGGATTCGTGTAAGGAAGGGCAGGAGCAGCCTTGGAAACTCGTAAGTAGCGAAGGGTGGACAGGGAGACTGAGCATGGCACACTTTAAAATTTCTACTGTCTGGATGGGAGTCAGAAGATGGGGGCTGGTTGTGGTTTCAAAAAAGACACCCCAGTAGTAGTTTGCAGAAGTGTTTTGGATGGGTATTTGGAGAGGAGTTTTAGATTGGGATTTTTTAGCAGGTCTGGTGGTGCTATGAAAAGGGGTACTGAATGGTGTCTGATAAAGTGGTTTTCTGCGTGGGACTTGGTAAAGGATGTCTGTATTGTGTTTTCTAGAAAGGGGCCTGAGTACTGCTTTTACAGGTGGGATCTGTGTGGTGCTTTTCAGAGAAAGTCGAGGTATGGCTTTGCAGAGAGGGTCCATAGTGAGCTTTCTAGAGGACGTCCAGTGCTTTAAATGGGCCGGTACTGAGTACCAGCACTTTTTTATTTTGAGAAGGAGAGTACCTGCACTGCTCAAGAAAAACGTAATACTTTTAATTGGAGAGTACCAGCACTTCTCAGAAACAAGCAGGTACTCTGAGTACCTGCACTTTTATTTCTCCATTTCAAGCCCTGAGGACGTCTTGTTGAGAACTCTGGAGAATGAGTCTGGTTGCCCTGTCATGTACCACGCACGGGTGGTTAGACTAAAGCATTTTAGTGCTGGTGTCCGCATCAGAGCACTAAAATGCATTAGTCACTCAATTTTTTGTTATAGTTGGGTCATTAAGGGGTAGTAGGATAGTGACCTTCCACTGCAGATGTTTTTCAACAGTTTCTAGAACTTTTTAATGCTTCTCATTGCTTGAAAGGGTGCAATTTCTGAGATCTAGCTCTTTCCATGCACTTCACAGTCCTGCCAAGTACCACACATCATGCGTTAGACTAACGCATTTCAGTGTGGTGCTCCGCATCACCGCACTTAAATGCATTGTCACGCATTACAGTCATAGCACCTACTGTCAAGCTGTTCGCGCTGCCTACTATGTGAAAATAAAGCTGAAGTGTCTCGCAGCGCTCTGTGGCGTGGGTGCGCTACTCCCGCAGGCTTGGGGGCTCAGCTGGCTGCTACAATGTATCCATATAGCAGGGGTTTCTTGCCGCGGCGCCGCTCTGACTGACCTGCGTGTGATACAGTCAAGACCTCTTTGAGCGCGTAACGGGGACGTCACCTCCTGCTAGTGCTGCAGTTATTTGTGGGAGGCTGCTAGGTGATTGGAGCACATCATGGCAGCGCTTCTTGCACCACCATGGTTGCAGTAAATTTTAAATGATGACCGTCACCCCACCGCGAATTGCTGAGGGAGTGACGCTGCCGCCGCCAGGACCGGACTGAGGAGGCAGCTGCCGCACCGGCACGGTAAACCCATTACAGTGGCTCGCGGCCTCGCAAGTGAGACAGTGAGTGCTGCAGCCAGCGGAGTGTGTGCAGTGTGTTAATTTGGTAATGTGAAGATCTGACCGCCACCAAATTGGTTTGTGATTTCACTCTCTTCAGTGCTCTTTGGGCAAGATAATCCGCTACTACATGCATATAAACTTACTGACAATGTATTTGTTTTAAAAAGATGGGTGGCAGTGATTTCATATTGGGCTCCCGAATGGGAGTGTGAATAAACAGTAGTTCTGAAGCGCGCCTGTGCTTTTTTAAATGATTCTTATGCCGCGTGTGTCCCAGGGAAATACCTACTGCGTGCAGACTGGCCTGTACGGAAACCCGCAGACAGAGTGACAGACCTGTGCTCGTGGAAGACCATTAGAGGCCTTTTATTCACGCCCTGCCACAGGACTTCTTCGCCCACACAGGCACGGGCTGCCCCAGTCCCTTTCGGGCAGTCTTGCTCTGGAAGCCCTTAGTGTGCTGAGTGCTCTGCCACATGCCCCTATGGCTCTCTGCCCGTCAGGAGAACTGCATGTGAAAGGCTCGGTGGCAGCTGATGGATGAGCGGTGACCCTAGCTCGGCCTGGTCAGACTCCATCTCTTATCCTGCTGCCCCTCTCTAACCCCCTCTTCTGTCACTGCTCCTACCCCAGCCCTCAGTACACTGTCCAAGCCATTGACGAAGGTGCCCAGGCAGCCCACTTCTTTATACTGACCTCGACCCACCCTCGCTCGATACTTTCGGCCCCCTCAGTATCTCAGAATTTATTTACAATCCAGTGGCTAATAATTTCGTCATAATTTGCATACTGTGCTAGACAGATAACGTGCCTACAATGGATCTTACAAAAACTATAAATATGTAAGCGCGTTTCTAGGCCAGTTTGTGAGCTACATTTCATCTTGCCTCTTGGATTCTTGAGGTGTACTTCCAACCTCTTCTCTGTTGCTGCTAACTTTCCAGTTTCATGTTTCTCCCCAGTTGTGGAGAAGTAACTGACGCAAACATACATGTAAATGTAGTCGTGCAGGAGAAAGCGCTTGGCGGCCTCAGTTTCTGGTGCTTTGAAGCAGTTGTAAGATCGTATTAGAGTTTTTTTGTTCCTCAAATGGGTGTAATTTCTGAAATTCATGTTTCCCTTGTCTTCACTGCTTGATTTTTGATTGCGAGAAAGTGTCACTCATAGTTGTTGAATGTCACTCATAATTACATTGAAATTATGAAAATGTCACACATAAGCAATCTGAAACCTTGGCAGCTATGACTTCATTACTTGTTTTGTTCATGGGAAAGTCTTACTTTAAGTGTCGCACATTTGGTTGTTGAATGTCACTCCTAAGCACACTGAAACCATAGAAATGTGACACATAAGCATTCAGAAAACTTAGCAGCTATGGTCTGGGTGTGAATTTCCAGGGCTTTCAGGATAGGGCATTGCAAGTACAGATCAGGATGGTGTTTTGCAGAGAAGATCTGAATGGGGCTTTGGTAAGAGGACCTGGATGGGGCTTTTGCCCAGAGGAAATCCCTATATACTGACAATTTAGTTAGCCTTCCTACCCTTGTCTCGATCTGCCCTTTCATGTTTGAGGGGGGGCCCGACCCCCAAACATTTTGCTCAGGGGGGTGCTTGGCATAACAAAGTTTGAAGACCACTGCTCTAAGGAGTAAGACCTCCGACCCTCGGTCTAGGTCCACTCTCTCCCCGCAGCTCCACTGTGCCGTCTCTTGCCTCCAGACCCCGACCTCCTCCTTGGGAGGTTCGAGGCTGCTGCCCGCTCCTGCGCCTGCCGCCCGCTCCAACTGGGACCAGACTGCCTGCAACCACCGTAACCTTTCTCAGCCGTTTTTTTCTTAATTTTTCCCTGTTGTGCCACTGTTATTGTGCCCATCTGTGTCTTGCTCTAATTCCACCACTGTTTTTATTTTCGCGTGCCTGCCTGTTCCTTTCGCCGCTGCTGCCCCTGCGGCCCCTCCCCCCTGGAATTCCCCCCCGGAATTCCTCTCTGGAATTCCCCCGCTCCCGCCTCCCAGCCTCTCCTCCCTCCCACCTCCCCTACTTAATGGCGGCCGCTGCGGGGGAGCGCGAGTAAGACCTCCGACCCTCGGTCTAGGTCCACTCTCTCCCCGCAGCTCCGCTGTGCCGTCTCTTGCCTCCAGACCCCGACCTCCTCCTTGGGAGGGTCGAGGCTGCTGCCCGCTCCTGCGCCTGCTGCCCGCTCCAACTGGGACCAGACTGCCTGCAACCACCGTAACCTTTCTCCGCCGTTTTTTTCTTAATTTTTCCCTGTTGTGCCACTGTTATTGTGCCCATCTGTGTCTTGCTCTAATTCCACCACTGTTTTTATTTTCTCGTGCCTGCCTGTTCCTTTCGCCGCTGCTGCCCCTGCGGCCCTTCCCCCCCTGGAATTCCCCACCGGAATTCCCCTCCGGAATTCCCCCACTCCCGCCTCTCCTCCCTCCCACCTCCCCTACTTAATGGGGGCCGCTGCGCGGTCGCGCCGCGGTCGCGTCGAAGGCAAGCCTGTCTGCGCCCGTCCGCGGCCCGACCGCGGCCAGCGCCAGGAACTCTGGACCTCCCACTACCATCGCTAGGACACCACCACCCTCCTCGCACTCAACCCTGGAAGACTTAGAGAATGCCAACAGGCCTCGCCGAACACGACCCACGGCCAGTTCTCCTGCCTCCACTGCCGCCAGACCCTCAACGCCACCCTGGCCTCCAACACCGCCGACGCCAGCACCGGGGACACCCTAAAATGCATCCTCCTCAACGTACGCTCCGTACACAAACACGCCATGGAAATCTGGAACCTACTCGACTCTTCACAGAGACCTCGACCAACGCATCCTCCGCCCCCGACATCAGCACCGCCATCCCAGACGGATACAAGATCCAGAGGAAAGACCACCCCAACCACCCAGGAGGGGGCCTCGCCATCGCCCACAAGAGCACCCTCCGCCTCACCACCTCCAGCGAAACCTTCTCCTCCGCCGAACACCTGCACTTCCAGATCCAGACCACCCCCAAAGCCACACTCCGAGGAACCCTCATCTACAGACCCCCCTGGCCCCGAACACCCTTCTCCACCACCATCACCGACTTCATCGCACCCCACGCCATCACCTCAGCAAACTACATACTCATTGGAGACCTGAACTTCCACCTCGACAACCCCAGCGACCTCAACTCCACTATCCTTCGTGACAACCTCGCCAGCATCAGACTTAAACAACTCGTCAACACACCGACCCACAGAGCAGGACACACCCTCAACCCCATCTTCGCGGCAGGAAACAGCGTCCAATTCAGCCACACAACGCAGCCGCCATGGACCGACCACCACTGCGTACACTTCGCCATCAACAAACCCAAGGCACCCAAACCAGCCCCACGCCCACCTCGAAGGAACTGGAGCAAGGTTACCGACGAGCAACTTAACTCCACCCTCACCCGAGACAACCACACCTGGGCACCCGACGCAAACAACGCAGCCAGAGAACTCCACACCTGGATCTTCAACTGTGCAGACGAGCTCGCCCCGCTATGCAACCCCGACAGACAACGCCCCAGGAAAGCCGCCTGGTTCACCACCGCTCTCCAAGAAGCCAGACGCACCTGCAGATGCCTGGAGAAGAACTGGAGAAACACCAAGACAACCGAAAACCACACCACCTACAAGGACGCCTTGACGGACTACCATAACCAGATCAGAGCCACCAAGAGGAACTTCATCCACAACAAAATCCTGGCCAACTCCAAGGAACTTTTCAATGTCATTCAGGAATTCACCAACCCACGCAGCGAAGCCACAGACATCACACCATCCCAAGACCTCTGCGACAAGCTTGGAACCCATTTCCACCTCAAGATCAAAAACCTCTATGACAACTTCATCGACCATCCACCAGGTGCCACAGACGGCCCCCCGCCCCCCAGAAACACCAGCCAGCCCACCATCTCCAACTGGACACCGATCACGGCCGAAGAAACCACCACGACCATGAAAAGCATCCACTCGGGGGCCCCCCACCGACCCCTGCCCCCCTCACATCTACCACAGAGCTGCGGCCGCCATCGCACCCGAACTACAACGCACCATCAACACCACCTTCAAAACAGGCACCTTCCCAGACGACTGGAAGCGCGCAGAAGTCAGACCCCTGCTCAAGAAGCCCACAGCTGACCCCACCGACCTCAAGAACTATCGGCCCATCTCGCTCCTCCCCTTCGCAGCCAAAGTTGCAGAGAAAACAGTCAACAGGAAACTGACACGATTCATTGAAGAGAATGCCGTCCTCGACCCGTCCCAATCAGGATTCCGAAGCAACCACAGCACAGAGACTGCCCTACTCGCCGCCACAGACGACATCCGCACCCTCCTGGACCAAGGCCACACCGCAGCCCTCATCCTACTCGACCTATCAGCGGCCTTCGACACCGTCTCCCACCGCACACTAGTCGCCAGACTACACGACGCTGGCATACAAGGAACAGCCCTGGACTGGATCCGATCATTCCTCACCGGTAGAAGCCAAAGGATCAGACTCCACCCTTCCTCTCCGACCCCACGAAAATCACCTGTGGAGTCCCACAGGGTTCATCACTGAGCCCCACCCTCTTCAACATCTACATGGCCCCCCTCGCAGCCATCGTCTGACAACACGGCCTCAACATCGTATCCTACGCCGACGACACCCAGCTCTTCCTCTCCCTCACCAAAGACCCCACCACTGCCAAACTCAACTTCCAGAAAGGAATGCAAGACGTCGCAGTCTGGATGACCAACAGCTGCCTTAAGCTCAATGCCGAGAAGACACAAGTCCTCGTCCTCGGTACCACCCCTTCTGCATGGGACAGCACCTGGTGGCCGACCGTCCTTGGAAGCCCACCTACCCCCTCAGACCACGCCAAGAACCTCGGCATCGTACTCGACTCATCACTCACCATGAACCGACAGGTCAACGCCGTCACCTCCAGCTGCTTCAACACCCTCCGCATCCTCCGCAAGACCTTCAAGTGGATCCCCCCTGAGTCAAGGAAGACAGTCACCCACACACTCATCACCAGCAGACTGGACTATGGAAACGCACTCTATGCCGGCATCAACAAGTCCCAACTCCGCAAACTCCAGACAGTACAGAACACCGCCACCAGACTCATCCTCGGCATCCCCCGACACGAACACATCAGCCAACACCTACGAAGTCTCCACTGGCTCCCTGTGGAGAAAAGAGTCACTTTCAAAATCCTCACTCACGCCTACAAATGCCTACACAACAACGGACCCAAATACCTCAACGACAGAATCAACTTCCACGTACCCAAAAGAAACCTCAGATCTTCCAACCTCGCACTGGCCGAAACCCCGCGCATCCACAGAGCCAGAGCAGGCGGAAGATCCTTCTCTCACATTGCAGCCAAGACCTGGAACGAGCTACCGGCAGACATCTTACGCGCCCCCTCCCTGAACACCTTCAGGAAGACCCTCAAGACCTGGCTCTTCGGCTAAACAGATCTGCGGACCCCCCCCCTCTCAGCGCCTTGAGACCCTCACGGGTGAGTAGCGCGCTTACAATTCCCTGATTGATTGATTGACATACGACACTGTCGTGAATTTTTCGATGTTCATGTGTAGAAATTCGCACTTTTAACTAATGTCACTCAATGCTGTGAGCTAATTTAATCAAATGAAACATCCAAATGCTAAAGAAAGGCAGTTGTATTGGATTGTACAACCTTTTTTCGAATTAATCCGGTTTAAACTGGAAGTACACAATTTAGTCACGTGGTGGAGCCAAAACATTAAGTAACATCGCTTTCAAAGAAGGCCCCGTAGACGAGAGCGTTTTTTAAATTCCTCGAGCGTTATCTGAAATAACTATTAATTATAGCAGAGATTTAAAATGTTTCCTCCACGGACAAATACTAATGTCCATCAGTTGTTTTGGATTCCTTCAGCAGCAATGCTAGAAACAACAACAGGTAAGTAACTCCTACATCCCCAAAATGGCATTTGTTTAATTCTCAAGTTCGTTAGAACCTTTCATTGTGTTTATGTAGTGAGTGGTTTATTAAACACGTGTCACCTTTTAATGTTAATGCATCGGTATCAATATACGGCTATGCAAAATTCATGTAATTTTCTTGTGCATAATTATGCAAAATGTTGGCAAAATTATGCGTATTATACGCAATGCAAACCTGTCATTTTGCACTATATTTTAGCACAAAATGCATCTTCGCATTCATTTTTGGCCCGAGGATGCATTTAAACAAAGCACAGTCAACAGCAGCAGCTCGTGTTCTGCTTTTCGTGGTAATGTCGCGTTTCAAGGCAAATTTGTATTGCAAATGGTGTGTAATTACGAAAAGTGGTGTGATATCAAGAATTTCACATAACCTGCATAACACGAAATTCCCAAAATTATGCTAATTACGTCACTGTAATTGAAATTTCACCCAGGCATAATAAAGACGCCACAACGATGATCCTTATTCTGACGCTTCTGCATGCATGGATCATAAACCATATGCAGACATCCATTGTGACGCATGAGTGCATAAGTGTCGTGAAGCACAGCTCCCCATTTTTAATTTACCATTTTAACACGGAGGATGGCCATTTTAGAAGAGTACATTTATATTAAAGTGCAAAGTGTGTACTCCCTCAAATAAAGGAAGCAAGCCTACCGTTAGAAATGTGCAGTTGACGGTCCCTCCAAAGTAAATAAATAATTAAATGTATAATCGATACAAATGTAGCCCATACAGTGGGTTGGGGAGCATTGAGGAGTAGGGGAGGGGAGCAATAACAAAGTGTGTTGAGAAGGGCAAAAGACAAGTGGGGGAGCTAGGAAACACATGCAATCCAATGACGTGCTCACTACAAAAGAAAGGGTCCCCTTCAGTCATCAGCGGAAGGACACACCTCACACAATAAGAACGCAAAGAGACTGTGATGGTCCCGGGTGAAACAGACACAAAAACAGGGAAAAAAGTCATTGAATCAAGAGCAGACACCTGAGACAGGTAACAAAGCCATTCAGTCATGGGAAGGGACTGAACCAAAACCTATTCAAAGTATACATTATGCATTGGAAAAAATAGGTCTGCCAACAGAAACTGAAGCGGTTTGTAGCGGAGACCCAAAAACTGTCTATGCTTTCATGTCAACTACCAGGGCAGCAAAGCAACGTCATCGGAAATGCAGGGCATTCAAGCCACAATTCTATCACAGGACACAGTACACCGAGCAAGAAAAATAAAATTCACTGAACAGAATTTTTCATCAATTGCAGTGGCCACTCCAGCTCAGTAACTACAGAAATAGAAGGCTTTTTATTGGCCTGCTTCATTCTCGGTTATAACACCTCTTAGTCGCTCTACAGTCACAAGTCTTCCACATTATCGGCTTGCCTTTTCCTCTGTGTCTCTATGGGGCGGGTGGGCCTAATCCGACTCCCACAGAACTATCCCCATCATGTCTAGCTCTGAACTCCCCGCATCTCCCGTCTCCTGCGATGCCATTCTGGGATGCCCAGGGGTCCCCGAGGAAATAAATAACGGGGCAGGTAGTTGGACCTCGATTTTGTTCTCTAGTTGGGATCCTCATAGATCTTCTCCTATGGCAACAGTGGCTGGGGCCATGCTAAAAGCACAAGGTGAGTCAGGAAAGTGGGGGTCAGGCGGGGGCATTACTAAACAGCAGCTTTACGATCGAGCTTCATGATCTCAATATGTTTATAAATGCAGCTCTTTCTAATGTTGATTCTCTTTACCTGTTTGGGTCTCGCCTGAGCCAGCGCATGCGCTGCTCTGCGAGACATTTAGTATACGGGCTTTAAAAAGTCCGACCACAGCTTTTTGGCTGGCATAGAGCGTGCGGTTACGCGCACAATGACGAGCAGAGGCACCATCTGGCTTTCCTCTCTCGTCATGGTGCGCGCACATCGCACACCACTCGCCAGCCTGCTTTCACTTTTGCCGTCGCGCGCCTCCTGTCTTGTTCGCCCCTCCCCCACCACAGAGCGTGTCTCGCGGCCGCGCGTCTTGTTTCATGTAAGTTTATTTGTGACCAGCGCATGCCTTCACGGGGACACCGTCTTATTTCATTCATTTAAGATTTTTCTTAAATCTTGCAATGTAGATTTAAGAAAAAAAATTGCTGCATCTTATGCATGCTTTGCACGTGGGTCGATGCTTTTTTTTGTCACCGAGTATGTTGTATACCTCCCGCTATCACCCAAAAGTGGATAGAAATTGTTATACCGGGCTTTTTAACTAATATAGCAAGTCGTTGACACTTGGTTTACAAAAAAAGTTATGCAACAGTCGCAGCGGAGACAAGCTTGCTAAACAAATTTTGGGGGAATTCATGCTTTGATCATTGTAAAGGTAACTATTTTTGACGTTGTGTAAACGATACATCCTCTGCAGAGGCAGCTGCACCGACTTTCAACAATGCTGCACTTTGGGACCCCGAATCCTAACTTTGATTGAAGGTCTTCAGTCACAGGAGGGGCGAAAGTGTATGCACATCAGGCAAGCAGCGCACATTTCAGCGCAGGGAGCATGCTCCTGTTTAGCACCATCTTATGAAAATAACCATTTTAGGACCGAAAAATGGGCTCAGTCTGATCCAAGAACGCTAGGTTTGGTGTAGTTATGACGGCTTTATCACCTTCTTTTAACAGGATTTGTGTGCGTGTTTTTCTAAATGTTGATATTGTGCACCAAAACATGTGAGCGCTTACATTAGTAATAAAGTAACAACGGTTAATAAGTCTATCATTGAGTCAAACATTCTAGAACTCTGTTCATTTGTGTAAAGGAAGGCGCTCTTACAACACTTTGTAATTCATTGACACCGGCTACATCCGAAACGGTGGTAGGAAGTGACAGGCAGTGGCTTCGGTTTTGCTTTTCGCGGTCTAACGAATTATCACTTGGAGAATTTATTTTAATAGTGTGGGTTTTCAGTCCGAGTCCGTGAAGTCGCCTGCGTAAACTTAGTTTCATTGTGTGCATTCTTTTAATTTGTTTTTTTGATACCATGCCAGAAGGAGCCCAGGAACGGATATTTACGTTTGGGATGTAATGTTTGCATATTGTAAACATTTCATATATTTATTTATTTTTTACCTAAGGCCAGTTTGGCAATCGTGTGAAAAGTGTTTACTGTTATTGAATAGAAATTCATTTTCTGTCCGTTTCATTCTGCTTAGCAGTGTAATAGTAAAGTAACAATGTTAATGTGCATGCGTCAAGGAACTTTTTATGTTCATTAATGCCCACTCTGCGTGCATGGGTGGTGTCTGACTTTTAGTGAGTGGACACCTGTTACGAGGTATAGCCTCTTGAAGAGTTCTGAAGTGGCTGTATTGTTTGAGGTGCTATTTGTGTAACGTACATCGAATACTGAACCACATGGCCTAATTGTGTACAGCCATTGTCTGTCTGCATCGAGCGACCTAGAGCAGGATTTGGGAATCATTGATATGTGGTGGACGTGAATGTTCTTGCACGGTATTTGACTTCGCCTTGCGTGTTTCCGTTGTATACTTCTGCGCAGTGTAGCTCAGTGTTCGTTACCATTGGTGGTTTTTACCCTATGCTTTTGTGTTAATACATGCTTTGGGGTTCTTTTTGTGGATTCTAGTGACTTCTATTTTGGTGGTTGATTTTCTTTAGAATGAGGCGCAGTTAGTCTGCGGATGAGTTTCGTGGTTGTCCACGTTCTCGCCTGTAAGGGAGAAGGAATGCAACATCCCGAGTTATTTGGTGTCGGAGTTTGCAAATGGTAACACTAGCTCATCTGCATCTATGCCTTCTCATAGTAAACTGTTGCCTGGATGTGCTACCATAGAGTGGTCCTTCTATGCAAAGAAACTTGTGATCAAGAACATGATTGCATCTCTTTTTCCTGTTGTCTCTTTATACTGGTTTGAAGGATGAACTGCTTTTCCTGTATACTATATGAATAATAGAGTTGGGCTTGCTCTCCTCTCTTGCTTCTAGCTGCATCTCGTCCAAAGCCTTATAATGCACTTGCCTTGTGGTTTTCTTGTTTCTATATCTAGAAACATGACAGACCTATCGCAGTATTGTAAGCCCGAAAAATATAGACTGCTTCTGTTTAACGTTAAAGGATAGTACTTTTTTCTCTGATCCTTGTACGAATTTGTTCATTTTGTTGTGTGCAGTGTCGGTTTGCTGCTTCCACCAAAGTGTTGATATTGTAGTCTTTATTTTGGACATGTAGCTGCCTCATACATTTTGAACTCCATGTTAAGGTGTTTCAAGTTAGACTCCATTTCGTGATTCACCCAATCGTGAAATCAGCTGAGAAAAGTGATTACTGCAATATTTCTTTTTGGCCGCAATGAAAGGGATCTGGCAGGCAGCAAAAAAAGACATCTTATGGCTGTACACTCACTCATCACTACATGGCACCGAACAGCTGTTATAGCTGCCTAAATCTACAATTGTCAATGGCCCCGTTCAGAGCTAGCATTCTCTGGGGTGTGGATCCAGAGTCAGTTGATGGAGTATGTTTCAGAAACATCCTGTCCTCGCGTTTCTTGTTTTTTTAGGTATAGCTTGGGCAGCGCATGCTCTGCGAGGCGTGCTGTATTCAGGTAGTGACTTGAAGCACCGCCCATATTTTTCATTGGCTTGTCATTGTCCTTTCTTAGTACCGCCTTGTCTCATTTTGTAACCTCCCATGGCGACACCCCCTGTTACATGTTACTCAGTAGGCTTTAATTACAGCCTCCGAGCACTATTTTCTCAAATAGCTGGACACTCTCCTAAAGCTTTAAAAATAAAATAAAAAAAATTAAAATAGCACGGCCACCAAACGATTTGCAATCCAATAGGTCTCGCATTTGCGAGAGTTTAAGTTGTTGGCATTGTAAATTACCATGCCTCTTATCTGTTTTAAAAACCACACATAAATAAAAGGCATTGTCATTGATCATTAGAAACTAAAACACGGGGACCCAGTTAGATCCCTATTCAAGCAGCACAGCCTTGCCCGTCGCTCCAATGAATCCAATAAATCAAGTTTGTCAATGTATCTGCTTCAATTAATGTACTCTTTAACGCTATTCCTTTTCTTCTTTGTTCATTTTTAATCGATTTATTTTATCCATTCCCAAATTAATTCCAAAAATAATTACAAACAGGAGGTATTTCCACATATCACGACTTTATTGCAAGTGCACCCAATGCATTTCGGAAAAGGATTTCCCTTCGTCAGGGGTATCTATAAAAAATCCATAAATACAGCATCATTAATTTTGCAATGTTTGCAACTATGCACAAACATTATTGATATCTCTCAAACACTCAATGAACTGTGTTTATCTGTACATAACGCTACATGCACATGAAAACTCAACTTAAACTTTCGTGATGATTCACATGTTGATTAAAACTACAGCCTCTGTTCGATTTCGCCACTTCTTTAAAAGAAAACACAGCGTATCTCTTTACACTCTCTATTTGCTGCCATTGACCACACTAACCTCGTGTTGGTCTCAATGCTCAAATTGATTACTAGCGCGCTTACCGTGACATGCGTGACTTTGAAAACATCAGTTAGAAACCCGAGTTGACTCCATTTCTAAATTTTATGGCGAGTGCCTCTGCACGTCTTCATTCACTGTGGCTATTTAAACAAATACGATCTCCCGCCACCATATGTAGCTCCTCCCCATACCTTCAGGTGTGCAATCACTTATCTAACAGCTTCAACTTTAACAGTTTCGCGCTCTCCCTTTGGTGAAAAACGACAGTGAAACTACAGTTCCCAGAATGCTATATCTGTGTTTAAAAACGAAAACCTTATATTTTATCTGTCCCCACTTCAATTTAAAATGATTGTGAGTAAACAATGATTAAAACATGTGAACTAGCTGGACACTCCTTTTTAAAGCAACCACATAGTGCAAGGTGGTATATCATCTATCATTTCTCGCGCTAAATCCAGACCAACTACCTCCTCATATAAAAGCACAACAGTCTCTTGCGTGTTAATGTTGTTCCCATATTTCTTGTTGCTTTTATCTGGAAACCAACACTCCTGTATAGATGGAAGATCTTGCTGTGGTTAATGTTTCGTTTTCCTGTTTTTCACTGTTAGTCAATGTACTTAACCATGGGTGCAATCTCGCCGTTTTGGACGGAAATTCAAACAATGTACATATGCAGTGATGAGATGCACACCTTTGTACTCTTGCTTAATCAATCTCTTTTTACTCTGTTTAGCTGCTTCAGACCTATAGTGGCGTGCAATGCAGGATACGCGCTCCGTCTAATTGCGCTAACAAATACCCCTGACGAAGGGAAATCCTTTTCCCGAAATGCATTGAGTGCACTTGCAATAAAGTCGTGATATGTGGAAATACCGCCTGTTTGTAATTATTTTTGGAATTAATTTGGGAATGGATAAAATAAATCGATTAAAAATGAACAAAGAAGAAAAGGAATAGCGTTAAAGAGTACATTAATTGAAGCAGATACATTGACAAACTTGATTTATTGGATTTATTGGAGCGGCGGGCAAGGCTGTGCTGCTTGAATAGGGATCTAACTGGGTCCCCGTGTTTTCGTTTCTAATTCGTAAGCGCAATTGGACGGAGCGCGTATCCTGCATTGCACGCCATTATGGGTCTGAAGCAGCTAAACAGAGTAAAAAAAGATTGATTAAGCAAGAGTACAAAGGTGTGCATCTCATCACTGCATATGTACATTGTTTGAATTTCCGTCCAAAACGGCGAGATTTCACCCATGGTTAAGTACATTGACTAACAGTGAAAAACAGGAAAACGAAACATTAACCACAGCAAGATCTTCCATCTATACAGGAGTGTTGGTTTCCAGATAAAAGCGACAAGAAATATGGGAACAACATTAACACGCAAGAGACTGTTGTGCTTTTATATGAGGAGGTAGTTGGTCTGGATTTAGCGCGAGAAATGATAGATGATATACCACCTTGCACTATGTGGTTGCTTTAAAAAGGAGTGTCCAGCTAGTTCACATGTTTTAATCATTGTTTACTCACAATCATTTTAAATTGAAGTGGGGACAGATAAAATATAAGGTTTTCGTTTTTAAACACAGATATAGCATTCTGGGAACTGTAGTTTCACTGTCGTTTTTCACCAAAGGAGAGCGCGAAACTGTTAAAGTTGAAGCTGTTAGATAAGTGATTGCACACCTGAAGGTATGGGGAGGAGCTACATATGGTGGCGGGAGATCGTATTTGTTTAAATAGCCACAGTGAATGAAGAAGTGCAGAGGCACTCGCCATAAAATTTAGAAATGGAGTCAACTCGGGTTTCAAACTGATGTTTTCAAAGTCACGCATGTCACGGTAAGCGCGCTAGTAATCAATATGAGCATTGAGACCAACACGGGGTTAGTGGGGTCAATGGCAGCAAATAGAGAGTGTAAAGAGATACGCTGTGTTTTCTTTTAAAGAAGTGGCGAAATCGAACAGAGGCTGTAGTTTTAATCAACATGTGAATCATCACGAAAGTTTAAGTTGAGTTTTCATGTGCATGTAGCGTTATGAACAGATAAACACAGTTCATTGAGTGTTTGAGAGATATCAATAATGTTTGTGCATAGATGCATAGTTGCAAACATTGCAAAAATTAATGATGCTGTATTTATGGATTTTTTATAGATACCCCTGACGAAGGGAAATCCTTTTCCCGAAATGCATTGGGTGCACTTGCAATAAAGTCGTGATATGTGGAAATACCTCCTGTTTGTAATTATTTTTGGAATTAATTTGGGAATGGATAAAATAAATCGATTAAAAATGAACAAAGAAGAAAAGGAATAGCGTTAAAGAGTACATTAATTGAAGCAGATACATTGACAAACTTGATTTATTGGATTCATTGGAGCGACGGGCAAGGCTGTGCTGTTTGAATAGGGATCTAACTGGGTCCCCATGTTTTCGTTTCTAATTCGTAAGCGCAATTGGACGGAGCGCGTATCCTGCATTGCACGCCACTATAGGTCTGAAGCAGCTAAACAGAGTAAAAAGAGATTGATTAAGCAAGAGTACAAAGGTGTGCATCTCATCACTGCATATGTACATTGTCATTGACCATGCCAATAGCTCAAACTCTTGTAAATGCGAGACCTATTGCATTGCAAATGCTTGTTTTAGTAATGGCATTCATCTTCTACAAATAGGAGGTTTTGTAAAGCCTTTTCCCTCCAGATCAGCACAAGTGTTGATGCAGGTATGAATAGGTAAGGCTAGCAGGTAGCATCAGGGCTTGCTATGTTCTCTAGCTGGTGCTTTAAATCCGCACGACAGATGGGCAACAGGGTTATGGGGAAGGATGCTGCAGCTATACTGTAAAGGAATCACTGGTGGCTTGAGGTTTTAAGTCAGAAAGTGGAGGTTTCAAGTGTGGTCTCTATGGGAAGTGGGCTTACCAAAAGGTCTGTCTCCCTGCACTGTCTTTAAAGGTTCAATGAAATAAGCATGGGGGGTGGTGAGAAAATGCTTCTGAGTGGTCACCGCTCACTTTTTGCTGAATTTTATTGCTAGTTTTTAGACTCTGCGCAGTGTATGTGTTCTGACCCCGAAAACATGGAGAAATTGGCTAATCTCTAAATGGCATATTTTACTCTCCTACAAGGCCATTGTCTATGGTGTAAAAACTGCACTCATGGCATGGAAATGTCAAATGTGGACTGCAGCACTTATTGTGCCACCTACTAGTGTGCAAGGAAAACATGGAAGTCTACCGCTGTAGCCTGACTGCTGCAGTTTCAACCTGCAGTATAACCTGTTAAAACGACCCTTTTGACAGGTAAAAAGCACCTTTTTGAACATTAGTAAGTCACCCCATGTAGGCCCTGTAGCCCACATTGTAGGGCGCTTGGTATTTAAAAGTGGGACATGTAAAACATTAATGTTAACACTCCCTACCGTGACAAGGCCATAAAAGCTATTTTCACAGTTGCAAGCCTAGCTGTCCTATGTAGAAAATCAGAATAGACATTAAAATATGAATACTCTATCTCAGAATGAGGCCAGCTGTACAAATAATTGGACAACTATTTTTAAGATACACAGAGCAAGAATGTTAGACCTGTGAGCCTCAGGGTGGTCTTCCCCTAAACTTTTTTCCTACTTGCCTCCAATTTTTGCTGAATTTCGTTTTTGTTGGCCTTAGGACTCTGTGCACATTACCACTGCCAACCAGTGCTAAAGTGTTTGTGCTCACTCCCCTAAGCATGGTTTGATTGGCATATACCCGATTGGCATATTTAATTTACTTACAAGTCCCTTGTAAAGTGGTATACCATATACCCAGGGCTTGTAAATTAAATGCTACCAGTGGACCTACCGCAATTATTGTGCCACCCACTTGAGTAGTCCTCCAAAACATGTCCCAGGCCTTCCAATGCATCATGAATGCAGTGTCACACTGCCATGTTGACTTGGCATTTAAACCTCCTTGCCAAGCCTTAAACTCCTCTTTTATTACACATAAGTCACCCCTTAGGTAGGCCCTAAGTAGCCCATATGGCAAAGAGTTGTGTATTAAAAGGTTGGACATGTACTTTTAAGTTTTACATGTCCTGTAGTGAAAACCTCCCTGACTGGGTGCAACTGACAATTTGACTTTGTTAATTCCTCTCAGACAGTCACACAATAGAGAGATTAGATGTCCATGAATGGGCCATCTGCTGGAAGGATGGAGAGCAGAGCTGAGCACAGCCCCACTTACACCTGAATAGCTTGTGCTCTGCGATCACACAAAGGGCTTAACAACCATGTATTGTCACAGCAGCCAGCTTGGAGCCAGAGCAGGGGTGTTAGGAAATTCCATGCACTTCAAGGAACCTTTCCAGAAGCATCTCCCACCTTCCAAAAGAAGGGCACCAGGGTATAAAAATAGGCCCTTCAGAACCACTCTTCGGTTCACTACTGGACCAGTGTAAAGTCAGGACTGCCTGCTGCTATGATGTGCTGTGCACTCTGCCAGACTGCTGCTGTACCTGGAAGGACTGCTTTGCTAACTGGAGCCTGTCTTGAACCCTGAGAGGCCAGCCCTGCTGTTGAGCATGCATCTTCACCTGAACCCAGGACAACCAGAAGTGACTCCAAGTGCTAGTTTGCTGGCCTCCTATTCAGAGCCACAGGGACATAAAGTCTCCCCCCATTTTAAAACCACACCTGAGTCGGCCTGAGTGGGTCCTGAATCACCAAGAGGTGTCCCACCAGTCCTGGGTCCTTGGTTTTGGCGCTAAAGGTGCCCAGATGGTCAATTTCCAAAACTGAGGACTTAGACAAAATTTGGCCCAAAAAGTGCTCGGAGAACCAGGAGAATGGGACCAACCTGCTCGCCTATCCGCCCGAGGTGCATCGCCGGTCAGATTGACTTCACGGCTTCTCCCGCTATGCTCTTCGTCACAGCAGCAAATCCGTTTCAGCCGTCCTTCGGCAAAGGGGCATCCGGCCTCATGGAACTGTTTTTGGCTACAGCCTTCTGCTTCATCCCGCTGGAGTGTTTTTTAATTTCCATTTTGGCGACTAAGTCTGAACGTAGAAATCTTCACCACGGCTTCGACCCAAGGCCATCCGCCCACTACGCTCCCTACTCGGACACCTCCTGCAGCTTTGCCCCACTGAACTTTACCTTCTCAGCTATTTTTCTTCACAAATTTTTCTAAGTCCGATGGTAAGCGCTGACGGGGTCCAATCCACTTCTTGTAACAGAACAGCACTCTATTACGAATGGCCTTAACTTTTGACTTTGACCCGGTCCCTCACAACTAGATGTCTGAGGTTGGCACTTTCATCTTTTAAGAGCTAAATTTCACTTAAAATTTTAAAAATTCATAACTCCAGTTCTACCGATTCGATTTTTGTTTTTTGGTGTCAAATAATTAAATGTACTCTATTTTTCTAAATTGGTTTGGGATTTTTCTTTTGTTTTCACTTTTTTACTGTTCATGTACTGCATAAATACTTTACACATTTCCTCTAAGTTAAGCCTGACTGCATTTTGTGCCAAGCTACCCAGGGTTAAGCACAGGTTAATTTAGTGGCTTTTGTGGTTCACCCAGCAAGGGATTGTTGCTGTGGCTTCACCAGGACTCATACCCCTGTCAACCAACAACCCAATTTTTCACAAAGAAGCTGTGGCAAAATATAAACCTAGCATGCCCCTGATTAGTCCTTAGTGTGACTTTCTCCATGGGTTCTCCTCCTCCCAGTACTCCACTGCTACGGGCACTGCTGCAACCTTATGCAGAGAAAAACCATTGATCCAATTGGAAGAAAGCACAATGCGGTGACAAAGATTCAAGTGTCCAATAAAAAGTCCTCCTTAATTTTTTTCTCAGCTGAACCCTCAACCAGCCTTCCTGACAACACTTCCTGGACCTGCGGAAGAACAGAAGAGGTCTGAATCTTCTGTCTGTCACCTGAGAGGAGCCCTGAAGGATTGGGCTTGGTACCCAGGACAAAGAAGTGGACTCCAATGGTCATTTGGCTGACCACCGTGTGGCTACAAGAACACAACAAACTGCAAGAGGCCTTTTCCTGGAACTTCCCAGCTGAGCAGTGGCATCTGGAACTTGCAATGGACTTTGATGGTGGCTTCAACCTGACACTGTGAGAGTCTCTAAGTGGGGAAACATCTTATTTTATGAAGGCTTTATTACGAAAAGCCTTTCGAACGAAAGCGGCATCACGACGGTGTCATTACTACGCCAGCCTTTATGCCAAATTGATTACTTTCACAAATGGCATCTGAACACCAGTTTTTACTACGAAAAGGCTCCCAAGGCAATTTTAGGGCTAAGGGTGTGCGGGGTGGTGGCGGGGGGGTAGGGCTAAGGGAAGGGTCTGTTTTAGGGCTAAGGGTAGTGCAGGGCAGTATTAGGGCTAAGGGAGTGTGGGGCAGTTTTAGGGCTAAGGAAATGGGCTGTTTTAGGGCTAAGGATAATGCGAGGCAGTATTAGGGCTAAGGGTGTGGCTTTAGGGCTAAGGGAAGAGGCCATTTTTAGGGATAAGGATAGTGTGAGGCAGAATTAGGGCTAAGGGTGTGAAGGGGCGGTTTAGGGCTAAGGGGGGAGGTTTGCGCAATTGCGCTCCGAACTCTTGCCCGAAACACACAGCGCTATCCCACTCTGAGGCACAGTGGCACCCTTAAAGCAGAAGCGGCCTGCGCCTTCTCTGACTCGGGCCGAGGCTGAGGTATGGACTGCGGACTGTCCTGGAGTAGGCCATGCTACCAGACCTGCCCTGCAAAGAACACTCACCGGCTCAAAAATGATGACCTCGACACGCCCTGCTCTGACTGCCGGAACCACCCAGGGCGATCCCAAAGCGTGAATCACAGGCACCGGTGGAAGGAAGCACAGGCTTAGAACTTTTTCCCGGCCTCCAAAGTGAACTGGATCATTACAGACGACAAAGATTCATCGAAAGAGAAAGTAAGTAAAATGAATGATTACAAAAAGATGCATGAAAAGTTGGCACGTGTTTAAGGTATTCATTGTTTTTGTCTGTTAGAAACCACACTATGTGCCAACCAGTGCTTCATTTGTAAACAAATAAGTGCCGGGGCCTTCGTCAGGAGGCCACCGAAGTTTGCACCACACATTGCCACATACACAACTACAGTAGTTACACAACTACTAACCATTACACTGAAGTGTGACATTTCAGACTGTTAGAGGCCGCCAAAGCTTTAAGAATGGCTTGGGTGGCAGGTATGGATAAGTTACTTACCTGTAATCCTAGTTCTCTTCCAGGGGTATACTCATCAAAGTCATAAGCACTGAATAGTCCCGCCCACGTGCGGGGACCCTGGAGCAATAGCCAATAATATGCATATACCTACATATACACATATGCCAATATCCATATATATATAGGTACTATGCATAAACATAAATATATGCAGCCTAACAACCCATACTAGGCTGAAAAACTGCCCAAATGCACTGTAAACTTCTTACATTTGAACAATAAATAAATAAACTTCATGAGAACTTCATGAAACAGATAAGTAAACTGCTTTAGTTTGCTTTGAAACAACACAGCCTTTATTTTCAATGGTAAAGAAGACAAGACCATAGAGGCAGATTAGCCTAGAGAGGCTGCATATAGAAACAGTAGGAGAAAACTGGCGCCGTGCCTTTAAGACCTCTTGGAACCCCCAGGCTCCCATCATGCACCACAGGTGACAGTTAGGTCAGTTCTTTTGGACGGCGTAAACAGTGTAATCTTAGGATAGGTAGCATATACAATACACATGAACCTGGTAGTCACCCGGGGAGGCGGGAAGGTTGCTTATGACTTTGATGAGTATACCCCTGGAAGAGAACTAGGATTACAGGTAAGTAACTTATCCTTCTCTTCCAGGGGATACTCATCAATAGTCATAAGCACTGAATAGAGTAGCAAGCGCATCCCCATACTTTGCGGGTGAACACCAGGATATCATTAACTCCAAATACAACTTATACTACCCAAACAAGTTTCTCAGGGATGCTTGACCAACCCTAGCATCAGCCTGAGTGTCAGAATCAAGACAATAATGGCGTGCAAAAGTATGCACTGAACGCCAAGTGGCCGCTTTACATATGTCTTGAATAGGTACATTATTCAACATAGCCACTGTAGTGGCTTTTCCTCTTGTTGAATGGGCTCTCGGCCTGCCTGGGAGCTGCTTGTGCGCTAGCTGATAAGATAACATAATGCATGACACAATCCATCTAGCGATAGACCTTTTATAGGTCGGAGAACCAGTGTTTAGAGGACCATAATTCACAAACAATCTGTCCGATTTACGTACAGTCTTGGTCTTACAAGTAAAATTTCAACACCCTTTTGAGGTCTAGCGAGTGTAGTGCTTTCTCAGCAGGTGTGACAGGGTTCACAAAGAAAGTGGGAAGGGTAATGGACTGGTTGATGTGAAACTCCGAGACCACCTTAGGAAGGAACCTCGGGTGAGTCCTTAGTACCACTCTGTTTGCATGAAAAACGAGATAAGGTTCCCGAGGAGCACAAGGCCTGTATCTCGCTCACCCTGCGAGCAGACGTGATCGCCACAAGAAAAGCAGTCTTCCATGAAAGATGCTGCAGGGAAGCTTTGTGTATAGGTTCAAAGGGTGGGCCCATTAATTTAGATAAAACCACATTTAGTTCCCAAGAAGGAGAAGGAGCCTTCACTGGGGGATAAACTTTCTTTAAGCCCTCCAAGAAATCCTTAACCACCGGCATTTTAAAGAAGGAAACCTGATTGGGAGATTTCCTATATGCTGTTATCGCGGCCAAGTGAACTTTTATGGATGAATATTGCAATCCTGCTTTGGCCAAATACAGTAAATATGGTAACAGTACCTGTTCCTGACCCCTTATAGGATCATGGCCCTGTGCAGTACACCACATGTAGAACCGCTTCCACTTGAAAGCGTATGTTTTCCTTGTAGAAGGTCTTCGAGCCTCCTTCAAGATCTGCATGCAGTCCTGAGGGAGACCTAGGTGTCCATATTGGATGAATTCAGGAGCCATGCTGCTAGCTTCAGGGACGGCAGATTGGGATGGCACACCTTGCCGCCCTCCCTGGTCAACAGATCTGGATAACATGGCAGCCTTCTGTGCGGTACTGACGAAAGATGAAGAAGATCCGGGTACCACCACTGGCGAGGCCAGCCTGGAGCCACCAAGATCATCCTTGTCTTGGATTCGTACAGCTTCCTGATCACTAGAGGAATGAGGGGGATCGGTGGAAAGGCGTATAGTAATGTCTCTTACCAGTCTATCCATAGGGCATTCCCCTTGGAGCCTGGTTGTGGGAACCTGGAGGCGAAGACGTGGCATTGTGCGTTTCCTGCATTCGCGAAGAGGTCTATGTCTGGATTCCCCCAGGCATGAAAGATGTCTTGTGCCACCTCTTGTTTTAGCCTCCAGTCGTGCGCTTCCGTGAAATGCCTGCTTAGGCCATCTGCTTGAACGTTTAGGACGCCTGGCAGGTGGACTGCTGAAATCTTCATGCCCCGAGCCAGAAGCCACCTCGAAATCGCCTGCGCTTCCAGAGACAGAGGCCTGGACCTGGTGCCCCCCTGCTTGTTCAGGTAGTACATTGTTGTAGTGTTGTCCGTCTGAACAAGCAGAGTCTTGGATGTGATGGACTGAAAGAATGCCTTGAGGGCCAGATGGACTGCTCTGAGTTCCAGCATGTTTATGTGATAGAGCTGTTCTCTCTCCGACCAAAGACCTTGTATCTGGAGTGACCCCATGTGAGCGCCCCATCCCTGAAGGGACGCATCTGTCACCAAAGTCAGTTCTGGAAGGTCCTCGTGAAAAAGAGTGCCCACCAGTAGATGATCCCTCTGCATCCACCAGCTGATGGAGAGCCGAACGGACAAAGGTATGGCTATCGTGTCCTCCCAGCGATTGGAGATCTGGGACCATTGATCCTCCAGAGTTTGTTGCAGAGGTCTCATGTGGAGTCTTGCATTCGGGACCAGAAAGATGCACGAGGCCATAGACCCCAGCAGAGAAGAAACTTGACGGGCCGTAGGATGAGGGCTCCGCAAGATGCTTTGACACTTGAGGAGAATAGATGACAGTCTCTCCTCCGAAGGATACGCTCTTGCGTTTACTGTGTCCAGAGTTGCCCCCAGGTAATGTATCCTCTGAGTTGGGTTGAGGATGGACTTTTTGAAGTTGACATGGAGACCCAGCCGTTGCAGCTGTCGAATGCAGCAAACGAGGTGTTGCCGCAGAAGCTCTGGAGAAGCACTTTTTAGAAGCCAATCATCTAGGTAAGGGTAGACGAAGATTCTCTTCCTTCTCAAGAATTGCGCTACTACTGCCATGCACTTCGAGAAAGCGCGCGGCGCTGACTTGAGTCCGAACGGCAGGACTGTGAATTGGAAGTGGTCGGACTGAATGCGAAACCTTAGAAATTTCCGATGCTTCCGAGAGATTGGAATGTGGAAGTAGGCATCTTGGAGATCCATGGAACACATCCAGTCCTGTTGATGCAAGTGCGGAATTATTTGATGCAAAGCCAGCATCCTGAATTTTTCTTTGAGAATGAATTTGTTGAGATGCCTGAGATCGAGTATAGGCCTGAACTCCTTGCTGAGACCTTTCTTTGGTACAAGAAAATAGCAGGAATAGATCCCTTGACGACGTTGGCGCCATGGAACCCTTTCGATGGCCTCCTTTAAGAGTAGAGTAGATACCTCCTCCCTTAGAAGACTCACGTGATGGGAAACAGTCTTTTGAGGAGGAATAGACGGTGGAGGGGACTTGAACCTGATGGAGTATTCATTCTCTACAATATTCAGTACCCACTTGTCCAGCGTGATTTTGGTCCACTCTTCCAGAAATAAACGGATACTTCCCCCCCACCGGAGTGGGTAACGGAGTCAGGAGAAGCGAGGTCTCACTGCTTCTGTTGCTGTTGTTTGGTTGCTGGTGTGGACTGCCTGGAAGCATTTCCCCGCCCTCTGCCGGGACGTCGCTGAGCAGATTGAGATCTTCCTTGCTGCTGCTGCGAGGACCAGTGAGGGGATTGAACCCTCTGCTGGTAGTGGCGCCGATCATAGGGGCGGTAACGTCGTCTAAAATCTTTTCTCTTCTCCAGACCCACTGCTTTGACCGTGTCCAGCTCTAACTTCATGCGGGACATTTCGTCGTCGGCATGAGGACCGAAGAGGGCAGATCCATTGAACGGCAAGTTCAAAATCCTATGTTGCGCCTCTGGCTTCAACCCTGTCAACCTCAGCCAGGCCGACCGACGGGCACAAATGCCGTGTGAGTAGCCATGGGCGGCCAAGTCTGAGGCGTCAGCTGATGCACTTATGATTTGGTTAGACACCAGCCCCCCTTCCTGAAGGACCTCCAGGAAGTCTTGCCTGTCCTCCTTCGGGAGCTTCTCCGTGAAGGAGATTGTCCCAAAGGGATCGGTCATAACGACCCAGCAAGGCCGTGGCGCTGGCCACCTTCATACCGGATGCGGAGGTGTTGCACATCCTCTTCCCGATGGAATCCATTGCTTTACTGTCCTTGTCAGGTGGCACCGCTGAAGAAGTTGCACCTGACTGATTTTTCCTGGCAGCCGAAACAATAACTGAATCCGGAGGAGGATCAGATCTCAAAAACAGGGGATCCTGCTCAGGAGCTTTGTATTTTTTCAATACCCTTGAGGGAGCGGCCACCACCGAAGCTGGAGTTAAGAACTTTTGCATTGCAGGCTCCAGCAGGCCAGGCACCAAAGGGAGCAGCGGTCTGGACGACGCTCTCTGATGCAGCGTTTCAAAGATGACCGATGTTACCGGGGTGTGGACCGGCATTTCGATATGAAGCTTCGCTGCGCCCCTGTACAAAACTTCATTAAAGGTGGTGATGTCATCTATAGGTGATATCCGACTTGGAGGCGTAGAAGACAGCGTAGGGGAGTAGTCCGCCTTAGATGTTTCAGAGGATGAAGACCACGATGGTGACTTATGGCTTTTACTCCTGGGAGAACGCCGATGGTGCCTAGACGTTCTGCTTCTGGGAGAACGAGACGCATGCCTTCTCACCGAAGGAGATTTATGCAAGATGGCTCGTCGCTCCTGCCTCCCTGAGGAATGCACGGACTGTATCAGAGGCGATCTGGATCGTGTGCTGGAACGTATGACCCTTGTCACCTTCCTAATCTTCCATTCCCTTATATCTCCCAGCCATCTAGGGGAGATGTTAGTCGGTGCAGGAGGAGCTGGAGATGGTTCAGGCGTGATCTGAACGATCTGAAGGCCCGGGGAGGAAGGAACTTTCAGAGGCCACTTGGACATCCTTAGGAGCCGACCCCGACCTCCTCGACGTCGATCTCCTCGACGTTGATCTACTGAAAGGAGACCTGGATTTCGACAATGCTCTCGACGTCGACGGAGATCCCCTCGACGTCGATCTCGCTCTTCTTGACGTTGACCTGCGCCTTGGCGACCTGGACCTTCTCGACGGCGAACCTCTCGACGGCGATCTAGGGCGCCTCGACGTCGACCTTCTGGGGGACACCTGCCTCGACGGCGAATGTCTCGACGTCGACCTTCGGCGCGAATGCTTGCTCGGCGTCGACACCGCAGGTGTTCTGCACGACGTCGAAGCCTGTGCGACCTTCGACGGTGTTCTCGACGTCGGTGGTGGTACTTTCGCAGGTGGGCTTCGGCGTCGTTGCTCCGACGTCGATCTCTCACCGCCTCCCGTCGTAGGCGAGCCAGACCTGGACCGCCTACGAGCCACCAGTTGGGACTTCTCACCTGAAGCTTTCGTCTTCGACGGCGAAGGACGTCTCGACGTCGACTTCGACGCCGACTCCGAACACACAGGTACCTTTGATGTTGATCTGTCCCTCGACGGCGATCGATGTTTCCGCTTCTCACCGTGATCTTTACTCCCTTTTGAGTGAGAGGAGGTTTTTTTAGCAGAGCGTTTCCCTTGAACACTTGTCGCCTTACTTCCTTTTTCTAACATGGAGTGCAGCTTGATCTTCTCCCTTTCCTTAAGGGTTCGCCTTGACAGCTTGCTGCAATGGTAACACTGGTCTGGCTTGTGTGATGACGGAAGACAAGCAATACAGACCGAGTGAGGATCTGATTTGGACATCTTTTTCCCACAGGCCGGGCACTTATTGAATAAGGCCGGCATTTTGAAAGGAAAAAAGATAAAAATCAGGAAAAATTCAGCTGTATATGACAGCTAGATAGCAAAGACGTCGAGTGAAATAAAAATATTCCACCCAAAAAACCAGAAAAGTGATAAAAATACCACTAACTGGGGAGCTCAAACTCCAGGATCCTCATAGAAGGAGCCAGAAAAAAGGACTGACCTAACTGTCACCTGTGGTGCATGATGGGAGCCTGGGGGTTCCAAGAGGTCTTAAAGGCACGGCGCCAGTTTTCTCCTACTGTTTCTATATGCAGCCTCTCTAGGCTAATCTGCCTCTATGGTCTTGTCTTCTTTACCATTGAAAATAAAGGCTGTGTTGTTTCAAAGCAAACTAAAGCAGTTTACTTATCTGTTTCATGAAGTTCTCATGAAGTTTATTTATTTAATGTTCAAATGTAAGAAGTTTACAGTGCATTTGGGCAGTTTTTCAGCCTAGTATGGGTTGTTAGGCTGCATATATTTATGTTTATGCATAGTACCTATATATATATGGATATTGGCATATGTGTATATGTAGGTATATGCATATTATTGGCTATTGCTCCGGGGTCCCCGCACGTGGGCGGGACTATTCAGTGCTTATGACTATTGATGAGTATCCCCTGGAAGAGAATTATTGTTTTTAATGTATATTGCATTAACAAACAACCGTTTTTCTGCTCATCTTTAAATTCCACAAACAACGCCACCATGTGGCAGCTGACATAATTGCAGGTACGGGCAATTAGGTGCTGGCAATTAAGTGCCGGTGCTGAGCACCGGAAACCACTGGCTCAAATTAAGCACTGTTGCCAACGTACTGTCGTGCTTCGTTCTAAGAAATGCCATGAAAATGCCAGCTTTGATCTAATGCGGTCGTTGTTGGAGCCGTCGGCCTAATGGCAATCGTTCTAGCATCATACATTCTCTAAAAGTACCCCTTTGAGGTCCTGGGAGCCTTGAATGTTTACTCATGTGGTTGTTTGGGCCCAAAAAGAACTCTGGAAACTTTTCAAAAACCTTATTCCAGAGCTTCAAGGGGACCTGATGCAGAAAGTATCCACCAGCAGTTCCATGGCGTTGGATTGAATTTTAGCGTTGTCCCGCTTGAAGATCTCCACACCTCTGAAAATCAACAAAGTCACTCCCTGTGTTGGGACTTAGACACTTTTTTCAAAATCACAAAAGCTCCAGTGGGACCAACCTGCTTCGCATATCCGACATTTACTTCAATGGCTGGGGCGGCTACAATTTCAGCTTTGTCCCATACCAAGAAGAGTTTTCCTTCGGAAAAACAACAAAGTCCCTTTTGGATTAGGACAGATTTTTTTCTTTTAACTGGTCTACCTGCAGGCTTCAGCTGGACCCATCAACTTGGTGTATCTGATGCGAGCTTCATTGAAGGCAACCTCAACTCACTACAAGGTCGCAGTCTATGGTGTCCATTGACAACCATTTGCACTTTGCGCTTTTTAGCTGTCTTTTCACTGAAATCTTTAAACATTCATATCTCCTGTTCCCCTTACTGGAACTTTTTCATTTGGTGTTATTTTGTTTATAAAATCTTATGAACTGGAGTGGTATTTTGTTGTGTTTTCAACTTTTTTTTAACTGTTTTGGTTTTTATAAACACTTTACACATTTTCTTGAAGTGAAGCCTGTCATAGCTACCAAGGGTTGAGCTTGGGTTTAAATTACTGAAATCATTGGCTGGACCTAACAAGGCAGTGAATTTATTATTTATGGTGGACATCAATCCACCCCAACCAATAAACCACTTTCTCACATGTGTGATTTAATTTTAGACCTGTGTCTTGGAAACAATTTGGTTTATAAGCATGAGAGGGGAAGTCATGTGTCAGGAATTCCAGGCCAGTGACACGCTGACTGACGAAAAGCCGTAAAGAGGAGCACAAGTGGCTACAAACTACACTTCCCGGCATGCTTTGAAGGTCACGTTGCACGTGACGCTTACGCACAGCCGGAAGCAGAGAAAAATCGAACAGAGAGGCACCGGCGCTGCCGATTATTCCCTTCCTGATTGTGGCAGACTTCTCCTACGGACACTCCTGAGGTGTGGGGTAAGAGTGCCAGCTGGCACACTTTCAGTGTACGGATTTCCTGGGGGAGTAAAGCAGCAGAGTACAGCGACCCCGCCTATCGCCTTCGTGGTTCTTCCTCCTCCGTTGGCTGAGACCGGTATTACGCGGTCTCTTGCGGAGGAGGTTCCTGGCCCCACCCGAACATCTCTAATCTTTAGTTCTCTTCCGTTGGCTGAGACCGGCATTGCACGGTCTCTTGCGGAGGAGGTACTAAAATACATACGAGCATTTTGTGCTCATTCCCTTGTTTCCTCCCCGTTGGTTGAGGCTACCAGCACTCAGTCTCAAGCGGGAAAAGTTATACTCATAGACGCCTAACTAACGGATGTTAGTATATTGAAACTGACTCTGGTGCACTTAGCATTCTGATCATTTATGGCAACATGTCAGTATTTGGATATTACAAAGTGAAGCATAACTTTGTTGCTTGTTGCAAATCCCTGTTATAACTTTAAAGGCGCCCTATTGTGATTCAACAAAAGGGAGCAGTGCCTAACTGATCATATTTTGTGGAACCTTGACTGAAGCGAATTTGCACAAAAACTTTGTTTCCAGTTTTGTCTGATGCTAGTGATCTTATATCTAAGTCAGGTTCTTTTGTTTTGTCTTCTTCCCAGAAGAGAGATCCTGCGTTGGGGTGCACCGTCTGTGATGTTTGAGTCTTAGGTGTTACCACATGTGTATTTAGGTAAGGGTGGGGAGTTATTACGTATAACCAGGTGTATGAAGAAAAAACGAGCAAGATCAGAATTATTTACATTTGTGTCTCTTTTGTTCATAGTTTCATGTGTTACAACAAAACCTCACATCCACCCCTACTCTCTTCTGGCAACATATTGTCACCTTTCTTCCTTTACAGGTGGGGTATGCGAATCGTACAGTGTTTTGATTATGGTGTTTAAAGTTTCTAGGTCCTGCATAGACGTATAGTACTGTATACTTACCCAGTGTTCCTGTGTCGTCCTCAGATCTCCCTCCTTGCAGTCCCTACCCTTTCCTTCCCTCGCTTGACTATCCCAAAAGTCTGTGTGTTCTTACATTCCAGACTTGGGGCCGTCGAGAGGTGGACACCCCTTGAGCATCACAGCACAATCCCGAGGATTCTGGAAGGAAAAGTCTGACAGAATAATCGGCCCAAGTATTTATTCCTCCCGATTGTGCTGTGATTAAGGATGGCCACCTTGGAGGATGTTATGGCGGCTCTGGTGCTGGTACAGGCAGAGCTTGCAGCTTCGCGTCAGGAAACCGCGAACTTGCAAAGCAGAGTAGACAGAATGCAAAGAAACCCGTTTGATGCAGGGACTACCACACACCCTACATCAGTCGTTGTTGAAATGCCAGCTCAGGTACCATTGGCCCCTCCGGAAAGATTTTATGGAGATATTAAGAAGGTGCAGGTCTTTGTCACTCAAGTACTACTCCTCTTCACATGCAAGCCCAAAATGTTCACAAACAACCAAGCACGGGTAGCGTTCCTGATATCCTACTTGGGTGGTGAGGCAGCACAGTGGGCTGTTCCTATAGTAAGAAGAGACGACCCCCTTCTCTATGATTGGGGTGAGTTTAGAGCTGAATTTGAGAAAACGTTTGACCGTAGGGCGGAAACGTTCTCTGCGGATAAAGACTTGCTGGAGTTACGACAGGGAAACACGGATCTGGTCACATATCTTAACAATTTTCGGAGACTGGTGGCTGAAACTAACTGGCCAGAATCCAAACAGTCGGCCATCTTCTATCAGGGGCTCTCAAAAGAGCTAAAAGACGTCCTCGCCCAAATCGATCCTCAACCACGCACTTGTACTGCTCTCATCGAGCTGACGCTGCGTCTAGATCATAGGTTAAAAGAGCGGAAAGGAGAACATAAGAGGAAAGAGAGATGCACACCACAGAATGCTCGTGTTTTTTACGCCGACAAACCTCCAATAACGCCCGAACCTATGGAAATCGGGGCGGTGAGAGCCTCCCTAACACTCAGTGAGAGAGACCATCGGCGGAAACAGGGCTTATGCCTATATTGTGGGAAAAAAGGACATTATCTTCGCGACTGTCCGGTTAAACCAAAGTATAGCCGTCCTAGGATGGGACAACTAGCTACCGTGTCAGCGGAAAAGGGAACGGAAAACTACAACGCTTGATGGTAGCAGAAGGGAAACCCTCAAGCGGCAGTGTCATCCCTTCAATAACGCCTTCTGCCGTCACAGACACAGAACACTTCTTCATCCCTATGGAGCTATGCATTGACATGGAAAAGAAACCCTTAAAGGCCATGGTGGACTCAGGCGCCACTGGTTGTTTTATGGATAGAGAAGAAGCAAAGCGACTGAGTATACCACTTCAATACAAAACCACCCCTGAAGCAGTCTTCGCAGTAGACGGAAAAGAATTGGATTCTGGACCCATAAAACATAAAACCCCTGAATACGAACTCATCTATGGCGGTTATCATCATGAATGGTTGTCCTTTAATATCATACAAGCCCCTCAGTACGGGGTGATATTAGGTCTTCCATGGTTACAGAAACACGAACCCAACATAAACTGGGCAGAAAAAACTTTGGAACTCAAATCCCCTTGTTGCCTACATCACTGCACCCCTCACCGTGTCGCCCGTCTCAAGCATTAGCTTCTAGACATCACATCGCAACTGCGGCGGAAAAAGACGTGACATTACCCAAATGCTACGAAACATATACCGATGTCTTCAGTGACAGTCAGGCGGAACAACTTCCCCCTCACCGAGAATACGATTGCCGGATTGATTTAATCCCAGGAGCAGTGATCCCGTGTGGCCGGATATATGCCCTTACAGTACCAGAGAACGAATATCTACGGGTATACCTGGATAAACATCTGAAGATGGGATTCATCCGTCCCTCAAGGTCTCCTGCGGCATCGCCTCTTTTTTTTATTCCGAAGGCGAACGGAGATCTACGATGCTGCATCGACTACAGGGCATTGAACACTATAACCATAAAAAACCAATATCCGCTTCTGCTGATTCCAGTCCTGTTGGAACAGGTAAGAGGGGCAGGCATCTACACGAAGCTGGATCTGAGAGGGGCATATCACCTGGTTAGAATACGCCACGGCGATGAGTGGAAAACAGCCTTCAAGACTAGATATGGGCTGTTTGAATACCTAGTTATGCCCTTTGGATTATGTAACGCCCCTGCGGCGTTTCAATTCTTCCTGAACGAGGTGCTCAGGGAATACCTCGACCATTTCGTTGTGGTTTACATAGACGATATACTGATATATTCTATTGATGAAGAGCAACATATCGTCCATGTGCGTTTGGTATTACAAGCCTTACGGAACCACCAGCTATACTGCAAGATCACGAAATGTGAGTTCCATGTTACCACAGTTGAGTTTTTAGGGGTGATACTTACTCCTTCCGGCCAGGTGATGGCAAAAAGAAAGGTGAAAGCCATAGTCGAGTGGCCATGTCCCCAAAATGTTAAAGACATCCAAAGCCTGCTAGGGTTTGCGAACTTTTACAGACGGTTTATCCGACAGTTTTCAAACCAAGTAGCACCTCTAACAAGATTAACAAGAAAGAAAACACCCTTTCTGTGGACTCAAGAAACCCAAGAGGCTTTTGACCTGTTGAAAGAGGCATTCGTGTCTGCCCCTGTTCTAACACATGCAGATCCCATGTTGCCTTTCATAGTAGAGGCAGACGCATCAGATACAGCGCTAGGAGCGGTCTTGTCTCAAAGACATAAGACAACCGGATATCTTCATCCTATCGCATTCATGTCAAGGAAATTAAATACAGCAGAACAAAACTACACCATCGCGGAGAAGGAACTTCTGGCCATAAAGGATGCATTCTTGGAGTGGAGACATTGGCTGATGGGGGCAGTTCACCAGGTGACGGTTTACACAGATCACCGTAATCTGCAGTTTATGCGGGCAGCCAGACATCTCACCCCTCGACAACTCCGTTGGATGCAATTCTGCGTGGAGTTTCATTTTATAGTAACCTTCAGACCAGGAGTAGATAACAAAAAAGCAGATGCGCTCACGAGACAAGAAAACCCAACGCACCACTCTGTTTCTCCCGAACAAGCAATCATAGAACCGAGTACAGTGTTATGCGTGGTTCAGACGGAGAATTTTTTGCAGACAATCAGAAAAGGGGTACAGTCCTGTACGTGGAGAACTGGGTTGAGACATCACAAAGAATGGCAGATGCGCCATGGAATTCCCATGAAAGGCTCACAGGTGCTTGTTCCTACCAGAAACTTACGCGACACTGTCTTTTTATGGTGTCACAACCTTCCGTGTGCCGGTCACACCGGGGGTGCAAAAACGTTGGAGAAAGTGCTTCAGCAGTTCTGGTGGCGACCATTCGCCCAGACATATTGCAATGGGTAAAAGAGTGTTCCATATGTGCTCAAATGAAAACTGATCACAGACAGGCTCAAGGACTCCTACAACCTCTGCCCACACCTGATGCCCCCTGGGAGAGAATATCCGTGGACTTTATTGTGGGGCTACCAAAGGACCAAGGTAATACAGCAATAGTGGTGGTCATAGATTACTTGACAAAAATGGGACACTTCATTGCTTGCAAGCAAGTGCCGTCAGCTGGACAACTAGCCAGACTCCTGATGACACATGTGGTTCGGCTTCATGGCCTCCCCAAAGTCATAGTGTCGGATAGAGGGGCCCAATTTACTGCCCGTTTCTGGAGATCATGGTGTTCTGAACTAAGAATCGCCTCTTCACTTTCCACAAGCTTTCATCCGCAAACTGACGGACAAACAGAAAGACTTAATCAAACACTCAAACAATTCCTCAGGTGCTATGTTGATAATAACACAGAGGCATGGGTGGAGTGGTTATGGGTGGCAGAAATCGCATACAACAGCACGAACCACTCTTCCACACAACACACGCCTTTCTTTAGCAACTATGGTATGCATCCCAGGTTCAACCCCCTGATTCTCCCCAGTACCAGCACTAAACTACCAGACCTCCGAGACAGGCTGTTGCATATGCGTGCGACGTTACTTGCCACACGCCATAACTTGATACAGGCCAAAGAAAGATATAAAGCCCAAGCAGATAAACATCGCAGACCATGTCCCTCTTATAGGAAAGGGGATTTAGTTTGGCTATCCACCAAAAACATTCGTTTCAAGAAGCACAGTGTGTTCAACCCTAAGTTCATTGGCCCATATCGTGTGATAAAACATATCAACCCTGTAGCAGTGAAACTACGCCTACCTGTCCACTTTCGCATACACCCTGTGTTTCATGTTTCCCTCTTAAAACCTTCAAATATTCCGGTGAAACGGAAACCAGTGCCCCTTTGGGTACAGCAAGACCAGGAGTATGAAGTGAAGGGGATATTAGATGCGAAGAAAGTACGAGGGCAACTATGGTATCTGATTTCCTGGAAAGGTTATGGGCCAGAAGAAAACTCCTGGGAGCCGGCGGTAGCTGTACATGCCCCCCGTTTGGTAGCTAGTTATCACCGTCAACACCCCTCTATGCCTGGGGTCACTCAGCGTTCCCCGGGAAGGGGATGTGCTGTCAGGAATTCCAGGCCAGTGACACGCTGACTGACGAAAAGCCGTAAAGAGGAGCACAAGTGGCTACAAACTACACTTCCCGGCATGCTTTGAAGGTCACGTTGCACGTGACGCTTACGCACAGCCGGAAGCAGAGAAAAATCGAACAGAGGCACCGGCGCTGCCGATTATTCCCTTCCTGATTGTGGCAGACTTCTCCTACGGACACTCCTGAGGTGTGGGGTAAGAGTGCCAGCTGGCACACTTTCAGTGTACGGATTTCCTGGGGGAGTAAAGCAGCAGAGTACAGCGACCCCGCCTATCGCCTTCGTGGTTCTTCCTCCTCCGTTGGCTAAGACCGGCATTACGCGGTCTCTTGCGGAGAAGGTTCCTGGCCCCACCCGAACATCTCTAATCTTTAGTTCTCTTCCGTTGGCTGAGACCGGCATTGCACGGTCTCTTGCGGAGGAGGTACTAAAATACATACGAGCATTTTGTGCTCATTCCCTTGTTTCCTCCCCGTTGGTTGAGGCTACCAGCACTCAGTCTCAAGCGGGGAAAAGTTATACTCATAGACGCCTAACTAACGGATGTTAGTATATTGAAACTGACTCTGGTGCACTTAGCATTCTGATCATTTATGGCAACATGTCAGTATTTGGATATTACAAAGTGAAGCATAACTTTGTTGCTTGTTGCAAATCCCTGTTATAATTTAAAAGGCGCCCTATTGTGATTCAACAAAAGGGAGCAGTGCCTAACTGATCATATTTTGTGGAACCTTGACTGAAGCGAATTTGCACAAAAACTTTGTTTCCAGTTTTGTCTGATGCTAGTGATCTTATATCTAAGTCAGGTTCTTTTGTTTTGTCTTCTTCCCAGAAGAGAGATCCTGCGTTGGGGTGCACCGTCTGTGATGTTTGAGTCTTAGGTGTTACCACATGTGTATTTAGGTAAGGGTGGGGAGTTATTACGTATAACCAGGTGTATGAAGAAAAAACGAGCAAGATCAGAATTATTTACACTTGTGTCTCTTTTGTTCATAGTTTCATGTGTTACAACAAAACCTCACATCCACCCCTACTCTCTTCTGGCAACATATTGTCACCTTTCTTCCTTTACAGGTGGGGTATGCGAATCGTACAGTGTTTTGATTATGGTGTTTAAAGTTTCTAGGTCCTGCATATACGTATAGTACTGTATACTTACCCAGTGTTCCTGTGTCGTCCTCAGATCTCCCTCCTTGCAGTCCCTACCCTTTCCTTCCCTCGCTTGACTATCCCAAAAGTCTGTGTGTTCTTACATTCCAGACTTGGGGCCGTCGAGAGGTGGATCCCCCTTGAGCATCACAGCACAATCCCGAGGATTCTGGAAGGAAAAGTCTGACATCATGTAACCCGGAAGGACTGAACGGGCAACTTATGGGCAGTGACTGGGCTTGCACTAATGTATATCTCTTTCCTCATAGCATGGTGTCCCATCAAGTGGGTAATGCCACAAGCCGATCGGACACCCAAGCAGAACTGCGTACCTGTAAGGAGCTGGAAGAAGCAGCAAAAACTCACAGGATCGATTTGAATACAGAGGGTGTCTGAGGACCCAGAAACAGGAATGAAACTGCAGGCAGACAGGAATCTGCCTAAAAGATAATGAATAATACCTACAAACTACAGAGATTCCATTCTGGCACCTGGGGGAGTTGTGACTGGCACAACGTCTCTAGCATCAGCAGCGCCAAATAAGGAGGGTGAATTGGTTGCTGGTCAACTGCCTGCACTTCCCACTAGTGGCTAGGGGTCCCTGGGTGCCATTGATAATGTCATTGTAGGTATGTTGGGTCCAAGTAATATTGTAATACTGCCTACCCCACAGAACGATAGCAACCCAACAATGAAGGCTACAACCACTAATGTTCAAGACTCCAAAGTAGGTACTAACCACGACGCAGTCTGCACGCACATTTAGTGGTATGGTGGAAGTGGGGCGTCCCGCACCAGCTGTTGAGGGTAAAAGCAGCTGGGAAGGCCAGGCCCGGTTTTGTGCCAGTGTTCACAGGGGCAGTTACTGGGGGGGTCCCAATGCTGTTTGGCAGTAGTTTACCTACAATGGCCCCTCCGTCAGCAATAGCTTGGCATGTCCCTGCAAAGATTAGGGAAAATACACGAGGAGGAGTTCAATGACGTGTTTGATTTGATCAAAAACTGGGGTGGTCCCAGGGAAGAAAACAAGTTACTTACCTGTAACTTTGGTTCTCCAGTATTGGAAGCTTTCATAGATTCCCATGCTTGGAATCATTCCCCGTCGTCGAGATGGGAGCCTCGGTAAATATATATATATAACAGTAGTAAATAACCATTACAAAAGAGAAACAGGCCTAGGCCTAATCCCATTTTGTAGTCAGACCATGTCTTTTTGTAAAAGAGACCAAAAAGACTCATTAGCCAATCAGAGCCGCCTCACCCCTTAGAACCCTGGTGAAAGAACCTCAGCTCCTCAGATTTTCGTATACGTTGTGACAACATACACAGAGATAGGCTGAGCTTTCCCAGGAGGAGGGTGAGTCGCATGGGAATCTATGAAAGCTTCCAATACTGGAGAACCAAAGTTACAGGTAAGTAACTTGTTTTCTTACTCCAGTATTGGAGCTTTCATAGATTCCCATGCTTGGAATCAGAGTAGCTAGCAGTAAGGATACACATTTTCCATAAGACATTACCTGTCTGAAAAAACAATCTCCAAATACATCTTTTAAAACCAGCCAAAGGCATGGATAAGTTAGTGCATTTATAAACAAGAGAAAATGTGTATAAAGCAGACAAAAGAAGGAAGGAGGGAAGCAAGGGAAAGCTCACCACTCATTGGAAGAGGTTCCTCAGGACTGCCTGTCCAACCGCCGCGTCTTCTTGAAGTGATGACTCCAGGCAGTAATGCTTTGTAAAGGTGTGAGTGCTGCTCCAAGTTGCAGCCCTACAAATGTCCTTGATCTGGACCCCAGCAAACAAGGCCACTGAAGATGCCATAGATCTTGTCGAATGTGCTCGGACAACACCCTCCAGGGGTTTGCCCGCTGCTGTGTGACAGTATCGAATTGCGCTCACAACCCAGCGAGATATCCCCTGTTTGGAAATGGGAAATCCCTTGCGGGGAGCGCTATATGATACAAAAAGCTGTGAAGATTTGCGGAAGGACTTAGTTCGATCCAAGTAAAATTTTAAACATCTTTGTAGATCCAGAGAGTGAAGAGCTCTCTCGGCCGGTGAAGTAGGCTGAGGAAAAAAGCTTTAAGGATCACTGGTTCGTTGAGATGAAAAGAAGAAGGTACTTTAGGAATACATTTTGGATTAGTTCTCAAGATGACAGTATTTCCCTTGAACTGAAGGAAGGGTTCCTGAATTGTAAGAGCTTGTAATTCTCCTATCCTCCTGGCTGAAGTGAGGGCCAACAACAGAGCGACCTTCCAGGAGAGAAACTTGAGATCTGACCGATGAATCGGTTCGAACGGATGCCTCATAAGTTGAGAAAGAACCAAATTTAGTTGCCACGAAGGCGGTGGAGGCTTCACTGGCGGAAACACCCTGAAGAGGCCCTTAAGAAACTGTTTGACAATTCTGCTTGACCAAAGAGAAGGCCCAGAGGACGTGCGTCGAAACGAGAAATTGCTGCTAAGTGCACCTTAATGGAGGAATGAGCCAAACCTGCCCTAGCCAAGGCCAGGAAATACGGAAGGACCTGGTGTGGTTGTGATAAGAAAGGATCCAAATTATTGCTTAGACACCATATGTTAAAACGCTTCCATTTTAAGCGGTAGGTCCTGTTCGTGGATGGAGCTCTTGCCTGTGAAAGAACATCTTTAACCTCCTCTGGAAGATTTAAGTGAAGAAATTCCCGCTCTTCAGGAGCCATGCTGTGAGCTGTAACGAGCGAGGATCTGGGTGTAGTATCTGACCCTGAGACATTGTAAGAAGGTGAGGAATTGGTCGCAGTGGAAGAGGATGGTCCATGGAGAGAAGGTGAAGTTCGGTGAACCAAAACTGCCGCGGCCAGGCAGGAGCTATTAGGATCATCTTGCATCCTTCCACTTTCATCTTCTTGAGTACTCTGGGAATTAGCGGAATGGGGGAAAGGCGTAGACAAATGCGCCTGACCAGGCTATCGAAAGCGCATTCCCCAGTGACCCTCGATGGTGCAGCTTGCTGGCGTAGCACTGGCATTTCCTGTTTTCTGGTGTGGCAAACAGGTCTATGGAAGGTCTGCCCCACTGGCGAAAAACCCTCTCCAGCGTTGTCTGGTCCAGTTCCCATTCGTGTGTGACAGACTTCAGCCTGCTGAGTCTGTCCGCCTTGTCGTTCAGTACTCCTGGCAAATGTTCTGCTTTCAGAGAAATTCCCTGACAGATCGCCCACTCCCAGATTATTTGGGCTTCTTGTGACAATGGCAGAGACCTGGTGCCGCCCTCCTTGTTGATGTAGTGCATGGCTGTGGTGTTGTCCGTCCGGACAAGTACCGACAGACCCTGCAACCTTGGAAGAAAAGCTTGAAGAGCTAAACGAATCGCTGTCAACTCTAAGAGGTTGATGTGAAGGAGGCGATGTTCTGGAAGCCAGTGACCACTGACCTGCAGATCCTGCAAAACTGCGCCCCAGCCCTCCAGTGACGCATCCGTAGTTACCACTTGAGGTGTTGGAGCGGTTACGAAGGATAGACCTTGGGACAAATGCTCTTGTTTTGTCCACCATCGAATGGCCTGGCGCATGTCCTGAGTGATCCGAATCTTGTCGTTGAAGGATCCGCTCACTTGTTTCCACTGTAAATCCAGAAGCTCCTGCAGGGGACGCATTCGCAATCTGCAGTGAGGTATCAATGGAATGCAGGAGGACATCATACCCAGCAGGGACTTGTAGAGGCGAACAGAAAGATACTTTTTTCTTCGCACTAGGTGGCCCATTGAGATTAGATTTCTTTGTCGCTCTAGAGAGGGAAAAACCTTGCTGAGAGATGTGTTTAAAATCGCTCCCAGAAACTGAACCTTCCTGGAAGGGCGAAGATAAGATTTGGTGGTGTTTAGAGTCAAGCCCAGATTGGAGAAGAGGCAGGTGCAAGAGGCGACCGCCTCTGCTGCTGCCCCCCTGGAAGGGGCCTTTAGCAACCAGTCGTCCAGGTAGGGAAAGACTTGGAAATTATGTTTCCTGAGAAATGCCGCTACCGGTGCAAGCACCTTGGAGAAGACTCTCGGAGCTGAGCGAAGGCCAAATGGAAGCACCTTGAATTGAAAATGGCTCTTGGCGACTGTAAATCGAAGAAACCTTCTGTGTGCCCGATGAATGGGTATATGGAAATACGCATCCTCGAGATCGAGAGTGGCCATAAAATCCCCAGTGTTGAGAAGACGCAGAATGTCCTGGAGAGATACCATCCGAAAGGATTGTTTTGTGAGATAAGTGTTGAGCTCCCTGAGGTCAAGAATCGGCCGCCATTTTTCCAATGTCTTCCTTACCAGGAAAAACCTGGAATAGAAACCCTTGCTCCTCTGAGAGAAAGGAACTGGCTCTACTGCCCCTTTGATCAGCAGTTGATGAACTTCGAGCCGGAGAAGACGCAGATGTTTCATGGAGGAGGCGGGAGGAGCTCTGGATGGTGGTAGGTGAATGAACTCCAGGGTGTGGCCACTCTGAATGATGTTTAGGACCCAACGGTCTGATGTAATCCGTTGCCAGTTTTGAAGGTAAAGAGAAACCCTGCCTCCTACAGATGTCTTCGAGGAGGAGGAGGGCACAGCGCAAAGAGCCAGGTCGCCGCTACTGCCTCTTAGAGGCGCCTCGTCCCTGACGATTCTGTCTTCCCCTATAATTGGATCTGGAGAAAGATGACGTCTGGCCTTGTTGTCTCTGGTTGTAAGAAGGCCGGTAAGATTGGGATGCGGGAGCATACGAGGAATATCGCTGTTGCTGATAGGATTCTCTATATGAGGGAGAACCCCTGCCTCTTGCTCCCGAAAAGGGACATTCCGATACTGAAGGGTCCCCAATGACCTAGCCGTCTCAGTGTCTTTTTTAATGTCTTGGAGAGCATCATCTATGTGCTTCCCAAACAAAGCTTCCCCGTCAAATGGGAGGTCCAGGATCTTATTCTGAACCTCTGGCCGGAACCAAGTTGCTTTGAGCCAACCTTGTCGACGAAGCACAGCTGCCCCTGCCAAAGAGCGGAAAGATGTCGTAGCTATGTCCATCGCACAGTCTATAATCTCTGCTGATGTTAGCTCTCCTTCATGCAGGATCTTTTTCGCTTCAGACTTAGCTGTATCAGGCAATTGATCAAGGTAAGGCGAAAGGTCGCACCACAATTGGCGGTCGTATCGGCCAAGTATCGCTAATGCATTAGCAGCCCTAATAACCAGACTCGCCATAGAGGAAAATCGTTTCCCTGCATTGTCTAGGCGTCTGCCTTCCTTGTCCGGTGGTGTGGTCAGAGGTACTGAAGGATTCTTAGATTTCCTCTGCGCTGCCTGGGAAATCACTGAATCTGGCTTTGGTTGACCAGTCAACGAGGCTGGGCTGTCCTCAGAAGCTTTATATTTTTTGTCTAGCCGTGGTAGGACTGGGACCACTGTAGCTGGATTCTTCATGGTCCTTATCCCCTCTTCCCATACATGATTTACAATTGGAATGGAACGTATCATCCTCCTACCCGGCTCCTTAAAATCATATAGGAAACACTCCGTTTGAACAGATGGCATAGGAAGTTCAAAACGTAACGAAGCCCTTTCCATTAGCTTGTGAAAACCCCCTATATCAGCCGGAGGGGAATCCACAGGAGCAGGAATTGGAGAAGCGGGATCAGGGATCACGTAATCGTCCCACTCCTCTCCCTGATCCGTTTGTACAAGCTCACCTTCTTCCTCTTCAGAAGAAACATCCTGAAGTTGAGGGACTGCCTCCGTTTGAATTTGTGGATGAGTCATTGGAGGTGGTGAAACTATCACCATGGGTTGAGGAGTATGCACAGTTTGTGGTAGGAGAATAGGTTGCGGAGGAAGCGAAGACAACCTCTGACGATAGTCAAGGAGCATCCCCTGTAAGTCCGATAACAGAGAGGTGGGAACAGAAACCATCTGTTGCTGAACATCCTCCTGTTGTGGATATTGATGATGTATAGAAACTTGTTCCTGGCAGTATTCACCCTCAGAATCAGTTTCTTGACATTTCACTAGAAGCTGAGATGGGCTGTTAGCATAGCCAAATTGACTGTCCTCACCATAAGAGTCCTCTTCCTCCTCCAATAATAATGCAGGTGGTAAGGGATCCACTCTCCTGGGTGAAAGCCTCTCCGGCGCAACCCCTTTTCTTTTTATGGAAATTGAAATTTTCCTCGTCGACGACGTCGTCGACGGTCTCGTCGACGTGGAGGTGTAAACCGCCGTCGACGGTCTCGTCGACGTGGAGGTCAAAACCGTCGTCGATGACATCATCGTCGACGGGGCACCGTCGACGAGAAAGTTACTGGAACCAGCGTCGACATCCTCGATGACGAGCTGATCGTCGACGAGACGATGGGCGTCGTCGAACCTGTCGTCCACGAGATAAGGCACACCCCTGCTGATGTCGTCATCACTGTTGCAGTCGTCATCGTCGACACTCTCGTCGCCGACGCCACAGTGGTAGACGGAACTGTAGACGCCGTCTTCGTCGACACCGCCGTCGACGGTGCTGTATATGTGCTCGCCGACGAGCCCGTCGACACTGGGAAAAGAGACGGAGTCGACACAGGAACATTTTTAACCTGTGATTTTTGCGTTTTCGTCGACGAGGGTTTATGCTTCGTCGACGAATGGTCCGAAGAATGTGAAGAAGACTTCTTCAAAGGTTTCTCCTTGCCAGGGAGAGTCGCAGATGCAGATAATGGTTCTTCCCTCTCCTTTACACCGCAGTGAGGAGATTTCATGGAACCTTGGCCCTCAGACTCCTTTGGGATCTTCTTTGAGGCCTTAGAGGGGTGACCCAGAGATGATGAAGGGGAACCCCTACCCCTCTTGACTGACCTTCTTGAAGAAACTGCGGAAGAAGCGTCCTCACTGTCACTGGACACCGACTCTTTCCTTGACTTTAACTTGTGAAGCCAGGTAAGTAGACGACCCTCACGATCCCGGAGAGTCTTAGTCGAAAAGTGCGGCAAATCTTGCACTCCGCAGCCTTGTGGTCCGGGTATAGGCAGTATATACAGTCCTTGTGCCTATCCTCCACATAGAGCCTCTTTTTCCACAAGTGGAACAGGCCTTAAATAACCCTTTCTTTCCTTTCTCAGACATTTCACCAAGAAAACCTGAATAAAACAGCTGAAAATAGTCGAAATAGAGCAGAGCTCCAGGAGACTCCCCTTCTGCACAACGTGCGGTAGAAAATCTGAGGAGCTGAGGTTCTTTCACCAGGGTTCTAAGGGGTGAGGCGGCTCTGATTGGCTAATGAGTCTTTTGGTCTCTTTTACAAAAAGACATGGTCTGACTACAAAATGGGATTAGGCCTAGGCCTGTTTCTCTTTTGTAATGGTTATTTACTACTGTTATATATATATATATATATATATATATTTACCGAGGCTCCCATCTCGACGACGGGGAATGATTCCAAGCATGGGAATCTATGAAAGCTCCAATACTGGAGTAAAGGGAAATTGAGGAAGGATGTGAAAGCAAAGCCTAAATATGTATGGGTTGAGGGTCACTAAAGAACTAGGTTACAACATTTTCCACTAATTCAGCAATGATGACTGAGATATTCCCGTCCCTTGTTACTCAATTATTCAACTATATGTCCTTGATCCACAGGGCCAACTTTGACTTTCCGGGGTCAGCCTAGCTTCAGTGGGATGTAAAAATCAGGTAGATGAAGGCAACTAGGTCCAGAGGAGGCCTGGACTCAAAGAGAGATTAAAATGTGGCATGCTGAATTTTACATAGGCAGAGCATCACTGAAACATCCTCATTCCTTTCTAGCAGAAAGGGCGGGTGGAGACAAGAAAGCTGCCTGCTGGCAGGACAACAGTGAAGAGTGCCAGAAAGGAGCTGCCTGCAAGTTTAAACAGATGCTCATTCTGTGGCATTCAAGGCCACCCTAAGACAAAGTGTTTCAAAACGCATGGTAAGCTCTTTTTGCTAACCCCTTGCTAGAGTTTGGTCAGTTCACCACTTAGATTGGTACCGAAAAAGGAAGCAGGCAAGCGCCGCCTAATTCACAACCTCTCCTTCCCAGCAGGGCTGTTAATTAATGTGAAGGCCGCTGGTCTCCTGCCAGTATAGAAGTACTGCATGGTATGGTATACCTCATTTGACAAAACCACAGATAAAATATAGGAACTGGGCCCGGGGTCCCTGGCGGTGAAATCAGACAATAGGTCAGGCTTCACCTCCTACCATTACATTCTGCTAATACTTACTTCTTGGGTTTCACATGTGAATGAAAGTACTATTCAGAATGCTCAGGGGCCGCTCTATTGCCTGTGCCAATTTTGAGGCTTTCCACTTAAGGGTTTGCTAGTGTGAAATGACAAAGTCCATTTCTTGGACACCTTCCTGTTTATGGACTACCATAAGCCCAAGAGCTTGCAACAGGGCACTACAGGGTTTCTCCAAGCTCATCCAAGCATTGGAAAGCCACTAACTGACGACAAGTCTGAGAGGTCCACAACTATACTGTCATTTCTAGGAGTTGAGATCGACTCAGTAACAGGGCTATGTAGATTTCCACAAGCAAAATGTCTGCTTTCAGACCATCTTTAGGGGCATGCCGGGGGGCACATAACATCATGTTTCACCTGTTGCGGATCTTAGAGGATCAGCTCAACTTCGCCATTTGAGTAATCGCAATGGGATAGACCTTCTCCAAGAACGTTGCAAGAACAATTTCTGGCCTTCGGGCCAAGCACAACCATACAAGAGGGTCGAAGGAAGTCAGAGAGGACCTTGTTATATAGATGCAGTTCCTAAAACACTTCAAAAGCATGGTTATCTGCAATCCAATGCAGATTTGTCTCTTTATATTGATGCAACAGGGAGTATTGTATTTGGTGCCATATGTGATAGTAGATGGCGCATGTAACATTGGCTTGAGGAATGGGTAACTATCGATATCATCAGGTACATAGCCTTTCTAGAACTCTACACAATGTGGAGCCATGCAGATCTGAAGGCCACTGTTAGCAAACAAAAACATAAGACCTTATTTAGAGTTTGGCAGAAAGAATACACCATCAAAACGTGGCTAATATCCTGCCTGCCGTATTACAAGTGCCGTAGGCTATAATCGACTTGTGATACAGAGAACAGACTATATGCCACATTTGTGACGGAATTATCCTGTCCGTCAAACTCTAAACAAAGCCCATAGTCTTTTGGTCTGACAGCTTGCCAGATGGTATGCCATTAATAAACCAAGCCATTTTGTTCTAAGATTGGTGCCCTGAATCATAGTTGCCTTGCCTCCAATGTATATTTTACTGCTAGACATGTTCCATGGGTGAAAAACAAGATAGCTGATGTCCTGTCTCATTTCACGTTGTCAGAGTTCAGCTTACAGAGGAGAACAAGGAGGTGACACCATTCCCCAGGCCATTTTGGTCACTGATGCCTTGGAAGGGACAGTGCATTATGTGGATCCCTGTGAATGGTGCTTTACTTGGCTACTCATATTTTCATTGCTGGCATATTCTGCTGTTGTGTATTTGGAACAATTGTCAGTGTTAGGCGGCTAGCCTCGTGTGGGGAATGTACATCGTTGGCATAATGTGTCGGCACCTTCAGGGGGTGTAAGAAGGGGATTGACAATGTGACATCATTCTGCTGCACCCAGGGGCCTCCATGGATTTAAATGCAGAGGCAGGTAGAGGGCCCTCTTTGTTCTCCTGGCAGGTTGCTGGCAGATTATTTGCTTCCTATCCTGACTATGGCATCTGGGCTGCGCATAAACACTCACCCACCAACTTTTGTGAGGAAAGAAGGCAATAAGTTGCAAAAAGATCAACAGGCCTAACTTAGAAAGTTTATTATTTGACCATTTTCCCCTACATGGGTGAGATGATTCGCTGGGCTCGGCACTGGGTGAAGGGGGGAATGACCTATGGATGTTACTGGGCCTTCCAGCTCTACCCCTAGGGTTTCCTTTGGGTATGGTACTCGCGGGGTATATCTGGTTGGCTATTTTGGTCACTGATGTCCTGGCCAGAACTGTGCGCTATGCGGTTCCCTGGGAATATGCGCGTGTCCTTGAATGAGGAATGTGCATTTTTGGTATAATGTTTCTGTCCCTGCGAGGGATGAAAATAGGAGTCTCTCTATCAGCTATGTAACAAATGTATCTGTAAATTCAAGCATGTTTTAAAGTGTTTTTTGTGTTTCCTTCTGTGGGTCTGTAATGTTGAGCTCTTTTTTTAAATTGAATGATCCCCTATTTGCAACTGTATTGCTTTGGAATGCTGTTATTTTGTTACACCTGACTGTTTTTTCAGATTAAAAGCTTCCCTCTTCTGACCGCACCTCACGCATTTCTTCCTGTGTATGATTTCCGGGTCACACTAAGTCTGTGTGTCTGTCTGGCGGTCTGCATATTGAGGGCGCAGTTTAGAATCTGATCAGCGCAAAATATGCTGATATTCAGTGAGGCCTCCATATTCCCTTTTCTGGATGAGCCTGTTTTAGTTATTTTTTGGTGTTCCTCGTTACAGTCCTCACCTGATGAGAAAGTTACCTCCATCTACAGCACTGACTACCTATCCAGGTTTACATATAGCCCACTATTCCAATATGGCTCCTCCTATTTATCTGAAATCCACTTCCATAGAAAAGGAGGACGACTTTTTTTAACACTTCCTGTAATACCAAGACAACCTATATCCATTGGGATACAAAAATAGTGTTTAGTGAGGGAGAGTGGAAACTTGTACTCTGACAAGGAAGACCAGGTATCATAGTAATGAAGATTACTGGTATGTAACTGGAACATTACCTCTTTATCCATCTTCCTTGTCCCAGTCCTCACCTGATGAGCTTACACCCAAGCAGAAGGTTTTGGCAACCCACAAGAAAACATACAAGAAGACAATATACCTATACTTTGTAAATTCAAGAGCCTGTGTGTATTTAGTTCAAAAAGGTTCACACAAATATTTACTGTGTCTTAAAAGCAACCTACACACTCGTACCCAATTCTGTAAATAAAGTCCCCCTTAATAAGCCATCTCTATTGTTCATAAAGATATGGGAAGTTGGCCAGTTTGCTGCATTACAAATTACCAGCATAGATACTCTTTTGGATGGGAGAGGAAGTGGCCTAATAGCTAGAGCGCTCAGCCTTGAAGCTGGGGAGCTAGGTTCACGCCTCGGTAGGGACGCTCAACATCCTGTGATTCTGGGCAAATTACGTAATCTATCTGTGCCTAAAAATGAATGTCTCCCTCTGTAATGCAACTGGTGCTCATGTAAAGTGCTCCAAATGTGTCCAAAAAATCTGCTTTTCAGAAAGACTTAGTTCTGAAAAGATAAATAGACCAGCTCTATGGACTTCCAGAGGGTGGAGATCAGCTTACAATGGAGAGTAGGGATAAGTGAAAAATACTGCTACCAATAGGATTTTCTCACAGTGAAGAGATGATGGAACCCTGGGAAAAAAATCACAACTGAGCCTTAAAGCCACTCTGTAGAAGAAAAATAGCAAAAATAGTTCAGATCTCAATAACACTCAAACTTGCCAATTCTCCTTCCCAAGCAAATGACCAACAATAAATCTTTGAATGATGAGAACTTACGGTCAATGAGCTCTAAGGGTTTAAAATGTGATACCTGAAGAATTAAGGCCAAGTCCCAGGCTGGAACCAAAGACTGAATTACTGGTTGTAGCCAAAAAGGAAATGGACTGTACTTCAATGCCTTTGAATGCTTGAATAGCCATCCATTGGCTACGCAAAGTGGATTTGGTGCTATTTTAAAACCTCAGAATGCACTTGATGTCTGGGGATATCTCAAAAGTGAGGTATCCACCAGAAATCCTATTTTTTATGAATGCTAGGCTCACCAGGAGCGACATCGTCTTACATATTCGATGTGGATTAAACAAGCTGACAGTTTTTAGGTCCTGAAGTCTCCTGAATCCCTTAGTACTTATAAAAAAAAACTGAATAACAATCTTTCCCTCCCTGAGCCATCGGTACTTGAATGATTGCTGCTTGGTCTAGTAGATTTTGAATTCAATTTATTAGGGCTTGTTGATGAAGCTCCATGGCAAGAAAGGAAGTTAGTTGAATAAAGTCCTTCAGAACATCTGAAAATTATATTTTGTATCTTAAGTATGTCACTTGTAACACCTAATTGTCTGTTTTGTTAATTTCCAATTACTTAGGAAATGTGTGAGTCAGCTCCCCAGCCCCTCCGGAATACTTGGAAGAACTGGGCTGAGCATGCTTTTGAAGGAGGTTGACGGATTATTCGTCCTGAAGAAAGGGACTGCAGCTGGTACACCAGTGGGTATGTCCCCTTCCAGTTTTCCATGGGTGCATCCAGATATATCTGCTTACAGAAATCGGTGAGCCTGTTGCAGCTGCTGTAGCACAGAAGGAATCCAAAGAGACATCCGAAAGGAAGCACACATACAACTCCTTGAGTACTAGGGTGAAGTCAGCAAACTCTTGCATCTGATCAGCCTGATTCGGAAAGTCTTTCAGAAGAGTCTGATTGACATAATGAGAATAACTCTATGCTCTAATTGCAAATGTTGAAGCCAAATAGCTCATTTCACTGCCAATTCCAATTTGTATCTACTGCATCAGATAGAGAAGAGTCCTCTGATACTATGGTCTTTTAGGACAACAGGACAGCCATTAAAGAGCCTACTTTATGGATTGCGGGAAATCTGTCCACAAAGATCTGTAATGGATACCTTTTATATAAGAAGCGTGGAACGGAGTGTTTTTCCATTTCCTTCTATTCATGCTCTAAAACCATGCGGACCATAGCATGTAGTGGCAGAGAATCTGTTTTTTTTTTTAAATTGGACAAATAAATTATCATCTACCGGCTGCAGCACGGGCACAGGTAGGGCAGATTGTCCCTTAAATGTCGAAGTATCTCAACTAGATAAGGACCTTGAATGAAACATTCTCTGGTTTCCTCTTCCACATTCTCTATCATGTCATCACCAAGAGTGGTTTCCAAATGCAGTGTTTTTGATGTAGAACTGTCTCTGACCAAAAAAGCTGCTGCAACAGCTTGTTCTATCATAGCCTGAATGTGCCCGAAGTATCATCTGCGACAGAGGAGATACATTCTCTGTTACTTCTGCCATAGGAGAATTAGAAGAATGTTATTCCTTCTCTTTTATATGAGCTTCTTTTGAACCTGGCAAGGATCTACTGCTTCGATGTCCCTCTGGTGTAGAATACCGCTGCAAGATAAACAAGCATTTTCAAAGCAATAGGTCTCACATTTACGAGAGTTTGAGCTATTTGCATTCAAAATGTCAATGCCTTTTACTTATGTGTTGTTTTAAAAACAGATAAATAAAAGGCGTTGTCATTTACAATGCCAATAGCTTAGACTCTCGCAAGTGCAAGACTTATTACATTGCAAATGCATTCGGCGCCCGTGCTATAATTTTTTTTTTTTTAAAGTGTTAGGAGAGAGCGTGTCCTGCCTGCAACAGCAGACAGGACAAAGCTATTTGGGAAAATAGTGCTTGGAGGCTGTAATTAAAGCCTACCGAGTAACAACACATGTAACAGGGGGTGTCACCCTGGGAGGTTACAAAATGAGACAAAGCGGTACTTAGGAGGGACTACTAAGCCTATTGACCAATGCACAGCCGCAGTTTACAGTGGACAATGACACAAGCCAATGAAAAGTATGGGCGGAGAGTGGGCGGAGCTTCAAGTCCCTACCTGAATACAGCATGCCTCGCAGAGCAGCGCAGGCGCTGCCCAGGCTCGCCCTAAATTTCCACTATTTGACTTGCGGCCTGAGCAAGCAATTACCTGCTTGCTCAATTAATCTAGGAGCAAAGATATTGCGTCTCCCCAAGACTTGACGCACCATCACAATTGGCAGAACAGGCAAGGAGGCGGCTGACTAGTGTTGTAATGCCCCCGCCAAACTAAAGTCTGTAGGAAATTACAATTGTTTAGTGTCTAGATCAGTGGCAGATTTAAAAGATACACCAGCCACTAAATGAAAAAAATAATTTTTTTCAATCGTTTGAAAGTGCTACAGCTGAGTTTCATAATGAGGAGCAGATGATCGTACTGATAATGAAAATGAATTGGTTAGAGCAGGTTTAACAACACAAAGTAAGCAAAAAAACATAAAATATTACAATACGTAATTTTATTTATGATAACTTGACGATAGGGAGCTATCACACTCCACCATTAAACAACTGAAAGTGTTCAGGGAAGGTCTCCTCCTTTTCTAAGAAAGTAGAGTTTATGTAAACAGAAGGAGCCATATTGGAATTGTGGGTTATATTTAAATTTGGATAGGCAGATGGAGGCAAAATCCTCATTAGGATACATGGAGGTAAATGAAGTGGTACTGTGCTTAAAATCTTTCTATTTACTACCCGAGAGAGAGCCGTTTTGATGCGTTAGGCTTCAGTTCCTAAACGACAGGAGGCCACTTGTTACAGCAAAGTGCTACACAAAGCTAGGCAGTATAACAAACCTGTGTACCTAAGGCACAGCTAGTGGGAAAGGGTGGGGCGTCTTGGATGCGATGTAGAGCACCATTGTGAAGAAACATAGGAATTACTTCCACCTCTCAACTGACTTGAGACCCAGTAAGGAATGATTTTTCAGTGTTGGAAGCTGTGATGGAATAATAGATTTTTTGTTAGAATTGCACAAATTTTCTGACTGCTGTATTATTGGCTTGCGGTGGGTTGAAAATACTTAGCCAAGTATGCGGATGTTGGTGTCAGCAACCACAAAATCAATGACCAAAAAATCAGGTAACTGAATCATTAGTCATTCAGATTGATGATGAACGCCACTAACTAAAGTGCCCACCCATAGGTCTCAACACAGGGAAATTGGAATTTGGGTGGTATTGATGGGTGGTGAGAGACTGGGGGTGGGAGACTGTGTACAAGGTGTTTCGTAGACGTTAACTTGAAGACCACTTCCTTGATCTAGTGGCCACTCTCAGAAATCATATTTTCTCCCATAAGGTGAATTTGTTGATGAGGATGACTCGGTGGCCTTTGTGTGCAATGTCTAATCGCTGATGCCTAGTGTGAGGGGTGCACTTATTTTGAAACCTTCTAGTATTAGATTTTCAGTCATGTCTGTGATTTCCTAGTGAAACTGTGGTATGATCTGAAGTAAGATTTGCATGTGTATCATGCAGTCAGAAAGTAAGATATTTGGTTTGTGTCACGTTATTCTGTTATGCATCAAGCATTAGCACTGGTAGCTTGTCATACAAGTCTTATACCAGTAAGTGCTGCAGAATAACAGCCGTAGGATACGAGTTATGCAGGAGGAAGTTGTCAATCTCCTCCAATGCGTGGAAGATGGTAATAACCTACAGATTTGGCAGCATCTGTTTTTTTTACAACAGGTGGTATGAGTGTACTTGCAGGTGGAGGTTTGATTGGGAGCTGCAAGGAATTCATGCTGAAAATGACTAACGGAGTTGTTTGCTCACCACTGATTGTGACACAATTCAATCAGTCAATCAGGTTTCTTGTAAAGCGCGACTACTCACCCATAAGGGTCTCAAGGCGCTGTGGGGGAGGAGGGATGGAGGTCTGCGGTTCAGTTAAAGAGCCAGGTCGTGAGGTCCTTCCTGAATTGAGGCAGAAGCAATTTAATGATTTTATTTGGAAAAATGTTTTTAAATCAGCTTGTGTGAGCAGCTCATGTGGCCTAATATGCTTGGGAAACTAAGCAGCGATTTCCGTAAGCAAATGGTTTATTACATTGTGCCATGTACCCAAGAGTTCTGTTATTCTGTCAAGTTGGTTCAAGCAGACCATGTTAGCACTCTCTGTGAGTGGCATTCATTATGCCAGTGTTGAACACTAGTCGATATTCTTGTGTCCAGTTCCATATGGCATTGGCATGAATGACGTGCCAATCTGGGAATCAGTCTTTAATGACCCCCGAGAATGAATGTGTGGTAATAGCTCTGTTTGAGTCAAAGGGGTACTGTAATTGGCACAAAGAATCTTCTCATTTTGGTGACCTTGTCGATGGCTCTTGACATGTTGTAGACATCAACAGCTTCGGCTGTGACAGATGGGACTCTAGTTGAAAAGGACACATACCTAAACAGGTCAGAGAGGTCAGGGACAAATTAAGATAAGTTCCAGTTAGGAGTAAAGTGAGCTATGTGATGCCTCGGGATATGGTCCAGCTAGGCAGAGGCAGTAGCAACATGACAAGATTATTGTCACTGATGTGGAGGAATTTGCAGAAGCCCAGCAGACATATTCTGAACGACATTCTGGAAAAATCACTGAAGTTGTCAACATGTTGAAACTAATGCACTTGTTGTCTGAGACACATTTGAAAGGCTACTTGTGCTGCAGGCCCACTAGTAGCATTTGATTTATAGACCCTGGGCACACACAGTGCACTATACTAGGAACTTACCAGTAAATCAAATATGCCAATCATGGATAACCAATCATAATCACAATTTACACGGAGAGCATATGTACTTTAGCACTGATTAGCAGTAGTAAAGTGCCCAGAGTCCTAAAGCCAACAAAAACAGGTCAGAAAAAATAGGAGGAAGAAACAAAAAGTTTTGGGATAACCCTGTAAAAAGGGCCAGGTCCAACAATCACTTATATATCAAGAAAATGACAATGTTGGAAAACATGGGATGCAATTTTAGCGGTAATACCACTGCTGTGGACTTCAGCCTTAAAAACAAAGGCAAACAGCTGTGGTCTGACACCAATTTATCACCAGTGGGTTAGATGTATTGGTTATGTCAGAGCATGGGGGAATTTCGCCTAGACGCTGGAGAGTGAAAACAACTGGAGACACCCATCTAGTGAGCTTACCATTAACCTCTGTATAGGGAAACCAGGCGCCCAAGAATTGCCTGAACAGTCCGGTTTTTCATTAACTGTCCCGGTGGATTTCACTAAATGCAGCACATCCTGGTTTTTGGAGAGAGTTGATTGAACATGGAGGTAGGAAAGCTTTTATGTGTTTCAATGCAGTATAAGTTACTAGCCTTTTCAGAAATCAATTAGATTAACACAGAAGACACTCTATTAAAGTTACATTTAAATGATTCCCCTTAGTGCATCTTAGTCTGTGTTCTCTATGTTGGTGAGTGCTGTCTTAACTCATTCTGTGCCCACTGGTCGATGAGAAAGTGTAGTTCTATATCTACGTTTGTGATATCTCTCGGTTTTTGGTTTTCTAAACATGGTCAACGTACCTACCAGTTGGTTTTCTAAATCTGGTCTTTTGTACCTACCCGTTTAGGATAACCAAGCTGTTTCTTAACTGGTTTGGCAGAAGGACACACTAGTCTGGAAGTTTGCGATAAAAGTTGTATTGCCTGCCATGTAAAGAGCCAAAAGAATTGATGAGGCTGTGGTACTCAGAGTGGGCGACACAAAGAGTGAGTGCCACTGTGTACAGTACTTGGACATGGTAAGGTTTTCAAAAGTTACTTATATGAAAAGAATGTCTGTACTGTGGTCCATTAAGTACATTGTAATGTCTGTGTTGTTGCTCAGTGGTGCGATTGGTAGCAGTAAAGTAACCATGAGCCGCAAGGGTCATGTTACAGCTTTAGGATTACATTTTGGTGGATCCAGTGCTGAAAACAGTGTGAGGCTCGATGATAGTCCAACTCCATGATCTGGTGTTTACCGAAGTACAGGAGCCAGTACGTGGAGAGACAAGTCACGCAAGGTGACCTAGCCGTAGATTCGCATGATCATGGATGCGGCTTTATTGAAGGAAGCAGTGGTTTCTCAAAAAAGGAACAAGTCATTACTATCGCCATACATACCAGTGTGGTTTGCCTTTAGCGGGTGGCAGTTCAGCCTACTGTGTAGTCATGTTCTCAGGGGGGGCAGGGGGCTTTGTTAGAATCATGTATTGAGGCTGTGGGGAAATACCAGGCCATCTTGGGGCTTTGCTGCTTCATTTCTATTTTTGAATAGTGGGGCGTGTGGAGGGGCCTGAACATATACAGTTGGGTGATATGAGGCACGGAGTGCCTGGAGAAGATGGGACCCGAAGCGGTGTGCCATGCAAGGGGATGCCAATTTGGGGTAGAGGGCGAGATGAAGAAGTGTGGCTGCGTCCTGGTAACAGACTAGTAGGTGGCGTGCTCCAAAGGTGAGGTCACGTGGAGTGCAGTGTGTGGGTACGGAGGAAGCTTAATTCTGTAGGAAAGTACAGTGTGACAGCAGGCAAAATATGCAAATATCGCCCTGTAATGAAAACGTAGCCCCATAACGTTTGCATTAAGTAAATCAGGAAGCATAGAGCAGTAGAAGGAAGGTACAACAGATTGCATGCGTTAGAACTTGGGGATGTGCAAATATGAAAGGATTCAGATTTTTTGCAATGGCTAAATGGGACAAGTATTTCCAGTAGTACTTTAATTAACCATGAATACTGGAAGGAAGCACTTGATATGTAGAAGGGGCAGTCGGTGTCCTAACACACTCGTTATTTTTATTATTTTGAAAAAAAGAGAGGCAATGATATTTTCACGCTGGAATGCTTCAAAATGGTCCGGGACTATTAGGCTGAGAACCTACACTTGTTTCATATTTATTAACTCAACTGTACTGTGTCACAGGAAAGCATGTTCAGTACACTTGTTATTTTTCCAGTGACGTAGCTCTCCATAGCACAGCGGTTACCATTGCACGAGGGCCCAGGGGTGTGACGGCCCACTCAGGGCCGGCTTTAGCACCGGTGGCGCCCTATGCGACAAAAACTTTGGGTGCCCCCACACCCCATTACCGCCTCCTCGGATTCTCTCACTACTACCGGGCAAAAGTGCCCCTCATCTCTCCAGTCATAAGTTATTGCAAAACATCCCATCCCCCCCCAGGGAAGCACCCCCTCCACAGATCAGCGCCCAGTGCAGCTGCACCGGTCGCACTACAGTTATGGATGTCTTTTATTACCCCAACCTTGTAAAGGGGTGGGGGGCGCAGAATCCAAACTTTCATTAGGGCCTATAGCCCCCTTTCTACACAATTTTTCATTTGAAGCTCTAAACAAATAATTTTGCAAGTGTGCAACTAGACTACCCAGTTATTTATTCGTAAGAAGTACCTCGAGCAGAATGTGTTTAATCGCTAAATCAATGCCACAAATGTTTTCTTTGTGACTATGTCCTTTTACCTAGTGCACATCCAGGCACAGGGCTTGATTGTGATAGAAAATGAGACGGCTTCAAACCGCCACTGTGTTTCTCCTTTAGAAAGCTCGGCTCTTATCTTAACTTGGTTGACAGATTACTAAAATGTGTGCCAGAAGTACAGAGTCCATTCACAAATTGCACCCTGTCGTTTGTGAACAGACTCTGATTTTGTGAAACAAATTGTGTATTAATAGGTTTATCACAGAATCGCCATTCACAGACGCTCGCAGAGTGACCTGTCTATGGCTATTAATTAGGCAGGTTACTATTTGTGACCCTCAGTGATTGTCTATAAAAGCAGGGATGGTGGCCTGCAAAGGACAGCAGATTACCATGCCTAAGTTTGCATTTCTAAATAGTAAACTTTTTTAAAGCTGCCAATGTTCCTTAGAGGAACCAGTGCTGCTTTTAAAAAACAAAACAAAAAAACATGTTTTCCACTTGGGAAAACATTAAGGGGAATAGACCATGCAGTGAGCCTCTGGACCACTGCCCACTACCACCGAGGGCTGCCAACATTATTCCTAAGAGGGGAAGGAGTCCCATGGTTACCCCTTCCTCTCTACAAATCCGTTACCACCTCCGTTGAGGTCGCAAACCAATGAGACACTGCATACCGAATCGCAATTTGGAAGGAACACCCCTTCCAAATTTTGATTTCATTTGGATCACAAAACCCATTTTACAAGTCGGAAAAACTTTTCAGGCTGGCGGATCGCAAACCCCATTTTACAAGTCAGAAAAACCTTTCAGACTGGTAAAATTGGTTTTATACATTAAGAAAATGCATTTTGATTCGTGGATTCAAAATACCATCATACATTTGACCAAGTGTCTTTTTTTTTTTTTTTTAGAAATAAAGATATCACCATATATCACAATTATCCAAGGGCATGTCAGTGGTAACATCTTGAAGGAACTCAGTGGTAGTTCTGCGGCATCAAAGCTGTGTATGGTCTTTTACCCAGGGTTGTCAGTAGTATTTGCACTCCAACTGAATAACCAGGCTACTCTCGCTTTAGGCACTTGACACTCCAGGGGTAGATGCACAAGTTACTACTTGTGTAACGATATATCTGTAAGAGACATTAGTTAGTGATAGATTCCTTACCTTAGAATATCCCCAGGCGTCAGACTGGATCCGGAAAGTTTTTCGCTAGCAGTACCCCTGCGCGTCAGTAGGTGGCGTCGTGCGGCTCCGCGTCCGTCGCTGGCATCGCAAGCGCCGAGATTACGTCACTGAGACTACTTAGGCGCCACCCATGCGCGCTGACATCAGTTCTGTACACGACTTTCCGCGCCAGGAACGCAGAGCCATGCAAGAAACTGACCATTGGTGCCATGAAACTAGGGCCCTGACCCCAAGTTTGGCCTAATGACCTTAACCCTAGAAATCAGTTCGCAGAACGGGGAGGATGGGTGGGGCGGTAAGGAATCTATTTATTTTATTTATTTGTTTAATTTATAAGGCGCAACAGCTACCCAAGAAGGGTTTCCCGGCGCCACGCAGAGACAAAGACCAGATAGTGAGACTAACTAGCCGAATCATTTGTTAAAGAGCCAGGTCTTTAAATCCTTGCGAAATTGAACATAGACTGTTTCGTTCCGGATGGCAATGGGAAGGGTATTCCAGAGTGAAGGACCAAGGAAGGAAAAAGAGCGCCCACCCATTCGAGAACGCCTAAATCTGGGAACAGAGAACCTTCCCTGAGAAGATGAACGCAGGCAGCGGGAAGGAACATACAGTTTGGCTAGGGAACATAAGTAGTGTGGTGCAGTTCCAGTTTTGATCTTGAACATATATGTTAGAGCTTTGAATCGAATACGATTTTCCACCCTAAGCCAGTGCAAGTCTCGCAAATGGCTGGAAACAGAGGCGGACCTAGGTAATTGGAGGAGAAGTCGGGCTGCGGAATTTTGGACCATCTGCAGCTTACGAGTCACATCTTTGTTAGCGCCAAAATAAAGAACGTTACCATAGTCCAGTCTTGATGTAATTAGAGCTTGGACTACCGTTCTTTGGTGGACTCTGGTAGCATCCAAATGATCTTTTTAAGCCACTTGAGGATGGAGAAACAGGTGGCAGCTACCTTTACCACCTGGGCGCGCATTGATAGCGAGTCATCGATAGTGAAGCCCAGGTTACGGACTTGGCAAGCTGGCTGAGGCAAGACACCCATCTCACAAGGCCAATGTTGTGGGCTCCAAAGATCCTTGTCTTTGCCAAAGATAAGCACCTCCGTTTTCCCCCCATTTAATTTGAGACAATTCGACTGCATCCATAGTGCAATTTTTCTCAGGCCAGATTGAAGAGGGGACTGCCCATTTGTTCCCACTGCAGAAAGAGAGAAGATGATTTGAGAATCGTCTGCGTAGGATAGCAAAGTTAGACCTGCCTCTTCAGCTACTGCTGCTAAAGGCCTCATATACAAATTGAAGAGCAAAGGACTAAGAACGGAGCCCTATCACTAACTAATGTCTCTTACAGATATATCGTTACACAAGTAGTAACTTGTGCATCTGAAAGAGACACGTTAGTGATAGATTCCTTACCTTAGAATAGATACCCCAGCAATACCAACCCCGGTGGTGGGTCTGCGAATAGATCACACCAGAAAGTCACGGAGAACAGAACGGCCAAAGAAGCCGTCTCTCCGGACTTGGCTGTCAAGGCAGTAATGCTTGGTAAATGTGTGCAGCGAGGCCCACGTGGCTGCCTGACAAATATCCTGCAAGGGAACGCCGCGTCCCAAGGCAGTAAAGGCTGCTGTTGCCCGGGTAGAATGGGCACGCAGCCCCACAGGAGGCTCCTTCTTAGCCAACGAGTAACATGCTTTGATGCACAAAACGACCCACCGAGAGATGGTGCGTTTGTGCACGGCCCGACCTTTTTTGGCGCCCACGTAGCCAACAAAGAGCTGTTCATCCACCCGGAACTGTTGTGTGCGAGTTATATAGAACGAGAGCGCACGTTTTGGGTCCAGACGATGGAGCCTCTCTTCCTCTTTGGAAGGATGCGGAGGCGGAAAGAAGGTGGGCAAAGTGATGGTCTGCCCGATGTGGAAGGGCGTGACAACCTTTGGCAAGAAAGAAGGACGGGTCCTTAAAACCACCTTGTCCGGATGAACAGAAAGGAAAGGAGGTTTAGAAGAAAGAGCCTGGAGCTCACTCACTCTTCTGGCAGAGGTGATAGCTACCAGGAAAGCCGTCTTGAGAGTAAGAAGACGTAAAGGACAGTTATGAAGGGGCTCAAAAGGAGCGCACATCAGATAGGTCAAGACAAGATTTAAGTCCCATTGAGGCATTATGAAAGGCACAGGAGGAAACGTGTGTGTAATGCCTTTGAGGAAACGGTTAACAACCGGGGACTTAAAGAGAGAAGGCTGATCTGGAAGCCTGAGAAAGGCGGAGATGGCCGAAAGATAACCTTTGACAGTGCCCAAAGCAGAGCCCTGCTGGGCCAAGGAGAGTAGGAACAGAAGGACCTCAGAAAGAGGGGCAGAAAGGGAGTCCACAGTTGGAGATGTGGGACTGCTCAGGCTGGCTTCCTACACATCGCATGGGACTGCCCACGCCTGGAACGATATTGGTCAAGTGTATTTAATATAATACATCAAATAACCGGGTTGGTTGGGGATCCAAATCCCATGCAAGGGATATTAGGGTATGTTAAAGAAACACCTGTTGGGATTCGGAAGCTACATGCTTTATTACTCCTTTTGCAAAAGAAGGGTAGCCATCCACTGGGGAGGCAAGAGGGTTCCAACTAAGGAAGATTGGATAAGGGATGTCACTTTTGGCCACTCACAGCTGACCACGTTTTGGGAATTGATGCCTTCCACATCTCGACCCAGAGATATTTGGGAACCATTTGTTACGTGGGCTCGTGAGCACCAAGAGACACCTATACATGGCGAGCCACGTGGGGAGTCTACAGGGAACACTGGTTAGCAGAGGGGAGACAGTTTTCTGAGGTCACTAAACCTGGAAGTTTGCGTTGCTAATTTGGGCTTCCTGTGACCTATACAAGCATGAGTGAAATGGTGTTGTTTAGGGTGTAGATGCAACTACATGTTAATTCACCTCTATATACTTTGGATGTACCCCTATGATATGGTGGAATCTATGCAAAACAGAGACAATGGATGTAAATGTATCGATATAACTCACGTGATGGTATTATGCACTGCTAAAACTGTAATAGATGAGCGACTGTCTGGCTTTTGTTTGTACAGTTTGAATGTTAACAAAATGCTAATAAAAAAAAATAAAAAAAAAAATAAAAGAAAGGGGGTCCACAGACTTAGCTGTGCACCATGCCACAAATTTGTTCCACCTGCAGGCGTATACCGATTTAGTGGAGGGACGCCTGGCTGCCAGAATGACATCACAGACCTCAGGAGGCAAGGCAAATGGAATCAGCTGTCGCCGCTCAATCTCCACGCATGGAGGTGGAGGCTGGACAGGTGCGGGTGGAGGAGCGTCCCCTGTTGCTGCGACAGAAGATCCTCCCGAAGAGGCAGGCGGATCGGGGGATCGATCGCCATGTTGAGTAGCTCGGGATACCAGTATCTTCGTGCCCAATCCGGAGCCACAAGGATGACTTGGGCCCGGTCGCGCCGAATCTTCTTCAGCACTCTGGGCAGAAGTGGTATAGGCGGAAAGGTGTACAACAGACCGCAACTCCACTCGCGCCGAAAAGCGTCGCCGAGCGAGTGCCGCCTTGGAAATTCTAACGCGCAGAACTGATGACATTGCCCGTTCTCTTCGGTGGCGAATAGATCTAACCAAGGCTCTCCCCACTGCAGAAAGAGACCTTGCGCCACGTCCGAGTTCAGACGCCATTCGTGATCCATCAAGCACTGGCGGCTGAGTTCGTCCGCCCTGGCGTTCAGAGAACCTGCCAGGTGTTGAACCACCAAGGTAATGCCTTGACGTTCCAGCCAAGTCCAGAGGCGCAGAGCCTCCTGACATAGGGTCCACGACCCCACCCTACCCTGCCTTGGTGGTGGTGTTGTCCGTGAACACCTGCACTACACTTCCCCGGACAGAGGGAAGGAATGCCTTCAGTGCAAGCCGGATCGCCCGAAGCTCCAAAAGATTGATATGGAGCAGGGATCTGCCACTGACCCAATCGCGATTTGTGAGCCACCACTGCAATTGTCGTGCAGTGCCCTCCGAGATCTGGACATGATCGGACAGGTCGCCCTGATGCTGTGCCCACTGGAACTTCAGGTCCCACTGCAGAGCCCGCATATGCCATCTGGCATGTTGCACCAGCAGGATGCAGGAGGCCATCAGGACAAGGAGCCGGAGGGTCATCCTGACTGAAACCCGGGATAGAGGTTGAAAGATCGGAATCATAGCCTGAATATCCCGGACTCGCTGCTCGGGAGGATAAACCCGAAACAGCGTCGAATCCAGAACCGCTCCGATGAAGGGGAGCTTCTGAGAGGGACTCAGGTGCGACTTCGGCACGTTGATGGAGAACCCCAGCAAATGCAGGAGGTCGGCCGTAGTCTGAAGGTGGGTGACGACTGCCTGGGGCGAGCCCGCCTTCAACAACCAGTCGTCGAGGTAGGGGAAGACTGAGACCCCTGACCTACGCAGATGAGCTGCGACCACCGTCATCACCTTCGTGAACACCCGAGGGGCGCTGGTAAGGCCGAAGGGGAGCACGGCAAACTGAAAATGCTCCTGGCCTACCGTGAACCGCAGGTAACGCCGGTGGGCCGGCAGGACGGGGATGTGAAAATAGGCGTCCTGCAAGTCCAACGCTACCATCCAGTCTCCAGGGTCGAGGGCAGCCAAGACCTGAGCCAGAGTCAGCATCTTGAACTTCTCCTTTCGGAGGAAGCGATTGACGTTCCGGAGGTCCAAGATGGGGCGCAAGTCCCCCTTGTCCTTCTTGGGGACCAGAAAGTAGTGGGAATAACAACCACTCCCTACTTCCGGCCCAGGAACACACTCGATGGCCCCCTTGGCTAAGAGGGCCGTGACTTCCTGCAGGAGAAGTGCCAAGTGGTCCCCCGACATGCGGTGGAACTGAGGTGGCATGGCTGGAGGGGTGGACTGAAAGGGAAGGGCGTAACCCTTGCGGATGATCTGCAACACCCACTTGTCCGATGTGATAGCGTGCCAGTGGGGGAGATGATGGCGGACCCTGCCACCCACTGGCGTGGGGTGCCCCACAAAGCTCGGATTAGGAAGGTTTGGAGGTAGAAGCAGCGGGGGCGGAGGTGGACTGTCCCCCACGCTGAGTCCCAGACCCGCCCCTGCGGAAACCGCGTCCGCGGCTGCGTTGAGGCTGGTTCTGCACAGGCTTGCTGAAGGAACGTGCCTGGGCGCCCCTTCCGTGGCCACGAAAGGAACGAAAACCAGGAGTGGCTGGGCTCCTCGTGATAAGACCTAAGGACTTGGCTGTGGCCCGCGAGTCCTTAAAACGCTCCAGCACACTGTCGGCTTTATCGCCAAACAGGCGAGTGCCATCAAAGGGCATGTCCATGAGTGAGCTTTGGACATCTGGCGAGAACCCAGTAGACCTCAACCAGGCGTGGCGACGAAGTGCCACAGTCGTAGAAATCGCTCTACCTAGTGAGTCTGCGGTGTCCAAACCACATCGAATGGCAAACTTAGCCGCATCTTTACCCTCGGCAATAGCTAGGGACAGCACAGCTTGGGTCTCCTCCGGACACTGAGGCAACACCTGTGCAACTGTATCCCACACCGCGTGGGAATAACGGCCCAACAGGCATGCAGTGTTCACCGACCGCAGCCCCAAGCTGGCCGAAGAGAACAACCGCTTGCCGAACTGTTCCAGCTTCTTAGAGTCCTTATCCGGCAGAGCCGTGGGAAAGGCACTCTGGGACGTCGAAGCCTGGATGACCAGACTCTCGGGCATAGGATGAGAGGTCAGAAAGGCAGGGTCACCGGGCTCCGGGCGATGACGCCTAGCGACGTTCTTAACCACAGGGGCCCCTGTGGCGGGCCGCGACCAAGTGCCCAGCAAGACGTCAGTGAGGGCGTCATTAAATGGCAGCAGGGGCTCCGACGAAGTGGACGCCGTCTGGAGCACCTCCGTGAGGAGGTTAGTTTTGAGGGTCACCGTAGGGAGGTCAAGGTGGAGAACCTCAGCTGCCCGACGGAGCACCATCGTGTAGGCAGCGCCATCCTCCATGGTAGGCGGGGGAGAGGCAAACCCCGGGTCAGAAGAGACGTCGAGGTCGCCGGCGTCCCCCAAATCGTCCGCCCAGTCCTGCTCAGAGTCACACTGACGAGCAAGAGGGTCCTCAGACCCCTCCCAGTCGTCCTCCACCTCCGCCGCATGTGGCACCGACCGTGGCGGCAGGGCAGGAGCCGGAGAAGGGACAAACGGCGTGGGGAACGGCGCCGAGTCCCAATGCGGATCCCAGGTAGGAGCAAAATGGTCCTGGAACCCGGGCAGGGGCGGGACAAATGGCACCCACTGCGGCGCTGGAGGCGGAGCCGAGGGTAGCGCTGGGGCCGGAGCCGGCAGCGATGGACCATGTGGCGCCGTGGCCGGAGCCAACGGCGCAGGATCCTGTGGCGCCGAAGCTGGATCCGCCGGCGGCGCCGACGGCCCAACAGGATCCTGACACGGGACCGCGGGGCCCGAGGGCGCGCCGGCTGGAGCCCGATGCCTAAGAAGGCGGTCCATGGTAGCAAGAAACTCTTGCACCTGTGCGGGAGTCGCCGACGGACCCGGGTAAGGTGGGTAGGCCGCGGGACTCCCGAGCTCCGAAGGAGCCGCAGGGGCTAAGCCCCTGTCCCCCTCGTCCGCATCCGGGGACCGACGGGGGGACGTCGGAGAGCGAACACGCTTCTTCGACTTCTTTTTGTGTCGTCTCTTACCCGAATCCGAGGGTGAAGACTTGGAGCCCGAGGAGCGATGACTGTGGCCCCGTGAGCGTTCCCTGGAACGGCCCCTGGACCGGGAACGGCGCTGGGACGAGTGCCGGACCTCCAGCAGCTTCCGGTGCCGTTCCCTCAAGGCCTTCGGGCCATGGCCCGACAGTCCCGACAGGACCGGGAGTCGTGGTCGGTCTCCAGGCAGTAGAGGCAGACATCGTGGGGGTCCGCCACCGACATATTGCGATGGCAGGCCCCACAAGACTTAAATCCAGGCATCCCTACGTGCACCAAGGAAACCAAAGCTAACAAGAGACAAAAGTCTCAAAAAAGGGTAGTCAAAAAGTGACTAAGGTACGTGCTCTAACCGGATCTGCGCTAACTGGCGCAGAAAAAGAAAGAACTGACGTCAGCGCGCATGAGTGGCGCCTAAGTAGTCTCCGTGACGTCATCTCGGCGCTTACGACGCCAGCGACGGACGCGGAGCCGCACGACGCCACCTACTGACGCGCAGGGGTACTGCTAGCGAAAAACTTTCCGGATCCAGTCTGACGCCTGGGGATATTCTAAGGTAAGGAATCTATCACTAACGTGTCTCTTTCAGATACATCTAGCAGTTTTGGCTTACTTAACGAGGTGGAAAGGGTTGAAAGTCAGATAAAGCATGACACAATAAATAATAATCCAAAACACAGAACAAATTAAATGTCCAGTTCGTGCCATAACTTCTACGAAGAACAGGACTTTATTTACAGGTAGGTAAAATAGAGTAGTTTGATTATAAACACACAAAATCAGAAGGCGCTAACACCGCTTGGGGCCGAATTATAGTCCCAAATGTGTTAACAGCATTTACAGGCTAGCCACTAAATTGTCTTTAAAGACAAGGGGCCTGATTTAGAGTTTGGCGGATAGGTTACTCCATCACAACATGTCAGATATCCTGTCCACCTTATTACAAGTGCTTTATTTCCCTACTGTGCAGCCTTTGCGAGCACTTGCGTTTACCATACAAATACATGTTACTTCTTTATTGGTTACTTTTGAGGCACTGGTGGGAAGGCAGAGACTACGTGCCGGTCTTACTCAAAAATTTTACTTCTTTCTTCAGTTCCACCCAAGACCATATTTAGTGTTGGCCGTTTTCTTCCAAGATTTTTGCAGAAGCAGAGGCTAGGCTGATCAGAACCAGAAAGGAAGTTTGTTGATTTGACCCAGACTGCTTGAGCTACTGTTCCCTGTTTGATAGGCGACAGCCAGTACAACACAGGCAGAGAAAGGAGGGTTTAAATGCAGAGCAGGAGACTGGTATGGGAAGAGAGTTGGTGTGAAGTCCCAGCAGCCCAGCAAACTCCTATGGAGAACAGACGTACTGGAGAGGAGACACTGAATAAAGGGCCGCAGGCTGTCATGTCTACTGAGGATGAAGGCACACAATCATCTTGTCCAGATAGAGTTACACAGTGTGCTAAAAAGCCCATCAGACACCCTCCACGCTGTCTCCTGCCCCCACCACACGAAGAGCAAGAAATATAGTATGTGTGTGTGTGTATACACACACACACACACACACACACCACCCCCCCACACACACACACACCCCCCCACCCACCCACCGGCAGCGTCCCCACCAATGTTGAAGGCAAAGAAAAGATCAGTATTTCTTAACTAAATGACCAGTTAACCCACAGTGTAGAATGAGGGGACAGTAGCCACTCACAACTAAGGATGAGAATGCAATCTGGGTGTGCCCACCAGTGCAGGACTGGCTGTAGGGGGCATCAGGCGTTTCCCCAGGAGGCTGGAAGGGCGAGGGCCGATTTTGCAGCGGCGGGGCTGTTTTTGTTACTGGGGGCTGGTTTTGCAGTGGTGCTGCTATATTGGTCCCCAGTAACAAAAGCAGCAGGGGGGCTGGTCCGTCAAAAATTGCCAGTGTTGGTTTGGGTTCCCAGTCCAGTTCTGGTGCCCACTTTCAATGCAGTGCAATCTTTGTGTTCAAGCATTTCTATTAAAATGTGGAGCACATCTGTGGAGTCACATATTGTTGAGTTCACAACATAAGGAAGGCAAGAATAAACAAAATGCGGTACAGTGGCACTATTTCTGAAACCATGCTTTGGTCTTCTGGCCCAAGTGCAGGTGTCATCTTTCAGTAATATATTTTTTGCAGTTTTTTAAAGCGTGAACCAGGCCTGAGGGCATTAGAACACTTTACAAGAGAACCAGATGTTATACTTTTTTTTATTTCTTTGAGACATGGTGAGTTTAAGGCACTTGCCCCAAATCACAGGATGTTGAGCCACGGTTAGGAGTCAAACCTGGTTCACATGTTCCAAAGTCGGCAAGCTCTAGCTCCTAGGCTACACTTCCTCCCTGCTAGTTACCATTTCCTATTTTGGAAACCCTACACATTTTAGTTGGAAATATTAAGGCTGATTCACACACTTTTTTTTTAAAGTTGAAAAGCTATGGAATTGTAGGTTTTTTCCTAGGCTTTGCATGGATTTCAGATATCCCAAGAAGTATGAATGAACATCTATAAGTACATATAAGGTTTGCTTCTTCTCTTCTATATTTTCAATGAATGGTCGAAATGTCATTTGTGCGCCATCTGCAGTAAGCAATCCGACAGGATTTGGAAAGGGTAGTGCACTGTCATTTCACTTTACATATTTCCAAAGTCTAAAATCTCCATTTTAAAAATGTGTTAATTAACTGGGTTTGTTGGCATGAAAGTCCTCTGTAAGCTTGAAAAAACTGTGCTTCCGTTCCCTGCTTATGTTTCTGGGCTAGTCCCATTTTTCCTCCTGCGAACTTGACAATCTTACAAGCTCACCAGGGGTGGACCATATTTTACTTTATTGTTCGGCATCAGATCAGTGTCCTGAGGACAGTGTGAGACACAAACTGTACTTCCTTTTGAGTGAGGGTGACCACAGCCTCCTAATCCTGGGGTATGTGGTAATGGGCAGGTCTGTCTGCAATAATTTGGCCTGGTTATGGCCTATTTTACTGTACCCTTGTGTCTACTGGCTCTCCAGTCTCCCTCACTAGGGCATCCCCCTTTCCTCATGTGAATAACACGTGAAGGCTATGTTCATGAATGTAATGTCTGTTTTACATGTGAGTGAAATGTGGGGTCTAGTTAACTCTGTTTGCATGCTGCACATGATAGAGGCCACCCTTCATGCAGGAAGCCTTTGTCCAGGGTGGATGTGTCAGCCTGCACATACTCCTGATCAGGACTCCTCCCCGAAACATTTTATCTCATTTATTTATGCATTTTTATATAGCGCAAACTTTACCGAGAGGTGTCCGAGCGCTTTACGATAGCGCAAAGTAAATTACATAAGGAATGAAAGTAGCATGGTAGTAGGTAAAACTACTTATATGTTTGTTAGTCTTGGCTTTTTCAGCAGGTTTACCCCCAGACTTTTTGCTTTTTGGCCTCCTGTTGTTGACCCTGTTTGTTGGTTTTAGGACTCTGGGCACTTTACCACTGCTATTCAGTGCTATAGTGCATATGCTCCCTGTGTACATTGTATTATGGATTGGTGTTTGCATGATTGGCATATTTGATTTACTGGTAAGCCCCTAGTAAACTGCACTGAGTGTGCCAGGGCCTGTAAATCAAATGCTACTAGTGGGCCTAAAGCACTAATTGTGCTACCCACATGAGTAGCCCTGAAAAGGTATCTCAGACCTGCCACTGCAGGGTCTGCGCGCAGTTTGCAACTGCCCTGTCGACCTGGCAATTGCACCCACTTGCCAGGCCCTAATCTTCCCTTTTCTTACACATAAGTCACCCCTAAGGTAGGCCCAAGGTACCCCTGTGGGCAGGGTGCTGTGTATGTTAAAGGTAGGACATGTACTGTTGTGTGTGGCATGTCCTGATAGTGAAATACTGCCAATTTCGTTTTTTTACTATTGAAAGGCTATCTGTCCCATAGGATAGAATGGGGAGTTTAATTATAACATTTTATAAGTATAACTGCCTCTGGGAACAAGATAGGAAAATAGAGTTTAGTATGCCTGAACTCAGAATATAAAAATGCATCTTTTATTAAAGATGATTTTTATATTGTGTGTTTGAAAATACCACTTTTAGAAAGTGGGTATTTTCTTGCTTAGCCATCCTGTGTGCCTCTGCTGGTTTGTGTATTGACTGTCTGGCTTTGGAGTGACAGGGGCTGGGGAGGTGTAGTCTCTCAGACAGCCACCAGGGTAGGGGGGGTTGATGTGTATCCTGCCTTTCTTGAATGAGTCAGGGCTGGGCTGAATAGACCTGGGCTGCATTCAGAGTAGGGGGAGGAGTTTTCACTAGCACCCGAATAGGCTCAGTCTGCATTTAGAGTGGTGGGAGGAGATTTCCCTTGCACCTGAATAGGCCCTGTCTGCCTTACACAATGATGTCTCCAACTCCTATCGGGCAGCTGTACCAGAGTGGACAGAACTGGTTTTGGCTGGGCAAAGAGCTTCTCTGCCATCAGAAAACAAAGGAATTTTGAGTATAAATATTGGGGCCCAGACCCCAACACTTTAGAACTCGCTGGAATCAAGAAACCTGCCACGAAGAAGGAATGCTGGAAGAGCTGCCAGGAGGAGTACTGCCCCTTTGCTGTGTTGTTGCATTGGTGGGTTGGCCTGCAGTTGCTGCTTCTGCCTTGGGCAGTGAAAGGACTGGACTGAACTTTCTTTACTTGTGCTGAGTATCTACAAGGGCGTGAAGTAGAGCTTGCCTCCTGTTCTGAAGTCTCAGGGACTGCAAAGACTTCACCAACCTCTGTGTACCACCTCTGGAACCGCTGTTTCAGTTGCCACAGAGAAGGAGAACGCAACCGACTCCGTCGCTGGCTCTGTGTCCTGACGGCACCGCAGAGGGCACCGTCCACATCTCGCACCGCAACTCTGGTCTCACCGCCGCCGCCACCAAGCCACTGCTTGCTCCGTGACCTGTGGGCACCGCACTCCGCACCGCCTCGCTTTACTTCACCATCCTGTTCTCACCGACTCCGTCGCTGCTACTGACTTCGACACCCGTGACCGCATCATGACTGCGGCACTGCTCGTAAGTTTCACGACGCACCGCCTCGTCCCTCACAGCAGTCTGGGCCGACCGATGCCAGCTCCCGCTAACCGGCTCTGTCGCTTGCACCGCAACATGCCAGCACTGCATCGAGCACAGCCTCACCCTGCACCGTAAGCCTTGGTCTCACCGACGCCGTGTGGGCGATCGTCACAGAGCTGCTGCCTGCACCGCATCGTGAGGGCACCGCACCCTGCACCGCTTCCATTTTGCAACGCAACCGCGACAGTTGCCAATACCGGCTCACACCAACGTGCTAGCCGCAATGAGAAAGGTACTGTTCACGAGTCTGTCCACGCTTTCGCTGGCCCGTACCGACGCGGTCGGCTGTAACTGTTAGACTCTGTTGTTTTCAGCATCGCGGTAGTCCCAGACGGAGCTATTGACTCGTAAGAACTGTGTTTTTGAGATATTTCTGCAATTCTAAGGATATCTTGCCAAGTATATATTTTTAAGTACTGTATGCTGGATTCTTATCGTTTTGGTCTTGTTTTGGATATATAAAAATATTGGATATTTTTCCAAACTGGTGTGGTGTCCTTTTGTAGTGTTTTCACTGTATTACTGTTGGTTATGTGCAAATGCTTTACACACTGCCTCTGAGATAAGCCTGACTGCTCGTGCCAAGCTACCAAGGGGGCGAGCAGGGGTTATTTCAGGAGTGTAACTTCCTTATCCTGACTAGGAAGAATGGTCCCTACTTGGACAAAGGTACCTGCCTCTGCCAACTAGAGACCCCCATTTCTAACAATGTTCAACAGTTACTCGTGGTGAGAGTTACAGATTAACAAATTACAGATTCACTCAAGATTACATAATAAGAAAAGGTGGAGTGATTAGGGTTATACAAGTACAGAATACAAATTTACAAAATTGAGAGGAAGGGTCGTAGTAGCTCTCGTGAGTGTCATGTAACAATCCAGGTCATGACCTGGGATGAGGGGACGTGTGCCTGGTGGGGAGCAGGGCGAGGAGAATTATTGATAGAAGTGCCTTTGGAAGAGAAGAGTTTTAAGATCTCTTTTGAAAATCCAGAAAGAGGCGGTGATGGGTGCAGGGAAGATGCCAGTATATACTCTGGTTACTGTAGATTTCCCCCTGTTTGAGCTAAACCCATTGTTCCAAATCGTCCTGTGTTGGCATTGGTCACCTGGCAACTGTAACTTGTCTGAGGCTCTTGCTCTCAGAATCAAAATACACAAAATCACCTTGAGAATTTCAAACTGATTTGACCTGTGAAACCTTGTTCCATATTACTGATAAACTGGGCACGAAGGGAAGATGTACTTATCCATGACTGTAGGAAGTGATTTGACATTGAAAAAGGCAGCTAAGTGGGTCACTCTGCTTTCTTGGTTATATGCATCGAACAGGACTGTCCCATGCATGATTTTCCCATTTTGTTTTCCAGAAGGTGCTACAGATGAAAGTTAGCTGATTGGCAATTGTGAAGGATTTCTCTTCCTTTGTGTGCCACTGTTTTGGGTAGCTCTGAGAAAGAGCTTTCTGTGCCTATCTTCTTTACTGCTATCAACAAAAGAACAAACACTGTCTGACAAGGCTGGAGGCAATACACCAAATCGTGCGACTCTCTAGAAATCATTTCTTCCTTCACCTTCCCGGCTCTAATCCACTTCGGAGATCGCCCAAAATTTCCCTGAGGCAGATTAAGTGGCCGCGAACACGGAGATGGCACGTTTGAGGCCCATTCAGTGGCGGAAGCCGAGGTTTTAGTCTCCGGAGCGGCCTCGGAGGATCGACGTCGGAGCCTTGCAAAATGGCGGCATCCCCGAACGGACCGAGGTCTCAGAGATGCTGACACCAGAATTCGCTGGGGGGAGCTGAGAGGTCCTGGAGCTCCAAACCCCCCCTTGCAACCGCCGCGGAATAACCCTGAAGAGCGAGCCAATGTGCAGAGTGGCGGCGCTTTGATACCCTCGATCCCCGTGGCTGGCGAGATCGCAGAGGCTCCCGAGCACCATAACACATACCTGAAGGTGAGGAGGAGGCGGCCTGAGTCAAGAGTGAGTGGACGGGCGGAGCGGGAGTAGCAGCACCTCGGACACCAAATAACCGGCCGGACGAGATATTCCTCCCGGGGTGCCTGACATGGCGATGCCTGACCTCAAAATGGCGGCCGTCCTTGTGATGGCTGGGACCTTCTTGCAGCAGATCCCCTAAGAGTGCTCAGAACTCCGCAACAAGAAAAGAGAACACTCTGCGGGAGGCAACCGCGGGGGTGGCAGCCTTCGGCAGCTCAGAGAGCGCCCCTTAGGAATAACGCAATCTTTGCCTGACCCTAAATTGGCGGAGGTCAGGCGGACTCGGGCTTTGAAGGCGGCCTCATGGCTGAGCATCGAACCGGGCAGGTTGCTTCTGTTCGGTGCTGGGGGTCCATCACTGTGCCCAGAGGTCGGGCCCCGGCGCACAGTCACGCCCAGGAGCTCGGGCGTTTTTGATCTTCTCTCAGTAGACCATCCAGGCACCTGCAGGCTCCCTTGGTCAAGATGGCCGACATGTGAGGATCTCCGGCCGGGAGCTCCCTGGCTAGTGATTACCTTCCCGGCTCTAATCCCCTGAGTTCTACCCCCTCCTTGAACCTTTAGGGCTCTCCTGAGGTTATATGGACGGCGGCCCTTCAACTCTCCAATTACCACGATTTTGGTTCGCGATCTTCTGATGGACCGTGAATTTTGCTGACCTCGGAGCCCGAACAATCATGGCCGCTGCCCGGTGGAGCTGTTTTATCAGCTATAGAGGAGATTAGGCTCTGGTTCACCCCCTCGGCCATCCCCTACCCAGCCGGACATTGGACATGGTTTTCCTCGTCTCTCCGCTGTGTCTCCTTTCCTCCCCTGCCCTCTGACGAATCCATCCCCTGAAGTACTTTCCCCCTTGCCGGTCTGCCCGACCCGTCCTGCATTCCTACCCCTTTGTACCTTCCCCCCTCTCCCTTCTTTGCCCCTCTGGACATGTGTCTTGGTTATGCTATGCGCTAGTAACTCATGTTATTGTGTAACACTGTTTGTTTCCCCTATGTTATACTTGGTTCCTGTAACTGTTGTAACTTTGTAACTCGCTGATCCTCATGTAAAGCGCTCTGATACCTCCAGGTCTAGCCAGCGCTATATAAAACTCTGCAAATAAATTTCTGAGCAGGGATCCAAAATCAACAAGGATATCTGGAAGAACTGTATATAGAGTTGCTTTACCAAGGGAGGCTGTGCCCACCGGGGTGTATAAAGTTTTCTGTGATCCAAGGCTCTGACTGACAGCTTCCCAAAGGGGTGAGAGACCATGACCCAAGAAGACTGAAACCTGCTGAATAGAATCTGCCTTGGAAAGGGGATTGCTGAGCTGAGAGAGAGGCACTGGAGGTGTACCTGCAAAACATCTTCCCAGAGGAGAACCTCAGACAGAGTTACCTCCTCTTGGGCCAGTCTGTGAGGTGTGTGTTGGAGTGCTGGTGGCACCACAGAAGGAGACAGCTCAGAAAAACTGGGCAGGGCCAGAGGTGACCCCAGTGGAGATTGAACTTTATTTGCAGCCCAAGTAAGGCTGAAACTGCCCCACCTTTGAGCCCGGTTAAACAACGGAAAGGGTAGAGAAAACTTTCTAAACACTGACACCAGAGAATGGCCAAATGGTCACCTACTTGGGGGGCGGGGGGCTGGGGTGGTGGCAAGATAATTCAAGAACCTGCCATATTCATGGTAAGATTGAGCCTATTATTACTAATGTTTGGACTACGGACTACTGAGGGAGCGTAGCGCTTTAGCGTAGTAATACTGCTGTGGAATAGCCTTTTGCATTGTGTTCTGCCTGCAGATCATTTAGATCCTGCACAGTACTGATTTACTGTAAGAATGCCTATCTTTCAAGGAGATCAGGTATTGCCAGGATATTTTAACTACTGCAGGCTTTATTGTGTGCACTGTTGATTTCTAAGTCTTTAGCCCCACATCACATCCATGATAAGCCTTGGACTACTCGCCCCAGTCTACCATTGGCAGTCAAGTGCAAAAGGGGTGAGCTTGGTGTTTGATTTGCAAGGCCATAGTAACTAAGGCCGTGGGAAAACATTGGTAAACACCCCCTGGTTGTGGTCTAACAGCCATTTAATGCCCAGGACCCCCAAACTGGGTCTTACAAGTACAAATTCTGGCAACCTTGTATTCTGTGCACAGATGCACTGGAATTATAATACCACAAACGGAACCTCTCCTGGGATGTTGTCTTCCGTTTAGACTGCGTGAAGCTGTGGCTGCTGTGACCTTTAAAGTGAAAGCTTAATTGTCTACAAGACAAGCCGGACTGTGCCTTCTACAATAAGAGCAATCCTGACTTCATGAAAATCTGCACAAGGTCCAGTTGACTGGAGAATCAACATAAAGAACACTTGAAGTCCTGAGATTGCCCAGGATATGCAAGAACCAACAACCCATCAACCAGAAGAAACAAAGAGCAAAGACACACTGAGGGCCCTCAGGAGACCTGTTCCTTTTCCATCCACCTCCATAGGATCCAGGAAGTCTCACATTTTCAAATCCTCTGTGTGGGGTATGGTTCAACATGCTTTAGGTGGTTCTAGTGATTCCCAAACAGTTGGCATTATCTTTCTAACCCTTACAGTTCCAAAGATACCACTGCTTATTGCAGTGGAAGGACCCTACCCAAGAAGTCCCTTTTCCACATGAATCTGGTGAAGCCTTGGTGTTCAGTGGGTGCTATGCTATCACATTTCATGAGATACAAGTCCCAGAAATTTGGACTGAGTAGTGGGATGGATACATAACTTTGTCTCCAACAAGAATATTTAAAAGCATTTAAACATTTTTTAGGGTTCCCAAATGGATGCTGAACTGTGATACTCTGCCACGTATAGGACCAGTTACCTGGACCAAAGACTTCCACTGCGACTTCCACTTCACCTAGCAGCAATTCCCATCCTACGCTACCATTATTTGGTGTGAAACAATGCCTTACTTTTGGTGGGTGGTTTTCGGACTGAATGCCTGCCTAGACATTTGTACTCTTGGCTAACCATGAATCCCATGCAAGCTTAAGCTGCGTTGAAGCTGCACCACTTCAAAGACTTGGTCAGTCACCTTATCCTGTATTCCTATCACAAATCTGTATCCCTTACAAGGATAAACCCTTGCACTAGGTAGAAGCCACACAAGTCGCGAAGACCACAGAGATCTTTTGACCACAGCTCCATACGACAGCATTGTACTTGGGGTAGATGAAAAAAATGCCGGATAGCACTAAGGAGTGAAAAACACATTTGGGGTTGTATCTCAGACCGAAAGGATGCTTAGTCCCTTCTAGTTTTTTTGTGTGTATCTTATTTGTAAATGTTCATTTGTATCTACCTGCAAATAAAAGTCCTATTGTTCTTTGTAGTTATAGCTTTCACTGCACATCGATTTTGGCGAATGTTATGTGCTGTGTCCTGCAGTATGCTTGCCCTTGTTATATTGAGTGAAGTGTCATAAGGGTGCAACTTGGCACTCCAACAAAGTGCAATAGAATTGGAGACAATGGAACACCAGTGGTAAAAAAAAAAAAAAGACCAGCATAGGATTCTATCCAGTAACCCCCAATCACTACAGGACCACAAGAAAAGGCCTCACAAGTTTTAAAGGCTTTATGTCATAGTTGTATCAACAGTTCCGGTCAATTCCAGGTAAAACAAGGAAAGATTAATATCTCTATTTCACAAATTAGACATAGTACCTTCTTACTGTAAAAATATGTCTGATATTTAAAAACGTTTGCAAATCCCAGTGAATACAAGTCGGACTATTAAGTCGGACTATTTTTGCTCACATGCTCCAAAGTCTTTTAAAAATATGGTCATACTGTGGTTAGCTCAGGCTAAAAAAAAAAAACTTCAGACTTAGTTTGTTTAAAAAAAAAGTTTAGGGGCCACATTTTTTGTATGAGCTTGCCGGTGGTGCTGCTAAATGCCATGATTTTTTAATACCAAGTCCGCCTCATCTGTATTTCACTTAATGATTCTTTCTTCCGCCTTTGTACACTTCTTGTCTCTTCATCGTACTCTTGCAGGTTCTCTCACCACTACTTTCTTTTTATCTCTGTCAATATTTTCCTCTATTACACTCCCCCTTCTTTCTCCCATTTATGCCTGTCTCTTGCTCTGGCTCAAAGTCTAATGATAGAAAATAAGTTCTGATAGATGCTCATTCTGCAACCACTTGCACAAATTAAGCAATGCTAATCTGCAATAGAGTGGGAGACTAAACAGAAAATTATTCAAGACATAGACCAAAAAAACTCTTCCTTACTTCAGCAAGCAAGTCATGGAGTTCACCTTCAGTTGGACAGCATCCCAGCGACCGAACAATTGTACCAATCTCTCTGAAAAAGAAGTAAACATTCTATTAGTCTGCATGTAATCCCTACATTTGGCATTTCAGGGACTGTCTGAATACTCCAAATCATTTTAATTAATCATGCTTAAGTGATCGATATTTTTATACTTTCTTGGATTCTTGCCATCAAGTCTTTCACCACAGTTCCTAGATGAACAAGGAGGGCAAAGGTTCCACCCTTCTGCAACAGGTGAGCGCTTGAGTGTCCAGCAGGCTGAACCAGCTAATACCCCTGCCACCAAGACATTTCTAGTCAACGTTAAGGGAACATAAAGTTACTAGCTGGACGGACCCACCAGACTTCAACCTTCAAATGCTGATTGAATAAATGATAGTTTCTTCCACAGCGCACGGCTACTCAAGAGAGTGTCCCAGCGCGGTTTAGGCAACTTGGAGCAGGCCGGAGGCAAGAACCACTGATCTATCCTCACCAAAGTCCGATTAGGAAAGTGTTCAGTGCTTTTTAAAATTTTGCTTCATCCGAAATGGACTTCAGATGTTCAGGCAGCTGAGTCCACATACCAGCTGCTTTTACAGTGAAGGAACGATTAGGTGTGTTTTTCTGGTGTTTTCTGTGTTCCTGCTGGACTTAGCCTATTGCTGGCTTACTATCAAGGAGCATGGTATGTGCAGTGCCTGCAACCTGCTATAGATCCTGACTTATGAACCAGATGGTGCCTGGAAGGTGAAACATTCTGATTTAAAAGGAATCATGCAGATCACTGAATTCCTGTTCCCTGACTTGTTGGGGTACTGAAAAAAACTTTACAAACAGTTCTGCAGCTTGTGGCGACCCCCCAGGAGCCTTGCCTTGCTCAATTGGGAACCATTCCTGATAATGTACCAAAACCAGTGAAGTGGTGTTACTACCACACCTGCCTTACTACTGAGCACCTTTTTCACTTCTAGCAAAAAAACAAAATGTGGGGCGATTGTGGCATATAACCATGAAAAAAGCAACCTCTTATTCTGCTCTGAGGAAACTGATCTCTGCTAAAGCCATTCAGCGCTATATTAACAAACATGAGAGTTCTGGATCACAGCACTCTGGATACAAATTTCTTGCATTGCCACCAGGTCAAATGTGAGCTCCAGGAAACCATCAAAAGTGAATGAAAAGCCCCAACAGTGTTCAGCATCACTGGAATAGGCACCTGAGCTTGAAAGTTTACCCCTTGACATGAGTGAGGTCCTGGACCGGCCCTGTGACATGGAGGGGCACACCTAGCATGGCCTCATATGACTGATAGTGAACTACTGTCCCTGTCAGGGGTTTAGCATGTATATCTGTGGTGGCAGCAAACCGTGTTTTTGTGAATCATTAGTTGTGACAAGAGCTTTTTATCTGTGTGACTGGAGTGAAGGCTTACTGGCTCGCTCACATAATGTTCTCATTCTATGCACTAACCCATCCTAGTGCTAACATCCCAAAGGTACGTTATGTGTGTGCCTGTGTAGTACATCTATTGTGGGTGAGTGATCCAGAGTAATGGAGGCCTGCTGGTTCCATTTTGGAAACCCCCTGGCCTGTTCATGTGCACAAGATGGAGGTGTGGTTGTTTTCGCATACAGTGGAAGTGTGTTGCTACAATTCCTGAAGCTGGAGGGAGGAGGAGACCAAGACACTGGAGAGGGGAAAAGGGAGACAGGGCTACTTTTAGAAATTCAGTTAGGTCCTGTTGCTGAGAGGAGCTGCTGATTAGTCTTCCTTAGCACTGCCACTTGGTAAATGGTGGGGGTGAAGGATGGGACTGCAGTCTCTGTTGTTCAGAGTGTGAAGGGTCCTTTCAGATAGGACAGCCATTCATCTCTTTCCTGATCCCAGTGTTGCTGTTGATAGCCAGATGCAGAAAGCTTACACCTCTTTGTGCCTCTATTGAGGGAGCTCCAGGCTAAAACTACCCTGCTTTGAGAAGCATCACTCTGCACAAAACTGTATCTGGAGAACAACCTAGAGAGGTCAGATGAAAGAAGAACTGTCCCACACCTGTTCTAGAAGTACACGCTGAGTATAAACATCTCATGTCTGCCTATATAAAAGGGGGATCCACTGACCCACTTGTTCAAGTTCCAAGTTCTCTTCACCCATGGAAGGGAGTGCTATGCAACCAGAACTTATGCCTGCATGGCAGCCAGTTTCCCAGACGTGAGGGGACATTGCCTGAAGATTGACCGGAAAGAAGCGGTCTCCCTGCCCTAAAGGCCAACTTTCCCACTGCGAGAGGGAAGGATTGTGCCAAACCTGCAGGAGGTGTGATTATGCAATTATCCAGGATGAGCCAGAAGCAGCTGACCCTGGAACTTGAGGTTCCACCCACAAAGGAGGGGTATCTGCTTACTCCAGGTTTTGAAATGCAGTCCATCTCCATGAGCAGCCAGCACAGAGACAACATCGTGAAGTTGTGCTCAAGTGGACCGTGCGGCAGCGACATTGCAAAATTGTGGCAGAGCGGACTGTGCCTCTCGACATCATGAAGTTGTGCCTGGTCTGACTGTGCCACAATTATATCATGAAGCTACCACCCCAACTCACCTGAAGCGGGCTAGCGACCAGCCGGAGACTTGTGATGATGTTAGAGCCTGCACAGACTCTGGGAGGCAACCTCCACTGTTGCCTTCTGTGGACTTCACCTGAGTCACAGCCACCTCCCGGAAAATGGAGAAAGAGCCAGATGAGTTCTGCAGGTCCCTGCTGTCGCCCAAGAGCAGACAAAACTCTACAATGATGACAATTAGCACTGATAAGAGTAACTGAGCGCACACACTCAATAACACTACACCTATGCCTGAAACCTGTCCAAGACAGAACTGGAACCTGGGCGAGGAGAAAAAGTGAGGGGCAGAGGGAAAGAGAGATTACCAATGCCAAGCACAGTTGCCACGTGCCAGTGAGGCATCCACGTCTATAACCTGTAATGTCTTGTGTTGAGTTTTCTCTGTGTATTAAAGTAATTTCTTTTAACAAATACAAGCACTAGGCTGTGCAATGTTATTGCACTGCTAGGTGATTGGTCAGTTCTGAGCTTGAAGCACCCCCTTGTTACCTCCCCGAAAAGCATGTGACTGATTGCCATCACTATGGCTAAACGTCAAGTGGTTGAGGGGTTGTACTTGGTCCAATTTACAGAGCTATAGTAGGGCAGTACAGTGGAAATCAGAGACAAATGACCCCAGCCACCACAACTGAGGCACAGTTTTGTTTTCTTGCAGTTTTATATAGCGCAAACTCTAACTGAAGGTATCGGCATGAGCATGATGGCTTATATGAGCAGGTCAGTAGGGTGTGCCCTGCCTTCAAACAAAGAACTTCACACTGGTTGTTTGTGCCTATATTCAGGCTGTAGGCAGGGCAGGGAGGCAGGAAATTCCAAGCACTTTTGAAAGGGGAACTTCAAGAAACTTCTCCTACTTCAAAGGAGACACCATGTATAAAAATAGGATCCTCAGACCCACTCTTCAGTTCACTTTCTGGACCTGCGATAGGGCCCTCAGAGAACTGACTTAAGCTGTGGCCTTCTGTGTAATTCAAGACTGCTTTGCTGTAGCAAGAAGAACTGTTTTGCTGCCTGAAGCGAGCATTTCACCCCAGATGTCTTCCCTGCTGCTTGAGCCATGAATTTCACCTAGAATCCAGGACTTCCAGATTGACTCCAAGGGCTAGTTGGCAGACCTCCCGATCAGAGCGTCAGAGACAGAAAAGGCTCCAACCATCTTGAACCCACACCTGGACCCTCCCTGATTGAGTCCTGACCTTCCAAGTGGTGCCTCTCCAGTCCTGGACCCTTGGAAGTACACTAAAAGTGCCCAGATAGCCTAAATACAAAACTTGGGACTTAAAAAAATGTTGGCCAAAAAGAGAACTGAAAGGAGAATGGCATCCATATGTTTGTCATTCTGCTCAAAGTGTATTGCCGGTCGGCCTGAGTTAGCGGCAGCTACTGCTACGTTCTTCTCCGCAGCAGCAAATTCTGTTCAGCAGCTACTCGCAGAAGGGGTATCCGGCCTCGAGGAGGCCATGTTAGCTACAGCTTGCAGCTTCCTCCAGCTGGAGATTTTTGACTTCTAAGAAAGAGAATAAGTCCGAACGAAGGATTCTTCACTGCAACTTCGCCCAACAGCTCCCTGATGCTGTTGCCTCCTCCTCGGACACCACCAGCTGCCTTGCCTCACTGAACTTTACGTTCTCAGGCAATTTTTCTTGACATTCCTTCTAAGTACGAAGGTAAGCAGAGACCAGGCCCGATCCACTTTGTGTATCTGAGCCACGTTCCATCGAGGTCGGCCATGACTTTCCGCTTTGCCCCAGTATCTTTCCACTAGACGTCCACGGTTGGTGCTTTGAACTTTTAGGCAGCAGTTTCTACCTTAAACTTTTAAAATTTATAACTCCAGTTCTACTGATTGGATTTTTGTTATTTTGGTGTCAAATAATTTATTACAATGCACTCTATTTTTCTAAATGGGTTTGGGATTTTTCTTGTGGTGTGTTTCACTCTATTACTGTTTGTGTGCTGCATAAATACTTTACACATTGCCTTCAAGTTAAGCATGACTGTTTTTTTACCAAGCTACCTGAGGGTTCAGCACAGGTTAATTTAGTGACTTTATGTGGTTCACCCGACAAGGTTTGTGGCTGATGCTTGAGCAGGGTTGGACCCCACCCCAACCAGCAACCTAATTTCTCACACGCCCAAAATGGTATTACGGTCAAGGTGCAAATCGCTGGAGCTTTCTCTGAGACTTGCAGCAGGAGAAAAACATAATTGAACATACTGTATAAAAATGTCACTTTGCACACCCGGCAGCAGGTCAAATCATGAGCAAATTGCACGCGATTCCCGATTCCTAGATGATGAAACTGTAATAGGGCGCAAAATGCGTACCCACTAATGTGCGCAGGTACCAACTTTGCACCTGATTTTTGAGGGCCAATCATGATTGATAGTCTGGCCCGAGAACCGGCCATGGTGGTCCAGTCTGACTTGCTACGGTTATGCTAAACTTTTTGGGTGGACTTTATGCTGGCTTCTGCCTAACATCCTACAGGACCTCTGAGATTTTGTGTTGGCACACAGCTAACTTCTTCAGTCACAATTATAAATATGAGATTTCAACGTGCTGCAGTTTTTTGCTTCCACTTTACGATGACAATTTCACATCAAGGAGAAGATGGGATGGAGTCCTTAATTCAGAGAAGAAGGCTGGATGGAGTCCTTATCTCAGCTATGTAACACTGTGGAGTAGCATGAGACATTGAAGAAGGGCAGGATGTTGGCCAAGCTCAGTAGAATAGTTCTAAAAGGTTCCTGCTTAATTAAATGGTTTTTTTACAAATCTGTTTTCTGATACCTATTGTTCTACCCACCTACAGTGGCCTATCCGGTCACAGTTAGGTCAGCAGTGCTGTCAATGCTACTGGAAATGGGCTTATCGTGGATACCTGAGAATCCTACTTCGAATTTCACTGTGTATACCAAGGATCCTACTGCCACTAATTAAGGAAGACTGTGGAAACAGGCAGCGCTACAAGTAAGGAAAGAAGAGGGGTATGTGCCCATGTGCCAATATGGATGTAAAAGAGAGGAAAAGTCCTACAAACTATGAAAAAAGACACAATCCTCCTCCTACCGCTATGGAAAAAGCATTGGGAAATAGTCTACTACCACCAAGGAAGGAAGAGAGAGTAGACCACAAACTAAGAAAAGAAGAGGCAGAGAGGCCCTTAAACTACTTATGAAGGAAAAGTGAGACAGACCTCGGCATCGCCAATAAAAACAAAGTAAAGCAGGGTGTTGTCAAACTGAAAGAAAAGGGATGAACACCCTGCTACCTGTAATGAAGGAAGAGAAAGACATACCCGAGAGACATGCACCGCTACCTCTAATGAAGGAAGAGAGAGACATACCCGAGAGACATGCACCACTACCTCTAATGAAGGAAGAGAGAGACGGACCAGAGAGATAGACCCTGCAAACTTTAATAAAGGAGGGCTTCAGACTGCTAACACCAAAGAAAGAAGAAAACAGAAGACCCTCATCACACTAAAATGAGAAGAGGGAGGCGGGCCCTGCTACCACTAATGAAGAATGAGGGAGACAATGCCCTACCACTTTTAAAAACCAGAAAGAAGGCCCTGGGTACCGCCCTCTTGGTAACGATAAGGGGCATCAGCGCCAGGTGAAAACAGCCAACTCCCTCCACGATGTTTCAGTGGCGCAGAGGCCTGGATTGGTGTGCGATCCAGGAGAAGCAAGTGTTTTTGTTGCATGGGCTGCCCGCAGAAAAATGACAAGGTGCGGGGGTAAATGGGTGGGTCCGGTGGACCAGGACGGGGGGCTTTAGATTGCTAATGTTCAGAGGGTCATGATGTGATGGCGAAGATATGAATAACGCAAACCATACAGTGGGTTGAAACACTAAGGTGCTCATATGTGGCTGTATTGAACAGTTTGCATTAAAATCAATAACAATTGAATATTAAAAAAAAGAAAACAAACATGCAATTCTCTTGCTACCACTATGGAAAGTAGAGAGAGACAGGCCACAAACTAACAAAACAAAACTGGAAAGAGGCCCTCATACTACTTACGAACGAAGAATGTGACAGACCCTGCCATTGCCAATAAAAATAATGAAGGAGGGAGACAGACCCTGCCACCACTAATGAAAGAGGGAGACAGACCCTGCCACCACTAATGAAAGAGGGAGACAGACCCTGCCACCACTAATGAAAGAGGGGGACAGACCCTGCCACCACTAATGAAGGGAGAGAGAGACAGACCCTACAACCACTAATGAAGGAGGGAGACAGACCCTGCTACCTCTAATGAAGGAAGACAGACCCTGCTTCCACTAATGAAGGAGAGGGAGACAGACCCTGCTACCACTAATGAAAAGAGCGAGAGACAGACCCTGCTACCACAAATGAAGGGAGACAGATTCTGCTACCACTAATGAAGGAAGAGGGAAGACAGACCCTGCTACCACTAATGAAGGAAGAGGAAGACAGACCCTGCTACCACTAATGAAGGAAGAGGAAGACAGACTGTAGGAAGGTGGAATCTGACTGCGTGGTTACCCCCATTCTTTTCCTGGTGTTTTGCTGGTTTTCGACTTAGTCTGACTGGGATCCTGCTAATCAGGACCCCAGTCTATCTGCTTTCTCCCTAAATTGGTTGTTCATCTACTTTAGGTACACTCCAGATTGGATTCTGGGGTACCCTTATAAGTCCCTAGTATATGGTATACTATGTACCCAGGGCATAGGTACCCCAGAGGCCTCCCAGGGGCTGCAGCATGTATTATGCCACCCCTGAGAGACCATTTAAAATGACACAACAGGTCTGCTACAGCAGCCTGTGTTAGGTGGTGCATGCACCCCTTACTTAGATATAGGTTCACTATATCTATCCTAATCACTGCACATATAAACCTATCAGTCACCCCTATAGCAGGCCTTATCAATCCTGAAGGCAGGGTGCTGGGTTTTATGTGAGAAGGTGCCCATGCATGAGCAGAGCCCCTCTGCAGCCTTTGGAACCTATATTCCGGGGTTGTTTGTGATGCACCCAACCATATATACTTAAGTGCATTATAACCTCGCGGTAAATGCCAACTTTAAAACGGCTGCATGGAAACATGTCGTGTTTGGTGTCAAACACCTTGGAATCATACCTCCACACCAGTAACTGGTGTGGGAGGTATGATTCCACCCTCCTAGAGGGAGAAATATGACAACACCGGTACACCCGGTACCAGCTTTCTTGACCCTGGCATCATAAAATGGATGCTGCCAGGCACAGACACGAGTCTGCCCTCCTGCTGCTGGACGAAACTCCGGCAGGGGAAGGTTTGACAATAGGTTTCCTGTCACAGGGAGGTGTGACCACCTCCCAGACAGGCTTCAGTGTATTGGGGCTGGGTGAGTGCACTCTGAGAGTGCTTTGATGTCTGCACTGGGGGCACATTTGGTGTCCCTGTGCATAGTCCAGCTCAAACCGGTTGCAGGAGCCATTTGCTCCTGCTCTGACGCGAAACTGGACAAAGGACATGGGTGTAGCCACCCCTCTGTCCTGACCCTCCCATAGGTGGGTCCCCAGAGTTTGTCCCACCCCTTCCTTGGGTATAAAGTAGGAACCCCCGACTACAGGACTTTGGATTTTACCTGGACTAAACTCTGCTACAGAAACCAAGTACTTCGACGATCTGTACAACGCTGGACGACTGAAGAATCTCCCTTGGAGTAAAGGAGTTACTCCCCTGCTGAGCAGGCACCTAAACGCATCTGACCGGTTTGCATCTACGAAGCTCCTGAAGGACTCCGAAGATTTCTGCAACACAGGAGGTGGGTTCCCGAGGTCTCGGAGGTTGATCTGCGCTCTCAGCAATTCTGAGGCCCGTATCCCTCGTGGGGACTGTGTAAGCTGTACCCCTGTGCACCGTGTACATTTGCAGCAGCATATGCTTTTTGGCGACCCCTGAGGCGGTGCTTTGGGCTACTTGTGGTCCTGACCCCGAGCAGTAATTCCACCGAAGATTTCCGGCCTACACTCCACGAGTGTTCCGTGGGCTGGTATTTAGTGATTCAGCTCGAGGTCCCTTCGCGATCCCTGGTCCGTTGGCCTGTGGGTCCCTGTGAAGGTAACTTTGACTTTCAGTGGGCTTTCCTGGTTGCTCCAGACGTGCCCGGACTCTCCATAGCTTGGAGAGTCCCCAGGACCTTGCTGGTCCTCACAGAAGCATCTTTCCTCTGACCACGTGGGTTGCAGTTGCCAAGGCTTGTTGGTGTTCAATCCGGACACTGACCCCCCAGCACTCGACATCCTTCGTGGGACAGCTCACCTCCGGACTTTGGTCGTCGTCGACGTCTCCTGGTCCCCGTGGCTGCAGAGTCAAGCTTCACCTCTTCTCACCTGAAACACCCGACATCGGTGGGCATTCGATTGCTCCGCTCCTGGTCACGTGAAGTGACCCAGACTTTGCCCCCACTGCTTTCAGGTTCTTCTCATCTCCGATCCAGGCTTGGATCACACCGGACACTTTTCATCTTCACGGCAGCAGCACTTTTCCGCAACACGCCATTGAAAACGACGAAGGTTTCCGACACCACTTGACCCCTATGCACCCGGCTCCTCTGGGATAGGTAACGCGGGTACCTCGGTACTCTCAAGGGTGCTGGCCTTAGAACCTTCTATGTTTAGCTGGGTTTGCTTAAAGTCCCCTCTGAAGTGTCCTTAATCTTTAAATTTCCAACCGCGACTTTCTCATAGAGTTGTACGGAGCTCGCGCCCGTGTTCACACACTGCACCCGTCCTCCATGGGTCCCCTGTGTCACTACCTTGGGTGGTTCCTTGGGGTCCCAGCGATTCTACGTGCTCTAGGCACTGTGTCTAGTCAAGTCGTGGTTGTTATACCACTTTCTTAGTACATGGTTTGGTCTCCCCCTGGAGCCCACTGTGTATTGTGCTATTTACTGTCGTTCTAGTGATTTAAAATTGTGTGCTTTGTTCTCTAATCTCATAAAGAGGTTAGTAGAGAGTGTTTAGTAATAAATACATATATTTTATATATTCCTTGTGTGGTTCTCCTTTCATTTGGTCATTCATGAGGTTATGATCTGGTAAAACAAGCTGCTTTACATTCCTTCGAGACTTAGCCTGAAGGCTGATCTCCATAGCTACCACTAGGATAGCTTTCAATAAAGGTTGTCTTTAACCTAGTCATCAATAAGGGTCGTTTGGACTGGTGCAAGGTGCCCACTTTAATTAGTGGACAGCATATACCAGGCCAACTTCTCACACAGACCATGCTACCACTAATGAAGGAAGACAGACCCTGCTACCACTAATGAAGGAAGAGGAAGACAGACCCTGCTACCACTAATGAAGGAAGAGGGAGACAGACCCTGCTACCACTAATGAAGGAAGAGGGAGACAGACCCTGCTACCACTAATGAAGGAAGAGGGAGACAGACCCTGCTACCACTAATGAAGGAAGACAGACCCTGCTATCACCAATGAAGGAAGAGGAAGACAGACCCTGCTACCACTAATGAAGGAGGGAGACAGACCCTGCTACCACTAATGAAGGAAGACAGGCCCTGCTACCACTAATGAAGGAAGACAGGCCCTGCTACCACTAATGAAGGAAGACAGGCCCTGCTACCACTAATGAAGGAAGACAGGCCCTGCTACCACTAATGAAGGAAGACAGGCCCTGCTACCATCTAATGAAGGAAGGCAGACCTTGCTACCACTAATGAAGGATGTGGGAGACAGACCTTGCTACCACTAGTGAAGGGAGAGAGAGACAGACCCTGCTACCACTAATGAAGGAAGAGAGAGACAGACCCTGCTACCACTAACGAAGGGAGAGGGAGACAGACCCTGCTACCACTAATGAAGGATGTGGGAGACAGACCTTGCTACCACTAGTGAAGGGAGAGAGAGACAGACCCTGCTACCACTAGTGAAGGGAGAGAGAGAGAGACAGACCCTGCGAACACTAATGAAGGAGGGAGACAGACCCTGCTACCTCTAATGAAGGAAGAGGGAGACAGACCCTGCTACCACTAATGAAGGAAGAGGGAGACAGACCCTGCTACCACTAATGAAGGAAGAGAAAGACAGACCCTGCTACCACTAATGAAGGAAGACAGACCCTGCTACCACCAATGAAGGAAGAGGGAGACAGACCCTGCTACCACTAATGACGGAAGAGAGAGACAGACCCTGCTACCACTAGTGAAGGGAGAGAGAGACAGACCCTGCGACCACTAATGAAGGAGGGAGACAGACCCTGCTACCTCTAATGAAGGAAGACAGACCCTGCTACCACTAATGAAGGAAGAGGGAGACAGACCCTGCTACCACTAATGAAGGAAGAGGGAGACAGACTCTGCTACCAATAATGAAGGAAGACAGACCCTGCTACCGCTAATGAAGGAAGAGAGAGACACAGACCCTGCTACCACTAACGAAGGGAGAGGGAGACCGACCCTGCTACCACTAATGAGGGGAGAGAGAGAGACAGACCCTGCTACCACTAACGAAGGGAGACAGACCCTGCTACCACTAATGAAGGCAGAGGAAGACAGACTCTGCTACCACTAACGAAGGGAGAGAGACCCTGCTACCACTAATGAAGGGAGAGGGAGACAGACACTGCTACCACTAACGAAGGGAGAGGGAGACCGACCCTGCTACCACTAATGAAGGAAGACAGGCCCTGCTACCACTAATGAAGGAAGACAGGCCCTGCTACCACTAATGAAGGAAGACAGGCCCTGCTACCACTAATGAAGGAAGACAGGCCCTGCTATCACTAATGAAGGAAGGCAGACCTTGCTACCACTAATGAAGGATGTGGGAGACAGACCTTGCTACCACTAGTGAAGGGAGACAGAGAGAGAGACAGACCCTGCTACCACTAATGAAGGAAGAGAGAGACAGACCCTGCTACCACTAACGAAGGGAGAGGGAGACAGACCCTGCTACCACTAATGAAGGATGTGGGAGACAGACCTTGCTACCACTAGTGAAGGGAGAGAGAGACAGACCCTGCTACCACTAATGAAGGGAGAGGGCGACAGACCCTGCTACCACTAGTGAAGGGAGAGAGAGAGAGACAGACCCTGCGAACACTAATGAAGGAGGGAGACAGACCCTGCTACCTCTAATGAAGGAAGAGGGAGACAGACCCTGCTATCACTAATGAAGGAAGAGGGAGACAGACCCTGCTACCACTAATGAAGGAAGAGAAAGACAGACCCTGCTACCACTAATGAAGGAAGAGAAAGACAGACCCTGCTACCACTAATGAAGGAAGACAGACCCTGCTACCACCAATGAAGGAAGAGGGAGACAGACCCTGCTACCACTAATGACGGAAGAGAGAGACAGACCCTGCTACCACTAGTGAAGGGAGAGAGAGACAGACCCTGCGACCACTAATGAAGGAGGGAGACAGACCCTGCTACCTCTAATGAAGGAAGACAGACCCTGCTACCACTAATGAAGGAAGAGGGAGACAGACCCTGCTACCACTAATGAAGGAAGAGGGAGACAGACTCTGCTACCACTAATGAAGGAAGACAGACCCTGCTACCGCTAATGAAGGAAGAGAGAGACACAGACCCTGCTACCACTAACGAAGGGAGAGGGAGACCGACCCTGCTACCACTAATGAGGGGAGAGAGAGAGACAGACCCTGCTACCACTAACGAAGGGAGACAGACCCTGCTACCACTAATGAAGGCAGAGGAAGACAGACTCTGCTACCACTAACGAAGGGAGAGAGACCCTCCTACCACTAATGAAGGGAGAGGGAGACAGACACTGCTACCACTAACGAAGGGAGAGGGAGACCGACCCTGCTACCACTAATGAGGGGAGAGAGAGTCAGACCCTGCTACCACTAACGAAGGGAGACAGACCCTGCTACCACTAATGAAGGCAGAGGAAGACAGACTCTGCTACCACTAACGAAGGGAGAGAGACCCTGCTACCACTAATGAAGGAAAGGGAGACAGACCCTGCTACCACTAATGAAGGAAGAGAAACACAGAACCTACTACCACTAATGAAGGAAGACGGACCCTGCTACCACTAATAAAGGAAGGCAGACCCTGCTACCAATAATGAAGGGAGTGGGAGACAGACCTTGCTACCACTAATGAAGAGAGAGGGAGACAGACCCTCCTACCACTAGTGAAGAAGAGGAAGACAGACACTGCTACCACTAATGAAGAGAGAGGGATGCAGACCCTGCTACCACTAATGAAGGAAGACGGAGACATACCCTGCTACCACTAATGAAGGAAGACAGACACTGCTACCTCTAATGAAGGGAGAGGAAGACAGACCCTGCTACCTCTAATGAAGGAAGACAGACCCTGCTACCACCAATGAAGGAAGAGGGAGACAGACCCTGCTACCACTAATGAAGGAAGAGAGAGACAGACCCTGCTACCACTAGTGAAGGGAGAGAGAGACAGACCCTGCGACCACTAACGAAGGGAGAGGGAGACAGACCCTGCTACCACTAATGAAGGATGTGGGAGACAGACCTTGCTACCACTAGTGAAGGGAGAGAGAGACAGACCCTGCTACCACTAATGAAGGGAGAGGGCGACAGACCCTGCCACCACTAGTGAAGGGAGAGAGAGAGAGACAGACCCTGCGAACACTAATGAAGGAGGGAGACAGACCCTGCTACATCTAATGAAGGAAGAGGGAGACAGACCCTGCTACCACTAATGAAGGAAGAGGGAGACAGACCCTGCTACCACTAATGAAGGAAGAGAAAGACAGACCCTGCTACCACTAATGAAGGAAGACAGACCCTGCTACCACCAATGAAGGAAGAGGGAGACAGACCCTGCTACCACTAATGACGGAAGAGAGAGACAGACCCTGCTACCACTAGTGAAGGGAGAGAGAGACAGACCCTGCGACCACTAATGAAGGAGGGAGACAGACCCTGCTACCTCTAATGAAGGAAGACAGACCCTGCTACCACTAATGAAGGAAGAGGGAGACAGACCCTGCTACCACTAATGAAGGAAGAGGGAGACAGACTCTGCTACCACTAATGAAGGAAGACAGACCCTGCTACCGCTAATGAAGGAAGAGAGAGACACAGACCCTGCTACCACTAACGAAGGGAGAGGGAGACCGACCCTGCTACCACTAATGAGGGAGAGAGAGAGACAGACCCTGCTACCACTAACGAAGGGAGACAGACCCTGCTACCACTAATGAAGGCAGAGGTAGACAGACTCTGCTACCACTAACGAAGGGAGAGAGACCCTGCTACCACTAATGAAGGGAGAGGGAGACAGACACTGCTACCACTAACGAAGGGAGAGGGAGACCGACCCTGCTACCACTAATGAAGGAAGACAGGCCCTGCTACCACTAATGAAGGAAGACAGGCCCTGCTACCACTAATGAAGGAAGACAGGCCCTGCTACCACTAATGAAGGAAGACAGGCCCTGCTACCACTAATGAAGGAAGGCAGACCTTGCTACCACTAATGAAGGATGTGGGAGACAGACCTTGCTACCACTAGTGAAGGGAGAGAGAGAGAGAGACAGACCCTGCTACCACTAATGAAGGAAGAGAGAGACAGACCCTGCTACCACTAACGAAGGGAGAGGGAGACAGACCCTGCTACCACTAATGAAGGATGTGGGAGACAGACCTTGCTACCACTAGTGAAGGGAGAGAGAGACAGACCCTGCTACCACTAATGAAGGGAGAGGGCGACAGACCCTGCTACCACTAGTGAAGGGAGAGAGAGAGAGAGAGAGACAGACCCTGCGAACACTAATGAAGGAGGGAGACAGACCCTGCTACCTCTAATGAAGGAAGAGGGAGACAGACCCTGCTATCACTAATGAAGGAAGAGGGAGACAGACCCTGCTACCACTAATGAAGGAAGAGAAAGACAGACCCTGCTACCACTAATGAAGGAAGAGAAAGACAGACCCTGCTACCACTAATGAAGGAAGACAGACCCTGCTACCACCAATGAAGGAAGAGGGAGACAGACCCTGCTACCACTAATGACGGAAGAGAGAGACAGACCCTGCTACCACTAGTGAAGGGAGAGAGAGACAGACCCTGCGACCACTAATGAAGGAGGGAGACAGACCCTGCTACCTCTAATGAAGGAAGACAGACCCTGCTACCACTAATGAAGGAAGAGGGAGACAGACCCTGCTACCACTAATGAAGGAAGAGGGAGACAGACTCTGCTACCACTAATGAAGGAAGACAGACCCTGCTACCGCTAATGAAGGAAGAGAGAGACACAGACCCTGCTACCACTAACGAAGGGAGAGGGAGACCGACCCTGCTACCACTAATGAGGGGAGAGAGAGAGACAGACCCTGCTACCACTAACGAAGGGAGACAGACCCTGCTACCACTAATGAAGGCAGAGGAAGACAGACTCTGCTACCACTAACGAAGGGAGAGAGACCCTGCTACCACTAATGAAGGGAGAGGGAGACCGACCCTGCTACCACTAATGAGGGGAGAGAGAGAGTCAGACCCTGCTACCACTAACGAAGGGAGACAGACCCTGCTACCACTAATGAAGGCAGAGGAAGACAGACTCTGCTACCACTAACGAAGGGAGAGAGACCCTGCTACCACTAATGAAGGAAAGGGAGACAGACCCTGCTACCACTAATGAAGGAAGAGAAACACAGAACCTACTACCACTAATGAAGGAAGACGGACCCTGCTACCACTAATAAAAGGAAGGCAGACCCTGCTACCAATAATGAAGGGAGTGGGAGACAGACCTTGCTACCACTAATGAAGAGAGAGGGAGACAGACCCTCCTACCACTAGTGAAGAAGAGGAAGACAGACACTGCTACCACTAATGAAGAGAGAGGGATGCAGACCCTGCTACCACTAATGAAGGAAGACGGAGACATACCCTGCTACCACTAATGAAGGAAGACAGACACTGCTACCTCTAATGAAGGGAGAGGAAGACAGACCCTGCTACCTCTAATGAAGGAAGACAGAAACTGCTACCACCAATGAAGGAAGAGGGAGACAGACCCTGCTACCACTAATGAAGGAAGAGAGAGACAGACCCTGCTACCACTAGTGAAGGGAGAGAGAGACAGACCCTGCGACCACTAACGAAGGGAGAGGGAGACAGACCCTGCTACCACTAATGAAGGATGTGGGAGACAGACCCTGCTACCACTAATGAAGGAAGAGGGAGACAGACCCTGCTACCACTAATGAAGGAAGAGAGAGACAGACCCTGCTACCACTAGTGAAGGGAGAGAGAGACAGACCCTGCGACCACTAATGAAGGAGGGAGACAGACCCTGCTACCTCTAATGAAGGAAGACAGACCCTGCTACCACTAATGAAGGAAAAGGGAGACAGACCCTGCCACCACTAATGAAGGAAGAGGGAGACAGACTCTGCTACCACTAATGAAGGAAGACAGACCCTGCTACCACTAACGAAGGGAGAGGGAGACCGACCCTGCTACCACTAATGAGGGAGAGAGAGAGACAGACCCTGCTACCACTAACGAAGGGAGACAGACCCTGCTACCACTAATGAAGGCAGAGGAAGACAGACTCTGCTACCACTAACGAAGGGAGAGAGACCATGCTACCACTAATGAAGGGAGAGGGAGACAGACGCTGCTACCACTAATGAAGGAAGAGGAACACTGACCCTGCTACCACTAATGAAGGAAGACAGATCCTGCTACCACTAATGAAGGAAAGGGAGACAGACCCTGCTACCACTAATGAAGGAAAAGGAGACAGACCCTGCTACCACTAATGAAGGAAGAGAAACACAGAACCTACTACCACTAATGAAGGAAGACGGACCCTGCTACCACTAATAAAGGAAGGCAGACCCTGCTACCACTAATGAAGGGAGTGGGAGACAGACCTTGCTACCACTAATGAAGAGAGAGGGAGACAGACCCTCCTACCACTAGTGAAGAAGAGGAAGACAGACCCTGCTACCACTAATGAAGAGAGAGGGATGCAGACCCTGCTACCACTAATGAAGGGAGACGGAGACATACCCTGCTACCACTAATGAAGGAAGACAGACACTGCTACCTCTAATGAAGGGAGAGGAAGACGGACCCTGATACCTCTAATGAAGGAAGAGGAAGACAGACCCTGGTACCATTAATCCCTCACCACAGCCACAACACTCAACACCTCCGCGATCTCCACTGGCTCCCAGTAGAACGAAGAATAACCTTCAAACTCCTCACCCACTCATACAAGGCCTTTCACAACACCAGACCAACATACTTGAACGACCGCCTCTCCTTCCGTGCACCCAAAAGACACCTCTGATCAGCCGACCTCTCTCTGGCCACCGTCCCACGCATCTACAAGACCAGAACGGGAGGAAAATCCCTCACCTACCTCGCAGCCAAGGCTTGGAACGACCTCCCCCTCCACCTCTGGCAATTACCCACACTGCCCCAGTTCAGGAAGGACCTCAAGACCTGGCTCTTCGGATGACCCCAGCACTCAACTGAGGCCCCCCCCAAGCGCCTTGAGACCATCGCGGGTGAGTAGTTGCACTTTACCAACCCCTGATTGATTGACTAATGGAAGAGGAAGAGAGACCCTGCTACCACTAATGAAGGAAGAGGAAGACAGATCCTGCTACAAATAATGAAGAAAGAGGAAGACCGACTCTGCTACCGCTAATTAAGGGATAAGACAGACCTTGCTACCGCTAATAAAGGAAGAGGGAGACAGACCCTGCTACCACCAATGAAGGAAGCCAGACCCTGCTACCGCTAATGAAGGAAGAGGAAGACAGACCCTGCTACCACTAATGAAGGAAGACAGACCCTGCTACCACTAATGAAGGAAGACAGACCCTGCTACCACTAATGAAGGAAGACAGACCCTGCTACCACTAATGAAGGAAGGCAGACCTTGCTACCACTAATGAAGGATGTGGGAGACAGACCTTGCTACCACTAGTGAAGGGAGAGAGAGACAGACCCTGCTACCACTAATGAAGGAAGAGAGAGACAGACCCTGCTACCACTAACGAAGGGAGAGGGAGACAGACCCTGCTACCACTAGTGAAGGAGAGAGACAGACCCTGCGAACACTAATGAAGGAGGGAGACAGACCCTGCTACCTCTAATGAAGGAAGACAGACCCTGCTACCACTAATGAAGGAGGGAGACAGACCCTGCCACCACTAATGAAGGAAGACAGACCCTGCTACCACTAATGAAGGGAGAGAGAGACAGACCCTGCTACCACTAATGAAGGATGGAGACAGACCCTGCTACCTCTAATGAAGGAGGGAGACAGACCCTGCTACCACTAATGAAGGATGTGGGAGACAGACCCTGCCACCACTTAAGAAAGAGGGAGACAGACCATGCCCCCACTAATGAAGGAAGACAGACCCTGCCACCACTAATGAAGGAAGAGAGACAGACCCTGCTACCACTAATGAAGGAAGAGAGAGACAGACCCTGCCATCACTAATGAAAGAAGAGGGAGACAGACCCTGCTACCACTAGTGAAGGGAGAGAGAGAGAGACAGACCCTGCGAACACTAATGAAGGGAGAGGGAGACAGACCCTGCTACCACTAGTGAAGGGAGAGAGAGAGAGACAGACCCTGCGAACACTAATGAAGGAGGGAGACAGACCCTGCTACCACTAATGAAGGAAGAGGGAGACAGACCCTGCCACCACTTAAGAAAGAGGGAGACAGACCATGCCCCCACTAATGAAGGAAGACAGACCCTGCCACCACTAATGAAGGAAGAGAGACAGACCCTGCTACCACTAATGAAGGAAGAGAGAGACAGACCCTGCTACCACTAATGAAGGAAGACGGACCCTGCTACCACTAGTGAAGGAAGAGGAAGACAGACCCTGCTACCACTAATGAAGAGAGAGGGATGCAGACCCTGCTACCACTAATGAAGAGAGAGGGATGCAGACCCTGCTACCACTAATGAAGGAAGAGAGAGACAGACCCTGCTACCACTAATGAAGGAAGACAGACCCTGCTACCACTAATGAAGGAAGAGGGAGACAGACCCTGCTACCACTAATGAAGGAAGAGGAGACAGACCCTGCTACCACTAATGAAGGAAGAGAGAGACAGACCCTGCTACCACTAGTGAAGGGAGAGAGAGACAGACCCTGCGACCACTAATGAAGGAGGGAGACAGACCCTGCTACCTCTAATGAAGGAAGACAGACCCTGCTACCCCTAATGAAGGAAGAGGAAGACAGACCCTGCTACCTCTAATGAAGGAAGACAGACCCTGCTACCACCAATGAAGGAAGAGGGAGACAGACCCTGCTACCACTAGTGAAGGAAGAGAGAGACAGACCCTGCTACCACTAGTGAAGGGAGAGAGAGACAGACCCTGCGACCACTAATGAAGGAGGGAGACAGACCCTGCTACCTCTAATGAAGGAAGACAGACCCTGCTACCACTAATGAAGGAAAAGGGAGACAGACCCTGCCACCACTAATGAAGGAAGACAGACCCTGCTACCGCTAATGAAGGAAGAGAGAGACACAGACCCTGCTACCACTAACGAAGGGAGAGGGAGACTGACCCTGCTACCACTAATGAGGGAGAGAGAGAGACAGACCCTGCTACCACTAATGAAGGAAAAGGGAGACACAGACCCTGCTACCACTAACGAAGGGAGACAGACCCTGCTACCACTAATGAAGGCAGAGGAAGACAGACTCTGCTACCACTAACGAAGGGAGAGAGACCATGCTACCACTAATGAAGGAAGAGAGAGACAGACCCTGCTACCATTAATGAAGGAAGACAGACCCTGCTACCTCTAATGAAGGAAGAGGGAGACAGACCCTGCTACCACTAATGAAGGAAGAGAGAGACAGACCCTGCTACCACTAATGAAGGAAGAGAGAGACAGACCCTGCTACCACTAGTGAAGGAGAGGGAGACAGACCCTGCTACCACTAATGAAGGAAGAGGAACACTGACCCTGCTACCACTAATGAAGGAAGACAGACCCTGCTATCACCAATGAAGGAAGAGGAAGACAGACCCTGCTACCACTAATGAAGGAGGGAGACAGACCCTGCTACCACTAATGAAGGAAGACAGGCCCTGCTACCACTAATGAAGGAAGACAGGCCCTGCTACCACTAATGAAGGAAGACAGGCCCTGCTACCACTAATGAAGGAAGACAGGCCCTGCTACCACTAATGAAGGAAGACAGGCCCTGCTACCATCTAATGAAGGAAGGCAGACCTTGCTACCACTAATGAAGGATGTGGGAGACAGACCTTGCTACCACTAGTGAAGGGAGAGAGAGAGACAGACCCTGCTACCACTAATGAAGGAAGAGAGAGACAGACCCTGCTACCACTAACGAAGGGAGAGGGAGACAGACCCTGCTACCACTAATGAAGGATGTGGGAGACAGACCTTGCTACCACTAGTGAAGGGAGAGAGAGACAGACCCTGCTACCACTAGTGAAGGGAGAGAGAGAGAGACAGACCCTGCGAACACTAATGAAGGAGGGAGACAGACCCTGCTACCTCTAATGAAGGAAGAGGGAGACAGACCCTGCTACCACTAATGAAGGAAGAGGGAGACAGACCCTGCTACCACTAATGAAGGAAGAGAAAGACAGACCCTGCTACCACTAATGAAGGAAGACAGACCCTGCTACCACCAATGAAGGAAGAGGGAGACAGACCCTGCTACCACTAATGACGGAAGAGAGAGACAGACCCTGCTACCACTAGTGAAGGGAGAGAGAGACAGACCCTGCGACCACTAATGAAGGAGGGAGACAGACCCTGCTACCTCTAATGAAGGAAGACAGACCCTGCTACCACTAATGAAGGAAGAGGGAGACAGACCCTGCTACCACTAATGAAGGAAGAGGGAGACAGACTCTGCTACCAATAATGAAGGAAGACAGACCCTGCTACCGCTAATGAAGGAAGAGAGAGACACAGACCCTGCTACCACTAACGAAGGGAGAGGGAGACCGACCCTGCTACCACTAATGAGGGGAGAGAGAGAGACAGACCCTGCTACCACTAACGAAGGGAGACAGACCCTGCTACCACTAATGAAGGCAGAGGAAGACAGACTCTGCTACCACTAACGAAGGGAGAGAGACCCTGCTACCACTAATGAAGGGAGAGGGAGACAGACACTGCTACCACTAACGAAGGGAGAGGGAGACCGACCCTGCTACCACTAATGAAGGAAGACAGGCCCTGCTACCACTAATGAAGGAAGACAGGCCCTGCTACCACTAATGAAGGAAGACAGGCCCTGCTACCACTAATGAAGGAAGACAGGCCCTGCTATCACTAATGAAGGAAGGCAGACCTTGCTACCACTAATGAAGGATGTGGGAGACAGACCTTGCTACCACTAGTGAAGGGAGACAGAGAGAGAGACAGACCCTGCTACCACTAATGAAGGAAGAGAGAGACAGACCCTGCTACCACTAACGAAGGGAGAGGGAGACAGACCCTGCTACCACTAATGAAGGATGTGGGAGACAGACCTTGCTACCACTAGTGAAGGGAGAGAGAGACAGACCCTGCTACCACTAATGAAGGGAGAGGGCGACAGACCCTGCTACCACTAGTGAAGGGAGAGAGAGAGAGACAGACCCTGCGAACACTAATGAAGGAGGGAGACAGACCCTGCTACCTCTAATGAAGGAAGAGGGAGACAGACCCTGCTATCACTAATGAAGGAAGAGGGAGACAGACCCTGCTACCACTAATGAAGGAAGAGAAAGACAGACCCTGCTACCACTAATGAAGGAAGAGAAAGACAGACCCTGCTACCACTAATGAAGGAAGACAGACCCTGCTACCACCAATGAAGGAAGAGGGAGACAGACCCTGCTACCACTAATGACGGAAGAGAGAGACAGACCCTGCTACCACTAGTGAAGGGAGAGAGAGACAGACCCTGCGACCACTAATGAAGGAGGGAGACAGACCCTGCTACCTCTAATGAAGGAAGACAGACCCTGCTACCACTAATGAAGGAAGAGGGAGACAGACCCTGCTACCACTAATGAAGGAAGAGGGAGACAGACTCTGCTACCACTAATGAAGGAAGACAGACCCTGCTACCGCTAATGAAGGAAGAGAGAGACACAGACCCTGCTACCACTAACGAAGGGAGAGGGAGACCGACCCTGCTACCACTAATGAGGGGAGAGAGAGAGACAGACCCTGCTACCACTAACGAAGGGAGACAGACCCTGCTACCACTAATGAAGGCAGAGGAAGACAGACTCTGCTACCACTAACGAAGGGAGAGAGACCCTCCTACCACTAATGAAGGGAGAGGGAGACAGACACTGCTACCACTAACGAAGGGAGAGGGAGACCGACCCTGCTACCACTAATGAGGGGAGAGAGAGAGTCAGACCCTGCTACCACTAACGAAGGGAGACAGACCCTGCTACCACTAATGAAGGCAGAGGAAGACAGACTCTGCTACCACTAACGAAGGGAGAGAGACCCTGCTACCACTAATGAAGGAAAGGGAGACAGACCCTGCTACCACTAATGAAGGAAGAGAAACACAGAACCTACTACCACTAATGAAGGAAGACGGACCCTGCTACCACTAATAAAGGAAGGCAGACCCTGCTACCAATAATGAAGGGAGTGGGAGACAGACCTTGCTACCACTAATGAAGAGAGAGGGAGACAGACCCTCCTACCACTAGTGAAGAAGAGGAAGACAGACACTGCTACCACTAATGAAGAGAGAGGGATGCAGACCCTGCTACCACTAATGAAGGAAGACGGAGACATACCCTGCTACCACTAATGAAGGAAGACAGACACTGCTACCTCTAATGAAGGGAGAGGAAGACAGACCCTGCTACCTCTAATGAAGGAAGACAGACCCTGCTACCACCAATGAAGGAAGAGGGAGACAGACCCTGCTACCACTAATGAAGGAAGAGAGAGACAGACCCTGCTACCACTAGTGAAGGGAGAGAGAGACAGACCCTGCGACCACTAACGAAGGGAGAGGGAGACAGACCCTGCTACCACTAATGAAGGATGTGGGAGACAGACCTTGCTACCACTAGTGAAGGGAGAGAGAGACAGACCCTGCTACCACTAATGAAGGGAGAGGGCGACAGACCCTGCCACCACTAGTGAAGGGAGAGAGAGAGACAGACCCTGCGAACACTAATGAAGGAGGGAGACAGACCCTGCTACATCTAATGAAGGAAGAGGGAGACAGACCCTGCTACCACTAATGAAGGAAGAGGGAGACAGACCCTGCTACCACTAATGAAGGAAGAGAAAGACAGACCCTGCTACCACTAATGAAGGAAGACAGACCCTGCTACCACCAATGAAGGAAGAGGGAGACAGACCCTGCTACCACTAATGACGGAAGAGAGAGACAGACCCTGCTACCACTAGTGAAGGGAGAGAGAGACAGACCCTGCGACCACTAATGAAGGAGGGAGACAGACCCTGCTACCTCTAATGAAGGAAGACAGACCCTGCTACCACTAATGAAGGAAGAGGAGACAGACCCTGCTACCACTAATGAAGGAAGAGGGAGACAGACTCTGCTACCACTAATGAAGGAAGACAGACCCTGCTACCGCTAATGAAGGAAGAGAGAGACACAGACCCTGCTACCACTAACGAAGGGAGAGGGAGACCGACCCTGCTACCACTAATGAGGGGAGAGAGAGACAGACCCTGCTACCACTAACGAAGGCAGACAGACCCTGCTACCACTAATGAAGGCAGAGGAAGACAGACTCTGCTACCACTAACGAAGGGAGAGAGACCCTGCTACCACTAATGAAGGGAGAGGGAGACAGACACTGCTACCACTAACGAAGGGAGAGGGAGACCGACCCTGCTACCACTAATGAAGGAAGACAGGCCCTGCTACCACTAATGAAGGAAGACAGGCCCTGCTACCACTAATGAAGGAAGACAGGCCCTGCTACCACTAATGAAGGAAGACAGGCCCTGCTACCACTAATGAAGGAAGGCAGACCTTGCTACCACTAATGAAGGATGTGGGAGACAGACCTTGCTACCACTAGTGAAGGGAGAGAGAGAGAGAGACAGACCCTGCTACCACTAATGAAGGAAGAGAGAGACAGACCCTGCTACCACTAACGAAGGGAGAGGGAGACAGACCCTGCTACCACTAATGAAGGATGTGGGAGACAGACCTTGCTACCACTAGTGAAGGGAGAGAGAGACAGACCCTGCTACCACTAATGAAGGGAGAGGGCGACAGACCCTGCTACCACTAGTGAAGGGAGAGAGAGAGAGAGAGAGACAGACCCTGCGAACACTAATGAAGGAGGGAGACAGACCCTGCTACCTCTAATGAAGGAAGAGGGAGACAGACCCTGCTATCACTAATGAAGGAAGAGGGAGACAGACCCTGCTACCACTAATGAAGGAAGAGAAAGACAGACCCTGCTACCACTAATGAAGGAAGAGAAAGACAGACCCTGCTACCACTAATGAAGGAAGACAGACCCTGCTACCACCAATGAAGGAAGAGGGAGACAGACCCTGCTACCACTAATGACGGAAGAGAGAGACAGACCCTGCTACCACTAGTGAAGGGAGAGAGAGACAGACCCTGCGACCACTAATGAAGGAGGGAGACAGACCCTGCTACCTCTAATGAAGGAAGACAGACCCTGCTACCACTAATGAAGGAAGAGGGAGACAGACCCTGCTACCACTAATGAAGGAAGAGGAGACAGACTCTGCTACCACTAATGAAGGAAGACAGACCCTGCTACCGCTAATGAAGGAAGAGAGAGACACAGACCCTGCTACCACTAACGAAGGGAGAGGGAGACCGACCCTGCTACCACTAATGAGGGAGAGAGAGAGACAGACCCTGCTACCACTAACGAAGGGAGACAGACCCTGCTACCACTAATGAAGGCAGAGGAAGACAGACTCTGCTACCACTAACGAAGGGAGAGAGACCCTGCTACCACTAATGAAGGGAGAGGGAGACCGACCCTGCTACCACTAATGAGGGAGAGAGAGAGTCAGACCCTGCTACCACTAACGAAGGGAGACAGACCCTGCTACCACTAATGAAGGCAGAGGAAGACAGACTCTGCTACCACTAACGAAGGGAGAGAGACCCTGCTACCACTAATGAAGGAAAGGGAGACAGACCCTGCTACCACTAATGAAGGAAGAGAAACACAGAACCTACTACCACTAATGAAGGAAGACGGACCCTGCTACCACTAATAAAAGGAAGGCAGACCCTGCTACCAATAATGAAGGGAGTGGGAGACAGACCTTGCTACCACTAATGAAGAGAGAGGAGACAGACCCTCCTACCACTAGTGAAGAAGAGGAAGACAGACACTGCTACCACTAATGAAGAGAGAGGGATGCAGACCCTGCTACCACTAATGAAGGAAGACGGAGACATACCCTGCTACCACTAATGAAGGAAGACAGACACTGCTACCTCTAATGAAGGGAGAGGAAGACAGACCCTGCTACCTCTAATGAAGGAAGACAGAAACTGCTACCACCAATGAAGGAAGAGGGAGACAGACCCTGCTACCACTAATGAAGGAAGAGAGAGACAGACCCTGCTACCACTAGTGAAGGGAGAGAGAGACAGACCCTGCGACCACTAACGAAGGGAGAGGGAGACAGACCCTGCTACCACTAATGAAGGATGTGGGAGACAGACCCTGCTACCACTAATGAAGGAAGAGGGAGACAGACCCTGCTACCACTAATGAAGGAAGAGAGAGACAGACCCTGCTACCACTAGTGAAGGGAGAGAGAGACAGACCCTGCGACCACTAATGAAGGAGGGAGACAGACCCTGCTACCTCTAATGAAGGAAGACAGACCCTGCTACCACTAATGAAGGAAAAGGAGACAGACCCTGCCACCACTAATGAAGGAAGAGGGAGACAGACTCTGCTACCACTAATGAAGGAAGACAGACCCTGCTACCACTAACGAAGGGAGAGGGAGACCGACCCTGCTACCACTAATGAGGGAGAGAGAGAGACAGACCCTGCTACCACTAACGAAGGGAGACAGACCCTGCTACCACTAATGAAGGCAGAGGAAGACAGACTCTGCTACCACTAACGAAGGGAGAGAGACCATGCTACCACTAATGAAGGGAGAGGGAGACAGACGCTGCTACCACTAATGAAGGAAGAGGAACACTGACCCTGCTACCACTAATGAAGGAAGACAGATCCTGCTACCACTAATGAAGGAAAGGGAGACAGACCCTGCTACCACTAATGAAGGAAAAGGAGACAGACCCTGCTACCACTAATGAAGGAAGAGAAACACAGAACCTACTACCACTAATGAAGGAAGACGGACCCTGCTACCACTAATAAAGGAAGGCAGACCCTGCTACCACTAATGAAGGGAGTGGGAGACAGACCTTGCTACCACTAATGAAGAGAGAGGGAGACAGACCCTCCTACCACTAGTGAAGAAGAGGAAGACAGACCCTGCTACCACTAATGAAGAGAGAGGGATGCAGACCCTGCTACCACTAATGAAGGGAGACGGAGACATACCCTGCTACCACTAATGAAGGAAGACAGACACTGCTACCTCTAATGAAGGGAGAGGAAGACGGACCCTGATACCTCTAATGAAGGAAGAGGAAGACAGACCCTGGTACCATTAATCCCTCACCACAGCCACAACACTCAACACCTCCGCGATCTCCACTGGCTCCCAGTAGAACGAAGAATAACCTTCAAACTCCTCACCCACTCATACAAGGCCTTTCACAACACCAGACCAACATACTTGAACGACCGCCTCTCCTTCCGTGCACCCAAAAGACACCTCTGATCAGCCGACCTCTCTCTGGCCACCGTCCCACGCATCTACAAGACCAGAACGGGAGGAAAATCCCTCACCTACCTCGCAGCCAAGGCTTGGAACGACCTCCCCTCCACCTCTGGCAATTACCCACACTGCCCCAGTTCAGGAAGGACCTCAAGACCTGGCTCTTCGGATGACCCCAGCACTCAACTGAGGCCCCCCCCAAGCGCCTTGAGACCATCGCGGGTGAGTAGTTGCACTTTACCAACCCCTGATTGATTGACTAATGGAAGAGGAAGAGAGACCCTGCTACCACTAATGAAGGAAGAGGAAGACAGATCCTGCTACAAATAATGAAGAAAGAGGAAGACCGACTCTGCTACCGCTAATTAAGGGATAAGACAGACCTTGCTACCGCTAATAAAGGAAGAGGGAGACAGACCCTGCTACCACCAATGAAGGAAGCCAGACCCTGCTACCGCTAATGAAGGAAGAGGAAGACAGACCCTGCTACCACTAATGAAGGAAGACAGACCCTGCTACCACTAATGAAGGAAGACAGACCCTGCTACCACTAATGAAGGAAGACAGACCCTGCTACCACTAATGAAGGAAGGCAGACCTTGCTACCACTAATGAAGGATGTGGGAGACAGACCTTGCTACCACTAGTGAAGGGAGAGAGAGACAGACCCTGCTACCACTAATGAAGGAAGAGAGAGACAGACCCTGCTACCACTAACGAAGGGAGAGGGAGACAGACCCTGCTACCACTAGTGAAGGGAGAGAGACAGACCCTGCGAACACTAATGAAGGAGGGAGACAGACCCTGCTACCTCTAATGAAGGAAGACAGACCCTGCTACCACTAATGAAGGAGGGAGACAGACCCTGCCACCACTAATGAAGGAAGACAGACCCTGCTACCACTAATGAAGGGAGAGAGAGACAGACCCTGCTACCACTAATGAAGGATGGAGACAGACCCTGCTACCTCTAATGAAGGAGGGAGACAGACCCTGCTACCACTAATGAAGGATGTGGGAGACAGACCCTGCCACCACTTAAGAAAGAGGGAGACAGACCATGCCCCCACTAATGAAGGAAGACAGACCCTGCCACCACTAATGAAGGAAGAGAGACAGACCCTGCTACCACTAATGAAGGAAGAGAGAGACAGACCCTGCCATCACTAATGAAAGAAGAGGGAGACAGACCCTGCTACCACTAGTGAAGGGAGAGAGAGAGAGACAGACCCTGCGAACACTAATGAAGGGAGAGGGAGACAGACCCTGCTACCACTAGTGAAGGGAGAGAGAGAGAGACAGACCCTGCGAACACTAATGAAGGAGGGAGACAGACCCTGCTACCACTAATGAAGGAAGAGGGAGACAGACCCTGCCACCACTTAAGAAAGAGGGAGACAGACCATGCCCCCACTAATGAAGGAAGACAGACCCTGCCACCACTAATGAAGGAAGAGAGACAGACCCTGCTACCACTAATGAAGGAAGAGAGAGACAGACCCTGCTACCACTAATGAAGGAAGACGGACCCTGCTACCACTAGTGAAGGAAGAGGAAGACAGACCCTGCTACCACTAATGAAGAGAGAGGGATGCAGACCCTGCTACCACTAATGAAGAGAGAGGGATGCAGACCCTGCTACCACTAATGAAGGAAGAGAGAGACAGACCCTGCTACCACTAATGAAGGAAGACAGACCCTGCTACCACTAATGAAGGAAGAGGGAGACAGACCCTGCTACCACTAATGAAGGAAGAGGGAGACAGACCCTGCTACCACTAATGAAGGAAGAGAGAGACAGACCCTGCTACCACTAGTGAAGGGAGAGAGAGACAGACCCTGCGACCACTAATGAAGGAGGGAGACAGACCCTGCTACCTCTAATGAAGGAAGACAGACCCTGCTACCCCTAATGAAGGAAGAGGAAGACAGACCCTGCTACCTCTAATGAAGGAAGACAGACCCTGCTACCACCAATGAAGGAAGAGGGAGACAGACCCTGCTACCACTAGTGAAGGAAGAGAGAGACAGACCCTGCTACCACTAGTGAAGGGAGAGAGAGACAGACCCTGCGACCACTAATGAAGGAGGGAGACAGACCCTGCTACCTCTAATGAAGGAAGACAGACCCTGCTACCACTAATGAAGGAAAAGGGAGACAGACCCTGCCACCACTAATGAAGGAAGACAGACCCTGCTACCGCTAATGAAGGAAGAGAGAGACACAGACCCTGCTACCACTAACGAAGGGAGAGGGAGACTGACCCTGCTACCACTAATGAGGGAGAGAGAGAGACAGACCCTGCTACCACTAATGAAGGAAAAGGGAGACACAGACCCTGCTACCACTAACGAAGGGAGACAGACCCTGCTACCACTAATGAAGGCAGAGGAAGACAGACTCTGCTACCACTAACGAAGGGAGAGAGACCATGCTACCACTAATGAAGGAAGAGAGAGACAGACCCTGCTACCATTAATGAAGGAAGACAGACCCTGCTACCTCTAATGAAGGAAGAGGGAGACAGACCCTGCTACCACTAATGAAGGAAGAGAGAGACAGACCCTGCTACCACTAATGAAGGAAGAGAGAGACAGACCCTGCTACCACTAGTGAAGGGAGAGGGAGACAGACCCTGCTACCACTAATGAAGGAAGAGGAACACTGACCCTGCTACCACTAATGAAGGAAGACAGATCCTGCTACCACTAATGAAGGAAAGGGAGACAGACCCTGCTACCACTAATGAAGGAAAAGGAGACAGACGCTGCTACCACTAATGAAGGAAGAGGAACACTGACCCTGCTACCACTAATGAAGGAAAGGGAGACAGACCCTGCGACCACTAATGAAGGAGGGAGACAGACTCTGCTACCACTAATGAAGGAAAAGGAGACAGACCCTGCTACCACTAATGAAGGAAGAGAAACACAGAACCTACTACCACTAATGAAGGAAGACGGACCCTGCTACCACTAATAAAGGAAGGCAGACCCTGCTACCACTAATGAAGGGAGTGGGAGACAGACCTTGCTACCACTAATGAAGAGAGAGGGAGACAGACCCTCCTACCACTAGTGAAGAAGAGGAAGACAGACCCTGCTACCACTAATGAAGAGAGAGGGATGCAGACCCTGCTACCACTAATGAAGGGAGACGGAGACATACCCTGCTACCACTAATGAAGGAAGACAGACACTGCTACCTCTAATGTAGGGAGAGGAAGACGGACCCTGATACCTCTAATGAAGGAAGAGGAAGACAGACCCTGGTACCATTAATCCCTCACCACAGCCACAACACTCAACACCTCCGCGATCTCCACTGGCTCCCAGTAGAACGAAGAATAACCTTCAAACTCCTCACCCACTCATACAAGGCCTTTCACAACACCAGACCAACATACTTGAACGACCGCCTCTCCTTCCGTGCACCCAAAAGACACCTCTGATCAGCCGACCTCTCTCTGGCCACCGTCCAACGCATCTACAAGACCAGAACGGGAGGAAAATCCCTCACCTACCTCGCAGCCAAGGCTTGGAACGACCTCCCCCTCCACCTCTGGCAATTACCCACACTGCCCGAGTTCAGGAAGGACCTCAAGACCTGGCTCTTCGGATGACCCCAGCACTCAACTGAGGCCCCCCCAAGCGCCTTGAGACCATCGCGGGTGAGTAGTTGCACTTTACCAACCCCTGATTGATTGACTAATGGAAGAGGAAGAGAGACCCTGCTACCACTAATGAAGGAAGAGGAAGACAGATCCTGCTACCACTAATGAAGAAAGAGGAAGACCGACTCTGCTACCGCTAATTAAGGGATAAGACAGACCTTGCTACCGCTAATAAAGGAAGAGGGAGACAGACCCTGCTACCACCAATGAAGGAAGCCAGACCCTGCTACCGCTAATGAAGGAAGAGGAAGACAGACCCTGCTACCACTAATGAAGGAAGACAGACCCTGCTACCACTAATGAAGGAAGACAGACCCTGCTACCACTAATGAAGGAAGACAGACCTTGCTACCACTAATGAAGGATGTGGGAGACAGACCTTGCTACCACTAGTGAAGGGAGAGAGAGACAGACCCTGCTACCACTAATGAAGGAAGAGAGAGACAGACCCTGCTACCACTAACGAAGGGAGAGGGAGACAGACCCTGCTACCACTAGTGAAGGGAGAGAGAGAGACAGACCCTGCGAACACTAATGAAGGAGGGAGACAGACCCTGCTACCACTAATGAAGGAAGACAGACCCTGCTACCACTAATGAAGGAGGGAGACAGACTCTGCCACCACTAATGAAGGAAGACAGACCCTGCTACCACTAATGAAGGGAGAGACAGACCCTGCTACCACTAATGAATGATGGAGACAGACCCTGCTACCTCTAATGAAGGAGGGAGACAGACCCTGCTACCTCTAATGAAGGAGGGAGACAGACCCTGCTACCACTAATGAAGGATGTGGGAGACAGACCCTGCCACCACTTAAGAAAGAGGGAGACAGACCATGCCCCCACTAATGAAGGAAGACAGACCCTGCCACCACTAATGAAGGAAGAGAGACAGACCCTGCTACCACTAATGAAGGAAGAGAGAGACAGACCCTGCCATCACTAATGAAGGAAGAGGGAGACAGACCCTGCTACCACTAATGAAGGAAGAGACAGACAGACCCTGCTACCACTAGTGAAGGGAGAGAGAGACAGACCCTGCGACCACTAATGAAGGAGGGAGACAGACTCTGCTACCACTAATGAAGGAAGACAGACCCTGCTAATGAAGGAAGAGAGACACAGACCCTGCTACCACTAGTGAAGGAAGAGGGAGACAGACCCTGCTACCACTAGTGAAGGAAGAGGAAGACGGACCCTGCTACCACTAGTGAAGGAAGAGGAAGACAGACCCTGCTATCACTAATGAAGGAAGACAGACACTGCTACCTCTAATGAAGGGAGAGGAAGACGGACCCTGCTACCACTAGTGAAGGGAGAGAGAGAGAGACATACCCTGCGAACACTAATGAAGGGAGAGGGAGACAGACCCTGCTACCACTAGTGAAGGGAGAGAGAGAGAGACAGACCCTGCGAACACTAATGAAGGAGGGAGACAGACCCTGCTACCACTAATGAAGGAAGAGGGAGACAGACCCTGCCACCACTTAAGAAAGAGGGAGACAGACCATGCCCCCACTAATGAAGGAAGACAGACCCTGCCACCACTAATGAAGGAAGAGAGACAGACCCTGCTACCACTAATGAAGGAAGAGAGAGACAGACCCTGCTACCACTAATGAAGGAAGACGGACCCTGCTACCACTAGTGAAGGAAGAGGAAGACAGACCCTGCTACCACTAATGAAGAGAGAGGAATGCAGACCCTGCTACCACTAATGAAGGAAGAGAGAGACAGACCCTGCTACCACTAATGAAGGAAGACAGACCCTGCTACCACTAATGAAGGAAGAGGGAGACAGACCCTGCTACCACTAATGAAGGAAGAGAGAGACAGACCCTGCTACCACTAGTGAAGGGAGAGAGAGACAGACCCTGCGACCACTAATGAAGGAGGGAGACAGACCCTGCTACCTCTAATGAAGGAAGACAGACCCTGCTACCCCTAATGAAGGAAGAGGAAGACAGACCCTGCTACCTCTAATGAAGGAAGACAGACCCTGCTACCACCAATGAAGGAAGAGGGAGACAGACCCTGCTACCACTAATGAAGGAAGAGAGAGACAGACCCTGCTACCACTAGTGAAGGGAGAGAGAGACAGACCCTGCGACCACTAATGAAGGAGGGAGACAGACCCTGCTACCTCTAATGAAGGAAGACAGACCCTGCTACCACTAATGAAGGAAAAGGGAGACAGACCCTGCCACCACTAATGAAGGAAGACAGACCCTGCTACCGCTAATGAAGGAAGAGAGAGACACAGACCCTGCTACCACTAACGAAGGGAGAGGGAGACCGACCCTGCTACCACTAATGAGGGGAGAGAGAGAGACAGACCCTGCTACCACTAATGAAGGAAAAGGGAGACAGACTCTGCTACCACTAATGAAGGAAGACAGACCCTGCTACCGCTAATGAAGGAAGAGAGAGACACAGACCCTGCTACCACTAACGAAGGGAGAGGGAGACCGACCCTGCTACCACTAATGAGGGGAGAGAGAGAGACAGACCCTGCTACCACTAACGAAGGGAGACAGACCCTGCTACCACTAATGAAGGCAGAGGAAGACAGACTCTGCTACCACTAACGAAGGGAGAGAGACCATGCTACCACTAATGAAGGAAGAGAGAGACAGACCCTGCTACCACTAATGAAGGAAGACAGACCCTGCTACCTCTAATGAAGGAAGAGGGAGACAGACCCTGCTACCACTAATGAAGGAAGAGAGAGACAGACCCTGCTACCACTAATGAAGGAAGAGAGAGACAGACCCTGCTACCACTAGTGAAGGGAGAGGGAGACAGACGCTGCTACCACTAATGAAGGAAGAGGAACACTGACCCTGCTACCACTAATGAAGGAAGACAGATCCTGCTACCACTAATGAAGGAAAGGAGACAGACCCTGCTACCACTAATGAAGGAAAAGGAGACAGACGCTGCTACCACTAATGAAGGAAGAGGAACACTGACCCTGCTACCACTAATGAAGGAAAGGGAGACAGACCCTGCGACCACTAATGAAGGAGGGAGACAGACTCTGCTACCACTAATGAAGGAAAAGGAGACAGACCCTGCTACCACTAATGAAGGAAGAGAAACACAGAACCTACTACCACTAATGAAGGAAGACGGACCCTGCTACCACTAATAAAGGAAGGCAGACCCTGCTACCACTAATGAAGGGAGTGGGAGACAGACCTTGCTACCACTAATGAAGAGAGAGGGAGACAGACCCTCCTACCACTAGTGAAGAAGAGGAAGACAGACCCTGCTACCACTAATGAAGAGAGAGGGATGCAGACCCTGCTACCACTAATGAAGGGAGACGGAGACATACCCTGCTACCACTAATGAAGGAAGACAGACACTGCTACCTCTAATGAAGGGAGAGGAAGACGGACCCTGATACCTCTAATGAAGGAAGAGGAAGACAGACCCTGGTACCATTAATCCCTCACCACAGCCACAACACTCAACACCTCCGCGATCTCCACTGGCTCCCAGTAGAACGAAGAATAACCTTCAAACTCCTTACCCACTCATACAAGGCCTTTCACAACACCAGACCAACATACTTGAACGACCGCCTCTCCTTCCGTGCACCCAAAAGACACCTCTGATCAGCCGACCTCTCTGGCCACCGTCCCACGCATCTACAAGACCAGAACGGGAGGAAAATCCCTCACCTACCTCACAGCCAAGGCTTGGAACGATCTCCCCCTCCACCTCTGGCAATCACCCACACTGCCCCAGTTCAGGAAGGACCTCAAGACCTGGCTCTTCGGATGACCCCAGCACTCAACTGAGGCCCCCCCCCCCAAGCGCCTTGAGACCATCGCGGGTGAGTAGTTGCACTTTACCAACCCCTGATTGATTGACTAATGGAAGAGGAAGAGAGACCCTGCTACCACTAATGAAGGAAGAGGAAGACAGATCCTGCTACCACTAATGAAGAAAGAGGAAGACCGACTCTGCTACCGCTAATTAAGGGATAAGACAGACCCTGCTACCACTAATAAAGGAAGAGGGAGACAGATCCTGCTACCACCAATGAAGGAAGCCAGACCCTGCTACCGCTAATGAAGGAAGAGGAAGACAGACCCTGCTACCACTAATGAAGGAAGACAGACCCTGCTACCACTAATGAAGGAAGACAGACCCTGCTACCACTAATGAAGGAAGGCAGACCCTGCTACCACTAATGAAGGATGTGGGAGACAGACCTTGCTACCACTAGTGAAGGGAGAGAGAGACAGACCCTGCTACCACTAATGAAGGAAGAGAGAGACAGACCCTGCTACCACTAACGAAGGGAGAGGGAGACAGACCCTGCTACCACTAGTGAAGGGAGAGAGAGACAGACCCTGCGAACACTAATGAAGGAGGGAGACAGACCCTGCTACCTCTAATGAAGGAAGACAGACCCTGCTACCACTAATGAAGGAGGGAGACAGACCCTGCTACCACTAATGAAGGAAGACAGACCCTGCTACCACTAATGAAGGGAGAGAGAGACAGACCCTGCTACCACTAATGAAGGATGGAGACAGACCCTGCTACCTCTAATGAAGGAGGGAGACAGACCCTGCTACCACTAATGAAGGATGTGGGAGACAGACCCTGCTACCACTTAAGAAAGAGGGAGACAGACCATGCCACCACTAATGAAGGAAGACAGTCCCTGCCACCACTAATGAAGGAAGAGGGAGACAGACCCTGCCACCACTAATGAAGGAAGAGGGAGACAGACCCTGCTACCACTAATGAAGGAAGAGAAACACAGACCCTACTACCACTAATGAAGGAAGACGAACCCTGCTACCACTAATAAAGGAAGGCAGACCCTGCTACCACTAATGAAGGAAGAGAGAGACAGACCCTGCCATCACTAATGAAGGAAGAGGGAGACAGACCCTGCTACCACTAATGAAGGAAGAGACAGACAGACCCTGCTACCACTAGTGAAGGAAAAGGGAGACAGACCCTGCCACCACTAATGAAGGAAGAGGGAGACAGACTCTGCTACCACTAATGAAGGAAGACAGACCCTGCTACCACTAACGAAGGGAGAGGGAGACCGACCCTGCTACCACTAATGAGGGGAGAGAGAGAGACAGACTCTGCTACCACTAATGAAGGAAGACAGACCCTGCTACTGCTAATGAAGGAAGAGAGACACAGACCCTGCTACCACAAATGAAGGAAGAGAGAGACAGACCCTGCTACCACTAATGAAGGAAGAGAAACACAGACCCTACTACCACTAATGAAGGAAGACGAACCCTGCTACCACTAATAAAGGAAGGCAGACCCTGCTACCACTAGTGAAGGAAGAGGGAGACAGACTCTGCTACCACTAATGAAGGAAGAGGGAGACAGACCCTGCTATCACTAATGAAGGAAGAGAAACACAGACCCTACTACCACTAATGAAGGAAGACGAACCCTGCTACCTCTAATAAAGGAAGGCAGACCCTGCTACCACTAGTGAAGGAAGAGGAAGACAGACCCTGCTACCACTAATGAAGGAAGAGAAACACAGACCCTACTACCACTAATGAAGGAAGACGAACCCTGCTACCTCTAATAAAGGAAGGCAGACCCTGCTACCACTAGTGAAGGAAGAGGAAGACAGACCCTGCTACCACTAATGAAGAGAGAGGGATGCAGACCCTGCTACCACTAATGAAGGAAGACGGAGACATACCCTGCTACCACTAATGAAGGAAGACAAACACTGCTACCTCTAATGAAGGGAGAGGAAGACGGACCCTGATACCTCTAATGAAGGAAGAGGAAGACAGACCCTGGTACCATTAATCCCTCACCGCAGCCACAACACCCAACACCTCCGCGATCTCCACTGGCTCCCAGTAGAAAGAAGAATAACCTTCAAACTCCTCACCCACTCATACAAGGCCTTTCACAACACCAGACCAACATACTTGAACGACCACCTCTCCTTCCGTGCACCCAAAAGACACCTCTGATCAGCCGACCTCTCTCTGGCCACCGTCCCACGCATCTACAAGACCAGAACGGGAGGAAAATCCCTCACCTACCTCGCAGCCAAGGCTTGGAACGACCTCCCCCTCCACCTGTGGCAATCACCCACACTGCCCCAGTTCAGGAAGGACCTCAAGACCTGGCTCTTCGGATGACCCCAGCACTCAACTGAGCCCCCCCCTCCCCCCCAGCGCCTTGAGACCATTGCGGGTGAGTAGTTGCACTTTACCAACCCCTGATTGATTGACTAATGGAAGAGGAAGAGAGACCCTGCTACCACTAATGAAGGAAGAGGAAGACAGATCCTGCTACCACTAATGAAGAAAGAGGAAGACCGACCCTGCTACCGCTAATTAAGGGAGAAGACAGACCCTGCTACCGCTAATAAAGGAACAGGAAGACAGACCCTGCTACCACTAATGAAGAAAGAGGAAGACAGACTCTGCTACCACTAATGAAGGAAGACAGACCCTGCTACCGCTAATGAAGAAAGAGGAAGACAGACCCTGCTACAGCTAATAAAGGAAGAGGAAGACAGACCCTGCTACCACTAATGAAGCAGTGGCGTAGCTAGGCACTCTGCCGCCCGTGGCGGTCCCTGTCTTTTGCCGCCGCGCTGAGGGGCGGGGGTGCTGGCGATGATTTTTGCGACCGCCGCCCCTAAAACTCGTGCCGCCCGGGGCGCCCCGCCCCCTCCGCCCCCCCCCTTGCTACGCCAGTGTAATGAAGGAAGACAGACCCTGCTACCGCTATTAAAGGAAGAGGAAGTCAGACTGTGCTACCGCTAATGAAGGGAGAGGGAGACAGATCCAGCTACCACTCAGGAAGGAGGGAGACAGACCCTGCTACCACCAATGAAGGAGAGAGACAGACCCTGCTACCACTAATGAAGGAGGGAGACAGACCCTGCTACCGCTAATGAAGGGAGAAGACAGACCCTGCTACCGCTAATAAAGGAAGAGGAAGACAGACCCTGCTACCACTAATGAAGGAAGACAGACCCTGCTACCGCTAATGAAGGAAGAGGAAGACAGACCCTGCTACCGCTAATGAAGAAAGAGGAAGACAGACCCTGCTACCACTAATGAAGGAAGACAGACCCTGCTACCTCTAATGAAGGAAGAGGAAGACAGACCCTGCTACCGCTAATAAAGGAAGAGGAAGACAGACCCTGCTACCACTAATGAAGGAAGACAGACCCTGCTACCGCTAATGAAGGAAGAGGAAGACAGACCCTGCTACCTCTAATGAAGGGAGAGGGAGACAGATCCAGCTACCACTAATGAAGGAGGGAGATAGACCCTGCTACCACTAATGAAAAAGAGGAAGACAGACCTTGATACCACTAATGGAGAAAGAGGAAGACAGACCCTGCTACCGCTAATGAAGGGAGAGGAAGACAGACCCTGCTACCACTAATGAAGAAAGAGGAAGACAGACCTTGCTACCACTAATGAAGAAAGAGGAAGATAGACCCTGCTACCGCTAATGAAGGGAGAGGGAGACGGACCCTGCTACCGCTAATGAAGTGAGAGGGAGACAGACCCTGCTACCACTAAAGAATGAGGGAGACAGACCCTGCTACCACTAAAGGATGAGGGAGACAGGCCCTGCCATCACCAAGGAAAGAAGAGAACAGAAGACCCCCAGCACACTAAGGATAGAAGTAGGAGGCATAGCTAGCTGTCAGTAATGAAAAGAGACATACCCACCTATCTGAAATGAAATAAGGCGTAAAATGACAGTGCCTCTAGGAATGAAGAGAGAGATGGAGATAGACCCTGCTACCACTACCCCTCGGGATAGAAGAGAGAGGCAGGCCTGGTTGCCACTTATGAAGGAGGGGGAACGCAGACTCTTCCAACGCTATATGAAAATGAAGGAGGGCGATGAAGATTCTGCTATTAAAAAGGAAGGAATTGGGGACAGACCCCGCAAATGTTAACCCGCAATACAGGTCAGTAATTACATGATTATCTTCTGTGATCTGCGGGTCGTAGCATTGAACCCTGCAAAGTCAACTCCGATTTGTATGGTTCGGAGGTGGGTACACTGTGCACCATTAAATTGCATTCCTGGCCAACTCGCACGGTGCCATCCTTGTGACACGATTTTGGCTCCCTTCAGGTCACCCGGTGAGGAACCAAAATCACATGGTTTCAGGAAAAACGAGCTGAAAACCACTGTAAACAGTGAATTTCAGCTCGTTTTTGAGGCTATAAGCAGCCGATGTCCATTTAGAGGTGTGAAAACACCCCAGGACATTGGCGACAGCCTCAATTACACTTAGTTTCTATTTTTCTGGGAGAAGGGTGGGGGGGACTTGGTGACAGCAGAGTGCCTCCTAGGTAGGTCTCGGCACGAGGCCTGCCCTCTCCTCACGCAGTGGCAATAATTTGTAAATTGGCAGGTATGAAATTGGACAGTAGTGGCACTTGTTATTTACAGCGTCTAGAAACAACAGATCTGAGCCGCTATATAAAGAAGTTAATCATTGCTAATAAAAGATGAGGAGGGTAACCCCTTCTACCACTGATACAAGAACAGGAAAGCGGGTCCCCGATACCATGAATAAAAATAAAAAACGGAAAACTGACCCCCTGACGAATGGGGAGGAATGCAGGCCACGCTACCACTACAGAAAGGAAGTCAAGCATAGTCTGCCTTCAATAATGAAAGAAGGAATAAGACAGAAACACCAGTGATGGATGGAGGAAGTAAGACCACCCTGGTGGTCCATACTATTATAACATGGCTGGGATACAGTCTGCTACAAACCATAAATGTACCCTGTGTTCTTTCTTAGAAGCCCGAACTCATTCAGTGAGCACTTGATTTCCCCGCCCTCTCTCCCCATAAGGGTTATTGTACACAACCATGTAATCTGCGTGTGAATCAGCAGCCTCATATGTTGCAACAAATAAACTGAAATACTATGGTAGAATGTACATAATAGAAATAGGTCTAACATAACATAAACGTGTAGCGATTGTGACTCTCAGGAATAAACGTGTTCACTGCACACTTCTCGATGTGTACATGTAGTTTTTATTTTCATCATTATGATATGCACTCGGGAGTATTAATTCACTTTATCGACCTTGTCAGTAGAGATGGGCGCACAAATTATGGCAGCCGGTGTATTTATCCACTCAACACACTTTCTTTCTTCAGCTCTTTCTTGTTGCTCTGACCGACAATGAGTTATGTTATACACGATGCGACAATGTCACAGACCATCGTGATGAAAATATAACAATGAAAATAAATATTTCCCAAAATTATACTGTATGTTCTTTCGCCCTAATTGTTTCAGAGATAGGTATCAGGTGCACATTAAAAAGAGAGGCTGAAGCAAGAAACGCAAGTGGATGTGGCTTAACGGCGAGAGCCGCGGACTTTGAAGCTGGGGAACCTCGTTAGAGTCTGGCGGGAGGCTCAAACATCCTGTGATTCTGGGCAAATCACGTAATCTCCCCGTGCCCAAAAATGAATGTGTCCCTCTGTAATGTAACTGGTGCTCATGTAAAGCTGTAACTGGTGCTCGTGTAAAGCGCTCTGATTAATACCTCCGGGTCAAATTCGCGCTGTATAAAACTACAAAAAAAACAATCGAACATTCATGGGTTTAAAAAAATAATAACTGCTTTCTGGAGCCCACTCGCGAGTAAACATGGTGCGTAGAGAACGTTTCTAGTTCCTTCGTTAGTGGTGGGGGGGGGGGGGGGGCAATTGACTTCAATTTATTTAGGAAAAGGGGGATAAGAGCTGATGACTCCCTACAGGGAACAGTTTGCTGCTGTAATTGTTGCAATTGCCTTTACATAGCGCTTACTGCCCCTGACGAAGCGCGTGACTGGTTCTCGCACAGTATCTATTAGCACGTCGCGTGACCCGCCTCTTTCTAACCGACCATTTTCTACCATCTGCAGATATAACCGTTGCTCCTGGAAGTGCTCCATTCACAAAGGCGCCATCCCTGCAGTTGAGTGGGCCCAGGACAAAGGACGCCCAAAGGCAGACAGTTAAGCGCTATTTTACCGTAAAGCACCTCGAATTGACTCTTCCTGGTCTAAAAAGGGGCTAATTTCTGGGGCAGACTGTCCATTCCTCCTCATTTGCATCACTTAAGATACAAGTGTTTCTAAAGCACTCCTGTGCGTTATACCTTTTGTACTGCAGCTCACAGCCACCAAGCCTCCAGTGTAAACAAACGTTGGCCTCTCAAGAGACACTTTAGCTCAAGTTCATGCCGACAGTGTGCAGGGCTGGGCGAGGGGCTTCCTGCTGAGGCCACTCGCCCCGTTCCGGTCTCATATAATGAATCCCAGCGAGTAGGAATCTTCAGATATATAGGTGCGCTCATATGTCCAGCAGACGTGTGATCTGTCCAAAACCGTTCGGATACTGCAGGCTTCTGATAGTGAAGCTTTTTTTTTTACTAGCGACACGAGGGAGAGAATGTAAGCTGGAGACCATCCTGGGTTACTAACACAGGAGGTATATTGTAAATACAGAGGCCCCCTGCTAATAGGGTGCAGTTCCTTAAGGCAGGGTTAATAAATCTAGTGTAAAGACTTAAGGCAACAATGATACCAACATCACAAAATTTCACTAATCAACTAGACAAAATATATAAACCAAAAGAGAACCAACAATATCTGTTTGTTTTATATAAAGTAGAAAATATTTTATTAATAATCAATTAAATACTGAAGAAACCATTTAATGCTAAAACAATACCCCATTTATACTAATTCATTCATACCTTCATTCATACAATATGTACACAACATACAATAAAAAAAAATATCGCAATTTTTGACAAGAACAGTGATAACAATTGATATCTGATTTTCGTGGTCGTAGAGATACAATGTGGCACAATGGTGATAGACTGTTGTGTTCTACGCGCGTTTCGGCACAAGGCAGTGCCTTCGTCAGGAAAAGGGGCCACAATGGATCAAAGTTGATTTCTTATCTCTCTCAAATGGAATGATCAAATTGTATCTGTAACCGCTGCAAGCTGTGAAGCATTTGCTACATCTGGCCAAGAATAAAGATTAAATGGTTTCTTCAGTATTTAATTGATTATTAATAACATATTTTCTACTTTATATAAAACAAACAGATATTGTTGGTTCTCTTTTGGTTTATATATTTTGTCTAGTTGATTAGTGAAATTTTGTGATGTTGGTATCATTGTTGCCTTAAGTCTTTACACTAGATTTACTAACACAGGAGGGCCATCTCAGCCTTTAATCCTCCCAGAGTCGACAACACATGTGTAATTGCGACAGACAGGGGAAATCAGCAAACCTGATAGATTTTAAAACATATTTCAGAGGAGTCACATTGGAGTTGCAGTTATTTCAAAGATGATGGCTGGATGGAGCGAGGGCTAACAGGCCCCCTCTGTTTCAGTAGCACACTACTGTATGAAGCACTGTCTAATATTAACCATATTTTGGTGTCCGCCCTCTCTTTCTGTGCACGGAAGCCCAATCAACTGCATTTTTTTTTTTTTTTTTGCAGAGTTTTATATAGCGCGAACTTGACCCGAATCGGGTATCAGAGCACTTTACATAGCACCAGTTACATTACATTAGGACACACATTCATTTTTGTTAGGCACGGGGAGATTAAGTGATTTGCCCAGAATCACAGTGTGTTCAGCGTCATTGCCGAGACTCAAACCCAGTTCCCCAGATTCGAGGTCGGACGCCCTAGCCGTTAGGCCAACGCATTGAATTGGGCCTTTTAAAAATACGCATGTTCAATATCTGCTAACATAACGTGTATCTGTAAAGCGCACGTTCACGCAGAAGGGCCTCTTGGCGCTGAATAACAGATGTTTATTGTTACCCAACTCCATGGTACTCTTTTTATCGACCTCAGATGATGAATGATGAAATGCCCGCCCGGATTTGAACCTGAGACCATGAGGTCAAAAACAGGTCCCTACAGTGGACGCATTAGTCCACTAAGCCACCAGCCCCAGTGACTAAGAAACTAAATGTAGTTTCCATAAGGCATGACAACAAAAATAACAAGCACTGGCAGAGCCGACAGGTCTGCTCCAGGCTAGTGCCGACATATTGACTTTGCCAATGCTTTTTATTTTGCCGTTCTAAAATGGCCATGTTAGAACAGTAAAAGCCACATTAGCGACCGGAACCATAATGGAGACACTGCACACGCATCGGAAGCATACCCACGCATGTGAGCAAAATGTGGCCATTTAAGAATGGTTTAATTCAAAGGGGCCGCTGTGTGCTTGCATGCACTGTCACACGTGCGCACAGCATATGCATTAATCAGGGGCAGCAATTTTGGCTTTTAAAATCCCTCCAACAAGACTGAGGGCCATGTTTGAATAGTGGAATAAAAACAAACACTGGCAAAGCCAATTAGTCATGCTTTTTAAGCCTAGTGGCTTTGCCAATGTATTTTAGCCCTCCTGCATAGCATCCCTGATGGTGTGCAGCATGACTGAAGAATACAAAATTAAAAAAAGCTTTTGATGCAGACGATCTCATCATTTTGCAGGCGCAAGCTCCACGCATGTGCGCACCTACAAAATAATGCAGGTGCATTTTTTTCTATTTTTAGTTACTGATCAGAGTTGAAACACAGAAGCAAAACGGGGCCCGCAGATGGTAGAGGAATCAAAATGGGGATCAGAGGCAGGGGGAAGCAACATAGAGGACAAAAGGAACACAGGGGGAGCAGCACAGAAGGAAGCGGCGAACCAGAGCAAGATGGAGACGGTGGTGGAAGCAACACGGGAAACGGAAACAACATGAGAGGGGCAGAGAAGCACACAGTGAGACAGCAACACTGGGATCCGGGTGGGGAGGGAGCACAGAATCACACAGCGCGACAAGCAATATGGAGCCTGGGGATTGGGACAGAGAAACCCACGGCGAGACAGAGAAACACAGGAATGGTGGGAAAAGGCCCAGAAGCACACGTTGAGACAGGGCAAGACGGAGGAAGGGGTCAGGGAAGCACACGATGAGACACAGCAACACGGAGACTGGGTCGGCAGAGAAGCACACGGGGGAAACAGATGGAAAACACATACACTCTTGTAGAGTGCTTAGCTAAAAAGGAAAAAAAGTAGCACAAAAAAGCAAACAAGCAAGCAGGTAAAGACACAGTAATGCATCCATGCTCCAGAGGAGGGACAAACTCACGAGGGGAAAGTTAAGCCCACACAAGCCATCAAATAAGAAGCAAGCAAATGAGTGACAATGAGGCGAACCAATGGTAAACAATGCGTGGGCTGTAGTCCCACTGTAAACTAACAAAATCTCTTGTAACAGACAGCACATGCGATGTCTTAGACGAGACCTAAAAACAACTTCAATGTACATGGAGTGTAAGTTCTTAATTGCTTGATTATAAAAACCTTTGCAATACAAAATAAATACAATTTCATAATATCAAAAGAATATATATTAAAAGGATTAGTGATCTCATCATAAAAGTGGGGGGGGGGGGCAGGAGGGTGAGCAAAAAACTTAAAACAGGCCAATAAGAACGACCATTTTCCTTATTAAACTCCTCCCGCCACAAAACATTGCTTGTTCAAATGGACAGCTAATTATATTGGGAGTGAAAAAAGAAGAAAGCGAATGGTGCAGTAGCACCCAGCAGCTGCAGAGCCCATGAAAAGGAAAATAAATAAATTAGTAAAAAAAACAGGGGCAAGCTGGGATGGCGGTGGAGCACTGGGTGTAAAGGATGGTGGCTGGGATTAAGAGCACCGAGAGAGTGCAAGGGCTTCTTCATTAAAAAAAAAGAATAATAAAACATTACACAAAGAATGTACGGGAATGTGTGTGTGAACGACTTTCTTTAAGTGTTTCTTCCCTCCACTCGCTCTTCTTTTTGTTTACCGATCCAACTTGCATCAGCAAACAAAAATGTAAAAAAATAGCTCCTGGCATTTTGTGGTTGTACGCGTGCTTGGTGCGCGAGACTGCAAAATGACGCAGCCGGTCGACTGATAGGCTTCTTGAAAAAACTTTTTTGAAAGCTATGCTGCACTGCTTCACAGCATCATGGTTGCTGTACAGTATGGCTAGAACTGCTTAACAAAGCCAATAGCTCGCAACGGTGAGACATACAGGCTTTGCCAATGGTTGTTCTATAGTATATGCCTCAATAAATGGATTCCACAGCATACTTTCTCTACCACTGGATCTATGAAGGATCTCTTACACACTCTGCATCATTTGCTGCACCAGATACTATGTCAGCTTCTCCCATCTCCGAGACAAGCTAACACTGAGGAAACCCAGGAATCATCTGTAACAGATGCCAACTTGTGGTACTGAACGTATGACAGAGGAACATTTTCAGGATTCATCAGCTCACATCTCATTTGGGGAGGAGGAACCAGGCGGAAGGAGCAGCATTTTAGTAGACAGTTGTTGGTGGTGGTGTGCAGAATGTGACCCCTCCACAAATTCCAAACACTACTGATGCATGATCAGAGAGCGAGTCATGGGCACTTCAAAGGTGCAAGTGGGTCCATCGTTCCTCAAACACCTGACATCTTGTTTACTTTTGGACAAAGATTTTTCAGAACCAAGAATGGAACAAAAGCTTCAGACATTGAAGGAGCGACAAGGCATTGGTAAAATGCGCTATTATGAGATGTTCTGTAAGCAGAGACTGAATCAGAACTGCTCGCAGACTTCTAGCACACCAGCAACACAGACAAGGGGTTACTCCTTTTGTTGCTAACTGGATACCACATCCTTTGGAATTGGACAAGCCAGCCATGCTGTCCATGGCCCCAATAGTTCATCTTGAAGCAAAACAAAAAATTAATGTAAATCTAAGTGAAAATACATTTGTTCGCCAGGGCACTCTCAAAGCACCCCAAGTCCTCTCGCAAGCATGAGCACAGGTTGAAGGAGAAGAATAAGTTACAATGGCACTGTTCTCTGCTGGCAAATAATCTTACCATGTCCACAGTATAGAGTAGTAGCATTTTTAGCCAGCTTTCTCGGAAGCAGTGGAATGTAGAGTAAAGAATTAACTTGGATCATAAGAATGTAGCCATTCAAGGTGCCAACATTCTCATTTGTGCATTATCCTCAAAGAACTAGAGATAATTTCATAAAAAGTCTTAAATGGAATCGTTTTAAGAAATTCACTGTAGACCTTCTTTGAGAACTACATAGGAGAAAAGTACCACACAAATGGTGGTACCTTGACTGGGTTTTTTTCCAACAAGAGTGAAGATGGTTTTAATCTAGATATCTGAGGGTTGCACTACAAAAAAGTCCTAAGGAATATTAAACTTTACAAATAAAGATTTGGAATTTACATAAGTTGTGGCGACATTTATCACAAAAAATCCTTTTTAGTCACGACTGGTCCAAGACATTATCTGATGTATCGTGATGGGTCTACTTCCCATCTCTTCTTTGGAAGCACATCCAAGGTGACGGTTTCTGCAGTGGAACACTTGCAAAGAAATTTGCCTTACTCACTCCTATTTATTACCTCTGTATACTACTCCACCTCAACAATTACTTGGCTGAGAGCAGGATGCTCTCAGATATTTAACCCAGACATTCATTGTTAACCCATTAATCTCCTAGGCTTCCCCCCCACCGTGCTGAGCCTTTTTTTTTTTTTATGTTTGAGCACTTTGTGCTAAAGCCTTTATAACTTTTTTCCTCAAAAAGTATGCAGTTCAAATTGCCATTCTTTTTTTCACATGGTGGGGATTCTAAAGGTACCCAATGTCCGTGGATTCCCCTTAACAGAATCAGGACAATATAGCTGATGCAAGGTGAAAGTATTATATGGTAGGACAGGAGTGCCATAGCATGTAATATTAGCACAATACATAAAGATGGACCCCGGGTATTCTACTGTACACCTTTTCTCAGTCCTGGTAGAGTGGCATAGAGCAGACAGGCTATTTAGAGGAACATGTGTTAAGCAGTTCACATCACTTTAATTGAAATATCACTGTTTTGTATTGGTTACTACTAAAAGTATGGCAAAGACAGTAGATATGGAGTGTGCACAATAAAAGTAAAAGTAAGTGCATATCTGGACTAACAACCTGCAAGATCGGTTAGATAGCTTTATGACTGTATACCACATCTGTTATAGCCATATACAGGGGTATCCTAGTTTTAGCTGGCATGAAAACTGCTAAAGGTGCTTCTGGCATGGGGGTCTAGACTGCATTTAGGGGGTTAGTTGGGGATTATGACCTTTCCTTGGTGTGCATCCCCTGTACTTTTGCGGAGCCCTCTCGAGGGTGTTCCCACTGGAAGTTCGACCTTCTAGCCTGTACATATCTGGATTTGTGCGTAGTATTCAGTTTCCCTATTTAATAGAAAAAACACTGTCTGGACACAGATTTGTTGGGCGTTATTTGTTGTGTTGCTGAGTTGACTCTCTAGTCCACAACACTTCTCTGAGTAAGATTTTGACTGCTCTGCCTCACTAACCTGTGACTCAAGCGATAAAATGGATTCTTGGTTAGTAGTTTGAGGGTCCCGAGTATGGGAGTTCCAAAACACCACAGGAAAAAGAGCTTGATTATTAAAATTGGTGTCTAGTAACTTCTGATTGCTTGGACAATCCAACCTGAATTTCTCAGAGTTATGCATTCCAGGGGCAATATGGTGCCGCCTGTGTCAAATGACACACAGTACAAAAGACGGATGGGGTTGGGTCGTGCAGATCATCGCCAGAGGATACTAGCAGTGGCTGCAGATGGCCCTGTCACTGCAATGACAGGCAACCAATTCAGGACATTATTGGGAGATACTACCATGCCTAAGGATGCCCAGTAATCCAGCCCCAGGAGCTTTCCTAAAGGTTTCTAAGCTCATATGGCTCATATTTAGCAGCTAGGCAATAGCAGTGAGGCAGACCTCAATGAAAATGTGTGCAGTGCTAAGTGTAATGCGGACATGGATAAGTTACTTACCTGTAATCCTAGTTCTCTTCCAGGGGTATACTCATCAAAGTCATAAGCACTGAATAGTCCCGCCCACGTGCGGGGACCCCGGAGCAATAGCCAATAATATGCATATACCTACATATATATCCATAAACACATATAAGTAAATATATATATATAGGTGATATGCATAAAACAAACATATATGCAGCCTGATATTATATACTAGGCTCAGAAAACCTGCCTCATTGCATGTAAAACCTTTTAAATTTGAACCACAAATAAACATACCCCATGATATAATCATGATTAAAACAAGTAAACCACTTTAGTTTGCTTTGAAACAACACAACCTTTATTTTCAAAGGTAAAAGGGGTAAGACCATAGAGGCAGGTCAGCCTAGAGAGGCTGCATATAGAACAGTTAGGAAAAAACTGGCGCCGTGCCTTTAAGACCTCTTGGAACCCTCAGGCTCCCATCATGCACTACAGGTGACAGTTAGGTCAGTTCTTTTGGACGGCGTAAACAGTGTGAACACAGTATGGGTAACAGATACATCTCACATGAACATGGTATTCGTCCGGGGAGGAGGGAGGGTTGCTTATGACTTTGATGAGTATACCCCTGGAAGAGAACTAGGATTACAGGTAAGTAACTTATCCTTCTCTTCCAGGGGATACTCATCAATAGTCATAAGCACTGAATAGAGTAGCAAGCCATCCCCATACTCTGCGGGCGAATACCATTATATCATGCCAACCAATCCAACTTATATTACCCAAATAAGTTCCTCAAGGATGCCTGGCCAACCCTAGCATCAGCTTGAGTGTCAGAATCAAGACAATAATGGCGTGCAAAAGTGTGCACTGAACGCCATGTGGCTGCTTTACATATGTCTTGAATAGGAACTTTACTCAGCATAGCTATTGTAGCTGCTTTTCCTCTTGTAGAATGTGCTCTCGGCCTGCCTGAGAGCTGTTTGTGTGCTAGCTGATAAGATAGCATAATACATGACACAATCCACCTAGAAATGGACCTTTTAGAGGCCGGAGAGCCAGTGTTCAATGGTCCGTAATTAACAAACAATCTGTCAGTGTTGCGTACAGTTTTAGACTTATCCAGATAAAACTTCAACACCCTTTTAAGATCCAGTGAATGTAATGCTTTCTCAGCAGGTGTGACAGGGTTCACAAAGAAAGTGGGAAGAGTGATCGACTGGTTGATGTGGAACTCCGAGACCACTTTCGGAAGGAACTTCGGGTGAGTTCTTAGTACCACTCTGTTTGCATGAAAAACGAGATAAGGCTCCGACGAGCACAAAGCCTGTATCTCGCTCACCCTGCGAGCAGACGTGATTGCCACAAGGAATGCAGTCTTCCAAGAAAGATGTTGCAGCGAGGCCTTATGTATAGGTTCAAAAGGAGGGCCCATTAACTTGGAGAGAACGATATTGAGTTCCCAAGAGGGAGAAGGAGCCCTCACTGGAGGATAGACTTTCTTTAGGCCCTCTAAAAGTCCTTAACCACTGGCATTCTAAAAAGGAAACCTGATTGGGGGACTTCCTATAAGCTGTTATCGCGGCCAAGTGAACTTTAATAGATGAATATTGCAATCCTGCTTTTGCCAAAGACAGTAAATATGGTAACAGTACCTGTTCCTGACCATGAATAGGATCATGCCCCTCTGCAGTACACCACATGTAGAATCGCCTCCATTTGAAAGCATATGTTCTCCTTGTGGAAGGACGTCGAGCCTCTTTCAAGATCTGCATGCAGTCCTGAGAGAGACCTAAGTGTCCATATTGGATGAATTCAGGAGCCATGCTGCTAGCTTCAGGGACGGCAGATTGGGATGGAACACTTTGCCGCCCGCCCTGGTCAGCAGATCTGGATGACAGGGTAGCCTCCTGTGCGGTACTGTCGAAAGACGAAGAAGATCCGGGTACCACCACTGGCGAGGCCAGTCTGGTGCAACCAAGATCATCCTCGTTTTGGATCTGTACAGCTTCCTGATCACTAGAGGAATGAGGGGGACTGGTGGAAATGCGTAGAGTAATGTCTCTGACCAGTCTATCCATAGAGCATTCCCCTTGGAGCCTTGTTGTGGGAACCTGGAGGCGAAGACGTGGCATTTTGCGTTGTCTGCATCTGCGAACAGGTCTATGTCTGGTTCCCCCCAGGCTTGAAAAATGTCCTGTGCTACTTCTTGCTTTAGCGCCCAGTCGTGCGCTTCTGCGAAATGCCTGCTTAGGCCATCTGCCTGAACATTTAGGATGCCCGGAAGATGGACCGCTGAGATCTTCATGTCCCGAGCCAGAAGCCACCTCCAGATCGCCTGTGCTTCCAGCGACAGAGGCCTGGACCTGGTGCCCCCTTGCTTGTTCAGGTAAACATTGTTGTTGTATTGTCCGTTTGAACAAGGAGGGCATTGGACTTGATGGACGGAAAGAACGCCTTGAGGGCCAGATGAACTGCCCTGAGCTCCAGCATGTTTATGTGATAGAGCTGTTCCCTTTCCGACCACAGACCTTGTACCTGCAGGGGCCCCATGTGGGCGCCCCATCCTTGAAGAGACGCATCTGTTACAAGAGTCAGCTTTGGTGGTTCCTCGTGAAAAGGGCTGCCCACGAGAAGATGAGACCTCCGCATCCACCAGCCGATGGAGATTTTGACAGACAGAGGTATCGTTATCGTGTCCTCCCAGCGATTGGAGATCTGGGACCACTGATCTTCCAGAGCCTGTTGAAGAGGTCTCATGGGTAGCCTGGCATTCGGGACTAGAAAGATGCAAGATGCCATTGAACCCAGAAGAGACGAGACTTGTCTGGCTGTTGGGTAAGGTTTCCGCAAAATGGTCTGACACTTGAGGAGGATGGATGATAGTCTCTCCTCCGAAGGATACGCTCTTGCGTTTACCGTGTCCAAACTTGCCCCCAAGTAATGAATTCTCTGCGTTGGGTTGAGGATGGATTTTTGAAATTGACATGCAGACCCAATCGATGCAGATGTCGAACGCAGTAAGCGAGGTGTAGTTGCAGAAGTGCTGGGGAAGCACTTTTGAGAAGCCAATCGTCTAGATAGGGGTAGACGAATATTTGTTTCCTTCTCAAGAACGCCGCTACTACTGCCATGCACTTTGAGAAAGTGCGAGGGGCTGACTTGAGACCGAACGGTAGGACTGTGAATTGGTAATGGTCGGATTGAATGCGAAACCTTAGAAACTTCCGATGCTTCAGAGAGATGGGAATGTGGAAATAGGCATCCTGAAGATCTATGGAACACATCCAGTCTTGTGGGTGCAAGTGTGGAATTATCTGATGCAAGGCCAGCATTCTGAACCTTTCCTTCAGAATAAATTTGTTCAGTCGCCTGAGGTCTAGAATGGGCCTGAACTCTTTGCCGAGACCTTTCTTTGGGACTAGGAAATAACGAGAGTAAAGTCCTTGATGACGTTGCTGCCATGGAACCTTTTCGATGGCCTCCTTTAAAAGCAGGGCAGATACCTCTTCTTGTAGAAGACTTACGTGATGGGAGGTGGTCTTCCGGGGAGGAATAGAAGGTGGAGGTGACTTGAACCGGATGGAGTATCCGTTCCTTACGATGTTTAGAACCCACTTGTCCAGTGTAATTTTGGTCCACTCTTCTAGAAACATACGAATGTTTCCCCCCACCGGAGTGGTTAACGGGTTTAGGGGAAGCAAGCACTCACTGTTTCTGCTGTTGCTGCTGCTTGGCAGCTGGTGCAGACTGCCTGGAGGAACCTCCTCGTCCTCTGCCTGGACGTCGCTGATTGTACTGGGATCTACCTTGGTGCTGTTGTGTAGACCACTGAGGGGTTTGAACCCTCTGCTGGTAGTTGCGCCGATCGTAGGGGCGATAGCGCCGTTTAAAGTCTTTCCTCTTTTCGAGTCCCACTGCCTTGACCGTGTCCAGTTCTGTCTTCATGCGCGACATCTCATCATCGGCATGAGATCCGAAGAGCGAGGATCCGTTGAACGGCAGGTTCAGGATCCGATGTTGGGCCTCCGGCTTCAACCCCGTTAACCTTAGCCAGGAAGAACGACGGGCACAGATTCCATGAGAGTACCCATGTGATGCTAGATCTGAGGCATCCGCTGCCGCGCTGATGATCTGGTTGGACACCAGGCCCCCTTCCTGAAGGACCTCCAGGAAGTCTTGCTTGTCCTCCTTAGGGAGTTTGTCCGTGAAACGTGACAGGGAGTCCCAGAGAGAGCGGTCATACCGACCCAGCAAGGCCGAAGCGCTGGCTACCTTCATGTAGGATGCGGAGGTGTTGCACATCCTCTTGCCTATTGAATCCATGGCCTTACTGTCTTTGTCAGGTGGTACCGTGGAAGACGCTGCCCCTGTCTGGTTCTTCCGTGCGGCCGAGACAATGACTGAATCCGGAAGTGGATCGGATCTCAGAAACAGAGGGTCTGTGTCAGGAGCTTTATATTTCTTTAAGATCCTTGAGGGAGCAGCACCCACTGAAGCTGGAGTCAAGAACTTGTGCAACGCAGGCTCCAGTAGACCAGGCACCAAGGGAAGTAGAGGTCTGGATGACGCCCTCTGATGCAGCGTTTCAAAGATGATTGAGGTTGTTGGTACATGAACAGGCATCTCAATCTGAAGTTTAGCCGCTCCCCTACACAAAACCTCATTGAAGGTGTTGAGATCATCAATCGGGGATACCCTACTCGGAGGTGTTGAGGAAAGAGTGGGTGAGTAGTCCGCTTTAGATGGTCTAGATAATGAAGACCATGAAGACGACCTATGGCTCTTACTCCTGTGAGAGCGATGACTAGGTCTAGAAGCTCTACTTCTGGGAGAGAGGGTGTATGCCTTCTCACCGATGGAGATCTGCGTGACCGGTCTCGTCGATCATGCCGCCCTGAGGAGTGCACCGACTGTATCAATGGAGACCTGGATCTGCTACGTGAATGGACCACCCTGGAAACCTTCCGTATCTTCCACTCCCTTATATCTCCCAGCCATCTAGGAGAGATGTTTGTTACAGGGTGTGCAGGCGGAGCTGGAGAGCGCTCTGGCGAGATCTGTACGATCTGAAGCCCCGGAGAGGAAGAAGCACTCCTGGAGGCCATTTGGATGTTCTCCGTCGCTGACTCTGACCTCCTCGACGTCGACCCCCTCGACGGCGATCTGGACCTCGATCTGCGGGACCTAGATCTCGACGTCGACCTCCTCGACGCCGATCTCGCTCTCGACGTCGACCTCCTCGACGCCGAAGTCCTAGACGGCGATCTCGCTCTCGACGTCGACCTTCTCACCGTCGAAGGCGACTTCCTCGGAGTCTGTCTTCTCGACGCCGAACGTGCCCTTCTCGACGTCGAACCCCTGGGCGATGCCTGTTTCGACGTCGAATGTCTCGACGGCGACGACTGTCTTGCCGGCGTCGACACTAAAACCGCTCTGCTTGACGACGAAGCTTGCAGTACCTTCGGCGTCGGTGGTGTCTTCGACGTCGTTGGAGGTGCTCTCGCCGGCGGGCTTCGACGTTGATGTGCCAACGTCGGTATCTCACCGCCTCTCGCTGTAGGTGAGCCAGATGTGGTCCGCCTACGCGATTCTTGATGACTTGGAGCCCTCGACGTCGAAGGACGTTTCGACGTCGACTTCGACGCTGACTCAGAGCACAACGGTACCTTGGACGTTGATCTGTCCCTCGACGGCGACCGATGTCTTCTCTCGTCTTCTTTGTGTCTTGAGTGAGAGGAGGGCTTTCTTGCAGACAGTTCTCCTTTAGCACTTGCCTTACTTCCTCTCTCCAGCATAGAGTGCAGCTTTATCTTCTCCCTATCCTTAAGGGTTCTTCTGGATAACTTGCTGCAATGGTAACACTGGTCTGGCTTGTGTGATGAAGGGAGACAAGCAATACAGACCGAGTGTGGGTCCGATTTGGACATCTTCTTTCCACAGGCCGGGCACTTAATAAATAAGGCCGGCATTTTGACAGGGAAAAAAGTGAAAAATTTTGGGGGAAAAAAACAACAAAAAAAACAGCTGAATCTAACAGCTAGTCAGTAAAGACGTCGAGTGAAACAACAATATTCCACTCAAAACCAGAATTAGTGATAAAAAACCACTAACTGGGGAGCTCAAACTCCAGGGTCCTCATAGAAGGAGCCGGAAAAAAGAACTGACCTAACTGTCACCTGTAGTGCATGATGGGAGCCTGAGGGTTCCAAGAGGTCTTAAAGGCACGGCGCCAGTTTTTTCCTAACTGTTCTATATGCAGCCTCTCTAGGCTGACCTGCCTCTATGGTCTTACCCCTTTTACCTTTGAAAATAAAGGTTGTGTTGTTTCAAAGCAAACTAAAGTGGTTTACTTGTTTTAATCATGATTATATCATGGGGTATGTTTATTTGTGGTTCAAATTTAAAACTTTTTACATGCAATGAGGCACTTTTTCTGAGCCTAGTATATAATATCAGGCTGCATATATGTTTGTTTTATGCATATCACCTATATATATATATTTACTTATATGTGTTTATGGATATATATGTAGGTATATGCATATTATTGGCTATTGCTCCGGGGTCCCCGCACGTGGGCGGGACTATTCAGTGCTTATGACTATTGATGAGTATCCCCTGGAAGAGAATTTATACTTATCCCATTAAAAAATAAAAAAGGTTCCAGGTTTAAGCAAAAAGCTAAATGTTTTGTAAAACAAATCAAAGAAAAATAAAGAAAAATTGTCAAGGATTTCAAAGGGTAAGCCCGCGGGTCCGGGTTGGTCAGATGTTGGCGTCTCAATGTATGATGTATATGCTACCCTGAGGCAATGGTGCGTTGTTCGCTTGTGCACAATTGTTTTGTAAAAGATGCGTGTTTATTATTGCAAAAATTTATGACCGCAGTGGATAACCATGTAATGTTGTAAGTAATATGAAAATGAAAATAAAGAGTTTAAAAAAAAAATAAAGGATTTCAAAGGGTAAGAAAAAAAGGAAAATAACCACTTAAGACTATGGGCCTCATTACGATGGCGGTGGGATCGCCACTGTCAGTGGCGGTCCCACCGCCATCGGACCCTGCATTACTGCCCGCTGCATTATGATAGTACATAGGAGCAATGGTCCCAGTAAACGATAAATAAACAAACACAACAATTATATCACTCTGAACAAATATTCACAAACATTCTTAGGTTAGCACAGTGTTATTTAATCACACTGGGCGAGTTCTAATTAATAGTATTTTTCAATTATATTTCAAAAAAGTGCCCCTAGGCCAGAGGAAAAGGGAGCGGGGGTGGTGTGTTTCAAGTGAGGATAGGAAAGTGATTGGGAAGTGTAAATCACATACATATATTTATTTACAATAACATTGGCTCATATCTTAGAGCCGACCAAATTCATAATAAGCCAAAACAACTCTAATTAACCATGATTATTAACATTGACACAGTGATTAATCGCTGTTGTACAAAATGGTCAAAGATAAGAGATGTCGACATTTCGACCCCTAGTCGGTAGGCCAATGAGTCCCTTACAGCGGGGTCTTCTTCAGGACAGGGTCATTGAGGGAACGGGGCTGGTCCCTAGGGGATAGAACATAGATTGATTTCAATATCGAATATTAATTTGACAATTGGTCAAGAGACGGGGGGCTGAAGCCTCAAAATTACCATACTGAAGACTCTCCACACTGGTTGGAGGGAAAGGTGTGGGCACATGGGCTCCAAAGTGCGGCGGGAGCGAGAGCACCTGCAGGATAAAGGTGCAGTATCAGAAAAGGCCCATAGAGAAAACACAAGGCCGGAAAACATCTAAAAACATGTGCCGAAACTCACTTGATGAGTAATCTGTCCGGCTTGTCCGCTAGGCCAGGGAATGAATCCGGTTCTAAAAAGAAAAATTACGGGCTAATTTAGAAAAGGTATTGGGTCTACACCACTGTGACTCCATACTGTACGTAATCCAATCGCACCGAGAAGCGCGTTGGAAATTACGAAAGTGCACTTTGAGCGATTAAAAGGGGAAATACCTGGAGATTGTGGGCTCAAGGCAGACTGTTTGACTCAATCCTGATCTGTAAAAATGATTGGAAAGTTGCGGTTAATAAACCGAACTAGAAAGCTATACGTTAAGCGCTCAGATTAACACTGTGACAGCATCTAAAATGCAACCTCACCGTCTTTTAAAACGTCCTAATCTGTATTAATCGTAGAAGCGGAGACACGTCTTCCTCCGTGTAGAAAGGGGCGAAGGTATGAGCTCTGAAGTTTAAATACGCTGTCTTAGGAACCACGAGCGTGATGTCACGATGCAGGCGCTAAATGCCTGTCAGTGATGACTATTGTTCCAAGGGCGAGTGAAAAAAGACTTACCGGACTGTTGAAAACGTCCGTAATGGAAACGGAAAAACCTAAAAGGTTTAAAAGGATGCCATAGACTCAGTGTGGCTAAAAAGTATATAAGCGCAATATACTGAGAGGATATCTAATGAGGGACAACTTGCAGAGTGAGCATGAAATAAGATGCGCAGCATTGCCACATAGACCTGTATCGGGCGTACTGTCTGGAGAAACAGTCATGTTCCTTGGCCTCACATGTTGAAACTAATGTCCTGATAACAGTAATTTATACTATTCTTGCTGGTACACAAATTCCTAAGCAAGTTACAGTATAAGCATAAATAGAAACCGTGTAAATCTACTGGCGACCATGTTGACCAACATTCACTTTGAATGGCAGGATTTGTAGCGGCAAGATTGTCATCACAGTGTAGACATTGTAACACGTTAGTTAGTTCAACATAGGTTATGTACAGTTGCAAAGAACCATTGCAAATGGGTCAGATATGTCAAAATCTGGAATATTGTGTGGGTATATCCATATGTTTAGTAACGGCACAATTGTCATCACAGTGTAAACATTAAAACACTCGTTGGTTAGTTCAACACAGGTTTGTGTACAATTACAAATATGTATAGAGACATGCCAAAGGGGTCAGATACGCCAAAATTTGGAATACTATATCCACAGAGGGGCATACCATAGTGATAGATTGCACAGTGCTATGTGTTGTACATATCCAAAATGATTGTCTTGGGTAAATAAGCTAGTGTATTCATTCAACTGTGAGACAGGCTAATTGTGCGTGACTAACTTCTAGTTCGCTGAGGCCATTTTGTATGGAATCAAATGCAGACATCCATTTGCATTCTCGTGTGTTAAGAATTGCTGTAATGTTCCCACCTCTTGGGCCAAGGGATGCCTTCTCAATGACCAACCATTTCAGGTCGTCAGGGCTGTGGTTGGCATTCTTAAAATGTTCTACTAGAGGTGCACCCTGTACCTCGCATCTTATTCGGCTACAGTGTTGAAGAATGCGTGCCTTGATTTTCTGCTGTGTTTGGCCTATATACAGGAGCCCACATGGACATATGATGCCATAGATTACATTGTTCGTATTGCAGTTTGTAAATGATTTTAAAGTTACCACGTGGTGTTTGTAAGTGAATTCCTTAGTTTGAATGGTGGTTTCACATGCCTTGCATTGGCCGCACTTGTAATGCCCCAATGCTGGTGGTAGATTCCATAGAGATTGAATAGTTGGCGCTTCAGGGGTTTCCAGGAAGGAGCGTACTATATGGTCCCTGATACTCTTGGCTTTCTTATAAGAGTGCATGGGAAGACTGTTTTGTTCAATGCCATCAGATATTAAAGGCCAATGTCTATTGATCACTTTCTTAATAGCGTTGCTTTGTGTTGAAAATGTTGTAACACATATCATCCTTTGGTCAGTACTGTTGCCTCTTTCTTGTGGCGTGAATAGATTCTCCCGGTGGCTAAACCAAGCCCTCTTCTGTGCCCTTCTGATCAACCTTTTCGGGTAACCTCTTTCCAAAAGGCGGTCTGTCAGTTCCTGGGATTCTTTCATGTAATCAGTTTACTTGGAACAATTTCTACGGACCCGTAAAAACTGTCCAAAAGGGAGGTTTTCCCGGAGTCCTCTAGGATGATGGCTGTTGTATCTCAACAGCGAATTTCTCTCAGCCGGTTTTCGGTACAACGTAGTGTACAGTTGGTTCTCCTCGCACTTGATGGTGATGTCCAGGAAGTCTATTTCCCTGGGTTCTGAGTGTATGGTGAATTTTATGTCTGGCCTCCTTTCATTGAGCCATGAATGAAAGTTGTCCAATTCGGTTGAGTCACCGCTCCAGATTATCAGTATATCGTCAATATACCGTCTCCATACAGACACCTTTTCTTTTTTATGGATTGAATTCGCTGAAGACGAAGGATTTCTCAAAATGGTCCATGAAGATGATGGCCAAATCTGTGGCGAAGGCAGCCCCCATTGCTACTCCCTTGGTTTGAAGGTAGAAATGATCGTTAAACAGAAAAACGTTTTTCATCATTGCAATGCGTAGTAGATCGATTATAAAGTATGTAGGGACTGCTGTGGGTGCTGGTCTTTCATCCAGTACACTTGTCATAACCTCCAATGCAGCTTGTTGGGGTATACTGGTGTAAAGGGATACAATGTCACAGATGACCAAGAGTTGATTGTTGGGGTCAAAAGGATATTTATCAACAAGATTGATAGTTTGCATCGTATCCCTCAGATAGGCTGTTGTTGTTTCAGCAATGGGTTTAAGGAAATGATCTATGTATCTGCATAGTGGTTCTAACATAGATCCACATCCCGAGACGATCGGGCGTCCAGGTGGTTTCTGTAGGTTCTTATGAATTTTGGGTAACGTGTACAGAGTGGGCAGTCGGGGTTGTTTCTGATTCAGGTATGCAAATTCCAGGTTGCTCAGGAATCCTTGTTCAAGACCACTAGTGGTGATGCGGAGTATCTCTTGAGCAAGATCTTTAGATGGGTCTGATCTTATCCTTAGGTAGCTAACTCCATCCTGTAGTTGGTGATTGATTTCCGTTTTGTAGTCAATCGTGTTTTGTACAATGATCGCTCCACCCTTATCTGCGGGCTTGATCACGATGGCCTTGTTGTTCTTTAGAGACGTGAGAGCTTCCCTCTCTTTCATCGTAATGTTGTGTTTCGTGTACTTGTAATCCTTAAGTAGTTTTGAAACATCCCTCAGGACAACGCTCTCGTACGCCAGTATTTTGTTTGTCATGCGGCTGGCTGGTGGAACGAATGTGGATGGAATCCTGAGTCCAGTGTATGAAGTTATTGCAGTAGAAGGGGCATGTTTGAAAAAATACCTGAGCCGGATTTTTCTGAAGAAGCGGTGGAGTTCAGTTTTGAGTGTGAATTCATTGGGGCGGGCTGTAGGTACAAATGATAATCCCTTACTCAACACGCTGGTTTCCTCCTCTTTGAGAGTGTATGTAGAGATGTTAAATACAGGGTGTTGTTGGCTCCTCACCATCTGTAGACCTTGCGACGGGTTTGTATTTCCCCGTGGTTCTCCGGTTGGAAACGAACTTGCTTCTGGGTTCTTCCACGTCCTAGATCCCAGTTGTTGTTGGGTACTTGGTGTCCTCGTTGGAGCCCCCTGGGCCAGCTGCCACCTCGGCCCCTGGGTGGTCTCCATTGGCCTTCTCCTAAAAAAGGCGGATAATTTCCTTGCGTTGTTGCCAGTTATCTTGGTAGGTGTATTGTCCACTGGGTCCTGGTTGTTCGTTGTCACTGTCTGTGCTGTATGATGAATCCGAGAAAGTAGTATAGTTTCTGCACCCCCTGTATCCTCCATTATGATGGCAGGGGGATGGTTGGTGGTCAGAGAGACCGACCGCCATGGATCTGACGGGCACCGCCGTAGGGATTACGATGTCCCTTCCCACCGGCCGTTTCATGGCGGTTTAACCACCATGAAAAGGCAGGTGGAAAGGGACACTGGGGGCCCGTAGCGGGTCCCCCCTTCCACCCGGCCCTCCGACTTGGGCCCTGAGGGGCACCTATGGTGCCCCCCTACATATCCCTGCACCATGTGGCAGGCACCACATGGTGCCTACCACATAGTGCAGGGATATGTACGGAGTGTATATTTTGTACTGCCGTGGGTGCTGCAGCCCACAGCACAAGCTGCAATACAAAATATACACATCGCGAGCGCCTTGAAGGCAGTCGCATCATGATACCGGTTGCAGGACCGCCGACAGCTAGTCGGGCGGTCCCATTCCCGAAGGGATGGCGGTTGGACGTAAGTCCGACCGCCATCCTAATCACGCCCTGAGTGTGATTGGAAATCCTGTTACATTAAAATACTGGAGAAATGTGGAGGGCCTGGCTGGGAAGACCTAGTTGGCGGACGTCACCTGGCGAGCTGCTGGTCTCCTAGCTCTGGTTCAATCCTGTTGCTGGCAGGGCACTATGTCACTGGAACGTTCACACCGTTGGTGTCCTCATTCGGGACAGTACGGCGGTGGCCCGATCAGGACACAAACAGTCTGGTGGCGAGGCGGAATGACTGCGGTTGGAGGGTTGGAGGATCAGTGGATCAGGCAGCCAGACTGACACGCAGCCGAGTAACTGAGAGGCCCCTCCAGAGGAAGCTCTGTTCCAGCAGGTGTGGAAAAAGCACCACAGGCGGCCAGGGGCTCCTGTAGCAAGGCGGGTGATTCATTGCCTGTCGGAGCAGAGACACGGCTGAGGGCGGCGTAACTTGTGTGGAGGCATACACGGCGTCTGCGATTGTGTGCCGGGCTCAGAGAGCAGTAAGTGAGCACCTGACCCCTGGGACCCAGAAGAGGCAGTGCAATTGGCCACTCCAGCCCAGAAGGTAGGCCTTGGGCAACTGCCAAGAAAGGGCATATGGGTGAGCCCTGTGGACTACCGCATAGACTTCACACAGTCACTTTTTGCTCTACACTGCTCACCACACTTATGTCATCTAAGGTAATTAGTATACCTCTCTTCTCAAAACAACATCCCTGACTCCTCTCTCTCAGAGAGGGGGTTGTAGCCCGCTTTATGACTAGGTTCAAAAAGCGAGGAGGTTACCCTGTAATGAAGCCTGCCACCTTCGGGTGGGTGAGGGAAACCGACCTTTAAAAGGGACACCCCTTTAGCACTCTTTCCTGCTTATCATCTTGTAGACCCAGGGGTTCATCTGTGGTTTTGATCTCAGACCACTTCCCGGTAATGGTACACTTAGGAAGCCCCAGCCCGAACATAAACCGATGTGGAGAATTGGGGCCTGCTGCATCATGAACAGAGACGTGGTACACCATGTGTCACATGAGTTAAACACTTTCCTAGACTTAAACAAGGGTACTGTGGTGTTCCCTGGCACCCTGTGGAGTGCGTCCAAGGCTTACATGCAGGGGGTGGAGAGGTTCCACTTCCGGATTCAAGACCAACAATTGACACAATGAGTGACAGATCTAGAAGCACACATACTGCAGCTGTAGAGAAAGGGGAATAGAGACAAAACCAAGAGCAACTGGCAAAGCAGCCCTGCAACAACTCTACTGGCTGGCTTGCTCTACTGGCTGGCCAGACATGGGGCAGAAACAAGAGTTGTCCCATCATTTTTTGGACCAATTGTACATAGGGCAGTGGGAGCGTGCAAGATTGCAAATGCATTTACTGGCTAAAGCAAAGTCATTTATGGGAGGAAGGAGCGGCCCAATAGGGAGTCTTCGAGTCCCCTCATTGCAGACCTGCCTCTACGGTGCCTGTTTAAGTCTGACAGGCGGAATCTTGATCAACCCTTCTCAGTGGAGGAGCTTGAAACCGCACTCGGACATGCGAACCATTAAGACACCAGGTCCTGTCGGATTCCCTGTAGAGTATTACCAATGTATCAGGAATTCCCTTTAGCCGCATCTACTTGATATATACAATGAAGCCCTTACTAAGCGCCAACCAACTGACGGGCTACACCTGGTGACCATAGTTGTACTGCACAAGGAAGTGAGGCCACCTGAAAGTATGCGCATCATACCGTCCAATTTCACTCATTAATGGCAAGCTCAAAATGTATGCTAAATTGCTGACAAACATACTACTTTGGGTTATCCCCAAGTTGGTGCATGCAGATGAGTGCGGCTTCATGCCTCATTGCAGCACCAGACATTGCATCCACAGGGTACAAATGGCAGTGGCATACAGGGAGCACTTAACTGTGGATAGCATGCTCCTCCTTATAGATCTTGAAAAAGCATTTGATAATCTAGACTGGGACTTTCTGTGAGTCATCTTACACGGCATGGGCTTTGGGCCTATATAAACCTTATAGGTGAGGCTACTATATACAAATCCCACAGCACAAGTAATGGCAAATGGAGCATTATCATTTTCCTTCCCCATAGACAGGGGCACCAGACAGGGAGGCCATCTGTTTTCCATACTGTTTGCCCTTGCCACAGAACCTTTGGCAACATGGGTTAGGTATGACTCTCAAATAGAGGGGTTCTGTTGGAGGAGTGGGATAGAAGATCGTAAGCTCTTTACGCAGATGACATACTGGTGGTTCTTGACTGGAGACCTCTGATCCGCATAGACTTCAAATGCTTGACCTATATGGGTAAGCATCGGGCCTACAAGTGAACTAGACCAAATTGTTATTGGTGCCTGTGAAGGCTGAAACTGGAGCAATGAGTTGGCAGCAACCAATCCCTGTGTGCAGACTGAGCTTCAGGTATCTCGGTGTCTATGTAACATTGCTGCCAGATTTGGCTTGGTCCGTGAATCTCAACCCCCTACTACAAAGGCTGCAGTCAGACTTCAAAAAGTGGCAAAACTCCCTCTCAATATTCTTGGCAGCGTAGCGCTCTTTAAGATGTTAATACTGCCCAGATTCCTCTATGCGTTGCAGAACTTCCCATATGCAATTCCACAACGATGGTTCAGCGCACTCCAAGCTAAAATAAGAGCATTCATAAGGGCTGTGTCCCATGCATCGCATTTGGGAAATGTGCCCAATCCACATTTGATGGGGGAATGGCAGCCGCGGACCAATGGCTCTATTATTAGACCTCCCAGCTTGTTGTGCTCAGTAAGTGGCTCCATGGAAGAAGGGATGATGTGGCCTTTAGAAGTGAGTTGGTGTATATAGGTGTTGATAATGTGCTGAATATGCTGTATGGGGCGCCGCTCCATGGCCTCCCTGCCGGAGCAGTCAAAAGTGACGGTCCGAACAGGAAGATCAGCTTTGCGCTGGACGCAGTGGGATAGGAAGATTATCCTACAGACCCCACTATGGACAGGGAGATGACTGGGCAACGTTGCTCAGTTGGAAGGGTTCGTAAAGTGGGTCCTTGTTGGCATTTCTCAGCTCTGAGACATATGGTAAGGCTTCCACATTAAATCTTTTCAGGACCTACGGACGGACTACAATTTACTTCAGTCCCAATTATATAAATATTTCCATCTCCTGAATGCATTATTAGCCCATGGAGATCTCATCGGGAAGACCTCAGAATTCAGTCCTGTGGAAGCCAGCTACTGATGGGGCTGCTGGAGCAGGGTAGCATATCTTGGGTGTACAGATCACGAGTTACTAACTCGCCTTACAGATTCTGGACACGGAGGACTAAATGGGAGTCATGGGTAGTGAGTGGGGAGAGGTGATAATGGCCCCAAGAGAGCTAGCGATTTCTTCCAAACTTCGCTTGATCCAATTGAACTATCTGCATTCTACTTACGTGTCGCCGATGATGCTCTGGCAGGTCCATAAAGGATTGACGCAAGCCTGTGCGAAGTGTGGGGAGAGGAAAGTTCACTTCTTCTACATGGTGTGGACATGCCCTGCAAAAACGAAATACTGGAAATCCATTTTCCTACTCCTAACGCAGTTGTTGGAACACCCTATTGAGAATTCTGCCTGAATTGCACTCCTGAGTCTACTAGAGGACCTGGGGTGAAACACAGGAGAGCAGGCATTGGTCGGAACCAGAACGTTGATAGCAAGAAGAGATAATTCTTGACTACAAAGCTCTGCTACCCTTCTGACGATAGTCGCCTGGCACAACGTGATAGACTGATGCACCAAAATGCAGGAACCTATATATGTCGCATGGAGCTGTCCACATAAGTATAAAAGAATCTGGGTAAAATGGTGGGAGTTCTATGGGCTGGATTGAGGTGGAATTTGTGGCCGAGTGCGGCATCCTGATATGATCTGTACTTGACCCTGGCACTGTACAAGTTTATGTTAAGGTTTACCATAAAAAGAAAAAAAATTATTTCTAAAAAAATTGGAGCAATATAAAATAAATAGTAAAATAGTACTGAAGCAATTGTTTTTTTTAACAGGAGTGTGTGCTTCATGGGGTGCTCAGCATGTTGGGTTTGGTGGAGGCTACAAGACCCATAGAGCAAAAATAATGCTGTAAGCCTTCATTGCCTGCTTCTTCAGCCTATGCGATGCCTTACACAGCCTGCTTCATGCTGTGAAAAATAGCCTTAAGTAGTGAATGAAGAGAGTGCACTGCCAAATTATCTCATTAATTGCAGCCAGTGACTGTCTTTTGTCAGAATTAGGTCCAGGTAAAGATGTCACAAGCTGAAGGGAGGCCAGCTGCAATACACAAAAGAGACTGTTAGATCCCATGTCAACGGGACAACCAAGAGTTACTTGACCATCAAGGTGGTTGGGTCCATTTACCACTGGTGTCCAGGGGTCGGTCCTACTATGGCACTGCAAACTAGGCTAAATACACTACTACTGAACTTTACTCTCAGGGTAGCGAAGGTTAGCAGTTCAAGGAGTCTCAGGAAGGTTATGTAGGGAGAAGACACTAAGATCTCAAGCTATCATATCAAACAATAGGCACATAAAGCGAATGTCCAGCCTAGTGTGTTTCTTTTAAGGAAAGTACTTTATTCATACCAAAACATAAACCGCAACATAAAGACAGAGCAGCACTACCAGGGTGCACACTACTTTCTGAAACAAATTGCATTTCAGTTCAAAACATTGCTTTACAATCGCCTGTTACCGATTATCGCCAACTTAGTCCATAGAGATCAGTCGGGATTTATGCCCCACAGAAGCACCCGACATAATTTGCGCAGGCTATATGGAGTGCTACATACGACGCGGGACCCCTCTGGTCCGCAAACAGCGCTGATGGCGCTTGACGCATCCATGGCCTTTGACAGTATTGAATGGCCATATCTGTTTGCCATACTATCAAAGTTGGGTTTTGGCCCTAATTATTGCAGGTGGGTGAGACTCCTTTACCAGGAGTCGGTGGCCCAGGTGCGTGCGAATGTCGTGCTGTTGCGACAATTTTCCTTGCGGAGGGGCACAAGACAGGGATGCCCTTTGTCCCCTCTACTGTTCGCGTTGGTCTTGGAGCCCTTGGCGCACTGGATCAGGAGGGACCCTATGATCTGGGGTATTGTAGCACCGAGGGGCTGGGAGGATCGCATATCGTTGTATGCTGATGATATTTTGTTGTATCTCGCAAGACCCTACTTCTCCATTGCCAGGGTGCTCCATCTCTTTGATTTATTTGGGAGCTACTCAGGATATACTATAAACTGGGCTAAATCGGTGGTGTTCTCGCTGGCGGGCCCCCCTCCCTCGAGACTCCTGGTGCGGTGTACCGCTCCAATAGCCACAGAGGGTTTTAAATAATTGGGAATTCAGTTAGTGCGAAATCAGCAGCTGTTTCTAGACAAAAACCTCAGCCCCCAGTTAGAGAGGCTCCATAGTGACGTGCAGCACTGGCGAACCCTACCACTGTCCTTAGCGGGCAGGGCGGCCCTTTTCAAGTTGATGGCCCTGCCGCGCTTGTTATACATTCTGCAGAATACCCCATGCCCTGTCCCGCTGATGGTTTTCAAAAAAGATTGCCCAAGATATTCGGGAGTTGCTGTGGCAGGCAGGTGCTCCCAGGATAGCGTTACACAAGCTGCAGAGAGGGGTGTACGATGGGGGCCTGGCTATACCGGACGTACGACTCTATTACTGGGCATCGCAACTGCTGGTAGAAAATGACTGGGTATACTCAGACAGGGAGAAAAAAAACACACAAAAAAACATTGCTTTACAATTTATTTTTAGGCCCCAAAAATTAGCTTGCCAATATTGTTAAGGACCACAGATTACTCCTATCGATTGTGGATCCATGCTGTCTCATACTCCCATTTAAATTGTGGTACCCGATAAACTCTCAAGCTGCTATTTGGGGACTAAAAAAGAAACATCTGTTTTTTAAGGGTATGATAATGGCATTGTTGAAAAATGTTTTACGCTGAAATGAGTATCAGCAAAAAATGAAAAGTTGGTATTTGATGTTAAATTTGTCAATTATTACTTAGAAAAATAACAATTAAATATTTGAGGACAATTAGTTGAAAAGCCGGTTTTCAAGGATAGCACCAATAAGGATATGCTAGCTTGAGTTACCCCTGTCCCTTGTAAAACCATTGTACTTGTATCTACCCTGTATATTTGTTGGTCATCTATATAGGTGTAAGATGTCACCCATTCTAATATTTACCTAACGGTAAAGATATATATAGATCATCAATCAATTCAAATACTAATACAACAATATAGATATATAAATAAATAAATATATACTTAAATACATGTTATATTGAATTACGTAATACAATAAAATCCGATAAAATATTGTATTAAAAAACAAATCTATACTGTATGTTAAAAATGTTTTTATATATATAGTGGATTGATACTTCCCAGAGTAATCTCTTAGATTTTCACGGTAAGGGGAAACTCGGCAATGAGTTCTAATTATGTGTTTCATTATTTATAAAATCATGCTATGCCAGTATGCTAACCTCACTCCCTATCCTAAACATGTGTGCAAATCTTCCGTCGCGTTAAGGCCCGTAGGGTTCTTTGTATCTAGTTGGATGATATATCTAGTTTCCAATCCTCTCAGTTTGGATTCACGATCTCCCCTCTCCTATTGGGTGGTATAGCATCTATCACAAAGTACCTGAGATCATTGTTTCTACTCAGGTGGACCTCCCTGAAATGTCTAGCTACAGGGTACGTGTTATCTTGGTTGGTAATGGCCCTGAGATGCTACAAAATGCGCTTATGGACAGGCAATTTGGTGCTTCCCACGTACTGGAGGCCACAAGGGCACTCAAGTACGTACACCGCATACTCAGTCTTGCATGTGAGGAGCTTCTGGATCTTATTCTCCCTGTCACCAAAGGGTGTTTTGTATGTCCTGGTGTTGACACCGTGTTGGCAGGCCTTACAGGTTTTACATTTAAAAAAACCCTTATTTTTCAAAAGCCAGCTTGTATTTTCAATGGCTTCTGGGTTTGTATTAACAAAAGCATCACGCATGGAAGGTGCCCTACTATAAGTGACAGACACCCTCCGTGGTAAAATAGGACCTATCACAGGGTCATTCAGAACCAGAGGCCAGCTCCTATTAATAATTTTCTCGAGACTGTTCTTTTGTCGGCTATATCTCATAATGAACCTAACTTGGTCAGGTTTCTGCTTCACATGTGGTGCCAACTGACCGCTAATCACCTGCAGATCATTTTTATTTTTCAAGAGGTCCTCTCTCTCAAGTATGTTGGACTTAACTATTGCCCTGTTAATCGCATCTTCCGTGTACCCTCTCTCAAGAAATCTTTTCATACTGTTTGCCTGTGCCTCCCTCAAATCCTGTTGGTTACTGCAGATCCGTTTAAGGCGTAGCATCTCCCCATATGGAATACTATTCAAAAGATGCTTGGGGTGTGCACTACTTGCATGTAATGTAGAATTCCCTGATGTTGGTTTCCTATAGAGTTTAGTTTCTATGTTGTTCCCCCTAATGTACACTTCTGTATCTAAGAAGGTGACAGACGTCTGACTCATGGTAACAGTAAAATGCAGATTGAGATCATTTACATTCAACAGGTTCACAAATTTGTGTGCAAGATGCTGATCGCCTTTCCAAAGGATAAATAGATCATCAATATAACGCAGCCATATCACGACATTATTATCAAATATCTGCTTATACGTGTCCCTGAGGACCAACTCCTCCCAGTAGCCCATATGCAGACAGGCATAACTGGGAGAGAAGCTGGCCCCATAGCTACTCCCCTGATTTGGTGATAAATGAGATTAAAAAACATGAAATTATTGTTACACAAGCAAAATTCCAACATCTCTAATAACATTTCATTATGTTCTTTGTCTTCCGGGGGTCTTTTAGCAAGAAAGTGTGCTGTAGCTCGTATACCATCTTTGTGCCTGATACTGGTATACAATGACGTTACATCTAATGCCAGCATCCACATATCTTCTTGCCACATCACATCTTTGATTTTCATCAAAAAATCACCAGTATCTCGTACAAATGAAGGGAGTGATTTGACATAATCCTGTAGGAAATAGTCAATGTACTTAGAAGTGTTCTCCAATGGTCCCTCCCTGGCCGATATATATATATAATGACCAGTTTCATCCAGGTAACCCCAGTGGTCATTGAAATGCTCCTGTGCCACAACATTTACAGGGATTTACTGGTGGTTGCCGCACGCCGTCACGTCACATGGTCTGCCACTGAAGAGGGCGTTGGCCCGAAACGCGTCTGGCAGGAAACCAGAAAAGGACTTTGTTCATGGCGTGTGCCCTTGCTTTGGCGTAATTTCCCCCTGGGAGTGCATCCCACCTAGAGGCATCTCTTTTTGCATTTTGTATAGCGGCCTGCCTGGTCGCGGGATTGCACCACCGCGAAACACTTGCGGGTCCGCGGCTGCTTTATTGGGGCAGCTAACTGTGGAACAGGAGGTGCCTGTTATATGCAGGGTGCCGGCGCGAACATCGGCAATCCTTTTAAAGACATTTTTGAATGTGAGTGCCGGCGGCGACCACTTGGGTTTTACTGAACCACCAGTCCCAGGAAGCATTGCTTCAGGTGGTTCACCTGAGCATAATTATTACGGGGATTTACTGGTGGTTGCCGCATGCCGTCACGTCACATGGTCTGCCACTGAAGAGGGCGTTGGCCCGAAACGCGTCTGGCAGGAAATCAGAAAAGGACTTTGTTCATGGCGTGTGCCCTTGCTTTGGCGTAATTTCTACCTGGGAGTGCATCCCACCTAGAGGTATGTATGTATGTATGTATGTATGTATGTATGTATGTATGTGTATATATATATATATATATATCGCCTACTAAGGAGAGCTAATGAAGCGAAAATGGACACGCGTGAGGAAGGGATTCGAGCAGATTGACATTCTGCTTCGATCGTGCTGATAACCGTGTTTGTTCAGGTCACATTGAGAGTGGGAATATCGCGGCAGTATGGCAACTCACCTGACTGTTTTCCAAAAGGAGATTCCACACTGTCTTCAGAGCTTGTACTGAGTAAGAATCACGCACACTGGTATTGTACTTGAGAACTTTCAGCTTGTTATTTTGAAAAGACTATACAATGCACTGTGGGAATTGAAGTTTTTACTTTCAGTCATGTGACTTTGCCTTTTTAGAGCACGCACAAACGCACTTCTGTGTTTGTCTTTCACCCGTGAGCAAGGCTATTGTGCCGAAACGTTGGGATATGAAAGCTGACGCTGCTGAACACTGAATTAAACTACGTTGCCAGTATTGGGCCTCAGTTTGTTGTTTTACACAGGCTGCTCCGTGCCCATTGTCCTGAGGCCGCCCTGTAGGGTCGGGGGCTCCAGAACGAGAGAACTGTGATATATATATATATATATATATATATATATATATATATATATATATATATATATAAATAATCAGTTTCATCCAGGTAACCCCAGTGGTCATTGAAATGCTCCTGTGCCACAACATTTGTATAGTGAAAACTAAGGTCCTGATTACGAGTGGACCAATAAATTCCGACCCCTGCATAAACCCTTGTTTACACACAGATCAGAATAACAAGTTTGGCGGTATTTAATCAGTCGCGGCTCCTGGAGGGAGTGGGGCGGGGGAGGGGCAGGGTGGGGTGTAGTAATCTCCGGCATACGGCCGAACGGAGGTAAGTACATAAATAAATAAAACGAATTACATTGCGCGCGCTGCAACGCCAAAACGCGATGCGGCGCACGCAATGTAATTCGTTTTATTTATTTATTTATGTACTTACCTCCGTTCGGCCGTATGCCGGAGTTTACTACCCCCACCCTGCCTCTCCCCCACCCCGCCCCGCAGCACTCCCTCCAGGAGCCGCGACTGTATTTAATGCATCGGATAATTATCGGATGCGTTAAATACCTCAGCTGTCATTAAAATTCCGCAGGTTAAACTTGCCGAAATTTAACAGGAGAAATTGTACGATATTTACCGTACCATGCAAATGTCAAACACCAACATCCCCATGTTATTCCCCACAAATCTTGATAGGTGATATTATTTGCACACAAAACCCCGTGGTATCGTTATTTATTGTAGCCGATAAATAATGCCTCAACTTGTAATCAGAGCACTAGCTGGGAAGCAACAGAGCCCAGGGCTTGAGTCCAAGGTATGAAACAATCGTTAACAAGAAGTTGGCAGGAAGCGTGTTCCTTAACATAGTACACTTTGCGTGCCAGCTTTGGCTTCAGAGTTTCTAAACAAAACTCTTAAACTGGGCTGCTGTGTCAATATTTGGGTGCTCACAAAATTCATAATTATCGAGAAACTACGAAGCACAGTGGCTTGTCATGGCCAATATTCTTCTCACAAACCTCCCTGTAGTATTCAGTTAAATGTAATAACATTGGCACAATCGCCACAGTCTACCCTCATTATATTTAGAAAATACCTAAATTAGGGAGAGTCCTTGCATCATTCTGCATGTTTATTCCTTAGGCTAGACAACCTAACTTCATAAAAGGCATTTGTGTAATTTAATATATGAGAAAAAGGGGTTCCCCAAAGCTGCTAATACAAGGAGAGGGACAGGGAAGAAAACCAAATAATTGAACAAGAAAAGACACGTTTTATCTTGACGGTATGAATGAATGAATGAGTGAATAGGTATGAATGGTACTGTTTAGGTTGAGTGCTTGAATGATATGTATGAGATGGGTGGGAGGTTTATGTAATAAATATATGTTGTTGTGGAAAATGTGTTTGACTAAATTGTTGTATTAATTGGCTACTTGATAAAAGAAGAAAATATGGACAAATGAATAATTTAGTATAAAAATAACAAAATTGGAAATAATTATTTATGTACAATTGGTTTATGTGGCCTGTTTATGTACCGGACTTTACTTTAGAGCGTACTTTGGAGGTGGGGTTTCTTGTTCAAGAATGTATGTAATTTAAGCAATTAAGAAAAACTGGAGTTGGGCGAGCCAACAAATTCACAAGGCAAGCCGAGTCAGGGCCAAGCCAGGCATCTGGCTTGGCTCTTAGAGCCCATGCACAAGCCGAGCCCTGAAAATGTTTGCTGTGTAAATTATACAATAAACAAAGTGAAAAGAGTGCATTTAACATGTGGAAGCTTTGACATTAATATGTGACGTTTGCACTGTACTGAAAAGTACTTATTAAAAGTAATAGTTTTTAAACAAGAACTTTGGGCCCGATTACGATGGCAGTGGGGCCGCCACCTTCAGGCCGTCGATGGCGGTCGGATTCCGGCTGGTGGGGGAAAAGACCGCTGTGTCCGACAGGATCAAGGATCCCGTCAGTGCGGCGGTCGGACTCCTATTCCCTACAAAGGGGCAGTGCCTGCTTAGGCACCGCCATAGGGATAAGACTGTCCCCTTCCATCGGCCCTTTCATGGCAGTTAACCCGCCATTAAAAGGCAGGTAGACAGTGACTTTTGGGGCCCCTAGCAGGGCCCCCTTCCAGCCTGGCCCTCCGCTATGGGCCCTGGGGGGCACCTGTGGTTCCCCCCTAAACATCCCTGCACCATGTGGCAGGCACCGCATGGTCGCTGCCACATAGTGCACGGATGTTTAAAATGTGTATATTTTGTACTGCGGCGTGTGCAGCAGCCCGCAGCATACGCCACAATGCAAAGTATACATATTGCGACCGCCTGCGGGCAGCGGGACCGCCGACTTCTAGTCGGGCGGTCCTGCTTCCGCCACAGTCCGACCGGCATCGTAATCAGGCCCTTAGAACCGTTCCTGTCTCTGCCACATCCCTGGTGGCAGTGCTGCTAGTGAACTTCGAGCACAACAGTTGTCATGTGAACCCTTTATGTGCCCCAGCTTGTTATAGCTATGGCAACATTATAGTCTATTAAATCAAAAAGAATAGGTTTTTATACAGCTGATATTCTGAACTCACGTATTTGAAGTGTTATCATATGCGATAACGAAGAAACAGGAGAATCAGTGAAATGAAATCTTTGCCTAAGATCACACATTTTGGTTAGGCGTGGAAGCAGCAATGAACCCAGGCTTTCTAGTTTCACTTTGTACAAATCAGCCATTAACTGGGTATCCACTTGTCTCTCATTTTCACTTCCAGTGTTAATGCTTTGTTTTTACCTCTTTGTGCATGAGGATAGAGCAAGGGTGGCAGACAGAAGCCACATGAAAGCTCGTCTCATTATGGGCTTGAGCTTTCAACAGGACCTCAAGCTGAGCCACAGCCAGGCATCCAATCCAGGCCTTGGCTTGAGCTTTCAGCAGCGCCCACCTCTTAAAAAGAAAAAAAAACACGACCAATAGGCAGCCTGTCTTATGGCTTGGCTATGTTGCTTGTCGAAATGTTAATCTCCAGCCAGCTATGTACAGCAGAACAGCCTTTCTGAAGTCCCACTTGGAAGGATTCCAAGATATTTGCTTCAATTACCTAATTAGTAAGATGGCACAACATGATTCTGGCCTTTCAACTGGTGACTCAGTCTATAATTACCAGGCTTGCTTTCATCTTCTTTAAGATAGGGGAAGAACTACTACTTTGCCTAGAGAAAGGTATAAAGGTGGCAGATACAATGGCAGTGAATTCTAGGGATAATAGAGGGGCCTACAGAAGCAACGAAAACATTTATCAATGATATTCTGACTAAACGTCCCCTACCAATTTAATAAATCTACTTTGGTTTGGTCAAAGCAAAGTTCTGAGACAATCTCTGCTCAACCTTTGGTAGCTATTGCACAAGCAGCAGGCAATTCCCAGAGAAGTACGTGATAAGTTCAAGAAGTTGCAACAATTTGAAAGAACGCTACACAATAAAATTTGAAAACCAATTCAGAAGCAGGAGTGCAATTTAATGAGCAAAAACACACCAAGATTATTAAAATAGATTAAGGGGAACTGACCGGCGATATGACTTACTAAAATTTTAAAGCAAAAAGCACCAAGAAAAAGTAAAACACTCATAAAGTCACTCGGCACAGTTGACTGGGACCTAGGCATGGTTTCATGCCAACCAAGATGGAGCAGGGATTGAAAGCAGCAAGCAGGTCCTCCCAGTCAAAGTTTTTATCTTTAGACACAGGGACAGATCTACTACCCCAACAAGGTCTACCCTGGCAACCAATACCCCCTCCTTTTCTAGCCAGAGGCAGGTGGGAGGGAAAAATGGAGAAACATAGATCGCAGGGTACCACAGAAAGAACCAGATCTAGAACAGAGATCAAGAAACCCCAAAGATGTCCAACCAGGGACCAGCAGAACATAAGTGACAACATAATCAACTTAAGTGACAAGACACTCACTGACACCCAGAATGTGATTAACATGGGCTTAGGTTTTGTCCCCACTCCCAGGGATGACTTCTTCAAGCTAAAAATAGAAATGGCCAGAGTTTTCAGAAAAATCGGACTACATGTCTACTTTTCCTCCAAAGACTAGGATAACATAGAGAGAGACAGGAATACCAACACAGGTCTTCACAAAAAGTCCACCTTTATGTATGAGCCATCAACTCCCTCCTGAGGTCCCAGCTTTCAAACAGGCCATTAATTTAGTCCTAAACCTAAACACCCTAAACAAAACAAAACGGAGCACCTTCCAAAACTTTAGTAAATTGAAAAAAGAGGCAATTGCATTTCTAGAAAAAGACAACTCGATCATCATAAAACCAGCGGACAAGGGGGTGGCATTATAATACTTCCTAGGGAAATATACCATATAGAATGCCTTAAGACTCTTGAGGAACCACCTACATTATAAAAAATCTGAAAAAGATCCTACCCCTGAAATCATGGAGGAGATTTCTTTCCTGGTCAAATGAACCTTAGAGAAACGGCTGGATAACTGAGAAAGAGGCGGACATCCTCTCTGAGAAAGAACCTAAAATGCCATATTTCTACATCCTCTCCAAGGTCCACAAGAATACACACCCACCACCTGGCCGATCAATAGTATGGGCTCGGTGCTGGAACCCCTCTCATAGTTTTGCGATTTTTTTCTCAAACCATTAGTGAGCCGAAAGCCCTTGTACCTGAAGGACACAAATGACATTTTGAAACAAATGTGGAGATATGTCTTTCGACCCTAATGTGGAACTCCTTCTCACACTAGATGTGGAATCATTATATACAAACATTCCTCAGGAATCCACACTAAAGGTGATTGAACAACTTCTGAACCTATACAGGAAAACGAAATGACTGCAGCCTACTTTATCCTAGACTGTGCACACAAGGTATTGACCAGAAATTTGTTAGAGGATGAGGGTACCCGTGCCCTTAGTTAGGCCTGTCTATATGTGAACAACTTTGAGACGCAGTACGTCTACAGTGAAGACAATCCTTTTCTGGACAAAATGAGACTATGGAAGAGGTATATCAATGGCATCCTGGTCACATGGAGGGGTACTAAAGAGGAGGCGACTGAGTTCATCGCATGGGTAAACAGCCTTGAACACATCCTTAGATTCACCAGGAGTTTGAGTAAAACTGCAATCCCATTCCTAGACCTTAGGATATACCCAGAAGATGGGATTCTAAAAACGGAAGTTTACTAGAAGCCCAGGGATAAAAATAACCTGATACGCTATGAGAGTTTCCACCCCAGATCTCTAAGGGAGGGCCTTCCGATAAGTCAGTTTCTCAGATTGAGACGGAATTGCACGGAGGCTGATACATACAGGGAACATGCCAAGAAATTGAGCAACAAACTGAGACAGAAAAAGTACCCTAAAAAAATCATTAAGAGAACAAAAAAGATGCTTAGAAAAAATTATCGTGAGGCGCTTCTGGGCACCTATAAAAAAAACGTAGACACCCAGACCAATATGTGTGACAACTTTCTGTCCCAGTTCAAACATCGTCACAAAACTAGTGAAAAAACATTGGAGTATTCTGAACAAAGGAAAACTCGAGATTGAACAACCCATGTTCTCATTTAAGAGAAGTCAAAATCTCAGGGTCATGTTAGCACACACACGCCCTAAGAAACAGACAGCAGACACACAAACTATGTGTAGTATTCTGATGTTATGGTTTTTCTCCTATGTTACCATGTCCTAGCTGCTCAGCCTGTGTGTCTGTGTTCTGTATGGAATGTTGGTGAATGGGCCATTAGTGGAATGCCTGTGTGACTGGATGTGTGATGACAGTTGGTGAGAGGGGCTGAGCAGCTAGCAGGCTGCTCCTGGTGGGGCTGTTAATGATGACCTACATGGACTTATATACCTGTTGATGAGGACTTACTGAGGATTTATACTACCCGTTTCCTTACCTGAATAAACCTACTTGGATTACATCTTACCAGCGTGTCATCATCACTACACTATGCTATGGAATACAGCCACCACCAAGGGCCACCAACCATGTGGGAACTGTGGGGTATGACAATTCACAAAAAAATGCAAAACCCTAGACCTGAGACTAACCACTCCATGGGAGTTAAAACACCTCACGAACAGTAACTCCAGCTACCTATGTGCTAAAATGCCCCGGCAACCGGTTATACATTGGAATGACAACGAGAAAAGTACGCACAAGAATAACAGAACACAGAAGCACAATAAGGTGCAAAAAAGACAACATCGAACTCACCAGACACTTCAGTGACTGTAAACACACTGCGGACAGCATAGTGATATGTAATAGAAATACTCAACAAGAGAAGCACCAATACGAACAAAGCGCTCCTCAAACATGAGCAATGATGGGTGTTTAGGCTACACATGGACACACAGGGACTCAACGATGACATCCTGTGGGGGTCCTTGGGTATATAAGAAACTCCTGGGTGTTAGGAAACTAAAAGAGAATGAAAGGGCCTTCTATACCTCCATAGGCCATTTCTAAAACGCTCCCATGTATCTAGTAAAATCCTAAACAATGAATGAATGGTTGTTGCGAGAGAGGACACTCTAACATCAGTAATAAGCAACTATATCATCACAGGAACAAAGTGGAAAGAGAGGGGGGCTGTTCAAAAGAATGGCCAATATAATACTTGCCCCTCGCACACAAAAAACAAGCCCTCCTTTGTAAATTTCCCATTCATGAAATATCTAGGGAACTACCCTTTTCTTTGGCCTTAGTTGCCAATTTTATATTTCTACGTATCATTTTATATTTCTAAGGATCCTTTAGTTGCCGCACGTTTTTATAATATTGTGTTCAGATGTATAGACAAACACAAGAGACTCCGTTAAAAAAATTCTAGGCCACTATTATGGGTGTCCGTATCTTCCATTTCTTTTCACTGATAGCTCCTTCAATTCTGCGAGCCCACACTCTCAGTTCGAAACGGCACTGGCCCGCTAGAAACTACGGATTTAGAGGCTGCAGGCACATCGGACATGCCAGAGAAAGAGTGCATGCGTGTTAAGAACAAAACACAATCATGAACATTCTGCGCCATCTTGTCTGATGAAAGTTCCTACGTGCACATAAACTACAGTCATGCTGATTTACCACAGCCATTTTGTACTCTGTTGGTCACCTTCATTTCACCCTGTCCTCTAGCAGCCTTCTGACTCTCTGACCAAACCTGATATGTGTGCTGGGGGCTATAAACTATTTCCACGACAAACATCAACATCACCTGCTGCCTCAAACTCGTCTTTCCTCTCATCCCTGCACAAACGGGTTACAAATACCAAACAGACTCTTGCAAACATGGTTTATTGCACTACACACAGCAAGACTGTTTTTTTGCCAACAATGGGACCTGTTCTTATCAACAGAACGGACTCTTAGATCTGGCCGGTCTCACTCGCTTTTAGACCCTGAAGCAAGGTCCAGCTGCAATTAAATTGTCTGTTTTTGACCTGGGTGGGAGGAGAGTTAATGTTGGGCTTGTGTAACCATGTTGATAAAACAATGTCAGGCTTGTGTGACAACCTGCCCGGGGCGGAGACTCCAAGCTTGTAACCATGATAAAAGAAACAAATACATTGTGTAAAACTGTATAAAAGGAAGAGTCAGAAGCATTGCCAGTAGAACACCTCCCTGAAGACATCCTGGTGTCAGCAGTTGACGTGGTCTCCTCTAAGAGTAATAAACCTTTTTCTTGCCTTCCAGCTTCCAGCGCCTGCCTCGTTATTTTAGATAGTGAATCCAAAGTGGATTAAAGGTGACTTTGCGCCGGGCAGCATTGGGGATCCCAGGAGACTCGCTGCTTTTCACAAATTGGCGACCCAACGGGGTGCCCATCAGAGACACGTGGGTCCAGTAGAGAGGTCCTAACGACGGAGTGAACGACTAAATGATTGGAGTGCACCTGCCTGAAAGAGACCCTCGTCTGGCTGCCAATTGACTGAACTTCACCGGTTCGAACGGACCTCTCTCGAGTGACCTGCGGTCCTGACTGGGGCCTTACAGGAACGCCGCATTGATTGTTGGAGTAAGAGGACAACCAGGCGCTGGAAGGGGAATACGAAGAACTGTCCATACGGTCCGGGTAAGGTCGTGAGAAAACATGACTTAAATTGATTGATTGATAGAAATACTAGTATTCCTTTTTGAGTTATTTGAGACATTCCCTGCTTGCAAACAACGTAGAATAGGAATATTCTCTCTTTGCAGACAGCGAAGGACAGGTAGTGCAGACTTTTGTCTAACATTAATTGAGATATTCATTTTGACCGCTAAATACGTCATGCCTGTTTTCTCTAGATTGTTTGATTGTTTTGGACCGGACCGTTTGTTAGAGGTCAGTCATCCGGCACCGCCGGAAGGCACCCCTAACAAGGACATGTACGTAAAATATGGATTAGCCACCGTAGCTTATAGCAAACTATGGCATAAGTACACTAGGAAGGACCGGGTAAATCAGTGGCCACTGACTGGATCTTTCGATCCCGCTAAAATAGAAACGTTAGAATTAGCTCTCCACAAAAGAAAGCTAGACCAGCCATGTTTGATAGTTTTGGTTTATGGCGAAAAGAAGCAGTTCAACGAAAGAAAAGAGACGAAGCTAGACAAGATAAAGAAACGCAAAAATCAGCTTACCAAGCCTGTAAAAAGTTAGAAGAAGAACTAAAAGAAAAGGAAATCGATAAAAAGGAACAGGAATCAAAAATATCAGGTCAATGCCCTGTTAGAACGCCCTTAACTCTTTACCCCGAGTTACCAGCAAAACAGGGGGTAGATGATGATTTATTGTTAGGTCCCCCAATGATATACATGCCACCCCCTTATGCCCCTACTCATCCCGTAGTACAACGCCAGGACCCCCAAAGTATAGCTGGAGATGGCACGATCGCCTCAGTCTCCACGACCTCTGCTCCCACCGAGCCACCCACACCAAATGCCTCATCAAAGGAGGCAGTAGTAGAGGTAGGAACCAAGGAAATAGGAGCGCCCAGGGTCCCGCGATTAAGTAAAAATGAGCGAGCAGGCATTGATAAAATAGTTAAAACCCTCATAGATAGGAAAGAAACAGAAGAACACGTAACAGACATATGCGACTCCTATGTTGAAAACCGCAAACGATACTTTATTGTACGTCTCTGTTACCACACCCTTACTGCATATGAAGAGAAGTACCAAAACGTAGGGCCCGAGCGATTAGTGGCTCTCTACAGGAAGGTAGACATCGGAGATGAAGGCGACAACGATGTTGCAGAACTATTTTCATCCACACTAGAAGTATTGCGTCACCTCATAGAACAAGGACAGATAGATAGGGACAGGACAACTAAGGTAGCAGGACCCCCAGTGGAAAAAACAGATAGCATGATGCCAATAAAAGAAGCTGCCCCTTACTGGGTACCTCCTAGAGGACAAGGGACTAATGACGATATAAACCATGAAGACGCTAGAGGAAGGGTGGTCTACAATTGGGTTTATCAGCCATGGGACAGACAGGACATCCTGACCTTTCGTAAATCTTTGCCGGATTTACGAAAGAACCCCACCGCCTTTTACGCCGAGCTAGGTACCGCTCTGGGATCAACAATAATGACACTTGCCGACATAGACTTGTTCTTCGGGTTATGTTTGCCAGCAGATGTGTGGAAACAGGTTAAGAAAGTAAACCATACCGAACTGTTTGGTCATACCTGGGAACAACTCGACACACTAGATAAACAGCGGAACCCTGGTCAAAAACCAGTTAAAGCAATATTAGACCTCCCTGACAAAATAGTGCAGAAAGTGAAAACGCTGATCCCAGAGAAAAAGATAGACTGGTCCATAGTAACCGCATGCCGCCAGAAACCACAAGAGGACGTCTCAGAGTACTTCTCCAGATTTGAAACTGTGTTCTCTGATTACAGTGGACAAGACATGTCCACCGCAACCGGACACCACTTATTTGTGCAGAACTACGTCAAAGGATTACTGCCAGATGTATCCCAGAAACTACAAGCCAGCGAAAGTAGTTGGGCAGCATCTAAACCGACGGCCATTCTCCAAATGGCCCAGTATTACGAGCATCAGAGAAACGAAAATGACAGGGCTACAGAAAGGAAAAAGAAGGACTTGAAGGAAAGGGTAATGATAGCACAACTCCAGGGGGCGAATACAGGAGGGAGCAATATAGGGGAGGAAACCAGCAGAATACCCCTAGAGTACAGCCACCTAGGAACAATCCATCTACATCACATGTAGGACGCCAAGACCTAGGACAGGATCAATGTGCATTTTGCAAAAATATGGACACTGGAAATCCCAATGCCCGGCTTTGTTAGGAGCTGCTAGGGGCAGAGGGGCGAGGGAAATAGCAAGTGGACAGAGAGGAAGAGGACGTGGGAGAGGGTACGCGAGTGAAGCAAGCGAGGAAAGGCCAGGAAGAGTGAACGCATTTGACCATCCCAGACAGAATCAGTACCAACAGACAGATTATGACAATACATACGACTTTGCATAGGACAGCCAGGGGCAAGGGAGGGATCCAGTCGAGCTCTGCGTTGATCAGCAAGGCCCTTATGTTACTGCTGAGGTCCTGGGCACAAGGTCGCCATTTTTGGTAGACACAGGAGCAACACGTAGTGCACTATCCAAACGACTGATTCCAAGGGCACCCTTGTCAGGCTCACATGTGACCTCAATAGGATTTGACGGTACGCCCTCCACCAACCCTTTGTCCCGACCCATCCCTTTTAATCTTGACAGCAATGGCGTCGAAACGACATTCCTCCTCTCATCTAACACCCCAGACGCCATTATGGGCCTCGACCTTTTGAAACACTTCCATGCGACTATCAGATGCTCACCAGACGGAGTGCGTGTCATCCTGTATGACAACCCCCAACGCCATAGAGAGAACCCTTTTCAGCACATGTTTTCCATCTCTGAGACTGACACATCCCTACTGGACACTTTGCCATCACACTTATGGGCTAGGGCTGATTCAGACGTAGGACGAATGATGATTGACCCAGTACACGTAACAATACGACAGGACGCAACCCTACCGAAGGTACCGCAGTACAAAATATCGCCAGAGGGTGAGAAAGCACTAACAGAGATCATACACTCTTTGGTAGAGGCAGGGGTGGTAGAGGAAGTAGTGAGCAACATTTGTAACAGTCCCATACTACCGATTGTAAAGAGACAGGGAGAGGGAGATGGGAAAGCCTACCGCTTCATCATTGACCTGCGGGAGGTAAACAAAATCGTAGTACCACAATACCCAGTAGTTTCCGACATCACGACAATTTTGACTTTAATCCTCCACTGCCACCACCTTCACTGTGATCGACCTCAAGAACGCCTTCTTTTCCATACCTATACACGAGGACAGCCGCTATCTTTTTGGATTTACCCTAAATTCCCGTTCAGTAGTAGATTTTGTAGAGCACCTCAGGGGTACACTGAGAGCCCAAGTATCTATAGCCAGGCGCTTAAAAGACAGATGGACGCCATACAATTGCCAGATGGAGTGGCACTAATACAATATGTAGACGACATCCTTCTAGCAGCAGACACCATACCAATAGCCGTCACAGCCACCATCAAACTACTCCATTTCCTTGCTGAGAATGGTCACAAGGTCTCCCGAAAGAAACTGCAGTTCTGTAAATCACAAGTGACCTATTTGGGTCACCTTTTATCAAAAGAAGGGAGAAAACTCACGCCTGACAGGATCCAGACAATTCTAGACACCCCTGTCCCCAAAAATCAGAAGCAAGTCCGCTCTTTGATAGGCCTCACCTCGTTTTGCAGACAGTGGTTACCGAACTTTAGCCTCATTGCCAAACCCCTTCTCTCCCTCCTAGCTAAGGACATCCCCTCACCTCTCCCCTGGACCCCCGAATGCCAGACAGCCTTTAAAGAACTACGCAATGCCCTTTGCTCAGCACCAGTCCTAGGAACCCCAGATTACTCCAAACCATTCTTCCTCTACACACACGAAAGGGAGGGATGTGCATTGTCTGTCCTAACACAATCAATTGGTCACAAACAACGCCCTTGTGCATATTTTTCTGCCACCCTCGATCCAGTAGCCAGAGCACTGCCAGCGTGCCTGCGCGCTGTGGCAGCTGCAGCGGTATCAATACGCCAGAGCGAAGGAATAGTGCTCTCCAATCCAGTCACTGTTTTAGTACCCCATGCAGTCGACACACTACTGAACCAGACCAAAACCCAACACTTGACTAGCGCCCGACTGACAGGATATGAGTTGACCCTGCTAGCACCGCACATTACCCTAAAGCGATGCACCACCCTCAATCCAGCCACACTGTTACCCCTACCCGAGAACGATTCTAACGTGGCTCCACTACACGACTGTGTGACACTAACCGATGAACAAACAAAAAGTAGAGTAGACCTCAGAGACACCGCCTTTCTAGAGCCAGATGGAGAACTATGGGTGGATGGTTCGTGCATCAAACTCCCCGACGGCACCACCTCAGCTGCATACGCTGTCACCACAGCCCGAAACATTCTAGAAACAGCCCGTATTGCCCAACGTTCCGCCCAGGCAGCAGAACTCATTGCCCTCACACGAGCATGTATTTTAGCAGCTGGCACGACAGTTAACATATACACCGACAGCCAATACGCCTTCGGGGTGGTTCACCATTTCGGGATTCTATGGAAAGAAAGAGGGTTCCTGACTTCACACGGTACACACCCATCCTGCATGGAGATTTAGTCTCCGCCTTGACGGAAGCAGTCCTCCTCCCCAAAAAGCTAGCAGTGATAAAATGCCAAGCACATAGGAAAGTGACAGATCTCATTGGACAGGGAAATGCGCTAGCAGACGTTACTGCCCGAGCCACAGCAGAAGACAGAACCATGACACGAATGTATGTGACCAGGTCACAAGCTGAACAATGGACTGATGCTAGGACCACTGTAAGGGACATACAGACTACAGGCACACAAGACGAATTGACCGAGTGGGAAAAGGTGGGACTAAAAGACGAGGAAAATTGCTGGAGAACTAAAGACGGAAATAAATGGCTGTTACCCAATGCCTACCTCATCCCCATATTGACCATGGCACATTTACCAGCACACATAGGCTCCACCCCCATGATTGAACTAATCACAAGAGTATGGCATAATGTCAAGATAACAGAATCTGCAAAGCGCCTAGTACAACAATGTATAGTATGCCTACAACACAACCCAGGGAAAGGGACAGTAGTACCACGGGGAGGGTTTGGAGTCCCTGATCACCCTTTGAAGTCCTTCAAATGGATTACATCCAACTAGAGAGATGCCATGGTCTAAAATATGTCCTAGTGGTTGTGTGCGCTTTTAGCAAATGGGTGGAGGCATATCCCACCCGCGACAATACTGCCATAGCCACGGCAAAAGTATTGTTGAAAGAATTCTTCCCCCGTTACGGCCTTTGCAGAATTTTATGGAGCGACAACGGCCCACACTTCGTAGCCGAAGTGATACAGAACATACTGAAAGGGTTGGGGGTAAAACAAAAATTCCATGCCGTCTTCCACCCCCAATCAGCGGGCCTGGTAGAGAGACACAATGCAACATTGAAACTAAAGCTAGCCAAAATAGTTGCCACAACCGGGTTGAAATGGCCCGACGCCCTTCCATTGGCATTGCTATCAATGCGCTCCACCCCGACCAAACACAGACTGACCCCGTATGAAGTGGTCTTCGGCAGGCCTATGAACAGGACATGTGATAAAGCCTGGGGACTTCATCCTAGTTCGCAACTTCCAAAGAACGAAGAATCTGGAGCCCAGGTGGACGGGCCCCTGGCAAGTCTTGATCACCACTCGAACTGCCCTCCGAGTGGAAGGAAAAAAAAATTGCTGCACGCCCACCACTGCAAGAAAGTCCCTCCAACGCTGGCAACCTGTGAAGAGGTGGAGGTGCAAGAGGAAGTACTCGCAAAAGACCGACCAGCTCTGAGTTGCTACCCACAAGAAGACACCCTCCAACTGTCTGAATTTTCCGACCCCACGGTGCCATCCAAGGAAGCGTACAACCTAAATCGACGAAAAGGGGGGAGCTCCAACAACCAGGCCACTAACTGAGTCAGAGTCTCAGATCGGTAGCACAGCCAAACGACGCTACCAGGAAAAACACCAGACAAAAGTCTGTGGTCCTAACAGTTGGTGAGCTCCTCGAAGATGATGGAAGAAACGGAACACCTGCAAAGCCACCGCAAAGACACCAAGACTTTTGAACTGCACAGTACAAAGACAATTGCACTTGTAGCTGCATTTCTCACCTGCCTCCTGCTAATGGTCACACTCTGGATCATTGAAGAGAATGCACCTGCATACAGAACATTGTCACCAACCATGCAACCAATCACAAAGAAAGAACACTACCTGGTATCACTACCGCCACATCTCCGAGAACGACGCAAAGAATTCTGGAATAATTCTTTCGTACAGATGCTGCACCAGCACAATCTTGCCACCAATGCCACTAACTGTTGGGTCTGTGGGCTGCTACCACATGCCACTGAACATTCCATCCCTTTCATCCCTTCACCCTTTTCTGTTCATGGATCTTGCCTTGCCTGGATGATGCTCCTACAAGAAAGTTACAAAAACAATGCCACTTCCGATGGGACAATCGCTCAGTTCTACAACGAGTTCTGGCTAAACCAAACAGGAAGAACAGCAGCTCCCTTTGCCCTCACACCTCCAATACGACATTCCCAATGAATGTCCCCTCCAAAGAACGAGTGGAAATACAAGTGTTCAATAATCCTGTCAGAGCCACATTTTCCTACCTGAAGAAAAGAACTGCTGCAACACTGACTGTGGCCCTATCTGTGGTGAACGTCTCTGGCCTTGTATGCATTGAAGGCCGTGGGACTAAGAATGTGGGTCACAGCACTTGTAACATTGTAAGGACTTTGAACACTGCCAATCCTCCAGCATTTGTTGCATCACCCAATATGTACTTTGTCTGTGGAACCAAAGCCTACACCTGGCTCCCAAGAAACTGGGGGCACGTGCTACATCGCCTTTGTTTTGCCACCGACCTACACAGCCCCTGCAGAGCATCATCGAGAAAAGCGTTCTAAAGACACTGATCAAGCAGACTCTGCCGCATCACAGTTCGTTGACGCAGCAAAAGGGCTCGTCCCGCTATGGGGTCCGATGGCAAACAGCCGAGCCATCAGACATCTGTCTCAAGCGGTAGAAACCGCCCTGAACGTCACAGCTGGCATCCTCACCAACAACACTGCCGAGCTTCAAGCGGTCCGTCTGGTGGCCCTACAAAACCGCATGGTCCTGGACGTGGTACTAGCGGATCGTGGAGGAGCATGTCGCATCATTGGTGCCAGTTGCTGCATATACATCCCTGATAATTCACCCTCTGTCTATGAAGCAATCGAACATCTCCACAGACTGTCTTCAGAAATTCATCAAGGATCAGAGACTTGGACAATTGGAAGTTGGCTTTGGGGCATCTTAAAGGACTGAGGTTGGAAAATATCAATGTTTCTCTTGGTCCCAGTATTGGCAATATGTGGTTGCTGTTTGGGTGTACACTGTATACCACCTTTGTGTTCTCTTTGCATAAGTGCCTTGCGCCTTAAGACTATGGACACTCAGTTAACAAAAATGAGAGTAATGTATGAACAAGAAATACAGGACATTATGGAGATCGAAATAGACTGACAAGATGGCTAGTTATGTTCAAAGGGGCGACTGTTAAGAACAAAACACAATCATGAACATTCTGCGCCATCTTGTCTGATGAAAGTTCCTACGTGCACATAAACTACAGTCATGCTGATTTACCACAGCCATTTTGTACTCTGTTGGTCACCTTCATTTCACCCTGTCCTCTAGCAGCCTTCTGACTCTCTGACCAAACCTGATATGTGTGCTGGGGGCTATAAACTATTTCCACGACAAACATCAACATCACCTGCTGCCTCAAACTCGTCTTTCCTCTCATCCCTGCACAAACGGGTTACAAATACCAAACAGACTCTTGCAAACATGATTTATTGCACTACACACAGCAAGACTGGTTTTTTGCCAACAATGGGACCTGTTCTTATCAACAGAACGGACTCTTAGATCTGGCCGGTCTCACTCGCTTTAGACCCTGAAGCAAGGTCCAGCTGCAATTAAATTGTCTGTTTTTGACCTGGGTGGGAGGAGAGTTAATGTTGGGCTTGTGTAACCATGTTGATAAAACAATGTCAGGCTTGTGTGACAACCTGCCCGGGCGGAGACTCCAAGCTTGTAACCATGATAAAAGAAACAAATACATTGTGTAAAACTGTATAAAAGGAAGAGTCAGAAGCATTGCCAGTAGAACACCTCCCTGAAGACATCCTGGTGTCAGCAGTTGACGTGGTCTCCTCTAAGAGTAATAAACCTTTTTCTTGCCTTCCAGCTTCCAGCGCCTGCCTCGTTATTTTAGATAGTGAATCCAAAGTGGATTAAAGGTGACTTTGCGCCGGGCAGCATTGGGGATCCCAGGAGACTCGCTGCTTTTCACATGCGCGCACCGAACACGGGCGTGTCACAGATTGACGCGGTCCGTGCAGCCGTTCTCCCAGCACTCCCTCCCTCGTGAGGCACGGCACTCCACCACAGCTTTTTTCAGGCTTGCACATATCCTCCCATGTGAGTCACGGCACCCGGGGGCCAATGGTAAGCGCTGATGAGGGCACTTACTCAGGTGACAGCTGTAATCATATTTTACGCAGGTGAGACAATTAGGGGCATCGGTGTATGAGATAAAAACACTGCACCTCCTCCAGTTCAGTCTACCAGACGGCTGTGCTTGAGGGCAGGGCGATTCTCCTTGAAGAAGTAAGTGATTTTAAACCTCAGGCCATTGCTAATAGTTACTGTAGTCCCTAACACAGCCAACAGATCCATGTGTGGGCATGTGTAAGGTATGAGAGTGCATAGTCTTTCCTGGCATCTATAGCATAAAAAATACTACAAACCTATGAGTTATGTCCATCTAATGTAACATACATCTATATAAAAAAAATATATATATATATATATCTCCTCTAGTGTGTGACAATAGGAGGCGCCCACCCCACACAGACCATGAGGCAAGGGTCCTCCTTGGATTAGGTAAAAAAAAAAAAGAGTAATACACTGTAATTCAGCATGATTTTACCCTCACGTGTTCTTCACCCAACCGAGCATGTAGTGTGTATCGTGTGTAGGGTCACGTGTGCATTCAAGTCCTATACCATGTTGGGAAGCAAATATCGTCCTCATGATGCTCAGGTGATTGCTATATATAACTGATTCAATCAATCAGGGGGTTTATAAAGCACGCTACTCACCCGTGAGGGTCTCAAGGCGCTGGGGGGGTGCAGCTCCGGATCAGTCGAAGAGCCAGGTCTTGAGGCACTTCCTGCAGGGGTACAGAGTGGGGGAGCGTCTGATGTTGACTGGGAGTTCGTTCCAGGTCTTAGCTGCGGCGTAGGAGAAGGCTCTTCTGCCTGCTCTGGTTCTGCGGATGCGTGGGGTCTCTGCCAGGGCGAGGTCGGCGGAGCGGAGGTTCCTCTTGGGTGTGTGGAAGGAGACTCTTTCGTTGAGGTATTTGGGTCCGATGTTGTGGAGGGATTTGTAGGCATGGGTGAGTAGCTTGAAGATCACTCTTTTCTTGATGGGGAGCCAGTGGAGGTCTCGTAGGTGCTGGGTCATGTGCTCGTATCGTGGGGTTCCGAGGACGAGTCTGGCTGCGGTGTTCTGTATGGTTTGGAGCTTGTGTAGCAGGGTTTTGTTGATGAGGGCGTTGCCGTAGTCCAATCTGCTGGTTATGAGTGCGTGGGTGACGGTCTTTCTGCATTCGGGGGGGATCCACTTGAAGGTCTTCCGGAGGATGCGGAGGGAGTTGAAACAGGTGGAGGCGACGGCGTTGATCTGGCGGGTCAGGGTGAGGGAGGAGTCTAGGATGACGCAGAGGTTCCGGGCGTGGTCCGTCGGGGTGGGTGGGTGTCCGAGGGCATTGTCTACCGTAACATTATGTTTTATCTTACCCTACTCTCAGGTTTCTTACCTTTGACTTAACAAGGAAAGGTAGGTCCTTTCCTATATATTCACAAATAGAATAAACATAGGGATCCTAAAAACTCTGATGAATGCCCGAGACCTTTATTTAGGCTAAGTTAGGGGCAGAAACATTTCAGCACCACAGAGGTACAGGAGGGCCATGACACCCAACATGCCCTCTGAACATACACTCCTAGTATTTTCAGGTCGAGCCTAGCGTTGCAGCGCATGCGCTGCTCGCTCTGCGAGGCATATTGTAGTAGGGTTAGATGTGGAAGTGCAGTGGAAGCCCCACCCATATTTTTCATTGGCTGGTGGCATTGTCTTTGGTCAATGCTGGCTTCCAATTCAATATGAGGCTTCTTTGTCCCTCCTTGTTACCGCCCTGTCTCCTTTTGTGACCGCCCATACCGACTGGATCTTTTACTTGCGGCGTTACATGGTCAGCGTTATTGTAGTCGGTGAGTACTATTTTCTTTCATGCTCTTCACCTATTGCACCGATGACATTGCAGCACCTTTAATGTATTTATTTACTTTAGAGCGCGGTCCGCTTCAACTATAGCGACCGCGGTTATTTATTTATTTTACAGCGGGGTCCGCTTTCAAGCGGCTACGCGCCTTTATTTTCTGCTTAACTTGCTCCAACAGCAGAGCGCCTTTCTGGTCAGCCGTGCAGCACACCAAAAACATCGCACACATGATCACAACAAATACAGCGTTCTGGCAATCACACAATCCCCGGGCATGCAGCACGCTGCCCGCCCGTAAATTTGCTTTGGCTTCCCATAACGGTGTACGAATGCTAACATATAATTATATCCGTAATGCAATTAAAATTTTGGCACAGTTTTCACTTGTAAGGAGATGTTCCCTGTGAAGCCAGGCAAAGGAAGTAGGTATGTAAATATTTTGCAACTGCATTGCTTTTTAGCACACATCACAAACGGAATTGCTTTTAGGCGCTTGAATAACACGTTACTATTACCGCACTCGATGGAACTCATTTGATTTCTTGCAGATGGATGAGAGGCGGAGCCAGTCCTGTCTGGACTTCTGGGCTACAGAGGACTCACAGATGTTTGCAGCAGGCACACAACCGACTGAGGTCTCTCAGTGACGTGCATCTCCTATTAAACTGGTGCTAGTAACTCAGGCAGCACCGACGAAAATGAATTACGCTCTAGCCGTGGGAAAAGCACATCCTTTAAGCAAGAAAAACAAAAACAGAAATCTCCGTTCTAACCTTTCACAAGCGAAAACTCCCCTACATGAGTGGCCGGGTCTCAAACTACTGCGGCGTTCCGGCTGGAATTCGCAAAAAATGAAAAAACAATGGGTCACCTTTTAATTTTCTAAACACGTCTGCGCATTCGCACTACCAAACGTGCTTCAAAAAGGACATTTCATAATACCAGACACAGACCCCATTTTATATATTCAATCGCTTTCGTTAGTAAACTGTAAATGGAAAGATTGGGGTAAAAGTTACAACGCTAGCAAAAGGCGGCAGGTTCCTAGAGGTCTCGTCTTTCCGGAGAAACGCTCTCATTTGAAAGGTCGTGTTCAACTTTTACTTTACTGTTTTTAAATATGTTTTTATTTTTCTGTTTTACTTTTCCGCATCGTTTATTTATTGCTCTTGTCAAGGGATACAGTCGAAACCTGCTAAAGTCCCACCTTTCTGCCTGCTGCTCGTCGGAGATTTGAGAACATGAATTCCGCTTTTTAGCTTTTTTATTGTAAACATATAATTATATAAATAATTCAATTCAGGGGGACACGGGTCCTCGTGACTTCTGTTGTCTTCCTCTGAGAAGGTGCCAGTCGGTCCTGGCAAGGCGTGTATTGCACAGCATCGCGCGTGCTGCCGACTTATTACAGTTCTAATTAATGATTTGTGGCTGCCCGCGGCCCCCGCAGGGGGCCACCCTAAACGGGCGGCCCCTTTAGTGCCATTTGGGCACTTCCCCACCCCCCAATGATGTGCGGGACTCAAGGAGGAGTCCCCTACCAGACGCGTCACTTCCGGCACGCAGAGGAGGTGGGGAGGTATTTATGCCTCCCCCGGCCATCTTGGCGTCCTCTTTGCGCCGGACACGCCGTCGTGAGGGTCATTGGTCGGGATACTCCGTCGTTTGTTTCATCGCGAGGTCACAGACTGGCCCCCGGACTGCTGGTTTCAGTCCGCCTGGGGCCCGTTGGGTCCCAGTGCCTGTGACCGGGTGCGCTGCTTTGTCATGGGCTCGAGCACGAGGGGCCTGGCATTCGTCTCCCGCCGTCTTTCCTCGCGTTGAGTTTCACGCGCCTGAGGGAGCTGAAAGTGAGGGTGAGTCGGCTGACCCCCAAGCCTGTTCGGGTAGGCGCTGGCCAGCCATGGCTGGACTTGTGATGCCTAGGGGGGGGGGGAGTGAGGAGCTCCCCCGGTACTGTCTGGCCCCCTCCGTTTCGCGGCGCTGAGAAGGTAGGATCTAGGTGTGCCTCTGATCATGTCCTGCTACGGTTTACGTAATTTGAAGTTTAGGGGGCTGTAGAATGTCACCATGTCCTCAGGTCCTGCGCCAAACTCTGAGTACAGGCAGCGCCAGCGGTTTATGATAGAATACTGGCCATCTGCGCACCGGGAATTCTCGCCGTTTGGCATGTCTTTGGTCGGGCCAGGGAGCTTGGGGTGAGTCGTTGTGCTGCAATTAACAGTAGGCGCATGCCGCACCCGGGGTTGGAACACGTCGGGCACCTTCAAACGTTTGCTTCCTGCCACCACCCGACAGATACTGCATGGGGCAGCTCGGCGGGCCTGATCTCTAGGGGGAGAACCGCGGGTGTGTTACTCCCCTTTCAGACCTAGTGGAGGTTCACTCATGCCTCATCACAGGCCGCTTACAAGTTAGTCTATCTTACTCGTGTAGGCTTATTTACTAACTGTGTCACCATGAGCAGGCTCGGGTCTGGAGCCACGAGACTCAATTCATTGTCTGCCAGCCCCCATTTGTTCTGTTTTACATTTTGGGAATGTTGAGCTCCCGGAGTTCAGTGCCCCTCTTATCAGTGGTGGCCAGGGGCTGCCCTCTGTACAGCTCTGCGTCTGCCTCAGGAGGCGGCTGAGGTTTACAAGGTCACCTACCGGCATGCCGCTTACAGGGAAGCCATCTGCGATTCATTCCCTCATCCGTGAGCCTGATTCCTAAAATAGACTCTAGCACTGGAAGTTGCATTATTCATTGGTAATTAATTTCTTTACCTGGAACTCTTGCTAAATTGTTGAGCACATACTCTCTCAAGCGCTCGATTAGGCATGGGCTTTAATTTTAGCACACCAAATTCCTCTGCAAATCGCAGTAAGCAGTATTGCCTACTGATTTCAACTGTGGGGGCTGCTCCTTCGCCCATAAGGGGATGGAGTGTATAGCCGGACATTCGTGCCTTTCCAGGCACTTCGCGGAGCACTGCCTGGGCGCGGGTCTTGGACCGTGGCTGGACTTCCACATTTGCTTTCTTGGTTTGAGGGCACCCAATGCGGTCTCGTTGGCACAGCAAGAGGGGAGTCGGAGAGGCAGACACACGCCGTGTGGTTTGGTGAAACCGGGTTGTTTTGCCGTTCGAATAGCAGCCAAGCTGGTGCACGTATCGACGGTGTGCTCATGTCCCTTTTGTGGCCCGCACCGGCATGTTCATGTGCGGGGCGGAGACTGGGAGCCTGGAACGTGAATCTGGTGTATTGGGGCTGGTGCTTGTGGGTGAATTTCCTTGTTGGAAGGGGATGGTAGATGAGGGAGACTTGGCATATCAGGGGTAGCTGCATGCCGCGGCCCAGACTGTGATGCGCTGGGGATATGTTGTTCAGGTCGGGTCACTTGAGCACTACCATGAGGTATTAAGTGGGTGTTTATGCAAAGCAACGTGGGCCTTGGGCATCGCTCATTTGCTTGTTGATCATTGCCCGCCTGACGCACGGCTCGGAGAACGGTCCTCTGAGGCTGCCTTTTCCACGTGTTCAATGATTATAAGTATAACTTTCATAAATGAGGACACGTCAACAGTGCCCCGTTTGTAAAGGTTTGTTTTATGGGCACCAAGCGAACACTTGCAATTGGTCACTTGCCCGGAGTCGGTAGTGTATGCTTTATGTGGGGGAAAACAGGGCGAGTTGGGTGCAGAGGAGAGCCTGTCGAGGCCTTTCTATGAATTTTGAGCAGTGACACGCCGGGCGCTTTCAGTCTGCGCTACGAAAGAGGTGCTCCTAATTGTACTCTGTATGTTGAATAGCAATGTGCACAGGTTCCCTTTTGCCACGAAGTGTTATTTTACTGATGGAATTTTCACGCCCTGCAATTGTCCGCATATTGAGCGCTAGGTGTTGACTCCTTTACGTCCATCCTCTTTTCGACAGGTTTCCGAATGTAAATAACGGTGCATGGTATGAGGATTAGCATGCAATTGTGACACACTGCCACGAACCGGTAGTGTCTTAGTTAATATTAACACACGGCCATTGTAGCGCGATGTGAGTCTTTTTACGTGCGCAGCTTTGTTACAGCTGTCCATGTTTACAAATGGTGAATCGTATGATTAGGCCATAGTATTACGAGGCTCGCTGAGCTATGTTGGTTTGGCAGCTACGCAATTGCGCTCAGGTTTTTGAAATTTGCATGGTGTGGTCTGTGTGTTTTATGCATGCAAGGGTAAATTGAATGACCAAGAATGTGGTTTCCTGGTCCGTGGTGCCGTACTACTTTTCGGCTTCGTGCGGGTCTGTTAAGGGATGTTCGGTGTCGAAGGTTGATTGTAACGGAGGGTTGTTTCTAAAGTAATCCGATTCCATGGAAACCGGGACTGATTATTATTGAAGTGCTCCAACCGGCATGACGGCGTATTGTTTTAAACATGCCAATAGGAAGCACTATGGGGGATCAGATTGTTGACCCCTTGTGGGAACTGGCCAGGTCACCCCTCCCGTGGCGCCATCAGTGCTGATGCTCCCTGCGGCTCTGAGCTGGATCAGTGCTCTTCATAAACGGTAGCACCCAGCTTGAGGCAAGAATTCATTGTGCCTGTTCCTCCTTTACACCATTGACCCGGTCAAGGGCCCTGGCTTGCTGTAAGTACAAGGTTAAGGGTTGTTCATATATGGGACTCAATGACAAAAGAGGTTGAACTAGGTGACACGCTTCGCTAAGCATAGGGATCAGCGTGCATATTTTAATCCAATGACTAGATGGAGCAAGTGTTCGGGTCAGAACCAGCAGGCCACTGGGTGGCTCGACAAAACATTTTCAAGCCCTCGCTATCGTTGTAAGGGTGTTGCAATTCTATAATTGCAGGTAATCATCATCCGGTATTAATTGATGATTCGACCGGGTGGTTTCCGGTACTCGGGACCGTCAGGTATTTATCAATGCCGGCGGTGGGGGCAGTTCGCCACCACTTGGCCTTGTCTCTATTTTAAAGTTGACCACAACATCGGACAATTACTATTGCCTGTCGCCCATGCCATTCTTATAGCTCTGGGGGCCTCTGGATCATCTACACCTTTCTTCTGTCCCGCCCGCTTGAAGTTCTACAACACTTAAATAGTCAATTGTGAGGTAGTCGTGACGAGTATGACCGTGTCACACTATATCAAATTGGTATGCCCATAGGTATGTTTTCGGTCGTTGTTTAGGCCATTTGTTGTGGGATATACCCACCTCCCAGGCGTGGGGGGGAGGGGCTTTCCCCTTTGGCATGGTATTGTGGTGTTTGCTTGTCTGGTATGTTGGGCGGACATTGCTAGGGTGTCCTGCTGGGCAGAATGCATGCAGGATGTGCGTGTGTGAGCAGGCCCCCATGTTTTGCCCTGGGGGCTTGGGCTGCTGGCTGTCGTGTGTAGTACCGGTTCCAACCCCAGCAGCGGCTCGGCATCCACGTGCTCAGGCCCACACTGGGCATTTCCCTGGAGGGGTGAAGGGACACTCTCTGATGCGGGTCGGGTCCGGCTTTCACTGAAACTTGTATTACAAGCCGGTGCAATGTTATGGTGACCCGCATTCAGGAGATGTCCATGGTTCTTGGTGGGGCTAGGTAATGTTTCCAGTACACAAAGACCCCGTTGCTTAAGGCCTCATGCTCCTTTGTTTCAGCCTTGTTTTGGTCACACCATATTGGGGGCCAGTCACTTACACGTATAAACTGTGGGTGGGCTACGTCAGAAAGACCTTTCTCACACCCTAGATCTGGAGCCCCTATAGCTGCGTATTACGGAGGAGAGTTGGTAAGACCACTGCCTCCAGGGGGTGTCTGCCCACTGTAGCACCAAGGGGCTAGGTCATGCGGGCATGTAGCACATTTGTTAATGGTGCAGGACAATCATTGTTTTACTCTAGGACCCTGGGATCTCATGACCAGGTTCTGACTTGTTGGATGTTAGTTACCAGCCCAAGGGGGGGGAAGCACAATTTTTATTTTACTCTGTGCTGTTATGCGAAGTACAGTTGCTGCCAACAACTACGGGGTTGTGCTATCTGAGCTGTAGGACGGTGGCCCGATCGACCTAGTGAGTTATATAATACCGGTGAGGTCATGATAAGGTTTGGTAGCACAGAGTAATAGGGGCAGATGGTACTAAGTCTCTCTTGGGTGGACGATACGCAGGGTATTTAGATTTGCCTGGTATGGAATCTCTGCTGCAGGTGCCAATGTGGGAGTGCATATGGCACATCAAATTTAAACTGCCTCTGGGATAGCCAGTCTCTGCCTAGCCACCTATGGGGTGGGCAGGAGTCAGCATAAGTGTGCACCCCCTTCCCCTGACTAGAGGGGTGGCTTCGGCCAGGCTTAGGTGCATACCCTAGCCTACCTGAAACTCCATTTACAACATGGGTAGAGAACGCCTAGGAGTGGTTTGCAGTCAGTTCGCATCCGCCCCACAGGGCGAATGTTTTAGGCCACAAGGTTGTGGATGGCTCTTGCGAGGGAGCCTGGTGAAGAGCCAAGGTCAGGCTAGGAAGTCTCGCGTTTCGCCGCACTTTTGAGGCCCAGTCACGAGCGCATTGTAGCAGGGTGAGCTGGCTGTGGGGCATGAAGCGCCAAGGCATCAGTAGCACTGAGCGGCTTGCAGCCGGAGGCGGTATCCGATGCATGGGGCACTTGTTAGAGTAGAGCCCTACTCAGAGGTACCGCCTTTAGAGCTAGGAGGTCTGTTGGCACCGCCTTTCGATGGAAGCCATTGTCTAGCGGGCTGCTCTGTGCAGAGCATTTGCAGGCGTAAGTTACAGTATCCGCTACCATTTCAAATGTGCATCTTTCACAAGTTACTCAGATAACTGGGACAGGAAGTAAGGTGGGCTGGATAACTCTTGCTTCTACCTGAGTGGCACATCTTGGCAGGAGTGTTTGTCAAAGGGATTGCACTTCAGCCAGGTAATGTTAGCACCCATCCACACCAAGCCGATCGTCAAGGTCACCCTGGGCCTCACTTACACAGCCCAGTAGGAGCCCCTTGTGGTGGTCAGTGACAGGAATTACTAATTTGAACTGACAGGAGGTGAGTCCGTGGGTTTCAACAGCAGAAGTTTGGGGAGAGCTAGACTCCACCCACCCATGGTCAAGGTGTAAGTTTTATTAGTTGGAGTGGCACTCTTATTTGACCAGGGGTTCATTGCCACACGAGGGCATCGCTGAGTTGTAGCCAGAGCACGGGCATTGTGTGTTTCCCAGGGAGCAGCAAGTGAAGGCAAGACTCTTCCCAAATCTAGCACCAGAACACAAAGAAGTCAGGGTCTACTTGTCTGTTGTGTTGAGTTGTCTCCAATAGAGGGCACAATGCATATATATTGTTTCAAACCAGAATTGACTCCATCAATGTGTTCTCCAGGGTCTAGCAATCAAAGAGGCCTGTGAAATTCTGGTCAACGGCGTGGATTAAGTGCACTCTAGAACCGAGGTTAGGTGACACAGGAGGGTGATTCAAGATACACAGGTGGTGTGACGGCAACGCGAGACTGTCCGCTTATGCTGGGTAGGAGGTGCCATATCACCAACCAGAAGGGTGACATGTGGCAAAACCGTGAATGTTTAAGAATGGCATAGATGCCAGTCAGGAGAGGTTTGTCAAAGGCATTACACTTATTGCCAGGCATTGCTAACTACCCATCCACACCAAGCCTATTTTTAGGCTTCCTGGGCTGCATACACACAGCCCGGTATTAGGCACCTGCAGTTGTCAGCGGCAGGAGGTATTAAATTACAACTGTACCGTGGGCGTACTTGCCGACCGGGCAGTACTGCCACGGCCTCCAAGGGCCAATTAGTCAGACATCAGTAGCAGTGCGTGTGGCTTGCCCTCTGTGCAGTTGGCGGGGGAATTTAATTCCATGTACAGGCTACACTAAACTTGCTTCTAGCAGGTCTCGTGGGTGAGCGAGTTCACTGCTTTGAACAAGGAATAAAAAGGAGCATGGCGTGACACATAGACTATCAGGAAGTAATTCAGGGACCGGGTACCTTTACACACGATTCCGGGGAGGGCAATTTAGTTCGGGATAACCTAGTGTACCGGGTGTAGTGCCTTGCATCTTGGGTCAAAGCAGGTTGGCTCACAAGGGGTGTCTAGGATCGTCCAGGCACACCCTGCAGGGTAGAATGCTATAGAACTGCACGTTGCCACTAGTTTGAGTGCAACAAATTGATCCCTCTCAAAGCAAACCTAGGTTTTATGGTCAGTGCACAACATACAACCGTTCACTCCAGCTTCCTGAAGGCAGTCTGTTAGAAGAGGTGTCGATCGGGACGTCCTGCGCCAGGGCGCGGACATTGCACGGGCGACACAGCAGATAGGGTGCTGTCAGACGAGGGTGCTTGCGGGCTAGGTGGCCAAGCAAGATAGCAGAACCAATTCTTGGACCTCTCTTCCCCCTCCTGACTGCCCGAGACTGTGAGTGCAGGGGGATTTGCAATGTTACGGGTATTTTCCCGCCCATACAGGGGCAGAGGGGTACATTGCAGGTATCGGCATAAATAGAGTGGAGGCAAGACCTACAGACTATGTGCACCAGTAGCCGCAAGAGTTTGGCGTTAAGAGCAAAATCTCGCAGCGGCATGGTAGCCAGGTGGCATGCGCCAGCTGGTTAGGCCAGAATGTGTGCTGTGGCTCCAATAGCGGTTTGAAATGTGTTTGGAGCACCATCACTGACAATTCCAGAGCACACTATGCACCTCGGCCCAGTAGGTGTAGGCCATAGGCTCATGGGCGGCTTGATCTTGTGGAGGGCAATATTCCCTGGAATATCAAGGTACTAGGTCATTAGCTGGGTTGAACATCAAGGGTCACAGCTGGTTAGCAGGTATGTGTGCATCTGTCATCGAGCTTTAGTTAAGCAAGCCTGGCAGGTGGCGAAGTTGTCACCCCAAATGGTTGATGTACTGCAGTAGTGTGCGCTAGGCGATCAGTCCTGTTCGCCATGGTTTATTAATCACAAAGGTCGGTGCACATGTCTGGTCAACCTCAACAAAGTAGGTGCACCCTGCTCCCTGGGCGGGTTACGGGTTGCTTCAGTTGAGCAGGAAATGCCCCGCCCGCATAGCCAGAGTATATAGCCTGGTTGTGGAAGCGGTCTTCAAGCATGTGTGCTGCTGTTCCAGGTATTGGGGAAACAGGTGTTAGGGAGCACGAACTGCTAGAAGGCCTGCAACTTCAGGTTGCAGGAGGTGGGAGCCACATCAGCTTGAAGGGTAATACAGCGATGTTTAAGGGTAGAGCTCCCTCCTGGGAGGCCATCACATTCTTGCAGCGCATGTGAGGCACTGGTACATTCCCAGAGAAGGATAGACCGCTCCATGCGCAAGTTTGCAGAACAAGGGGCTTTGGCTTCATCAGGCATGAGCTATGCCGGGCGAACACCAAAGGTTAATTTGACAATGTTGGGGTGCACTTGCACAGGTGGGCTTGGATCTGTTCCTCTGGACATGAATGAGGCCCGGGAAATTTCAGGTTGCAGTGAGAAAGGAGCTGTTTTGGTGGGGGGCTCTTTAGGCGACGGGGGCCGCCTCCAGAGCTGTGGAGGAGTTACAGGGCGATCTGGAAGCAAATGGGTACAGAAGAGTACCTCTGCAAGAGCACAATAGGGGTGCCAGAGCCAAATCCCAGGAGCCTCATGGGAGGGTCCTGGAACAATTACGTCGGCGCCCCGTTAGTCCTTCGGGCGGTTGTGGGCCTGAACAACCGGGGGCTTGCCTTGCTACGCTCCGCCCTGAAAGGGGCGTGAGTAATAGGGACCAATGTGTCACGTGATCCAGTAAGGGGATCACCCCCATAAGGAGTAGCGCTGATTGGTTACTCCACAGTGCTTGGCTCATCAGGCGGGCAGGGCAGCATAGGTTGGTACAGCTGCCTGCCCTTGGATCGCCCGTAAGATAACCCACCATATTGCATACTTTTGTATGGAATAAACCTGCAGCACTAATTTTCCCAAACAAAAGTTGTGTTGTGTATTTATTTATGCATGCATACTCTGTTGTGGTGTGGGTGGGGTGTGTTGCCAATAATGGGACTATGTGGCTGCCCGCGGCCCGCAGGGGCCACCCTAAACGGGCGGCCCCTTTAGTGCCATTTGGGCACTTCCCCACCCCCCAATGATGTGCGGGACTCAAGGAGGAGTCCCCTACCAGACGCGTCACTTCCGGCACGCAGAGGAGGTGGGGAGGTATTTATGCCTCCCCCGGCCATCTTGGCGTCCTCTTTGCGCCGGACACGCCGTCTCCCACCCTACCGCTTACCCGGCGTGGGGTTGGCAGGCGAAATACATAGAACGTTGTAATGTTTTCTTTCTCGTTGCAGGAGGAGTTACAGGGCGATCTGGAAGCAAATGGGTACAGAAGAGTACCTCTGCAAGAGCACAATAGGGGTGCCAGAGCCAAATCCCAGGAGCCTCATGGGAGGGTCCTGGAACAATTACGCCGGCGCCCGTTAGTCCTTCGGGCGGTTGTGGGCCTGAACAACCGGGGGCTTGCCTTGCTACGCTCCGCCCTGAAAGGGGCGTGAGTAATAGGGACCAATGTGTCACGTGATCCAGTAAGGGATCACCCCCATAAGGGTAGCGCTGATTGGTTACTCCACAGTGCTTGGCTCATCAGGCGGGCAGGGCAGCATAGGTTGGTACAGCTGCCTGCCCTTGGATCGCCCGTAAGATAACCCACCATATTGCATACTTTTGTATGGAATAAACCTGCAGCACTAATTTTCCCAAACAAAAGTTGTGTTGTGTATTTATTTATGCATGCATACTCTGTTGTGGTGTGGGTGGGGTGTGTTGCCAATAATGGGACTATCAATGTTTCGGTAAACGTCCTCCCGGGTTCACTGTAACACAGGGTGGCAGAAAGGGGTGGACCAGAAGAAAGACTGTGGAGGAGAAGGCGACATTTGGGGGGAGGAGATGCAGTGACGACTGGTGAGGTTTGTGAGTGGTGAGGCTGGGCTTGTTTGGGGGGGGGAGGAGATGCACGTTGGCTGCTCCAGTGTCGTGTCAATTAAAAGAAGTTTCCCGTGCTATGAGGAATGTAAAATGATTTCATTGATAATAAAGAACACGTTTAGATTTACCAGTGCAATTACTGCACAGATCCATATAACGTATAACAGTGCATTCCAATGATTATCTATGCCATGAGCTATAATCAATCAATCAATCAATCAATCATTTGTATAGCGCGCTACTCACCCGGAGGGTCTCAAGGCGCTTGGGGGAGGGGGGTCCGCTACTGTTCGAACAGCCAGGTCTTGAGTTGCTTCCTGAAGAGAGGTGGTCTTGGGTAAGGCGGAGGTGGATGGGTAGGGAGTTCCACGTCTTGGCAGCCAGGTAGGAGAAGGATCTTCCTCCCGTTGTGGCTCTTCGGATGCGGGGGACGGCGGCGAGGGCGTGGTTGGTCGATCGTAGCTGGCGGGTGGGAGTGTAGAAGGTCAGACGGTCGTTGAGGTATCTGGGGCCTTGGTTGTGGAGGGCTTTGTGTGCGTGGGTGAGGAGTTGGAACGTGATTCTCTTGCTGACGGGGAGCCAGTGCAGGTCTCTCAGGTGTCTGGCGATGTGGCTGTGTCGGGGATGTCCAGGATGAGTCGAGCTGCAGCGTTCTGGATGCGTTGGAGTCTTTTATGAAGTTTGGCTGTGGTTCCGGCGTAGAGGGAGTTGCCGTAGTCCAGTCGGCTGGTGACGAGGGCCTGGGTGACCGTCTTCCTGGTTTCGGTGGGGATCCACCGGAAGATCTTGCGCAGCATGCGTAGGATGTTGAAGCAAGACGAGGAGACGGCGTTGACTTGTCGGGTCATTGAGAGGGAGGAGTCCAGGATGAAGTCCAGGTTGCGTGCGTGGTCCGTTGGTTCGGGTGCGTTGCCCAGGGCAGGGGGCCACCAGGAGTCGTCCCAGGCGGAGGGTGATGATCCTAGGATGAGGACTTCCGTCTTATCTGAGTTCAGTTTCAGGCGGCTGTTCCTCATCCACTCGGCTACGTCCTTCATCCCTTCATGTAGGTTGGTTCTGGCGGTTGTGGGGTCGTTGGTGAGGGAGAGGATCAGCTGGGTGTCGTCGGCGTAGGAGATGATGTTGAGGTTGTGTTGGCGTGCGATGGCTGCGAGGGGCTCATGTAGACGTTGAAGAGGGTGGGGCTGAGTGATGATCCTTGTGGTACGCCGCAGATGACTTCGGTGGCCTCGGAACTGAACGGGGGAGGCGGACTCTCTGGGTTCTTCCGGCGAGGAAGGAGATGATCCACTCCAGTGCCTTCTCTTGGATTCCGACGTTGTTCAGGCGTTGCACTAGGGTGCGGTGGCAGACTGTGTCGAACGCTGCGGAGAGGTCCAGGAGGATGAGGGCCGCTGTTTCCCCGTTGTCGAGCAGGGCTCGGATGTCGTCGGTGGCTGCGATGAGGGCGGTCTCGGTGCTGTGGTTGGCCCGGAAGCCGGACTGCGAGTGGTCGAGGGATCCATTCATCTCGAGGAAGGCGGCCAGTTGTCTGTTGACGGTCTTCTCGATGACTTTGGCAGGAAAAGGAAGGAGCGAGATGGGGCGGTAGTTTTTGAGGTCGGTGGGGTCCGCTGACGGTTTCTTCAGTAGGGCGCTGAGTTCGGCGTGCTTCCAGCTCTCTGGGAAGGTGGCGGTGTCGAAGGAGGTGTTGATGATGTCCCGGAGGTGGGGTGCGATGACGGCGTCGGCCTTGTTGAAGACGTGGTGAGGGCAGGGGTCGGTAGGTGATCCGGAGTGGATGGAGTTCATCGTGCGGATAGTGTCTTCGGTGTTGATCGGGGTCCAGGCTCGGAGGGTGGAGGTGGGGGACGTTGGAACGGTCGTAGGGTACGTCGGCTGTGTGCTGAAACTGTTGTGTATGTCTGCGATCTTGCTGTGGAAGAACGAGGCGAGCGAGTTGCAGAGGGCTTGCGAGGGAGTGATGTCGTTGTTTCCGGCGCTGGGGTTCGAGAGCTCTTTGACGATGATGAAGAGTTCCTTGCTGTTGTGGGCGTTGTTGTCCAGTCGTTCCTTGAATGCGGTTTTCTTGGTGGAGTGGATCAGCTGGTGGTGTTTTCGGGTGGCGTGCTTGAGGGTGGTCATGTTGTCTGCAGTCGGGTCTCTGCGCCATGCTTTCTCGAGGGCCCGGCAGTTCTTCTTGGATTTCTTGAGTTCGTCGGTGAACCAGGATGCTTTCTTGTTGCCGTGTCTGACTGGGGGGTCTTCAATGGGGCGAGGTCGTCTGCGCAGTTGGTGATCCATCTTGTGAGGTTGCTGGCGGCTTGGTTGGGGTTCGTTGAGCTGGCGGGAGGGTTCTGGCTCAGGGATGTGGTGAGTTGGTCGGTGGTGATCTTGTTCCAGCTTCTGCGCGGAAACTGTTGCGTGTGGTGGTGCGTGGTGGTCCTGCTGAAGCTGAAGTGGACGCAGCTGTGGTCTGTCCAGTGGAGTCCGGTGGTGTGGCTGAAGGAGATGTCCTTACTGGAGGAGAAGACGGGGTCAAGCGTGTGGCCGGCGTGGTGTGTGGGGGTGGTCACCAGTTGCTTGAGTCCGAGGTTGGCGAGGTTGTCCAGCAGGGTGGTGGTGTTGCGATCGTTGTTGTTCTCTAGGTGGAAGTTGAGGTCCCCAAGGAGGATGTAGTCAGCCGAGGGGAGGGCGTGCGGGCTGATGAGGTCGGCGATGTCTTCGCTGAATTGTGTGCATGGTCCTGGGGGTCTGTAGATGAGGGTGCCTCTGAGGGTGGTCTTGGGGTCGGTGTGTATCTGGAAGTGCAGGTGTTCGCCGGCTGTGAAGGTGTCGTCGGAGTTGGTCGTGATGCGGATGGTGTTCTTGTGGACGATGGCGATGCCTCCTCCGGTCTGGTTGGCGCGGTCCCTTCGGGTGATCTTGTATCCGTCCGGGATGGCGATGGCGATGTCGGGCGCTGAGGAGGCGTTCATCCATGTTTCCGTGAGGAAAGCGACGTCTGGTGATGTGGAGTTGAGCAGGTTCCAGAGTTCCACGGCGTGTCTGTGGATGGAGCGGGTGTTGAGCAGGATGCACTTCAGGTGGTTGCTGCTGGTGCTTGGCGGGTGCGGTGCAGGTCCGGAGGCAGGAGAACTTGCAGGATTGGCAGGCGAAGGGTCCGTGGGTGCGACCTGGGGTGGCACGGTGGCAGCCGGGGATACGGCCGGTGTTGAGTGCGTTGAGGGTGGCGGTGTCGTAAGTCCGGTGGGTGGGTTGGCTGCTGCGGGGGCCAGGGGGTTTGGCGCTGGGCGCGGTCCAGGCGCGGACGGGCGCAGACGGGCTTGCCTTAGGCGCGCCCGCTGCGCACGTCTGCTGCGCGGCCGTGCAGCGGCCGCCATTTATGGGGAGGTGGGAGGGAGGAGCAGCTGGGAGGCGGGAGGCAGGGGCAGCGAATGGGCAGTCAGGGGGCGGGGCCGCAGGGACGCAGCGGCGGGAATGGCGAGAGGCAGCGGGGGCACAAAAGGAAAATGGGGAGAGAAAACAGACAAAAATACAGGCACAACGCAAATGGGGCAGCGAGGGGCACAGAAAGGAAAATGGGGGAGAAAACAGACAAAAATACAGGCACAACGCAAATGGGGCAGCGAGGGGCACAGAAAGGAAAATGGGGGGAGAAAACAGACAAAAATACAGGCACAACGCAAATGGGGCAGCGAGGGGCACAGAAAGGAAAATGGGGAGAGAAAACAGACAAAAATACAGGCACAACGCAAATGGGGCAGCGAGGGGCACAGAAAGGAAAATGGGGGAGAAAACAGACAAAAATACAGGCACAACGCAAATGGGGCAGCGAGGGGCACAGAAAGGAAAATGGGGGAGAAAACAGACAAAAATACAGGCACAACGCAAATGGGGCAGCGAGGGGCACAGAAAGGAAAATGGGGGAGAAAACAGACAAAAATACAGGCACAACGCAAATGGGGCAGCGAGGGGCACAGAAAGGAAAATGGGGGGAGAAAACAGACAAAAATACAGGCACAACGCAAATGGGGCAGCGAGGGGCACAGAAAGGGAAATGGGGAGACAAGCAAAGAAATACGGTCACCGAGGCCACAGGCGGAAGGGCGATCTTACCAGCAGCAGCAGCGGGCGGACAACACAGGCGGAGCTGTGTGGTGGGGGAGCGACCTACCTGGCAAGGTCAAGCTATATAATTGTCGACGGTTGATGTGGCACAGAGCACCTCCTTCAGTTCCAGGGCAGAAGTGGTATAACAGCCTGCTCTGAAACCGTATAACAATGTTTGAGTCCCGGCGTCTACTGTATGTATTGTGATCTTGGGCAGGTTGCTTAAGTTTCCCTGGAAATACATTCATTAAAATAATTTTTTTTAAATCCCCAATGCCTCCAAAGGTTATTTTTTCCAGGCATTCCACAGTTGGCTGTCCAGGGGGAGAACAGAGCGACAGCAACCCAATGCTGAATGACGCCTGCCATGGGTAACCGTGATCACGGATCCTAAGATTCTGTAAATGGCACAATAAAATTGCGTGTGGCTTGCTAGGCTTGCTATGTCCCGGGCCAGCAAGCGTGACTCAGCGCCACTGAGGGCCATGCCTTTCACCTAGGCAGTACAGGCCATGTTTGTTTAATGGCTGGTGACTTGCAATGTTGGGGTCTGGCTGTGGGGTGACTATGTTTTTAGCTCAGGCGTTTGAGCTCGTAGGAGTTCACATACAGATATATCAAATGATTTCACATCCATACGGCTGCCTGACTTGTGCGGTTAGTCAAAACTAATTTTACAGAACGTTCGATAGATAGAAAGACAGACAATTAGATAGATGGATGGATAGATAGATAGATAGATGAACTGAGTCTAGCATGTGTATATATATATATATATATATATATATATATATATATATATATATATATATATATATATATATATATATATATATATATATATATATATATATATATATATATATGATATGTGTGTTTTTTACACCGATCAGCCCCGCCCCAGGGCGGACCACCCATCACATTTATAATCCTAAACAAGCATTTGCAATGCAATAGGTCTCGCATTTTAGAAACTTTGACCTATTTGTATTGTAAATGGCAATGCCTTTTATTATTGCAGGTTTTTTAAAAACATAAATAAAAGATAGTCATTTACAACGCCAATAGCTCAAAATCTCGCAATTGCGAGACCTATTGCATTGCAAATGCTTGTTTACTCGTACCATGGGTACCATATAATAAAGTAATTCTTGTGGTTTATCCCAAGGTATTTTTAGGATCCCAGATAAATGTCCAGAAAAAATATTTTCTAAGAACTCCTGAAAGACAGTGCCGGTTGAGTTTGCCCTGGTAGTACCATCTTACCAGGGTGGTATGAGGTGGCGTATGATGAAACATGTCACATTACATGAGTGAGCCCACCTCATCCAATTCTTGGAATTGCCCAGATTTCGAGTAGGTAGATAGCATCAGTAGACACCCTCTGACCCATACTGACGAAGATTGTAAATTCATTGCTAAAACAAGGCATTATACCCGACAGCCTGAAGGCTGGGCAAATTACACCCCTCCTGAAAAAAGTAGGAGCAGACCCTACAACCCTGAGCAACTTTCACCCAATATCGAATATTCCCTTTCTAGCCAAATTGCTGGAAAAATGTGGACACAACCAATTGAGTCAACACATTGATCAATTCGACTTACTAGACAAATTCCAATCTGGATTTAGACCAGGGCACAGCACAGAATCGGCCATTGTTCACATAGTGGATGACACCCTTAAGATGCTAGACAACAACGACTCATGCCTACTCATCCTACTAGACCTTTCATCGGCGTTTGACACGCTCAATCACAACACCTACTAAAACTGCTAGAAACTAAAATATTATTCACTATTAGTGTAATAAAACATTGTCGGAAAACAAGGAAATTGGAACTGCTCTTGTGTTCCTGCCACTGATTTTGCCCCCTCTGAGGCCAGGGGTCGCAAAGGCAGTGCCAGGGGTCGCAAGGGGCAACCAGCTGCAACCCCTAGCGACCCCTAAATGATGTCCATGGGCTTGTAATCGCGAAATGGGTTTCTTGAAATTTACTAAATACATTTTGCTATTCAGTAACAGGTTACCTAATCACAAAATGGATTGAAAATGCTTTGTGAATCGCGAATTGGAAGGGAAGCGTTTATGGCAAGTCAGTAGGATTCAGTGCTTAATTTGAGCATGTGGTTTCCGATGCTCGGGCCTGGCACTTAATTCTCAACACTGCCTCTAATGACAGTCCACCACACGGTGGAGCTGCCTGATTTTGAGATGAGCACAACAACAGTGTTTAATACTTCAATCTACATTAAAAATGAATAATACCTGTTGCCCACGGCATTCTTATAGCCATGGATGGCCTGGCATAGTCTGAATTGTCACAGTTGTAAGAGTGCGATGGTTAGTAGTTATTTTGGTACTGTCATTGGCAGCACTTGCAGGGGCAAGGGGTGGCGCAAGCTGCAGTGGCCTTCTGAGAAGGGCCCTGGCACTTACTATTTTACAAATTACGCACTGGATAGACATCATTTAGCCTCAGTCCAAGATTTTACCTATGGACTCACTTTTTTGGAAGTCAAAATCCTATGTTTTAATTCTTTCTTCAGCACTGAGTTGGGTATCAATAAACATCTGTTCAGTGTCAAGACACCCAAAGGTGGACTTACTCTCTACAAATACACATTATGTTATGCTATACGTTTATATACTCTGGGCAAGAGGACTGCAACCGCAGCCCAAAGGAAGAGGTTGAATAGAAAAGGGTTTTATAGATAATGCTCGAAGGTAGCAAGCATTAGCCTAGGAGTGGCCATTTTCCCACAACGTCACAGGCACCTCCCAAAACATGTTTGTAGCAACTGGGAGCTATCCAGAGACAAGATATATGGCACTGCACTCAGCATAGGGCCTGCAGTCTGAAGCACATCCTTACCTCAGTGTGCCCTCATTTCCTCCAAGACAACACATTCAAAATACTAGTTATTTCTTTTACGTATACCTGGGGCCAGGGACTCAATAGGTGGCATGTTTAATTATCACAAGAAGTTTGCCCTTAGATGAACTGTCAGTCAGCCTTTACACTTTGATACACAATGGTATCTCACTTTACTGCAACTGACTCCCATTTTTGTTTTGGTATGTTTGCTTACTTACAATGTTTAGAGTGTTCTAACCTGTTAGCAAGTGGCATGTTGGGTCTATAAAAAACAAAACAAACTGGTTTTGCAGGGTTCTTTTTTTGCTGCTTCGATTTTCACAATCAAAGCCTTATAAAAAGTCCTGCTGTAGTGGAGACATTGTTCATTCTTTAACAGAATACAATGGCATTTCACTGAGTGAACTGTTCTAGGACTAATGGTAGCCCAAGTGAATTTCCTCACACAGATCTAGTACTAACTAACTATTCTTAAAGAAGCATTGGCAAGGCCAATAAGTCTTGCCTTTATAATGTGAGTGCCAAGCTGTTGGCTTTGCCTATGTTTCTCTGCAAAGTATTAAAAAGTTCAAATAAAACATATTTCAAAGGAGAAAAAGGAAATTTATTTCTCATGGCACCTTATTAAATTAAATGTTTTCGGCCTTTATAAATGCAATGGGTTATTTATCATATTTGTTTCACTCAGGAAAATGGAGTAGAAGTTACATGCCACAGATTACAGCCATTTGATCATCTATGTTAGCCCTGGGAGCAGACGATGGATCCTCAGGAGAAGTATCATGCTAAGTACACCTTCTACCTCAGACGCCCCTTGAGTGAGTGCAGCGGGTAGCCTTTCACCCAGTATCATAAAAGTCTTTTTGTGCCAAAGCTTGTGCTTTCATGCAATATGTGGAATGTAGGAGATAGTAAATTACAACTTTTAAAGTTTGCTCTCCAGCAAAATTATCCTTCTTTCTGTGCTTTTTACAGACAAGCTGGGAGAGGTGGAGTGTAACACAGTGCACAATGGGTGTATTTCAGGGGGGAAACAACACACAAGAGAGAAAGCTAAAAACACAAGCACTCTCATGGAGTGCTGAATGAAAATAATAAAAAAAATATATACTTTCCTAAATGTGAGCAGTGGAAGGATACACGTCAGCCAATCAAGAGGGAAGAGGCTATGCTCCAGAGGACGGACAAACAACACAAGAAGAGGATGACCAGCCATAGAATAAGAAGCAAGCAAATGATTAGGACAATAAAACCAACCAATGGTAGGCAATGGGCGGGCTGTAAATTCACAATATGTCTTTTGCAACCTATTCTTCTATGTTTTCTTTAGAATCATTTAGCTAAGACATAATCTTATGAATGTGCATTTTATGTTTCATGGTTTGTATATGGAATGTTCCATAGTGATTCCAGTCTGATCAGTTGGTGGCTGGTCAGGTTGGGATAATACTCTCTACTGAATAACTTGCCTGGCTGTTTCCGGACTACATTTTGGTGACCAGGCCCACTGCACCAACTAAGGCACAATGACATAGGGATCCAAGTGACACACTGGGGCACTGCTAAAAGAACCTCATCAGAGGCACTTGGCTTTTGTTGGTTTTGATGACACCAGTGTAACCGCCTGTGCCATATTTATCAAGGGGTTTGTGGTAAGTTTGCTCAAATTTTGAATGCGCTTTCCCTTGTCAGACAGCCCTCCTTAACAGTCATTGAGCAGTATTTCATGCATTCCCTGCTTTGATGTCTGCCGCATGACCAGCATTTCAGACCAGCATGGCAGGCAGTTGCTCTTCTTTGTCTCTGTCAGATGTCAACGTGACAAATTCCGAACTCTGAAGGTGCAAAGGCCAGACCTCTACTATTGCGCAACCTGCAACTGTGGTCTGCGGCGAGGCACGTAGGGTGTGCTGCATTTTCTTTCAGGTTTATGAGCAAGGAACATATCACTGACTGGTGTAAGCACAAGAGTGATGTGTACCTCATCTTGGTTGGGTGCCCCAAGTGGCAGAACAAAATATTTGCAGCACAGTGAGTCTTCGTCACACTGTGCACATGTGAGTGCATGCATGGTATGGGTGTGCGCTTCACTCTACGCACCAATTTTTCTGCGTACACCAGTTGGGACCAGGGCGGCTCCGCTTGAGCGGAGGAGCGTCACCCCACAAACAAAAACCCCAGGCCAGAGTTGAAAAATAAAAAGGTAATAAAATGTATTTATTACCATTTTATTTTTCAGTAACTGACCCGTCCCGAACTGAGCGTCAGGACGGGGCGGGGCCATTGCTGCTGAATGGCAGCAGGGAGCTTTGTGCTCTCCAGTTTAAAATGCGCATGTCTGTTTGGCCGACCATCTTGCGACGGCCAGCCAGGCATGCACATTTTAAACCTCTTTAACCCAGCTGCCTTAAGACAGCTGGGTTAGAGAAAGCAAAGGCCTCCAGTGCTCTTGTGAACTCTGATAGAGGCTGCTCCCACCAATCCTAGAGCTGCTCTCATGCTGCATGAGAGCAGCGCCAGGATTGGCTTAGGAGTCGGGAGCCTGCCTGCTGCCTGACTCGAGGAGAGAAGGATCGAGGAGGACGTAGCGCTAGTCAGAAAGGTAAGTGTGTTTTATTTTTTTATGTGTCCCCCCCCCCCCCCCCAGCCCGCCCCACCACCCTCGGGACATGCCTCCGCTGATTGTTGGTTTTGGGTCGGATCCTACTAACCTTCATTTTGCTGTGCCATCCTTTGTTTTTTCAGTGATGTAAAGGCACACAAACTGATTTTCTACTAAGCCATCTACTCTTGGAGATCCACTTTTGAATCCCCAGGAGCAGAAGTAGAATGCGGCATTTGAGAATTATACTGAAGCACTTGATGAGTCTGACTTTCATCCCATGCCTAAGAAAGCTTTACATATTAGGTCTATAGGTGCAGAAGGTCAAAAAGATTTCATATTTTTACCACCAGCATTCTAAAATGGCACTTATCACAGATGGGTACTGTTAAACAGTGAAAGGGCTGGAGATACATTTTGCCAAGGCTGTCAACATGGAGAGACTGAAGGAGCGACTTAGAGAACATGGTTAATCAAATGACACGAGTCCAGCTTATGGTACAGTGTGCCAATAGTAGGGCAAAAGAAAATGCAGGAACTTAATCTTACTGGATGCGACTAACCTGAAGGTGGTGGCTATATATCCAAAAGGGTAAGGCAAGTATACTAGGCCTAACTTTAGTCCTCTCTACACCTGCCACTCTAAACAATTTGATATACAACAACAGGAAGTAAAAGTATGTAGAGATTTTAGAGAGCACCCAGTCCTGATTTAAGTGCCACAGAGCCACATGGGGATAGAATAGGCATGAAACATGTCGACTCAGACACTAAGATTTGTAGGTCACTGTTGTGTGGAAGAACACACAGACGCAGCAGAAATCCAAATTAAGAAAGTGGATTTAATCTTCAAGTTCAAAGACGCACAACAAGGAACGGAACCAGTGAGTCCAAGGGTATCAAGCAACTGGCATGCAAAGTGCTAGGATGCTCCAGAACTTCTGCCTGTATTCCATACAAGAAGAACAAGTTACTTACCTTTGGTAACGTATTATCTGGTAGAGACTCTATCTAGCTGCAGATTCCTTACCTTTGAATTTCCCAGGCGTCAGATTGGATCCAGAAACTTTTGCTGAGAAATTCCCCTTGCGTGCGCTGTCGGGTGGCTCCAATCGGCACGCATGACTTCATCGGCAGCGTCGGTTATGACGTCGCCTATATAGGCGCCACTGAGGTGCGTGGACGTCAGTACTTTTCGGTTGCAACTCACCCTCCATGCAGATGTATTTGCCACTAAAAAGGCTGTCTTGATGGTAAGCAGCCGGAGGGGACAGTTGTGTAAAGGGTCGAAGGGTGCATACATAGGATAAGTGAGGGCCAAATTAAGGGCCCACTGCGACATAACAAAGGGCGTGGGCAGCACAAGTGAGCCAGCCCCTTCAGAAACCTATTTACAATCGGAGACCTAAAGAGAGAGGGTTGGTCTGGCAGTCGCAAAAAAAGCAGACAGAGCCGAAAGGTAACCCGTGAGAGTACCCAAAGCAGAGCCCTGTTGGACAAGGGTTAGAATGAATAGAAGAACAGTGGAAAGAGAAGCAGAAAGAGGGTGAAATAGACCTTTCTGTACAGTATAATACAAATTTCTGCCAACAGCGGCCGTATACCGTCTTAGTGGAGGGCCACCTAGCCGCCAAAATAATGTTACATACTTCGGGAGGAAGGTCAAAAGCCATCAACTGCCGCTGCTCAATCTCCACACATGGAGGCGCAGAGTTGACCGGTTCGGGTGGAGGACCCTCCCCTGCTGCTGCGACAGAAGATCCTCCCAAAGAGGCAGCCTGATCGGAGGATCGATGCTCATTTTCAGAAGCTCTGGCTACCAGACTCTCCTCGTCTAGTCCGGAGCCACAAAAATTACTTGGGCCCGGTCGCTCCTGATCTTCTTTAGAACCCTGGGCAGGAGTGGTATGGGCGGAAAGGCGTACAGCAGGCCTGAGCTCCACTCGTGACGAAAGGCGTCCCCGAGCGATAGCCGCCTTGGAAACTCCAACGCGCAGTAATGCTGACACTGCATGCTCTCTTCGGAGGCGAACAGATCTAACCAAGGTCCTCCCCACTGCTGAAAGAGACCTTGCACCACCTCCGACTGAAGACGCCATTTGTGATCCGCTAGGCATCGACGGCTGAGTTTGTCCGCCCTGGCGTTCAGAGAACCTGCCAGGTGTAGGACCACCAGGGTTATGCCCTGCTGTTCCAGCCATGTCCAGAGACACAGGGCCTCTTGACAAAGGGTCCACGACTCAACCCCGCCCTGCTTGTTGCAGTATCACATGGCGGTGGTGTTGTCCGTGAACACCTGCACTAACTTCCCTATGACAGATGGAAGAAATGCCTTCAATGCCAACCGAATTGCCCGAAGCTCCAACAAGTTGATGTGGAGCCCCGACTCCGCCAGAGACCAGTGTTCCCTGATCTCCACCTCTGCCAGATGGCCGCCCCATACCAGAAGTGACGCATCTGTCACAACTGTGAGATCTGGTTGGTGAAGGGAGAGGGGTCTGCCGTTGACCCAATCGCAGTTCGTCAACCACAACTGCAGATCTCTCGCAGTTCCTTCCGAGATCTGGACCACGTCAGAGAGATTTCCCCGATGCTATGCCCACTGGAACTTCAGGTCCCACTGCAGAGCCTGCATATGCCACCTGGCATGCTTTACCAACAAGATGCAGAGGGTCATGAGGCCCAACAGCCTCAGAATCAGTCTCACCAAAATGCAGGAAAGAGGCTGAAACATCAGAATCATAACCTGAATTTGCTGCTCGGGAGCATAGGCCCGAAACTGCACTGTGCCCAGAACTGCTCAGATGAAAGGGAGCATCTGAGAAGGAGTCAGGTGTGACTTCGGCACATTTATAAAGAACCCCAGCGAATGCAGGAGGTCTGCCATAGTCTGAAGGTGGGAGACGACAGCCTGGGGTGAGGGCGCCTTCAACAGCCAGTCGTCGAGGTAGGGGAAGACTGATACCCCTAACCTGTGCAGATGAGCCGCGACCACCACCATCACCTTGGTGAACACCCGAGGGGCACTGATAAGGCCGAAGGGGAGCACAGTAAACTGAAAGTGCTTGTTGCCTACCTTGAACCGCAGGTATCGCGTATAGCCAGGAAGGATGAGAATAGGAAAAGACGCATCCAGCAGGTCCAACACTACCATCCAGTTTTCTTGGTCTAGGGCAGACAAGACCGGAGCTAAAGTAAGCATCTTGAACTTCTCCTTCTCGAGGAAGAGATTGACGGTCCGAAAATCTAAAATGGGCCGCAACCCTTTGTTTTTCTTCGGAATCAGAAAGTAGCGGGAATAACAGCCACTGCCTACTTCTGAATCCAGGACCTTCTCTATAGCTTCCCTGGCTGTAACTTCATCTTGGAGAAATTTTAAGTGATCCTCCGCCAACTGTTCTTGAGATAGCAGAATGGGAGGTGGAAAAGAAAGGAAAGGCAGAGAATAGCCCTCCTGAATGATCTGCAAGACCCACTTGTCCGATGTTATGGACCTCCAGTGGGGGAGATGATGATGGATTCTCCCACCAACTGGAGTAGTGTGGTCTTGCAGAGTCAGACTAGGAGTGCTTGGAGGCTGCAGCCGCCAAGGGCAGGGTGGCCGACGACTTCTGGCTTCCATTCCTTGGTCGGAATAAACCGCGTTCACGTCCTCGCACAACTTGGGAAGTCTGCGCAGGACGGTGGCTGGGATAGGGCTGATGCGGCTGGAAACCCCTTCCGTTGCCACGAAAGGGGCGAAAGCTAGACTGGCCATGAGGTGTAGTAGAGAGGCCCAAGGATCTGGTCGTAGCTCGAGAGTCCTTGAACCTCACTAGGGCTAAGTCTGCCTTCTCCCCAAAAATACGGGTACCATCAAAGGGCATGTCCATCAAATTTACCTGGACATCACCCGAGAAGCCAGTTGTCCTAAGCCAGGCATGGCGCCTCAAGGTCACTGTCGAAGAAATCGATCTGCCCAGCGAATTGGTCGTGTCAAGGCCACACCTCCGGGTCTTGTGGCATAACTTGCGCAACAGTCTTCCCAAAGGGAGTGGGAATAAAGGCCCAATAAGCATGCAGTATTCCCCGACCGCAATGCTAGGCTGGAGGAAGAAAACATCTTCTTCCCAAGTGAATCCAGCCTCTTGGATTCCCTATCCGGAGGGGCAGAAGGGAACTCGCCCTGGGATGTGGAAGCCTGCACCACCAAGCTTTCAGGGGTGGGGTGTTGGCTGAGGAACTTAGTGTCGCCCGGAGCCGTGCGATTGTCTTGTTCACAGGAGCCACTGTGCTAGGCTTGGATCACGTGCCTAGAAGGACATCCATTAGGCCTCAATGAAGGGCAAAACGGGTTCAGAAGTGGAAGTCCCAGGTTGAAGCACTTCGGTCAGGAAATTAGTCCCGACCTGCACGGAGGGTAACTCCAGTCCGAAGACCTCGGCTGCCCTCCTTACCACCATGGCATAAGAAGCCCCCTCCTCCATAGCTACAGTTGGCGGAGAGGGCATGCCAGTATCTGGCAAGTGTCCAGTCCACTGGCCTCCCCAAGTTCCCCATACCAGTCCATCTGCTCTGCAGAGCCATCCTGGTGTTCCAAAGGCTCCAAAGACCCCTCCCATTCCTCTCCCAAGCCTAAAACATCCTCAAAATGTTCAGGCAACAACACAGAACCCCCGAGTTCAATCAATGTCGTAATTGGCGTCAAGCGACACCGTTCCGGCTCCTTGTCGTCGGGGATAAGGATGGGGCTGGCACCGAAGGCACAGAGTTCGGGTCCGACGCCGGGGGAGGTCGCGAAGGCACGACCAGCGTCATCCCGGATCCGGGATAGGATCCCTGAGGCCCCACCAGCGCCGTGGCCGGAGCCAACGGCGTCGAATCCAATGGGGCCCCCTCCGACCCCGCGGGCCCGAAGGCTCACCAGAGGGATCGGCCCACTCAAAAACCCGGCGTATAGCCTCGTAAAATTATTTTATTTGGGCGGGGGTCGCTCCGGCTCCCAGGAAGGCGTGAAGTCGATCCTGGCTCCGGCTCCATAGAACCGTGCATAGAGCGTCGGTGCTCCTTACCTCGTTCGTCGACGGACAACAGTCAAGGCGAAGATGAAGTCCGCTTGCACTTCTTCTTCTTCTTGTGCCTCTACTCAGAGTGTCCCGAAGACCTCGAGTGGGACGAAGAGGACTTTGGGCTCCGGGAGCGGTCCCGTGACCTCCTCTTCTTCGATCGGGACTGGGACCTCCGTGGAGTCTCGCTGGACGGCGTCGACTGCGGGCCGCAAGGAGCTTCATAGCCCACTCCAGCAAGGCCTTCAGAGCCATAGCCTGACAGTTCGAGCAACTTTGAAACGTGGTCACGCTCGAGACATCAGAGACAGACGAGGTGCGGGTCGGTAACCGACATCATGCGATGACGGGCACTGCACGGTTTGAACCCTGTCTTCCTCAAAGACATTCTCGCACACAAAGCTGGAATAAAGGACAAAAAGTCAAAAAAGGCCTGTCAAAAAGCGACAGAGGGGTAGCTCTTCCCGGATCGGTGCTTAACTGGCGCGGAAAGAAAAGAACTGACGGGCGCACCTGGGTGGCACCTTGATAGGCGACCGCGAGGTCATAACCGACGGTACCGACACCGACGACTTCACGCTGAGCCGAATGGAGCCACCCAACGGTGTGCGCAAGGGGTATTGCTCAGCAAAAGTTTCCGGATCCAACCTGATGCCTGGGAAATTCAAAGGTAAGGAATCAAAGGTAAGGAATCTGCAGCTAGAAGTCTCTATCAGATGTAAAGGAACAGCAAGTGAAACCTAAGAACAATAGCAAAGTATTACTTAACAATAATATAATGCATAAAGTGTGCGAGAGTGCATACCGCACTCACCCTTTTGTATTAAGCATTGCCACAGGGAGAGAATAATAAAACACTGCTTTCGTCTAAACGAGGCAATTTTAAATGTTAGGGATCCTTGGCAGCTCAAGATCACTTGTGCTTGTTTGACTTGCATCCGTAGCAATCCTCCTCAGTGTGTATAAGGATAAGTTACTTACCTGTAATCCTAGTTCTCTTCCAGGGGTATACTCATCAAAGTCATAAGCACTGAATAGTCCCGCCCACGTGCGGGGACCCCGGAGCAATAGCCAATAATATGCATATATCTACATATATATACACATAAATACCCATATATACATATATATATAGATAATATGCATTATATACATATGCAGCCTGAGAACATGTCACTAGGCTTAAAAACTGCCGTCATTACATTGTAAATCTTTACCTTGAAAACATAAAGACATATAAATCATAATATACTTATGATACATATAAAGAAAACTGCTTTGAGTTTGCTTTGAGAAACACAACCTTTATTTTCAAAGGTAAAAAGGTAAGATCATAGAGGCAGATTAGCCTAGAAAGGCTGCATAGAAAACAATTGAAAAATTGGCGCCGTGCCTTTAAGACCCCAGGAACCCCCAGGCTCCCATCATGCACCACAGGTGACAGTTAGGTCAGTTCTTTTGGACGGCGTATAACAGTATAATCACAGTATGGGTAACAGGTACATATATATGAGCATGGTATTCGTCCGGGGAGGAGGGAGGGTTGCTTATGACTTTGATGAGTATACCCCTGGAAGAGAACTAGGATTACAGGTAAGTAACTTATCCTTCTCTTCCAGGGGATACTCATCAATAGTCATAAGCACTGAATAGAGTAGCAAGCCCATCCCCTTACCATGCGGACGAATACCAGCATATCAAAACCATTTTACCAAAACATATATTACCCAAACAAATTTCTCAAGGATGCTTGACCAAACTGAGCATCCGCTTGAGTGTCAGAATCAAGGCAATAATGGCGTGCGAAAGTATGGACCGAACGCCATGTGGCTGCTTTACAAATTTCTTGAATAGGTACATTCCTAATCATCGCTATTGTAGCAGCTTTTCCTCTTGTAGAATGCGCTCTCGGCTTGCCCGGGAGCTGCTTATGTGCCAGTTGATAAGATAACGTGATACATGACACTATCCATCTAGAAATGGACCTTTTAGAGGCAGGGAAACCAGTGTTCAACAGACCATAATTCACAAATAGTTGGTCAGACTTTCGTACACTTTTTGTTTTATCAAGATAGAACTTTAACACTCTTTTTAGGTCTAGAGAGTGTAGAGCTCTCTCAGCAGGAGTGACAGGGTTTGCAAAGAAAGTAGGAAGAGTAACTGACTGGTTGATGTGAAAATCCGAGATCACCTTAGGAAGGAACCTCGGGTGAGTACGTAACACCACTCTGTTCGCGTGAAAAACGAGATAAGGCTCTGTAGAGCATAGGGCTTGTATCTCGCTTACCCTGCGGGCAGAAGTGATTGCCACGAGAAAAGCAGTCTTCCACGAAAGATGCTGAAGGGAAGCTTTGTGAATGGGTTCAAATGGGGGACCCATTAGTTTAGAGAGAACCACATTAAGCTCCCAGGGAGGAGATGGAGACCTAACGGGTGGATAGACCTTTTTAAACCCTCCAGGAAATCCTTAACAACTGGCATTTGAAAGAAAGAAATCTGATTGGGAGACTTTCTATATGCTGTTATCGCTGCCAGGTGAACCTTTATGGAGGAGTATTGCAAACCTGCTTTGGCCAAATACAATAAGTATGGTAACAGTACCTGTTCCTGACCTCGAATAGGATCAAGACCCTCTGCAGTACACCACATGTAAAAACGCTTCCACTTAAAAGCGTAAGACTTCCTCGTAGAAGGTCTTCTAGCCTCCTTCAAGATCTGCATGCAGTCTTGAGAGAGACCTAAATGTCCATATTGGATGAACTCAGGAGCCATGCTGCTAACCTCAGGGACGGCAGGTTGGGATGGAACACCTTGCCGCCCGCCCTGGTCAGCAGATCCGGATGACATGGCAACCTCTTGTGTGGTACTTTGGACAGATGAAGAAGGTCCGGGTACCACCACTGGCGAGGCCACTCTGGAGCAACCAGGATCATCTCTGTCTTGTAATTGTACAGTTTCCTGATCACCACGGGAATGAGGGGAATAGGTGGAAAGGCGTAGAGTAATGTCTCTGACCAGTCTATCAACAGAGCATTCCCCTTGGATCCTGGTTGCGGGTACCTGGAGGCGAAGACGCGGCATTTTGCGTTTTCTGCGTCCGCGAAGAGATCGATGTCCGGTGTTCCCCAGTGGTGGAAGATGTCTTGCGCCACTTCTTGTTTTAGCACCCAGTCGTGTGCTTCTGCGAAATGCCTGCTTAGGCTGTCTGCTTGGATGTTTAGGACACCTGGTAAGTGAATTGCAGAGATTTTCATGTCTCGAGCCAGAAGCCACTTCCAAATCGCCTGTGCTTCCAGCGACAGGGGTCTGGACCTGGTGCCCCCTGCTTGTTCAGGTAGTACATCGTTGTTGTATTGTCCGTCTGAACAAGTAGAGCGGTCGATTTGATGGAAGGAGAAAAAGCCTTGAGAGCTAGATGCACCGCTCTGAGTTCCAGCATGTTTATGTGGTATAGCTGCTCTTTCTCTGACCACATTCCTTGGGTCTGTAGTGGCCCCATATGAGCACCCCAACCCTGAAGGGACGCATCCGTCACCAGAGTCTGCTTGGGCAGTTCCTGTTGAAAAGGGACTCCTACGATGAGATGAGCCCGTCGCATCCACCATCTGATGGAGAGGCGGACAGACAGAGGTAGAGTTATAAGATCCTCCCATCGATTGGAGATTTGGGACCACTGATCCTCTAGAGTCTGCTGTAGAGGTCTCATGTGAAGTCTGGCGTTTGGAACTAGAAAAATGCACGAGGCCATCGAACCCAGCAGAGATGAGATCTGCCTGGCCGTGGGCTGAGGTATCTTCAGGAGAGTTTGACACTTGTGGAGAATGGATGATAGTCTCTCCTCCGAAGGATACGCTCTTGCGTTTACTGCGTCCAAAGTTGCGCCCAGGTAATGAATCCTCTGTGTTGGATTGAGGATGGATTTTTTGAAATTTACGTGTAGACCTAGCTGATGTAGTTGTTGAATGCAGTTAGAGAGGTGCTGCTGTAGAAGAGTTCGAGACGCACTCTTGAGAAGCCAATCGTCTAGGTAAGGATAGACGAAAATCTGTTTCTTCCTCAAGAAAGCAGCTACTACTGCCATGCACTTTGAGAATGTGCGAGGAGCAGACTTCAGGCCGAAGGGCAGGACAGTGAACTGGAAGTGGTCTGACTGGATGCGAAACCTTAGAAACTTTCGATGCTTTGGAGAGATTGGGATGTGGAAATAGGCATCTTGAAGATCTATGGAACACATTCATTCCCCTTGATGTAGATGCGGGATTATTTGATGTAATGCCAGCATTCTGAACCTCTCTCTCAGAATGAACTTGTTGAGAAGCCTGAGATCTAGTATAGGCCTGAACTCCTTGTTTGGACCTTTCCTTGGGACCACAAAATATCGGGAGTAGATTCCCTGTCGATGTTGATGCCATGGGACCTCCTCGATGGCCTCCTTTAGGAGTAGAGCGGACACCTCGTCTCTCAGAAGATTTATGCGATGGATGAAAGTCTTTTGAGGAGGAATAGAAGGTGGAGGGGACTTGAACCTGATGGAATACCCATTCCTTACAATATTTAGCACCCACTTGTCTAGTGTGATTTTGGTCCACTCTTCCAGGTAGAAACGGACACTTCCCCCCACCGGAGTGGGTAACGGAGTTAGGGGAAGCAAGAACTCACTGCTTCTGTTGTTGCTTGGCAGCAGGTGTGGACTGTCTGGAGTTCCCTCCTTGTCCTCTACCAGGACGACGCTGGTAGGATTGTGATCTTCCTTGATTTTGCTGGGAGGACCACTGAGGGGTTTGAACCCTCTGCTGGTATTGGCGCCGATCGTAAGGGCGGTAGCGTCGCCTGAAGTCCTTCTTCTTCTCGAGCCCAACCGCCTTCACTGTATCCAGTTCGGTCTTCATCCTGGACATTTCGTCGTCAGCATGAGAGCCGAAGAGCGATGTGCCATTGAAGGGGAGATTGAGAATCCGATGTTGCGCCTCTGGTTTCAAACCCGTCAATCTCAGCCAGGCAGAGCGACGGGCACAAATCCCATGTGCATAACCATGGGCAGCGAGATCAGAGGCGTCAGCCGCTGCACTGATGACTTGGTTGGCCACCAAACCACCTTCATGCAGAATTTCCAGAAAATCCTGCTTGTCTTCTTTGGGAGCTTCTCGGTGAAGCGTGAAAGAGAGTCCCACAAAGAGCGGTCATACCGACCCAGTAAGGCTGAGGCACTTGCTACCTTCATGTACGAGGCTGAGGTAGTGCACATTCTCTTGCCAACAGAATCCATGGCCTTACTGTCTCTATCTGGGGGTACCGCAGATGATGCTGCCCCGTCTGATTCTTCCGTGCCGCTGAAACGATAACTGAGTCCGGTGGAGGGTCAGACCTCAGAAATAAGGGGTCCCTCTCAGGAGCCTTATACTTTTAGTAATCCGAGACGGGGCCGCCCCCACCGAAGCTGGAGTAAGGAATTTTTGTAGAGCAGGCTCCAGCAGGCCAGGCACTAGGGGAAGTAATGGTCTAGAGGAAGATCTTTGGTGTAGTGTTTCAAAAATGACTGATGTCTTGGTGGTGGAAACAGGCATTTCAATCTGAAGCTTCGCAGCTCCTCGACAGAGAACCTCATTGAAGGTCAGGATATCGTCAATGGGTGAAATTCTACTCGGAGGAGAGGAAGAAAGAGTAGGAGAGTAATCAGCCTTGGAGTCTGAAGACCACGAAGAAGATCTATGGCTTCGTCTTCTAGGAGAACGGTGTCGAGATCTGGATGCCCGACTCCTAGGAGAACGTGACGAGCGCCTTCTGAAAGGTGGGGACCTTTGTGGAGTGGCCTGTCGCTCATGTCTTGCAGATGAGTGCACTGACTGAACCATAGGCGATCTGGATCTTGTAGAGGAACGTGGCAGTCCTGTAACTCTGCGGATCTTCCACTCCCTTATTTCCCCTAGCCATCTCGGGGAGATATTAGTTGGAGGGGTTGGTGACGGTCTTGGTGAGTGTTCCGGAGAGACTTGCACTATCTGAAGTCCTGGGGAGGAAGAAGCACTCCTTGACGTCACCACCTGGGTCTCCCGCGTCGAGCGGTCTCCCGACGTTGCCCTAGGTCTCTTTGCAGGAGGAGATCCGAGATTGGATTGTGATCTCCTCGACGTCGACCTCCTCGACGTCGATCTAGATCGCGATCTTCTTGATCTAGACCCAGAGGGTGTTTTCCGAGATCTCGACGTCGATATCCTCGACGGCGATCTCCTCGACGTCGACCTCCTTGGCGACGGATGCGTCGACGTCATGCGTCTCGACGGCGACAGCCTGTGTTTCACCGGCGTCGAAACCCTTGGTGGACGGCTCGACGTCGATGCAATTCGCCCTCTCGACATCGGGGGTGATCTCGACGTCGCCGTTGACCCTCTCGGCGGCGGGCTTCGACGTTGATATGTCGACGTCGAGCCCCGGCCTCTTGACGTCGTAGGAGAGCCAGACTTGGACCGCCTACGTGTTGGCGTCGACTTCATCTTATGGGTCTTCTCACCTGAAATCAGATGTTTCGACGGCGAAGGACGTCTCGACGTCGATTTCGACGCCGACTCGGAGCACAAAGGTATTTTGGATGTCGATCTGTCCCTCGACGGATGTTTCCTTTTCTCACCTTTCTCTTTGCGCTCCAATCTTGGAGAGGAGGGCTTCCTTGGAGGATGTTCTTCTCGCCCACTTGCTTCTTTTCTTCTCTCCTGTATGGAGTGCAGCTTAATCTTCTCCCTTTCCCTAAGGGTTCTTCTTGAAAACTTGCTGCAGTGGTAACACTGGTCTGGCTTGTGGGATGAAGGTAAACAAGCAATACAGACCGAGTGAGGGTCTGACTTAGCCATCTTTTTCCACAGGCCGGGCACTTATTAAATAAGGCCGGCATTATGACAGGAAAAAATAGCCAAAAGTCAGAAAAAATAGTAGTATTAGATAGACAAGTACTAAAGACGTCGAGTGAAACTAAAAAGTTCACTTGAAACCAGAAAAAAGTGATAAAAAATCACTAACTGGCGAGCTCAATGCTCCAGGATCCTCATAGAAGGAGCCGGAAAAAGAACTGACCTAACTGTCACCTGTGGTGCATGATGGGAGCCTGGGGGTTCCTGGGGTCTTAAAGGCACGGCGCCAATTTTTCAATTGTTTTCTATGCAGCCTTTCTAGGCTAATCTGCCTCTATGATCTTACCTTTTTACCTTTGAAAATAAAGGTTGTGTTTCTCAAAGCAAACTCAAAGCAGTTTTCTTTATATGTATCATAAGTATATTATGATTTATATGTCTTTATGTTTTCAAGGTAAAGATTTACAATGTAATGACGGCAGTTTTTTAAGCCTAGTGACATGTTCTCAGGCTGCATATGTATATAATGCATATTATCTATATATATATGTATATATGGGTATTTATGTGTATATATATGTAGATATATGCATATTATTGGCTATTGCTCCGGGGTCCCCGCACGTGGGCGGGACTATTCAGTGCTTATGACTATTGATGAGTATCCCCTGGAAGAGAACAGCAATATACATGCTCCCCCATACAACAAGCATTGGCAAAGCCAATAGGTCTCGTCTATGCAAGAGCTATTGGCTTTGCCAATATGTTTTAGCCACGTTGTACACCAGTGTGGCTGCTGTTCAGCATGGCTAAAAGTTAGTGGCGCAGAGGATTGTGGAGTAGAGTGTTGCAGAGTGGAATGGTGAAGAGTAGAGTGTGGCAGAGAGGAGTGGCAGAGAGTGTCATGTATTGGAGTGACATACTGTGGAGTTGCATAGAGGAGCATACACTGTAGTGGGTAGAGTGTACTTGTGTAGAGTGTTGCAGAGTATAGTGGCACTGAGTGCAGTGACATTGAATTCAGTGGCATACAATACAGCATCATAGAATGCAGTGACGTAGATTAGAGTGGTGCATAGTAGAGTGCAGTGGAGCAGAGTAGAGTGGTGCAGTAGTGTAGAGTGCAGTGGCGTAGAGTGCAGTGGCATAGTGGAGTGGCGCAGAGTGGAGTAGAGTGGCGTAGAGTAGATTGTTTCAGAGTACAGTGAAGTGGTGTATAGTGGAGTGGTGCTGGGTAGATTGCAGTTGCGTAGAGTGGCAAAGACGGTAATGGCGTAGAGTAAAATAGTGTAGAGTGCAGTGATGCAGAGTAGATTAGAGTGGGGTACAATGGATTGGGATAGAGTGCAGGGGCATAGTGTTACAGAGTAAAGTGAATTGGCGTAGAGTGTATTGGCAGAGTGCAGTGGCATAGAGTGCAGTATTGCAGAGTGGCAGAGAGTACAGGGACGTAAAGTGGAGTTGTGCAGAGTAGACTTGTGTTGCCTAGACTGGAGTGCTGTAGAGTGCAGTGGCGAAGAGTGCAGTGGTGTAGAGTAGAGTGGCGAAGAGTGCATTGCCAAAGAGTAGAGTGGTATATGGTAGAGTAGAGAGGCATGGAGTTCAGTGGCGTAGAGTGGAGTGGTGCAGAGTGCAGTGGTATAAAGTGGAGCAGTGCAGAGTAGAGTGCAGTGGTGTGGAGTGGTGCAGAGTAGAGTGGAGTGGCGTAGAGTGGAGTATTCATGGTATGTTAGCACACTGCCATTACAGACAACACACTTTCAATTGAAATGACCATTACATTTGCACAGACATAGTTTTAATAATAAAACTATACAGTGGACATATGAAAATGTGTGGAAATTGCATCACCTAGTGTAATGATTGTTTTGATCATTTTAAAGTATTTGTTTCCAACACCCTTCAGAAAAAATGTGCTTCATTTGTGTTCCTAATTCTGATATATTCTAAAATAATTACACAGTTCATTTAAATGTTGTCGTGTGCTAGAAAAAAACTCTTTCCTACCCCCAGTATCCAGCAAATTTGTCACATAAATCCTCTCACTTTGAAGTCAGAAAGTAAACTAGCGCCCTCGGAAGACAGCACCTGACATTTGACCTCTGTCTTTGAATGCACAGCAAATGTGACGAGATGAGAACAAGATTTAAAGGCCTCTTTACGAAAAGGGAGTACTCCAAATGATACTGTAAATAAGGTTTGGGCAAGGGAAGGTACGAACTCAAGTTGGACAGCCGCTAAACAAATAAAGCCAGCAAATGGAAAGCAAGAAAATGTGAGTTACAAACCACAAAGTCAATGTCACGCAACGGGCAGAATGCATTCCTAGATCAACTTTCTGAATGTCCCCAAGGTGTCTTTAGCAGACCAGACAGCTGCGCTGTCTGGTAGGCTGCAACCTAAAAAGTGACCCATCTGTTATAGAGCCCACCCCTCTAACCAGCAATCACACTTGGATTGAAGAGCAGGCCTGAGTATGCATTATGTCACCATGTGTAGATGATGGCTTGAGGTAGTTTCCTTAGCAGTCATAGTACATACCATTTCGGTCTTTCTGCCCATCTTTTTGGATTAGTTGTCTTTTTGATATAATGTCATTCATACGCCTGCAATTGACACGTACTGTGTGTAATTCAGCTTTCTGAAACTTGGATGTCTAGTGGCATGCATCAAGAGTTAGACTAACGCATTTCAGTGCTTCTACCTGCATTACCGTTCTGAAATGCGTTAGTTACACAATTGGAGTTCCTGTCTGCTTTTGCATCAATATTGCTGTCAGCACTTGCCCAGCGTTGCATATTTATTGCCTACGCTAGGTGTCACTCTACTGTATCCAGGAGTGTCGGGAGAAGAGGAGGTTAGCTTGCCATGGATTCACAACAAGTGAAGCCTAGAATGAGAAGATGGTGGTGAGAGGAAAGAAGAGAACAAAAGATTCGGTGAGACAAAGTGGAGGGAGATGGGATGGGAAATGACAAAGGAAACGAGGGAGAGAGGTAGGAGTCAAAGGCAAAATAAAGGATAAAAAGGGCAAAAAAGAAATAGAGGGTGTCAAAAGTTCCCTGGTCTTTAATAACAAAGTATGGATAGCTGGGGTCTCACAAACACAATTCTGTTAATGTATTTTTACAGATTTTATATAAAATGCTGAGAAACCTCCTAGTAACCTCTGAGCACTATCTAAGTTCCCTTAGGATCCAGCAACCTGGACATGGTTTGAAAGTGGGTGGTGGTGGGAAATCCTCAGGCTCCTGGTGGGGCGGATTTTGGGGTCGGAGAACCTACTAATGAAAATCTCATTCACCTTAGTCATAGGACGGTGAGTAGAGATGGGTTTTCTTCTGTTTTTGCACTTCCTCAAGGGTTGGACTTATTCTGTTTTGGTTCAGCTCTAAATCAGGCCCAATCCCTGCCCACAGACCAAGGTAAAACAAAGCCTCTTAAGTATCCTGGCTAGCAATTAGAAGCATTTGGAGTTTAAGGTACTTTCCACACAAAAACACCGAACTGGTGAAAGTCTAAGGAGATTGGAGGATATATGCAAATGTAGGTTTATTCTAGATAGGACATAACTGATCAACAGTTCTGGTCTGAAATGTTCTGCCATCACAGTGCCTAAAGGTACAAAGTCTGAAGACCACTGAAGTAGCATAGCTGCTAGGTGCCCCTTGTCATGTTTTGAAAGTGAGAGGTTAATAACCTAGCATACATACTTTAGTGGTGTTGCAGCTGTTTTAAGGCATTTTCTAGACCATAAAAGTCTGCAAAAGGGGTCTGTAAGAAATTTGGTTATTGAATGAGGGGTGGGTGAAACCCTACTCAAGCAGCAACCACAATCCTTGTCAGGGTGAAGTCACAAGCAAACTCCAAATTTACCTGTGCTCATTCCTTTGGTAGCTCGGAACAGAGAAGTCAGGCTCAACTTAAAGGCAATGTGCAAAGTATTCATGCAACACTTCAAAACCTCATAAAGTGAAAACACGACAAAAGAAGAACCCCACACCAAATTAGAAAAATAGAGACGATTTTAGTAAATAAAGCAAGACCAAAATGACAAAAATTCAATTAGTGGAACTGAAGATATGCAAGTGTAAAGATTTTAGTCAAAATAGTGCCAAAAAGCACAAAGCGCCAACTGTGGTTATCTGGTAGCGCCGGACCGGGATAAAGTCACAAGCTAAGGCAACACCCGATGGAGCATGGGCCTGCTATGGGGACCCATTTAGGCCCACTGAACACAGTATTTAATCCTGGTTGCGAATAGATGTGGAGTCCCGCGCTGAGCATGAGTCGCGCAGCAGAGGCGATGCAATGTAAGGGGGAGGAGATGCGTCACGCAGCAGCGGTTCCGGGAAGCTTCGAAGTACCATGTGATGTCTTTCCGTGTAGATGCATGCATTGTGCCACAGCAGTTCCAATTGGCTGCGTTGGGCAAGGCAATGTCCTTGCGTGGAGATACGTCACGCCCGGGTGGTTCCGATGGACTGCGATAGGCAATGCAAAGTCTTTGCGTAGGGGAAGTCCGCGCAGCAGATGAAATGCATTGGTTTTGAGGGCGATGCATTGAGCAGCACAGGTGATATGCGGGTTCTGCGGGAGATGCACCGCTTCTTGGTGGAGATGCGCCAGTTCTGCTAAATCCACTCAGGGGCTGGCAGTGTAGCTTCAGGCCCACTTCCAAAGATCTAGGACTGTGGTGTCACCACTTGGGAGGGCAAGACTCACAGATGGCAGAGTCCAGGTGATGGGTTCAAGGTTCTTGAAAGCCTGTTCTCTCCCTGAGGCTTCTGATCATGAGGCCAGCCAACTAGCCCGTGTAGTCACTCTGGGGTCCTGGGTTTAGAGTGCAGGTCCAGTCCTTCTCACCCAGGCAAGGGGGCAGCAGAGCAGCACATCAGCAGTCCTTTGGGGCAGCAGTAGCATGGCAGCCCTTTCAGCAGCACAGCAGGCCTTCTTTCTGGCAGAGTCCACAGGTCCAGAAGTGTACTGAAGAGTTGGGTCTAAGGGTCCAATATGTATCCCTGCTGCCTACTTTGAAGTGGAGAAAGTTCTAGAGGTTTCCACCCCCCTGAGGTGTCAGACCCCCCTGTGCTGGCCCCAGCCTGTCTGGGGTCACAACAGACTTGTGACAAACCCTTTGTGGGAGTGCTCAGTCAGAGTCTTTGTGATGTGCAAGTGTGGTATGTGGCAGCTCCTCTAACTCAAAGTGCCCCATCCTGCTAACACCCAGCTTCCCTTTGTCTCAGTGTCTGGGAGCAATACACAAAGACCAACTGCCAGCTACACATAGTCATATGACCCAGGATCAGGCTGCAGGGACCAAATGGTTAGGACAAGAAAATGCCAACTTTCTAAAAGTGGCATTTTCAGAATTGTGACTAAAAATCCAACTTTACCAATAAAGAGGGCTACTAATTTCAATTATTTAGAAACTAAACTAGACCTGTCTACCTGCTCCCAATTGGTAGTTACAGCTTATTAAATGTAATACAGTAACTCCAATGTTATTCTATGGAAGAGGCAGGCCTTGCAGTAGTGAAAAACGAATGTATTCGTTTTTTGCTACCAGGACATGTAAAACTTAAAAGTACATATCCTACATTTAACATACACTGTTCCCTGCCCTCTGAGCTGTTCAGGGCCTATCCTAGGAGTTGTTTATATGTATTAAAAAGGAAGGTTTGTGCCTGGCAGGTTTACTTGGCCAGGCCGAAATGGCAGTTTAAAAACTGCACACGTATGCTGCATGACAGGCCTGAGACATGTTTAAAGGGCTACCTAAGAGGGTTGTACAAGTGCTGCAGGTCCACTGATAGCATTTAATTTACAGGCCCTGGGCACATGTAGTATCAATTAACTAGGGACTTACAAGTAAACTAAATATTTCAATTGGGTATAAGCCAATTCTACCATATTTAAAGGAGAGCGCACAAGAACTTTAGCTCTGGTTAGCAGTGATAAGAGTCCTAACCAGCAAAAACTAAGTCAACAAAACAGAAGACAAAAAGTTAGGAGAGAACCACGCTAAAGATGCCAGGTCTAACAGGGTCATTTCTGATATTTAGCTCATTAACATGCGCTATAAAGTGTCCTTCAAAATGTCACACAAAGTATTGTAATGTCACACATACGTAACATGGAAACATCACACATAAGCGCACTAAAAGCTTACCAGCAATGCATGCATTGTGAAATGCATCATCATCGGTATAACGACAGACATACTTTTGATAAGCAACAGCGGGTTGTACATAGTATTACTCTAGTTTACATATCTAATTTCGCAGTAAACCATGTTTTAACCATTCTTCAATCAATATAACCCATGGTCTGACAAACAATCAAAAAGGATGCTTCACAAAAACATTCTCCTACCTGACATCCACAGTTTTGTTGGTCTCGTGGTCAAATACATCGAAGGCTTCTGTTATCTTTTTGTGTAGATCTGCTATCATAGCCTCTGTGAAGGAGAAATGCGCATAAAATAGTGTCAGTTAAGTGATGTATGCAATAAAGAAGACACTCATTTTAGAATTAGAAGTTGGAATCACATAGAAGAAATTATTTTATTTTATCAAAATCAGTGGCGTAATGCAAAATGGTTTCCCAGCCCCCCACTGCAAATGGTGGTCAGTGGCCCCTTACATTTCCATCAACCGCAGTCAATGGTCCACTACTTAAAATCAAAGGGCTGCAGAGTGTTAAAATGACTACTAATAAATCGGCAAATTGCGTAACGTGTGAAATGCAAAGTTCCTATTACGATTCCTATTGTATTCATTCACTGAGATCATAGGTTTGTGTCTATGGGCAGATATGTTTCTAGCCCAGTTTTATTAACAGGAGGAAAAAATGCAGTGACTTATTGTTATGCTGGATGCTACTTCACAGGAGATTCACGTGCCTATGCGTGAAATCAATGGTCATCCCTCAAATGGCCTATTCTTTGGCAACTGTGATCTTGTCCTGTCAGGATTATTCTAACGGATCCTACGCCCGAAGTTTCTACAGAACGTGGCAGCTCGCTTGTTGGCCTGCTTGAAGCAGAGAGATCATATAGGTCTAATTATCCAATTTATAGTCTGAATGCCAGTGGCACAACATAAAGATTGTAAGATCCAGTTAATTTGCAAATAAGCATACTTCAAAAGAGGACCTGTTTTTTTCCATCAGAAACATAAACATTACCTCCCTCCTACAGATCTTGGGACTGCCCTGCTACTGAAAATTCCACAAATCAATAGGACCTTCAGGTGGTTGGTCAGTCTCAGTGCTGGCACCCACCACCCGGAAGTCTCTTTCCATTTATATGTGCGAAATTCAACACAAAACTGCCTTTAGAAAGACATTCAGAACTTCTTTCCTTTTGAAGTCAGTCAATAGGATGGAGCACTGTACTTCTCAGCCCGGTCTGTAGCCAACCCCACCCCCTTTCGTGAAGCAGAATGTCTGCCTCGCTCCTCCGTGCATGCAATGTCTATTCAATGTTCTTCACACGCTCTGTAAAACACTACCACAGAACAGAGAAGGCTATGCCTGCACGTAACTGGTACATACAGTGAGTGATAGTCCAGGTATAGAGGTGACAGAGCCCCTGGATGTGTGCCTAAGCCTCCTACACAAACCACAGCGTGCCTTTCCTCAAGCTGTCTGCACCTAACAGTGAGTGAGCTTGGGACCATGTTGCACAGTCAACTCGATTAAGTTGTTACCTCAGAGTACCTCTCACCGTAAGTACGATCATTTGTATTTATTTATTCAGTGAGCGTGAAGTGCAGAGCATTTGCCAGTGAACCTTGAGTCCTGCTTAGTGATCAGGAGTAACTTTAGGAGTTCCATATACCTGCAAGTGATCTCTGAGAACTTCTCAGGATAGATTACCTTCCAGTGAGTCTGAGGAACCTTTTGAGATCCGATTACATGAGTTCCCTTAAGTGTGCCTGGTACTATGCCATTTGAAAGTTAAATCGCCTAAACTACAATTTTCCTCATTTAGTCATTGCTCGATGTGATCAAATGGAAGCTCTAGTGTGCATACCCTTCATCTGTGCATAACCTCAGCGACAGTGGTGTAGCAAGGGTGCCATCATAGCCATGAGCCCTAATGACACTAACATTAAAAAAAATCGAAAATCGGCTCATTGCTGTCTGACAGAGTATTAAAACAGATATTATTGGGGTAAGGTAGGCACCTCACACTCCTGGGCTTGGTTTCACTAAACCTGCTGTCCCTGATCAGTGAGCTCTGGTTCTAGATGTAGCATGCTGCTCTCCTGAATTGTCCATCCCTTGCACTTGGAAGTGTACTCAGAGGTAGCCTCGAGCCTACTTGGGGTGCAACAGCCAACATGAAGCTGAAGGTGTGAAGAGCAGGCCACCTGCGGAAATATGTTAAAGCTCCCATCCTTGCTGAAAGGGGCCTCCAGGTTTGGTCTTCAAGATCGTCCCAAGCAGCTGATCCTAACCCGTGGAGTGCAAGGGAGGGGAGGCAGGCAATTTGATGGTCCAGTGAGTGCATAAAGGCTTTAGGCTGAGCTAAAAGGGCTGTGACGAGCGTGGCCTGACCGTGCAAGATGGTGGACGCTCACCAGTGGCGGCCTGTGACTTTCGAAAGTGGTAGGGCGAATTCTGTCAGCATAGCGACCACAAAACCCAATTCAGCTCTTGGCAACTTGGAAAAAAGAAACCGCTGTTCGCTTGTTCTTTTACCGTACTGCAGCAGCCTTTCTTTTTCCAATATCTGGCCCCTGCGCTGCCACTTTAGGTCGGAGCAGCTCCATTTTGTCCGCCCTGACTGCAATAAAGAGCCAACGTGCAATACAGCATATGTGCTGATTATCCCAGAAACAGGAGCAACCAAATAAATTGTTGACACCCACTGCACTGTTTTGCTGTCGGCCAGCTCTGCCCCTTTCCCTTTATGTGAATGACGCTCTGCTGACTGTGCCTCGGGCCATTTCATTAGCTCCCCATTTGAAACCCTAGAAACTGCTGCTTTGAACAGACACTCCCACCAGGCTGACGTCAATCTCCTCGCTTGTGCTTCGGGGGCGAGGAATTCCTCGCCCAGCCAGCACATGCTCAGAAGGACTCGACCTCACACAAAAAAAAAAAGATTTTCATTTTCAGTCGTTTCACGGAGTAGCACCAAGCAGTGAGCACCTGCTCCATGGTGTCCATTCTCTCCCTTTTGTCTCCTGCCCAATGCTGGCAGGGCAACGCCCCCATCGCCCCTTAATGCCAGCAGCGGCTGACACTCACTAGAGAGCTCCGCAACCGGCCTCGTTGCTGTGATCAGTTCGGCTACTGGTGGGATTCCTCACACCCGTACCTGGTTGGGGAGATGATTTTCAAGATCCTGAAGAGGTGTCCGCCGGTGTCGCTGTGCTTCCTGGAGATCCCCTCAGGAGGCAAATGGCAGGCCATGGCGGCAGCGAGGGTTCCAAGATGGTGGCTCTGCGGCTACGGGCCTGAGTCTGAGCCCCAGAGCTTGCGGAACCTGTTGGTGGCCTGGACCGAGCTGCCTGAGACCTGGGAGTGCCCCTATGGTGATTTCCCTTGTGGATCCACTTTGGTTCTCCCTTATTTTTCAATCAATCAGAGGTTGGTAAAGCACAACTACTCACCCGCGAGCTTCTCAAGGCGCTGGGGGAGGGCGGGGGGGGGCTCTGTTGAGTGCTGGGGGCATCCAAAGAGCTAGGTCTTGAGGTCCTTCCTGAACTGGAACAGTGTGTGAGCTTGCTGGAGGTAGAGGGGAGGTATTTCCAGGCCTTAGCTGCGAGGTAGAAGGACTTTCCTCCCGTTCTGGTTTTGTAGATGCGTGGAACGGTGGCCAGAGAGAGGTCAGCTGATCAGAGGGGTCTTTTGGGTGTGTGGAAGGAGAGGCGGTTGTTCAGGTATGTTGGTCCGGTGTTGTGGAGGGCCTTGTATGCATGAGTGAGGAGTTTGAAGGTTATTCTTCTTTTGATAGTGAGCCAGTGGAGATCGCAGACGTGTTGGGTGATGTGGCTGAGACGGGGGATGTCTAGGATCAGTCTAGCTGCGGCGGTCTGGAGTTTGCGAAGTAGTTTCTTGTTGATTTCGGCATAGAGAGCATTGCCGTAGTCCAGTCTGCTACTGATGAGAGCCTGCGTGACAGTTTGTCTGGATTCAGATGGGATCCATCTGAACGTCTTTAGGAGTATGCGGAGGGTGTTGAAGCAGGCCGATGATACAGCGTTGATCTGGAGTCGTTCCATGCGGAAAGGGTGAAGCCAAGGATGAGGACATCTGTTTTCTCAGAGTTGATTTTCAGGCAGCTCTTCTTCATCCAGGTGGCGACGTGTCTGGTGATGTTGGGTTCGTTGGTGAGGGAAAGGATAAGCTGGGTGTGGTCGGCGTAGGAGACAATATTGAGCCTGTGGTTTCTAACGATGGTTGCGAGGGGATCCATGTACATGTTGAAGAGGGTGGGGCTGAGGGAGGATCCCTGTGGCACTCCACAGTTGGTGTCTGTTGGTTCCAAGATGTAGGGCAGAAGTCTGACTCAATGAGTTCTGCCGGTGAGAAATGAGCATATCCAGTCGAGGGCCTTTCCGTGGATGAAGGCGTTGTGGAGTCTGGTAGCTAGTGTGCGGTGGGAGATGGTGTCAAAGGCAGCCGAGAGGTCCAGGAGGATGAGGGCTACGATTTGGCCCTGGTCAAGGAGGGAGCGGATGTCGTCGGTGGTGGCGAATAGGGCAGAGTCGGACTGTAGTTGCTGCAGAATCCGGATTGGGAGATGTACAGGACATCGTTGATGAAGTTTGCTAGGTGGGTGTTGACTGCTTTTTCGGTGACTTTGCCTGCGAATGGAAGCACAGAGATGAGCCTGACATTTTTTTGGTCCGTCTGGTCTGCGGAGGGTTTCTTCAGGAGCGGGTTGACTTCGGCATGTTTCCAGTCGTCGGTGAATGTGGCGGTCTTGAGGGAGCAGTTGATTGTCTGGCGTAGTTCGGGTGCGATGGCCGTGGCGGCTCTGTGGAAGATGTGGGGTGGGCAGGGGTCTGAGGGTGCTCCGGAGTGGATGCTCTTCATGGTCTTTAAGGTGTCTTCTGTCATGAGTGGGATCCAACTGAGCAGGGTCTGTTGGGAGGGTTCGCTAGGGGGGAAGCTGGAGCGGTGCGGAGGTCTTGGTTATCGAAGTTGTCGTAGATCATCTTAATCTTGAGGTGGAAAAAAAGGTGCTGAGTCTGCTGCAGAGGTCTTGGGAGGGTGGGACATCTGTTGTTTCCCTGTAGGGTTTGGCAAATTCCTTGATGATCGAGAAGAGGTCTTTGGTATTATGAGTGTTGGTGAGGATTCTGTCTTGGATCATTTGTGGATTTGATGAGTTGGTAGTGTGCTATGGTGGCTGCTCTGTAGGTGGCATGTGTTTTTGAGGTTTTGTTGTTCCTCCATGTCTTTTCGAGTCGTCGGCAGGAGCGTTTGGATTCTTGGAGTGCAGGGGTGAACCAGCCTGCTTTCTTGATGTGTCGTACTGTGGCTTTCTTGAGGGGGGAGAGTGTGTCAGCGCAGTTCGGGATCCAGCGGTGGAGGTTGCGTGCTGTGGTGTTAGCGTCTGGCGTAGTCGGAGGTGGGGTGCTGATGAGGGCGGAGGTGAGCTGGTCTTCGGTGACTTTGTTCTAGCTTCTACGGGGGAGGCGGTGGGCGTGCTTGTGTACGGTGGGTTTTTTGAAGGAGAAGTGGATGCAGTGGTGGTCTGTCCAGAGGAGGTCCGTGGTGTGGATGTAGGAGACGCTGTTTCCTTCTGCGAAGACAGGGTCAAGTGTGTGTCCCGCTGTGTGCATGGGGGCGGTGACTAGTTGCTTCAGTCCTATGTTGGTGAGGTTCTCTAGGAGGGAGGCGGTGTTAGGGTTGTTGTGGTTGTCCAGGTGGAAGTTTAGGTCTCCAAGTAGGATGTAGTCTGTGGAGGCAAGGGCGTGGGGTGCAATGAGATCGGTGATGGTGTTGGTGAGAGGAGCGCGGGGGCCGGGGCGGCCTGTAGATGAGGGTTCCGCAGAGAGTTGTTTGAGGGTTGGTCTGGATCTGGAAGTGGAGGTGCTCCATGAGGGTCATAGTGTCGTCCGTGCCAGTGGTCGTCATGCGGAGGTTGCTTTTGTGGACGATGGCAATGCCTCCTCCTGGGCAGACGGGGCAGTCCTTCTGCAGGATCTTGTATCCATCAGGAATGGCGGTGGCAATGTCGGGCATGGAGTTGGCATTGGTCCAGGTTTCTGTGCGAAAAACGACGTCGGGCGCGTACATGTTGAGGAGGTCCCAGATTTCTATTGCATGCTTGTGTATGGAGCGCACGTGGAGGATGCAGTTGAGTGGTTTGTGGGCGGTAAAGTCCGAAAGGCTAGGGCTGCTGCTGGGGTACAGAGGTGGATGAAGGTGCAGCGGCAGCGTAGACAGGAGAGCGGGCCTTGGGTGTTGCTCGGCATTGAAAGCTGGCAGTTGTTGCTGTGTCCGGGGCTGAGAGCGTGGAGGGTGCTGGAGTTGTAGCGGAGGCGGATCGGAGGACCAGGGTCCCTGGCACTGGTCCTGGTTGGGGCGCGGAGAGACGCAGACGGCTTGCCTTTGGCGCACCTGCTGCGCACGGTCGCGCAGCGGCTGCCATTAAGTAGGGATCGGGGGGAGGGTGGGTCAACTGGGAGGCGGGAAGGACACACTGGAGGGGGGAGGGGCCGCGGGGGCAGCAGCGGTGGGGGAAAAGCAAGGGAAAAAACAGCTCAGGAAAAGAGGAAACAGAAAGAAAAAGGAAACCGAAAGAGAAGGAAGATTAGAATAGAAAGATGAAAAAGAGACAAAGAGGCAAGAGAGGCAGAACAGCAGAAGAGCAGAGTGCTCTCCCACTGGACCATCAAGGATGAGGCGCAGGCAGGAGCCTGCAGGTGGAGGAGGGCCTCGAACACCCTACAAGAGTGAGCTCAGGGGGCAACCCTCAGTGGTGGAGATGCGCGGAGGTAGAGCACTCACACTGACCAGGTCAGTGATCTTGCTCTTCTTGCCACGCAGCAGCCACCATCAAGTAGGGATCGAGGGGAGGGTCAGCTGGGAGGCGGGAAGGACACACTGGAGGGGGGAGTTTTGCGTCTTAGACGTGTTTGGCCACACAGAGCGAGCAGAGGCAGGCTCATATAACACATTTGTTTTTGCAACATCATTCTGGAAATAAGCTGTACATGTTGTTTGCTATTCAGGGACTCTTCTTGGGAGTTAGTCTACACATCTTGTACAAGGTTGCTTGGAATCAAAACAATATAGTGCACTGTATTCTTTGCTCGTTCAGCAACAGGTCCCAACATTCTAGACATAAACAGTCACACAGCTGCAACTCCAGCAAATAGTTTTTATGATATAAACTGTGTTCCACCCCCTTGGGGGCAGAGAGGAGAATTCCACCAGAGAGGACTGTTCAGAAACAACAGCTGTGCCTGACATGTAGCCCTGCGTAAACTAAGTTTACACTCATGATGTGGACCACCTAACTGCATACACCAGGTATGAGGGCCTAGGCCAGTCCCAGATATAACAAATATATTCCTGTGCTCTCATAGTAAGGGTAGACCTATACAGATATATAATTCGCCATGATTGGGATGTTTGTCCTGTACACCCTGTGAATAATGCTAATTACTTTGTTTAGTTGCATCTGCCTAATGATCGCAGCACATTTGCTTCATAATAGACTACGATAGTTTCAATAAATGTATTGTAAACTTCCTTCATGTCTTTCTTATGTTCACTACCGGCATGCATGAGTAAGTGTGTAATAAAAGGAGAGGATCTGTTTCCACAGCTCCTTTGGGGACTAGAGGGTCATGTTCGAGGTCGCCAAAATCACCTGTTACTCTGGGAAGGTTAGGAGTTCAGGTGAGGCACTGTGAGCTAGCCAAGATTGGGCTGACAGTTACTGACATTGTAGAGGGACTCAGTCCCTACACGCTGGCGTCCTGTTGTCCTGACACACAGTTCTGCTTTACCAGAAGAATCTGTGCAACAACCTGTGGCACGCCTAGTCCCGATTGATCTGGCGCTGCACTGGGAGGCAGCCGCGCACCTACCATCTGCGCTCCTGAAAACAGCGGAGGCCTTGGGGACAGCTGCCTGGTAAGACAAGGGACCCCTGCCTGACGTCTCCTTTGGGGGGGCCTGTCTACCCTGCGTCTGAGATCCAGAGCCTGCGGAGCCTGTCGGCAGCCACAGACCAAACTGCCTGAGACCTGGGAGTGCCCCACGGCGCGTCGACTCTCCGCTGATCTGGCACTGCACTTAGAGGCAGCTGCGCACTTTCCATCTGCACGCCTGAGAACGGCGGAGGCCTTGGGGACGGCTGCCCAGTAAGACAAGGGAACCTTGCCTGATGCCCCCTTTGGAGCACCTGTCTGCCCGGCGGGCCCGGGAGTCCAGCCGCAGAGACTCCATGGGTGGGCCTGCCGATACAACTGATTCCTGACAGCCCCAGCCCGCCCTGGCCTGGCATTGACGGCGAGCTCCTGCAGAAGGCGGGGAGGCTCCATGAGAGATTGAAGTGGTCCCTTCCCCCTCGGATTTGGCAGTTGGCAGAGTGTCGGACATGATGAGAGGGGACAGACCCACTGATTGAAGCCACATTACTCTGGTTGCCGCCTTATTCTTGGGCCCTTGAATCCACACAGATGGCCTGTAGAAGGGCATTTGCAGCTTTAAACCACGCACTCAGGCTCGGATTCAGGGACGCATGCAACTTGCTCTCCGGTCCTGATTGTCTTGACGGGGATCTGGCCCCCCTGGCAGCTCCCCAGAACGGGCCTTCCTCCTGGACCCACAGCATGGGGCCTGATCACTTTGGCACATGCAGCCTCACTAAGATTAGATATTGCCCCAGACCTGACTGAGAGCCCAGTTTGCTGCTCATGCTGCCCACACAAACCCAGAGGTCGGCGGCGCAAGGGGGCCCAATTGTGACCTTCCACACTGTCTTCCACGCCAGACTTAAAGGACCCATGGGGAGACAGCTACCATGGGACAGGATCACCCATCTTCCTCACAGACGCAAACAAAGATTGAACAGGTCACACACTCTGCCTCTTAAGCCAACAAACTGAAGACCAACATTTCTCAACCTTAATCCTTGAGAAAAAAATTGGAGAAAATGGCATTGATGTTGCACTCGTACGGCAAGACCTGCGAAATGTTGTAGAGAGAGTTACCAGCGCTGAGGGGAGAATCTCCACCCTGGAATATACATCTGGAATCCCCCCAGACAACGACTTCCCAGCTCTCAACGGCCATCATACTTTTGGAAGAACGGATGGAGGATGCTATCCTCAGAGGAGCGAGGGGTCATCCCTTTCTAATCGTCCCATGTCCCAAACTTCACCCAGTTAGTCCAGAAGCAGAGGAAGTCGTTTGAGGCAGTCAAGCAGAACCGGCGGTCGATGGGACTTACTTATATGCTCCTCTTCATGGCACGTCTTAAAGTAATCCATAACTCCTGCTTCATGTTCTTCGACAACCCAGAAGCAGCGAGGGAATGGGCAACAGAGGAGAAAGCCCTCTGCTGACATCCTCCAGCCATTGCTTCACAAGTGCACCTGCCTCGCGGCCACAGACAAAGCGGTGCCGCAACCAGAGTCACCCTGAGAAGATGCCTGTAGAAGCGAAGTAGCCTTTGTGCTGGATCTCCGGGCTCCTTCAGGGCGGAGGGGCATGAGGCCCAGAGGGGCAGAGACAAGTCTGATACCTGCGCGGGAGAACGGACCAAATCATGCACAACTGTCAGAGACTTGACCAAAGATCATCCCCCCTTCTGAGGCCATCTTGAATTTCTACACAATAACGGCCCCACCTGTGGACTCGCCTCGCCATTAACTCCTTTACGCTTGCAGCACCACATCCTGCCATACAATAAAGAGGCCTGGCTCAGGTAGCCTACGTTGTATTATTTAACACTATGCTGTTCGAGTTATACGGAGCGACAGGTGCTTCTAGGGTAGAAGTGTGGGGTGGGTGGGCGTTGGGGGGCATGAGGGTTGGGTTTTTGTTTCTTAACTTAAATATTCTTACCTCAGTAGCAGTTTATATGTCACACACACACACAATGGTTATACCATGCTTGCAGGTACTGCGTGCACTGGGCTGACTCCACAGGGGTGGGTGAGAGCAACTGGGAAGCAGTGTCCCCACCGAGCCCGTTGCGACTACTTCTTTCCTGTATCCCACATGGCCACATTTACAGTAATAAGCTGGAATGTCAATAGACTGAATCATCTCATAAAATGTAGTGCGGTCTTTCGGTTTGCGAACCGTCACTCACCGAGGGTATTACTCCTTCAGGAGATGCACCTCGTGGGCACATGCTTCCCGGTCCTAGCGGAGCAAGCTACGATAGAGTAGTCCATGCAGGCCATAGTAGAAGAGCATGAGGAACGACTATTCTCCTCCACCGCAGTTTCCCCTTCTCGATCACCTACTTCTCCTCAGACGCCCATGGCAGATTTACAGTATAGGGAGGCCAACTAGAGGGCACTCATTATAACCTCCTTTCGATCTATGTTCCTCCACAATTGCTGAGAAATCCCCTTGCGTGCATTCAAGTGGTTGTCCTTGCCCTTCCCCCGGCCCCTACCATTCTTAGTGGGGATTTTAATGTAGTACTTAACCCACAGATAGACTCAATGGGTGTTGCGGCTAGGGGCTCGCATGGGAACTCCCAGCTGGTGGAGTGGACCAGCAGTCTCGGCCTCTGTGGCATCTGGAGAAGGTAGCGTCCACAAGAGCGCATATATACATGTCCCGGCGGCACATGGATGCCTGTCTCGGCTAGACCACCTTTTTATGCCAGCAATAGACATAGCTATAACAACAGGGGCAGACATCCTTCTGAGAGGGATCTCTGACCACTCTCCAGTGACCATTCACCTGGGTCCGAGATGGGTGGGCCGTGTCCTATGTGGCGGCTGAATGCCTGGTAAGTAACAGACCCCTAGTGCTCACAATACCTCCAACAGGACCTGAAAGCCTACTTTAAGATAAACCAGGGCTTGATCGGCAGCCCAGGAACTCTTTGGGCTGCCGGGAAGGAAGTCCTGCGGGATAAAATGAAGGCATACACAAATGGGCAATCCAAGGCCAAACTCCAGAAAATAGTGGATTTTGAGACTGCTTTGCTGAGCCTTGAGCGTGAGCCATATCTAAAACATGATGAACATTCCAAAAGGCAGCTTACAATGCATCAAGCCTCCTTCCGCCAACACTGCCTCGAAGAAGCCAAGAAATGTTGGTAAGCCACCCAATCATGGGTCTATGAATGGGGGACAAAACGGGGAAGTTTCTCCATTGACTTGTGACCCGCAGGGCCATGACCCAGCTAATTCAGAGGATTAGGGGAGCTCAAGGAGACACAGCTACTACTTCGACAGAGATCATGGTCACATTTGCCTCCTACTATAGCAAACTATATGCACAACGCTCCTGTGCCCAACATAAGAGTACACACCCTCATTGACGACCGCCCCCTGGCTACGCGGTCAGCTGTATCCAGGGCCTTGCTCAACCAACTCCTTACCCTGGAAGAAGTCACCACAGTTATAACAGCCATGCAAACGAGTAAGACGCCGAGACCGGACGGATTACAGGCGGAGTACTACTCCAGGTATACGACTACGCTTGCCCCACATCTCCTTAATTTATATCAGGATGTGGTAAAGAGAGGGCAATTCCCCGCTGAGCTAGGTATAGCTACCATTGTTGTCATCCATAAGACCAGGAAGCCTACGGAGTACTGTTCCTCCTATCGCCCGATTTCACTGATCAATACGGAGTTAAAAATCTACGCCAAAATACTGGTGAGCAGGCTGCTATTGGTGATTATGACACTTGTTCATTTGGACCAATGCGGTATTACGCACACTGCATACGCAGACTCCACGCCACACTTATCCGCCACTACATTCTCCCGGACCCCGCAGTGCAAGTGCTGCTGGATTTCGAAAAAGCCTTCGACTCCCTTGACTGGTCCTTTCTTTTTCAAGTCCTTACCCGACGAGCTTTGGACCATGTTTCCTCTTCTTTGTCAAAGTGCTTTATGCCAAACCTTGAGCACAAGTGAGAGGCAATGGTGTTTCTCTCCCCCACCTTTCCCATTGGCCGTGACACTTATCAGGGTTGCCCCCTTCCCCGCTCCTGTTTATGCTGGCAATGTAATCTCTGGTGGCATGGATCAGGTTTGACGCACAATATTGAGGCTTCTGCTGCACGACGGCTTTGAAGAGCGCATATTGCCAACCATAAATGCAAACAGTCTACATACGACGACGGGATGGCCATGGCTGACTTGTGTCTTTATTACTAGGCATCCCAGATCAAAGTGATTAACAACAGGATCTTTAGTGGCCATGAGGATCCAGCTTTTCGACTTGAGATGTCCATGATCGGTTGCTCGCACATAGAGGGGCTGCTATATGGGAACCCACTCGCCAGATCGCTCCTAGAGATAACGTGTGCCTCTCCTCTGCTGGAGAGCAGCTCTATGCTGGATCCAATGGGGTCACAAACCCACACACGAAACTCCCCTGTGGCATGGAACGAGGCTTCTGCATCCTGCCTGACTACAAGGCTTCAAGTGCTGGGACTTAATCAGCATTTCCAAGCTGGGTGATCTGTGGGATGGCTCACACATGTAGTCCTTCGTGGACCTTAAGGCAGATTTGACATTACATAAATCTCAATTCTACAAATATTTACAACTACGTCATACAGTAATGGTACACCAGCCCACACTAAGTGACTTGCGGGGACCTAACCCCCTAGAGACTAAAATCAACTACTTTGGACCGCTGAGATGTGGTGCTATCTCCACCCTCTACAGATCCCTGCTAGCTAACACACCTGACCAGTTTGAGGCCGTGCGGGAGCATTGAGAGAACTAGGTAGGTCCCCTGGTTGACAGCGGCTGGCGAGATGCAAAGATGGCTCCGAGAGAACCGACTATCGCCTCATGCTTTCCTTTTGTCGCATTCAAATACCTTCTTCTTTTTTTTTTTCTTTTTTTTTTTTTACAGAGTTTTATATAGCGCGAACTTGACCCAAAGGTATCGGGTATCAGAGTGCTTTACACAGCACCAGTTGCGTTACATGAGGACACATTCATTTTTGTTAGGCACGGGGAGATTAAGTGTCCAGAGTCACAGGATGTTCAGCGTCCTTGCCGAGACTCGAACCCAGTTCCCCAGATTCGAGGTCGACCGCCCTAGCCGTTAGGCCAACTCCTCTCCCCAACTTCGCATGGCTTACACCTCCCCCGTCACTTGCTACATATGGGGGTGGTGACAGAGGCTGTGAATGCCTCTATATGGTTTGGGAATGTCCAATTATAACACATTATTGGCAGGAAATCTTTGTCACACTATCCAAAGTTGTAGAGCACCCGATTGACTGCACCCTATGCATTGCACTCCTGAGTGTCCTTGATGATGTGGCTGGTCCCAGGGGAGAACGCACACTTGTGGGTATTGGGGTTACAGTGGCTAATCGGGACACTATATGACACTGGAAGGCTGACAGGCCCCCTCCGTTGGCCGAATGGAGGGTGACAATGGACCACTATGACAAGCTGGAAGAGCCAATATATCGCACACAGGCTGTCCGAACATACATGGGAAGATCTGGGGAAAGTGGTGGTCATACTATGGCGTGTATGCCGTCATAACAATCTGTGGCTACTGTTTTCTCCTTTAAATTGCTCTAATGCCAAGGCCTGGTGCTGTATACTGCATGTGTGTGACACACTCTTTTGCTCTGTTATTTGGTACAGAAAATCAATAAAATGTGTTTATTAAATAAAAGGATAGCAATTGTTATGGTCCACTGTCAGTGACTGAGGAGTTAAGGGTTGTGGAATCCTGAATATGAGTTTTGTGTATGCCAACAAAGGAGGTGGTACATGGTGATGGTCTTGCCAACGTCCTGTGACCAAAAGAGGAAGATTCTTTCATTTGTTTTTAGGTTGCATAAACTCTTACCAGCTGACATCACCTTTGATGACAACATGTTACCTCAGGTTGGATGATTTCATTACAAGAAGATCATATCAAATGATACTCACCAGATTAGAGCAAAGGATGTTATGACTTTGATCCAAAATGACATCATAATAGATAAATAATATTAAATAAATGAATCATTCTGAGCACTGTGGCTGGTCTTAACCCCATCGATATCTCTCTTCACCAACAAACATGTATGTTTAGTGTTATAAGTAACGCAGTACTTGCTAAGCAATGTACGCATTTAGAATTATTAGGCGGTCTTCAGAAGGTTGGTTGTAAATTCTATGTCAGGACTGGAGGCGAGGATTATGCTTTCTCTCTTCACTTTTATTAACAGCAGCCAATATAACATATAACAACTACATTTCCCATGAAACCTTGGGAAAAAAGTAGTAAGAAAAAACTGTCCAATCAGTAACAGTCCTGGATCCTCCAATCGGGGGCATTCCAGTCCAACGTATTCTGTTCCCACTGGCTTTCCATCCTCTTTCTTCGCTGCTGTGCAGCCGAGATAAGTGTTTTTTTGCTTCCTTCAGGCTTAAAATTGTGGTTAAGCTGGTTGTGCGATAGTTTAATGCGCTGTATTGTGTATGACGTTATCGCACTGTAATGCTTTTATTTACGCTGTACTAGCTTTTGAGTGCGATCCTATCACAGTTGTTGTATTTTCTATTTCAGGATTGTGTGAAACATTCTTAGCGGCTCTGCCGCACGTACGCGTCTATTTCTTTATATTTTCTATTTCAGGATTGTGTGAAAAATTACTAGAGGCTCAGCCGCACGTATGCGTCTATTTCTTCCTCAGGTTGTGGTTTTCCGACCGCGGGAGCGTTTCTGCTCCTACATGGTCTCTTCTGCCTGGTTCTTGGCTCGGCGCAAACCTCCCGCCGCCAGGGGGCGCCGGAGGCTGCGCAGGATGCGGCGCGCGCGTTCGAATCCCTGAGAGGATCGCACGGCGCGCCGTAGTTTCCCCGAGCTGTGTGGCCTGAGAGAGACGCCTAACGGCTGTATTGATCATGCCACTGCCCCTTTTTAACGGCCGATCAGGTGGTTTCTGACAACAACGCTCTGCTGCCTAATCCTGACATAGTAAATAAACAGGCAGCAGGGTCGGTATCTTGTGTCCAACGCACTCCTCTGGGTCTGTATTTTTGGCGCTCTGCGCCTAGTAGGGATTTACCCAGGCCACATTATTCCTGCAAAATTGACCAGGCTTTTTCTCCCCAGGGCAGTGTCCCATAAATCAGTGAGTCTCTCATGCAACAATTTTAGGCTGACACGCAGCCCTTACTAAGCAACCTAGAATAGGCTGCCCGGTCTGCCACCCAGACCCAAAGATCATTCCTCGGAGAGTCCGGCCTGATCATGGAAATGGACTACGAGGAGGACTCCCAAGGGGGGATAACACCCCGGCAGACCTCCTTTGGGACGACTACTTTTACGATGCGGTAGACGCATCTATATACAGAGCTGTGCGGGAGGCCATGACTCCTCTGGAGGACAGACTGTCCAGAAAAATTGACCAGGCTTTGGCGCGACTGACAGCCCTGCCCACAGCACCTGCTCCCCAGACTGGGCCCTCAGAAATTAACCCGCCATCCGAACCTGCCCCGCCCCCGCCCAAGCGTGCCCGGGACATGGGGGTTGATTTAAATGCATTTGACAGGCTCAAACAGGCCTTTCTAGCTACCCAGTCAACCGTGCCACTGACAGAGAACCCAGTGACCCCAGACAATGCTACCCCTCTAGACGACGCAGGTGACGCCGACGCTGAACCAGGACCATCTAGACATGGCTTCCCTCCCGTCCATCCCAGGACACTACAGACATGTTGGACCCCGAGGACATTATTCACCCCCGCTCCTCGTAATGGGCCCCAGCGGACAAGGTCGCCAACTATGTGGCGTTCCGTATTCGCAAACCCCTGGGAAAAGAAGCCCGTAACTGCTCTAGAGCGGAATGTCCTAGGCCCTCTCTTGAGGGTAAAGTGGCCCTCACGCCAGAGATCGATACAAGGATGGCCACTTTCTTACAAAAATTCATGAAAGAACCGAAGAAGGGAATCGACAGGTCCTGACGGGCATGCCAGGACAAGCTCCTGGACACTTTAGACCCCTCACAAAAATGTTGGACATGGCAGAGGAGGCCAAACTAACAGGTTCCCTAATCTCCCCAGAGTCACTTTCAGGTTGGGCACAAAGGACCATCGTATTTTTGGGGAACGCCAATTGTGCCCTTTCCACGGAGCGTCGTCGCTCCCTCCTCATCAAGGTAGACCCCAAGTTAGGGGATCTTGCTGATTCAGAAGCAGGGGTGGTGGCTCAAGGGGGACTCTTTGGTGATTATCAAAAAGGGGGGGACAGAGGGCTTAATCAAGAGGTCCAGCGTACTTGCCCTATCAGAGTGAATGCAAAAAAGAGGTACGCAGTTCCTCAGTATGCAGGTAGTGTCCCAGGCACCCAAAAAAGGAGGGGAATTCCTCCTTTGGAACTGAGGCCCTCACACACCCAGCAAGCTAGGTGTCATGCTTCATCATATGGGTCTGCTCCTCGCCGGGTCGGCGCTGCAATACCCGACGGGCACCCATAGAGGGGCTCTTTGCCGGAGATCTTTGTTCCTGCCGTAAGGGTGCCGTGGGTGTAAGGGACCTAGTGTGAGTGTAGATGTGCTGGAAGTGAATATAAAACAAGAGGGATTCCTATGAGAGCAAATGTTATTCTAAATGGATCCCTACTTGATTAAAAATAGTGAGGAGAGGCGACTAACAAGCTACCAGGGTTCAAGAGGCGCTCTACTCCTTGATGGTCGACATGTTTCACGCCTGTGGCGTTTCTTCAGGACCGTGAGAAATGACTATCTACAGTGAAATGGGGTGTGCAACATGCCCCATAGCTAAACATTAAACTTGTAATAGTGAGAGGATATTGCCTACTACTATAAGGATAAACAGGGTACTACCTGTTAGTACTGGGACAAACCTGCATTTAAGGATAATGGAAAACAACACTTGGTTATAAATCTAAAGGTAGATTGCCCAACAAAGTGCAAACCGCATTGTGAAACAAGGAAAACAGGGGGGGAGGGAGGTGCCCCTGTAATTGTTCAGTAAAAGGCACAATGTGAGCGGTAACAAGAATGATAATTCATAAACCGCGAGTTAAAATTACAAATTACTTGAGTAGCAACATACAGATGAAAATAAATTAAGACAGCAATGAACAAGTATCCAGGTAATGAAGTGATATCTGGTGTATATCGTAATTGGTGCTTAAGTGGGGAGTGGTGAAGTAAACAATCTCCAACTCACCTAATAAGTATCAGAATGACGCCCCATCTGTTACAGCACTAAATACAGACATCTGTAGTAGGATGTCTAGTCATGGTGTAAAAACACAACAAAAACAGAAACAGAAGGAAGGGGTTAAACCTCAAGGAAGGTTTATATATATCTAAAAATGTATTGACCAAACACACTTAGTCAGCCCATCTCGTTGCAACAGTAGCGGGTAAGGCTAGCGAGCTGGCAGTACGTAGGGATGGTCACAGAACATGCCACTGGCCAGTTTCCCAAGATCCGACACAAGGTGCAGGGGAATGATGCGGGCAAAAGTCCCACCGAGAAAACCGAAGTAAGTGCTGCGGTGCTGTCCCTGATCTCGTGTGTGACAGACAACCGCACACATCCACGCCCCCATGCGGGGCCCACAAAGATAAGACTTAATGAACTCAACAATGAGATAGCTGAACAAAAAGAGTATCTCATGAAACAAAAGGTAAACAAATTGCAGAAAGATATACAAAAATTCGAGAAAGAAAAAGTATATCCTTATTTGAGATCGGACTATACCTCTACAAATGACAGCTATTCCTCAGATGATAGCACAGAGAACACCAGAAGGGGTTCGTCTAGCAGTGATTCGAGCACAGGCAGTTGGGGAGAAAATAAACAGAGAAGAAGAAATCGTCCGAATTTTCCAAACTATAACATACCTAACTTTCAGGGCCCACCTCCACCATATTGGCCCTTCCCGATGTATCCTCAAGGCGCACCACAATTCTTCCCCTCTAGCAATCAGCCTTTTTAGGCAGAGGTTGGGGCCGAGGAAAAGGGCGCAACAGAAGAGGCGGGCAGAAAACGGTCCAATGGCTAGACAACCAGCAGAGCTCAATGGACACACGGAGCAAAACACAGAACAAAAAACCTTAGTGGTTAATCTATCACACCGCGGGTTATCTGAGACCGACGTCAAAGTCCTAGAGAAAGGACTTGGTTTCGTACCCACTCCGAAAATGGATAAATTCAGAGATCTCAGTGAGATACAGAATTTTTTAGAAAGATCCGTCTGAGGGCATTTTTTCAGGACAAACCTTCGCCTGTCCAACAAGATTCTGGGTTAAGAAATCCATCCACCTTTACCCCTAATAGCAGCATGGTGCCAGTAGAAGTTCTAACATTTGAACAAGCTGTTCTTAAAGAACTCCAAAATACAAGTTGTGTACTCCCCTTCAACAATTTATCGAAAGATGAAAGACTGGCGGCCAAGTCTCTCGCCGATGACGTCAGTATCACTATTAAACAAGCAGATAAAGGTGGTGCTACTGTCATACAATCCACAACGGATTATGAACAGGAATGCCACCGTCAATTGAAAAACAAGAAATTCTATACTCCCATAACGGTGAATCCAACAACTAGACTGACCACGGAGATAGCAACCATGGTCTTTGAGGCAGAAACTAATGGATGGTGAGTAAGAGAGAAGCTGACTTCCTCATTACTAAGGAACCACGCACTCCCTACTTCTACACCCTCCCGAAAATCCATAAGGGCACGACACCCATTCCGGGGAGACCTAATGTCTCAGGAATAGGTTCCATTCTTGAACCCCTTTCCATTTTTTGTGATCACTTTCTCCAACCCTTGGTGAAACAAACCCCGTCATACGTGAGGGATACGACAGACATACTTCGTATAATGGGAGAAATAGGAGACACAAGAGACATTGACTTGCTTCTTACATTAGACGTTGAACAGCTTTACACTAACATACCACAAAGGGCAACACTCACCGTTATAGAGACAGCATTGAATCAGATGGAGTGGTCATCACCAACACCCGTGACTTTTGTCATGCAGTGTGCCACTCTTGCTTTAACTGAAAAAAATTTCGAATTCAAGAACCAACTATTCCATCAGGCTCAAGGTACTTCTATGGGGAGTACCTTCGCTCCGAGTGTAGCCTGCCTCTATATGGCGGCATTTGAGGAGGAAGTAATCTACCATCAGAGTAACCCCTACCTACAACACTTGAGCCTGTGGAAAAGATATATCGATGACATCCTGGTCTTCTGGAGGGGTGACCTGAATACCTGCGAGGAATTTTGTAATTGGGTTAATACGAAGAATGAATACCTAAGGTTTACTAGGTCTATTTCAGCCACTAGCATACCGTTCCTTGACCTTAAGATTAGCATCCTAGAGGGTCACCTTCAAACTTCCCTGTATAAAAAACCTACAGATAGGAACAGCTTGCTATCTTATAATAGCCATCACCCACGAGCATTGAAGGACAACTTGCCATTTGGGCAATTTCTCCGTATCAGGCGAAATTGCAGTGATGTCAAAGATTACAAGATTGAGGCGGATTCACTGAGGAATAACCTGATTGAGAGACATTACCCTCCACGTAAAATTGAGAAATCCTTAAAGAAAGCAAGGAATAACAACAGAGAGGCCTTGCTAGAAGTAATACAAAAAGAACCCAGTGACATCTTAACATGTGTGACTTCATTCACACCAGGTTCTAACCGACTAAAGAAAATCATAAACAAACACTGGAATATCCTGAACACAGGATCTCTCGAGATCTCTAAACCAAGGTTCGCTTTTAAACGCACAAGCAACTTAAAAGATATGCTGGTACATACACGACCCAAGTCATCCAACAGAAGCAAGCAAAGAACCTTATGGAACCTCCCACCGGTTCAGGGCCACTATCCCTGTGGCTCTTGTGCAGCATGTCCTCAAACTAAACATACCAAAGAGATAACGTTAACAGATACCTTCACTTGGAAGATATACACCCACACTAACTGCAACACATCTCAATGCATTTATTTACTGACTTGCCCTTGCGATAAAAAATATGTGGGTATGACCATGCGGCCTGTAAAAACAGGATTTCTGAACATAAAAGCAACATTCGTTGCCTGAAAACCACTACAAAACTCTACACACATTTCAAGGAACAAAATCATACCCCGGAGAGTTTACACTGGCTAATTCTGGAGGCACACCCGCGCATCACGCAGGCAGCTCTATTCAAGATAGAGCAACGATGGGTGCATCGACTAGGGCTAGACCATCTGGGGTTAAACGATGACATACCTTGGAGTTCTTTGTTTTAACGTAATATTCAACAATAAACTGAATTAGCCACATCATTATAATTATAACATCAGCTCATTCAGCAATATGTCAATGGAAATGATATACCAAGCATACCTGCTCTCCAAGTCGATATTGGAATAGATTGGATCTATTAGTTTACTATGTACCATTAGCCACTCTAAGATGGCCGACATGCATTTACTGCCTTCACTATTCTGGAAGGGTACACGTTATGATATAATTATAACCACACGCGGGGGTCTGTGCATGAATAAGCTCACCGGTTATCCTTCGCGTGGTTTCCTGTTCCACTAGGCTATTTTTACATGTTTAGATCCCAGTAGTTAACTTGGGAGATTCCTCCCACACCTTTACATGTAACCGTTCCAAGATGGCCGACACTCTAACAGGATGCTCAACTCACTTTTGAGTAAGTCACATGACATGCCATGGCAGCAGCTGGGGCCGATTAGCTTCCCGCCAGTCCTTAATGAGGCTCCATTTGGAGCATAAGAAGGGAGCTCTTCTGACCGTTCAGCACCATCCCGGTTGCAGCACGAAGGGGTAGGTGTTTAGCGCGGCTTCTAGTGGAAGCGGGTGAGTATTATCTAAACTCTACAAGTTGCCTGCACTCTACAGCGACTGAGTACAGGTAAGCGACTGGATTGTTGACAGTGGGGTTTGTGGATGCATGGTTACTGTGCCTGCCCCTCTTGGACCCGTTATGGACTCTTATCTTTGTGGGCCCCGCATGGGGCGTGGATGTGTGCGGTTGTCTGTCACACACGAGATCAGGGACAGCACCGCAGCACTTACTTCGGTTTTCTCTGTGGGACTTTTGCCCGCATCATTCCCCGCACCTTTTGTCGGATCTTGGGAAACTGGCCAGTGGCATGTTCTGTGACCATCCCTACGTACTGCCAGCTCGCTAGCCTTACCCGCTACTGTTGCAACGAGATGGGCTGACTAAGTGTGTTTGGTCAATACATTTTTAGATATATATAAACCTTCCTTGAGGTTTAACCCCTTCCTTCTGTTCTGTTTTTGTTGTGTTTTTTACACCATGACTAGACATCCTACTACAGATGTCTGTATTTAGTGCTGTAACAGATGGGGCGTCATTCTGATACTTATTAGGTGAGTTGGAGATTGTTTACTTCACCACTCCCCACTTAAGCACCAATTACAATATACACCAGATATCACTTCATTACCTGGATACTTGTTCATTGCTGTCTTAATTTATTTTCATCTGTATGTTGCTACTCAAGTAATTTGTAATTTTAACTCGCAGTTTATGAATTATCATTCTTGTTACCGCTCACATTGTGCCTTTTACTGAACAATTACAGGGGGCACCTCCCTCCCCCCTGTTTTCCTTGTTTCACAATGCGGTTTGCACTTTGTTGGGCAATCTACCTTTAGATTTATAACCAAGTGTTGTTTTCCATTATCCTTAAATGCAGGTTTGTCCCAGTACTAACAGGTAGTACCCTGTTTATCCTTATAGTAGTAGGCAATATCCTCACACTATTACAAGTTTTATTTTTAGCTATGGGGCATGTTGCACACCCCATTTCACTGTAGATAGTCATTTCTCACGGTCCTGAAGAAACGCCACAGGCGTGAAACATGTCGACCATCAAGGAGTAGAGCGCCTCTTGAACCCTGGTAGCTTGTTAGTCGCCTCTCCTCACTATTTTTAATCAAGTAGGGATCCATTTAGAATAAAATTTGCTCTCATAGGAATCCCCTCTTGTTTTATATTCACTTCCAGCACATCTACACTCACACTAGGTCCCTTACACCCACGGCACCCTTACGGCAGGAACAAAAGATCTCCGGCAAAGAGCCCCTCTATGGGTGCCCGTCGGGTATTGCAGCGCCGACCCGACGAGGAGCAGACCCATATGATGAAGCATGACACCTAGCTTGCTGGGTGTGTGAGGGCCTCAGTTCCAAACGGAGGAATTCCCCTCCTTTTTTGGGTGCCTGGGACACTACCTGCATACTGAGGAACTGCGTACCTCTTTTTTGCGGACTCTTTGGTGAGCCTTTAGTCAAGGGGCTGGGAAAGTTTGTTAATAGTTTCACCTTCCTTGACAAAGCGCAGTCATCAATCAGGAAAGTCTTTCCCCGGGTTTTCCGCGGGGCCGGTCGATGTAGGGGCTGCTCGACCGGCCGCCCTTCCAACCTACTCCCTCCAATTGGACAAGGCCCCAGACAGGGTCAATACCAAGACCAGACACGATTTGGGAACTTCTATCCCACAAGAGACGGTGTGGCAAGGGTCGAGGATACCGTGGAGCAGCGACCTCCTCTAGTCCCGGTGAGTGTTCTCCCTTCTTTCCACTTAAGGGTAGGGGGGAGGCTGGGGAATTTTTTCCAGGCCTGGACTTCCATCACAGGGAACTCATGGGTTCCACATAGATTATGTTGGCAAACCTTTTCAAGAACTAAAACCCCGTCCCATCCAGTTCTCTCAACAGGAGACCAGTCTGGTAGACTCTGAAGTTTCATCCCTTCTAGCCAAGGGTGCTATTGCCCCGGCAACCCCTCACCCGCGGGGGTTCATCAGCAACATCTTTTTAGTGGACACAACGGACGGGGGCAGGCGACCAGTAATCAACCTCAGCGAGTTCAACGAGTGGCTAGTTTACCGCCACTTCAAAATGGAGGGGATTCACCTCCTCAGGGATACATACGTCCTCTAGACTGGATGGTGCAGCTGGATTTAAAATATGCCTACCTAGTTATCCCAGTCTTTCCTCCTCATCGCCCTTTTCGCCAATTCATTTGGCGACACCAGACATACGAGTTTACCGCCCTTCCCTTCGGTCTTTCCTCGGCTCCCTGGTGCTTCACCAAGGTCCTCAGACCAGGGGTGGAGTTCCTGAGAGCTCGAGGCATCCGAATGATTGTCTACCTGGACGACATGCTCTTCATGGACGCATGCCCCCACCAACTCCTGCGCCACCTCAGAACAGCGGTGGATCTTCTTCAGGGTCTGGGTTACGTGGTGAACGAGACAAAATCTGTCCTGACGCCCTCACAGACCCTTACCTTTCTAGGCTTCGTGGTAGACTCCACTTCCTCCACTCTGTCTTCCAGCCAGAAAATTTTCGAAAATTCGTCACGAATTAAGACGTTCTCTCACCAAACCTCAGGCCTCACTCAGACAATTGACCCGGATTGTGGGTCTTCTCCCTGCCTCCATCCAGGCCATCTTCCCGGGACCTCTATATTATTGAGCGCTTCAACGCCTCAAAGCAACCCACTTATGAAGGGGTCTTCCTTACTCTTCACCTCTGTCAGAGGCGGCCCGGGAGGAGATCACGTGGTGGTTGGAACACATGGAGGCCTGGAACGGCCGGGCAATATTCGGGTCCGCCCCAGACCTGGTGATAGAATCTGATGCCAGCAAACAAGGCTGGGGGGCCAGGTGCGGCAAGTTTTCCACAGGAGGATTGTGGTCTCTTCAAGAACGAAGATTACATATCAACTGCTTAGAGCTCCTGGCAGGTCCTTTCGCCATCCGGTGTTGGCCGAGAGACTCAGTCCAGTCTTCTGTCCTTTTAAAGATGGACAATATCTCGGCAGTCCGATATATCAATCATCTAGGGGGCACGAGATCCAAAGCCCTCTCAGACTTGGCCGCCAGCTTTTGGCAGTACTGCCTGGATCATCAGGTGTCGGTCACGGCGGAGTATCTTCCCGGTCGGGAGAACCTGGTAGCGGACTTCCAATCCCGCAACTTCAGAGATTCCAGCCTCTGGAAGCTCGATCCGGAGGTCTTTCAGACCTTGAACGACCGTTGGGGTCCTTTTTCAATGGACCTCTTTGCTTCGAGATTGGACAATCAACTTCCACAGTTTTTCAGCTGGAGGCCGGATCTGTTGGCAGTGGCCACAGATGCCTTTCTCCAAGACTGGAGTCTGGAGCAGGGATATGCGTTCCCTCCATTCACAATGATCACGAGGGTGACGGCCCAGGTCAGGAGGCAACGTGCGGAGATGGTAATGATCACTCCCCTGTGGAGATCGCAAGTTTGGTTTCTAGTTCTTCTGGAACTTTCTTGGATTCTCCAATCCTACTCTCCCGGTTTCCAACTCTCCTCCTGAGTCCCGACCGAGCCCCCCATCCTCCGATTCTGGGGAACTCGTTGCAGCTCATGGCATGGCGGATTACAGGAGACGATGGGAGGTCCCAGGCCTTTCGGAAAAAGCTGAAGGGTTCATGTCCAAGGCTTGGGCGGACAGTACAGTCAAGCGGTACAGGTCCGCATGGGGCAGATGGTCCCGTTGGTGTACGCGACAGGGTCTTAATCCCATGGACGCAGGAGTAGTCTATATTCCAAATTTTCTGGCCCACTTAGCCTCGGAGGGACTCGCTTACAGGTAGATAAATACCTTTCGATCAGCCATTTCAGCCGGTTACATACCGCTTAACAATTCGGCGGTTGGAGAACATCCTCTTCTTTGCAGGCTCCTGCGAGGCATCAGATCGTCTCTTCCACTAGAACCCCGGTACTCAGCCCTTTGGGATGTAAATCAGGTTCTCAACCTGTTCCTTTCCTGGCAACCCTGTTCCTGCCATGGCCTCCAAGGCTTTTGGCTTAGGTGCCCGTTTGGAGGACATCCTCAACGCGGCTGACTGGTCCTCGGACTCCACGTTTAAAAGGTTCTACTTAAAGCCTGTGCTGGATATGGCTCACCTCGTGGTGAGCAAGCTTTAAACTAGCATAATCCTCGCCTCCGGTCCTGACATAGAATGAAAAATGTCCTAGCTATCGTAACGGAAAGTTTCAATTCTATTAAGGACTCGGAGGCGAGGATTATCCCGCCCTAGGGATTTCAGAAGAAGATTGCCCTCCCCGTATGAGAGTAAGTAGAACAGTTTAAACACTGCATTGTTTGGAACAATAGTGTCATTAGATTGCTTTATGTCTCACTGATTTTGTCCACAGGCTTTGACGGTTCCTTGCCTGATAAATTATAATGTTTCCTGGTTTTTGTAGGATCTGAGGCAAACAAACAAGACTTATGAATGTGAGCCATCGGCTGACTTCACGCTTCGAAAGAGGATGGAAAGCCAGTGGGGACAGAATACGTTGGACTGGAATGCCCCTGATTGGAGGATACAGGACTGTTACTGATTGGACAGTTTTTTCTTACTACTTTTCCCCCAAGGTTTCATGAGAAATGTAGTTGTTATATTGGCTGCTGTTAATAAAAGTGAAGAGAGGAGGCATAATCCTCGCCTCCGAGTCCTTAGTAGAATTGAAACTTTGCGTTACGATAGCTAGGAAATTTTTCATTCCCTTCCTGCTTAGCTACTTGGCTGTGCCCTCTTAGTAGTAAAATAGTACAATATCTTCAAAAAATCCAGTCTTCCAGATTGGAAGCAGTGCCCTACAGCTTATATCAGTAGGCGTGGCAACTATGTATGTATGGGGAAAGTAACCTTTTCTGAACAATCAACAAGGTAAGACTGTATGAACGGTTTCACAAAGATCAATGCTCTAGTCCCATTCTTGATGGCTATTTCTAGGCCACCTCCACTGGGGCACTCGATATTGAGAATGGTCGTTTAGCAGTCTTTTGTGGAAGCGTGTGGTTCACCAAGATGAAGATGGCTTTCTTAGAACTACTGCGATCTCATGATCATAATGAGTTAGGTGGGCTATCGTCCAGGGAAGGAGGTGCCAATGAGTTTTCCTAGAGGAGTTACACAACTCCTGTCTGGCCATGTTAAACTAAATCTCCATGTTGTCTATGTGTAACCTTTAGTACCGCCTAGGTTTCTTGGAAGCTGTCTGATACCGTTTCAGAGTTGGGAGGAACAAGGAGCTATGGGGTGACTGCAAAGCAGGGTCTAGGACGCCCCCGCCCTCAGGTTTGCAGCTCATGTTGGGTTTACTTACCTTGAATTCACCACATTCAAAACATAGAACAACTAATGGCAGGTTAGGTATGGATTTAATGTTTACCTATATCTTGTTTCTAATCAAATGACTGATAAGGAATTTATGCCTCTTTGACAACAGATTATATATTTCTTCCTTATGCTCCTATCCCACAAGACGAACCTACATCCAGCCGATGTCTGTAAACACAAAACCTACACCACATCAACAGTGGAGATGACAACTCCTGGTGCCATCATGCACACAAAACAACTTCAAGCCTACCAGCTGGCTAAGCTTTTGTTGCCTCGACATCACATCAGATGAAGCTATGTTCCCATATCCCCCTACAACAAGTACAAATGTGCACTATAGACATCATAATCGGCACAACCGAGATTCTCCCAACCATCTGGATACCTACTCCTCAATGTCACATTCCGATCCAGCCATACTCCTGCATTGCCTCACAACAGTACATGTTAAACACATCTCCTGGCAACATCCTGTGCACATTACCTAAGCATTTACCATCGCAAGGGTACTCAATTAGGTTATACTGACACATCTATATATTATCCCAAATCTACATATTACCCATCCTGAAGAAGTTAGTTAAGCCTACCACACACTCACTTAAACATAGAATGGCATCAAAACCACATAACTGCACAGACACTCCAAAAATAGAACAACCACTTGAAGCCAAGCAATGGACAACATATGTCTCAACAGAATGAAACAAATTGCAAGTAATCTAGTACACAATATTCCACACAGATATAGAACAGAGTCTAGGTGGTGACTATCCCATGCAATCCATCAGTACAATATAGTAGTCCATTCCAGACTGGATGGACACTATACCATATGACCAGTGCTTGAAATGGAAAATAGAACTTAAGGGACTCTGTAACAGAGTACCTGCATGTTTCTGAGAAATGCCGGTACTCTCCAATTATAAACATTGCGTTTTTCTTGAGAAGTGCAGGTACTTTCTTCTCCAAATAAAAAAGTGCTGGTACTCCGTACCGGACAGTACCGGCCCATATAAAGCACTGCATATGACACACTGCCAAACAATACAAGCATGTCTAAATACAATATCAACAGAGTACTTTGATTCTGTTCAATGAGAATCCATGAACGGTAAAGGATACATAGATCCAGTAGGGTGCCCTTGGCGATTTCAAAATTTGCACACAAAAAAGCAAATTTAGAAGGTCAATGTTTCTCACAGAATGCAGTTTGTTGCTAATATGTGACCAGTGTTTTAACTCTACTCCAAATCTGAAAGAGATAAGATTCAATGCAAAAAGGTGCACAATTTGATGTAGACAACAAATGAAGCCGTGTAAGCTTTGGACTGCATCCCTACATGTATTCTTCAGTTATAAAAATATGTTTTGAATACGTGCATCCATCTTTCTAAATGATTAAGTATGGGCATCCAACATTACCGCGATGACTCAAGTATGTATTCTCCATTTGGGAGGCATTAATCTGCAATGTGGGTTGATATTAATGTTGTAAACTCATAATTTGTGGGCGGTCACAGAAGACCATATTAAGAGTGAAAGGAGAAAGGCACAAATGGCCTGCAATGTGCAAACGGAGCTAACATACAAGTCATTAGTGCGGAAACCACCTACAGCAGAAGAAGGGTGTGTGTTAGTAATGGAAAGGATCAATGTTTAATCCAAGTTACAGTGAGATGCACAGAAAATAGACTCGAGTCAATAAAGAAGCGAGTGGCATAAGAAAGAGCAAGGTTGGTGTAAGGCAGCTGAGAGGGGCAGGGCAGACAGAATTTACAGCAAAAAAATGTGGTTAAGAGAAGTGGTGAGATGGGAGAGGATTGAGATTTGCGTGTAGTAGTCAAGAAGGGGCCAAGAAGAGAGGGGAAGATGATGGTCAAAGAGAAAAGAATGCAAGGGCAAACAGAGAAGGGACAATGAGGTAGAAAAGGTGTTTCTGCGCTTTAAAAAAAACACGTTTACCAGCCCTTTACAAGTATTTTTCTTCAACTGCATTATCTGGTTGCGTGTAATTTAATTGTTCAGTGTGTTTTACCATGTTTTGGGGGTAGAAGTTGAATCTTTTATTCGACCCGGTGGCACAAAGCACATCCTCACTTTCCCCAGCCCTTGCTCTCCCTGCAAACCAGACCATGAAAGTACTAGAAAATTTCAAGAGTAAACATCTAGAGTTTCCTAATTTTTAGCAAACATAAGTGAACACTGAGTCATAAAAAGCACTATTTGGCAACTTTTTTCCCAAAATCCCCCCACCTCTCGGCTTCATGAAGGTGGGCTCGCTCGCTGCAGTTAGGGTGACCACCTGGCACGGAGGCATATTCTGGACAGGACTGTAAAAAAATTCAGGTCAAAAGGCCAACATTCAGGACAAAAGGTAAATTTCACTGATACATCCAAGGAAAGGCCGTACCCCCCTACTTTACGAGTGCATTTATTTACTATTTTCTACACCTGTGAAGCTGTTTGCCCTTTCCTGTGGAACACAGCACAGGAGATTCCCTCTATTTCACTTCAGCTGAGGAATCTCATGTGTGTAACTTTTGTCCTTTCACTGAAAGCCTAAAGGACAAACGCCGCCAGTTATGATATTAATTACAGACAACTGACATCTGTCTCATTTACCTACAGTCGGGGCTTTAAGTGGAATGAAAAAACAGGGGGGGGGGAGGTGTCTTTCTCAAAGGGGTGTGGCAGATGTAATTAAGGGTGTGGCTTAAAAACACAACTAATCCTTTATGGGTTCCGGAGTAGCGTGCTACTCGCCGAAAAAGCGCTTTGACGCCTCGTAAGGGGTAGTAATCCCTATATAAATGCAATTACAATTGGTTAAAAATCTGTGGTTAGCATAGTGTGCCACCTGATTGGTATTTTGCTGTTTCTGCCATTGCATCCAGATATATAATACAAGTAACATTACACCAACAACAAGCCAGGACTGTTGGCTTTGTCAATGGTTGTTAGTTGCGTAAGATAAATAAGCAACAACTATGGCTTCATTGTATAGAATATTTAAAATGCTTCAGTTTTGAAATGATGAGGCCATGAAAGAACTATAACGAGTCGCTTTGAAGGTACATCAAAGGCAGTGAAGGGTGGCACTGCTGCAGAGTTAAGATTTTTTTTCACCCTGAGGGTAAGGACAAAGATGGAGAGCCCGAATGGCCTTCTGACCGGTCTCAGCACTTACTTTTTAGAACAGCTGGTGCTGAGCACCGGCAGGACCCGGCCCACTTAAAGCCCTGCCTACAGTCACCCTAGCTGCAATCCGGCTGTGGTTATTGTCCATGCAGGCAGTGCCAGTCCTGGAAATGGGAGGACCCGGTGGTGGAAATCAGTGGTGCCAGTAGGAGGGGAGGGCGATGGCCTCCTGAGAATTTGTGCCTGCATTTATCTTTATTTTTCTAACAAATACCCCCTCCCAAATACCTGCCAAACACAGATGAGTAATCTCACTATCCAAAGGCCCCTTCCTCTGCCAATAACCACTAATCAGGAATGCTGTTCCATTAGCAACTGCTTTGGGTTCTACAGTGTTGAGCCCTTAATTAAGCATTAAACTTACATTAATCAAGGGCAACAGGAACTAATAAATCGAAGTACATGCTCAGGAGTTAGCAACATAAACGTCCAAAAGTCTCAAGTGTGCAAATACTGTGGCCACACAAAGTAACAGATGTAGTTTAACAGTCATCACTTTCCCCTCTTGGCGAAATTATACCGGAGGACTTTGGTTGCGTTATGTCTTGTGCAAACCCTAACACGGTCGAGGCCGTGAATGTAAATGTTTCAGCCTAGTTCTTATTCTAATATTTGCCAATTATAAAATCTGGCATTAAAAAGAAGCAACTGGGCCAGCTGGAAAAAATATGCACGTACCCGCCCACGGTTTCTCTTCTCAAGGGAAGCAAAAAGCAACGGAAACTCGAAAACAGCTTCCAGTGTCTGCGCTCCTAAGAAATGAAGTAATGGCAAGTCCTTTGCTTTGGTTAGTCTGTCAGACATTGAAGACATTTGCCAAACTACAAAAAATAGAGTGTGCAGCACCTTCGAGGGTACCATGAATTTCTTTGCATAACAGCATAGCCAGCGAACAGGCCCCAATGAAAAAATAAGACCCCCCCCGGCCGCTGTTTGAATTATAAAATGCAACAACAATAAAGGTTTAGTGGGCCCTCAGTCGTGTGTCTTCGGTGCCACTGCGCCTGCTGCACAAACGGAAGCTACGCCGCAGAGACCAGAATCTGGTGCACAAGATGGACTCCTCCAAACCACTCTGTAAATTATGGTCCTCGTGGTCTGGTGGGTTGGTGAATTTAGAAAGGGAACTAATCGGACTGGATCAACATTATTTGACAGTGTCTTTTGTTTTGTTGCATTATGAGTGGCTGGTAGACAGTTTTGTTCAGTGTTAAGTTTCCTAAAATAGTTGTGTGAGTTAGGGTGAATGTAATGTCTCTGAACCCTAGAAGAGGTTTGAAAGTGGCAATGGAGGTTTAATAAAGCCTCAAACATTACTGTATTTTTACATGGTACTTGTTAACAAGATACAGTGGTTTAAAACAACTCAGTGGCTTCCCCTTGACCAACCTCACTTGATCAACCTCAGAAGCATGAAAAGAGCACTCAGTGGGTTATGGACCTCTGCGATCAGGTTGAACACCACTATCTGAAGCAGGTACATTAACCCACTGAGCTAGCTCATAGGCTTGCATCCTTAGATTTTAATATAAAGTCTTGTGTAACCATCATACACGAAGTTACTTTTATAGAAGATGTGTCATTCTTGCTTCACAGCTCCACTTAAGTACAGAATGATTTTTTTGTTAAATCTGAATGAAGTCTGTTTTAAGATTTACAAGTGGCATGACGTCTGTCAGTTGCTGGATATTGAACACAAGGACTCACTTATTCCTCTAATATGCTGCAATTCTAATTTTTTATATAGATATAAAAATATAGGTGGGCACGTTTGCAGAAATAACTTTTCATGAACGTCAGCTTGCAACGTGTGAAGACTAGGTACAGAACGCTTTTGCTGCTCCTGGAAAATCAATTATTTTGGTCTAATCAATTCGGCTCATTATAATTTACTATTTTTTATTTGATTCCATAAATTATATCTAGTGGTTATCAATTTGAGCAATTCAATTAGATCCATTTACTGTACTGTATTCAAATGCAAGTTTATTTGGACAAAAAGTCTGTTAAACAGTCAGAGACATCATAGTATATCATGAATAAATGCAAACAGAATATAACATTTTAAGGGGGCGTGGCCAAGCCGCCGACCAACATGGCCGCGCGGGCGTTGAAGCTCCGCCAGTACCACGCACCCCGGCAGCTATATCCCGCTACCATTCGAGCGGCAGCCGCTTCTCTTGGTTCATGCAGGCGCCACATTATGTGGGGTACACATCGCTATGTCTGGACCGCGATTTTGTTGAGGCGCCGTGAAGCTCCGATCGTCTGAATGGATAGGGGAGGAGCGCGCCTAGGCCGAAGTTCCCGCCGGCCTTTCGCGACCTGCCGAGAGCGGAGAAGAGCGTCTGATGTTGAATTGCAGATCCGCACAACTGCCGCATCGAAAGGTGAGTTCGCTGGGGGCGGTTGGTGATCTCCCCCCCCCCCCTCTTGGACCCGTTCTCTGCCGCTCCGTCCCGGCCTGTGCGGCCGTGCAGGCCTGTGCCCTCGTCACCTCGCCCCGATCGGCCCCGCAGGGACAGGGCCTGCGGTGGGCCAAGGCCGCGAGGGGGGCGTCCATGAGGTGCGCAGGCAGAGTGGCGCGGGGGGCTGAGCCAACGCCTCTGCTGCCCAGCGGCTCCCGCGCTGAGGAGGGCGGCTGGAGGACCCGGAGTCATACCAACAGGGGCGCGACCTGAGGCCAGTACAGTTTACACAGCGCCGCAATCAAGACCCCCCGGTGCCTTCCTCGCTCATCTGTTGCCTGCCTTGCCACGTACCGGCTGCCTGAGCGCTGAAGTTCATGGGGAGAGGCGACATTCGCACAACGCGCCCCCCCGTCTGGGCCTGATACCGGCGGCCCCACCTCACACTGCCACACCAGCGGTGGGCCCTGGAGTGAGCTGTTTGGCCCCTCACTGCAGCGCTACGACCAGGGACTTTGAGGTGACACGCTTTCTGGTCTGGCTCTGCTACGTCCTGCCTGCATTTCTTTTTCACGGTAATGTGCCTGTGCCTATGAAAGGTGAGAGACTGCTTTCACACTGCACCCCTACTTGGCACTTACCAGCGCTGCAGCGGCTACACCAGGGTCACCAGGTTGGCAGGCGCTCCCTCCCCACCTTCTGCGCACCGGAGGGCCTGGACCAACTGACTGCGGAGGTCATTACACCGGCCCAATAGGCTTGAGCTTCGCCCATCACCAGTAGCACCTATCCCAGGCTTGGGCAGTGCACGTGGCGCGGCCTAGCGTCATTATTGCTTCCTCCACCCGACCCCGCAGCGGCATGGGCCGTAAGGACCCCAAACAAAAGACCCTGCCGTTGAAAAAAAATCGCAGAACAAGGCCGCGACGACGAATCCACCATGGCGGAGAGCAGCCTAGGAGCGGATGGTACGGACGCTCTCACTGCACAAACATCTACGCTGCTCCTGGAAATGAAGGCAGCCTTTCGTGCGCTTGATGGGCGCTTCGATGTACTGGACAAACGCCTGGAAGACATGGGGGCCAAAATCCAATCGCATGATAGGCGATTAGACCTGGCAGAAGCAAGAATATCCGACATTGAAGACGAAACAGCGCAATCCCTCAAAAGGCTGGAACGTGTGGAGCGCATCCTTAAAGACGTCGCCATGAAGGACGAGGACCTCGAGGCGCGCAGTCGGCGCAATAACATTCTTATCTTAGGGGTTCCGGAGACCACATCCACAGGCTGCCTGGACCTCTTCTTCTAGAAATTGCTGGCGGACATGTTTGGTAGGGAGTCCTTCACCCCGGGCTTTGTGATAGAGCACGCTCACCGCTCTCTGGGCCTCCGACCGAATCCAGGACTTCCCCCGCGGCCCATCATTGCCCGCATAATGAACTTCTGCGACCGTGACACTGCTCTGCGGCTTGCCAGAGAAAAGGGAGACACTGACTGGCAGGGCTCTAAAATTGCGCTGTACCCAGACTTTACTCTCATGGTGCAGGAGGCCCGCCGCAAGTTCAATGGGGTCAAGGCCACCCTCAGAAACCTAGGCATGCGATACGGCATGCTCTATCCAGCGAGGCTGAAAGTTGACGTTAGCGGCCGTACACGCATCTTCGAGACCCCGACAGAAGCGCAGGAATTCCGCCGCATCCTCAAACAGAACAACACTCGCCCCGGTGTTGACGGTGGCGGGTCTTCGTCCCTGGGTAGCGGCTCCAACGCAAGCATGGAACTGTTCTCCAGTGCAGGCACAGGCTGATCGGCGCACTTTATTGGATACTGTTTAATGGCATTTCCAAATTGGGATATCTATGTTCAGTTCATCAGTATGGTTTCAATGTCTGCTTAACTGGCGTGGCGTTGCCACTCCCCACGGTGTACACCCTCGGTTTATTTCTGGGTATTTGTATATACCTTGTTAGGGTTCTCGCAACTGCAGCGTAAAGGCTATTGGTATATTGGGATAAGCTTCCAGTTTGGGGATATGTCTCCTTCTCTTTTGGACGAGACTGGGTGGGTGGTGGGGGGTAATGTAGAGTTGTTTCACAGTAGTTTATGAGATTTTGGCTTAGAGGTTCTTATTTGGATACAGGCATGCTTACTGACGCAATCTGATTGTCCTCATTGTTGCTTTTGCATGACATGTTCGAGATACACCCCCAATGGCGCAGCTGGGTAATGTAGATAGTCCTTCGGGCTTGTCCCTCATGTCCTGGAACGTTAGGGGTCTAAACGACAACCGTAAAAGGAGACATGTGCTTAATTACCTTAGGCATAACGTAGATGTGGCTTATATACAGGAAACACACTTATCCCAGGCGGACCCACTCCGATTTGCTGCAAGTTGGGGCACACACCGATATTTTGCCAACTTCAGTAACTATGCTAGGGGTACGGCCATACTTATTCACAAACGGGTCCCCTTCAGCTTAGGCTCCGTCATTAGAGACAAGGAAGGCAGATACGTTCTGGTCACGGGATTACTAATGGGACATAGGGTGGCATTGATATGTGTGTACGCTCCAAACACTGATTCACCTGAATTTTATCACGCACTACAAGCACAGCTATTAAAACTCGACCCCTGCCTGTTCCTGATAGGGGGGGATTTCAATCTACTCCTTAATCCCACACTAGACAGCACAGCCTCCACCCCTGACACTAAACGCGCTCCAGACGCGCTCTTGCGGCCCTCTGCGACCAGCTTTCCCTAATTGACATCTGGCACCAGCGCAACCCCACTCACACGGATTACACACATTACGCTGGACAACACAACACTTGGACGAGAATTGACTATTGGCTAGTGTCCCCGGCTGCCTCCAATTGGTTTCAGACCCTTGAGACGCTCCCTAGAACTTATTCGGACCACTCTCCGGTCCAGCTTCGTCTAAAGATTCCTCGTCCGGAGGGGTTTGAACGCCAATGGCGCTTCCCGAGCCGAGCGCTCCTTGACGATTTGTTTAGGGAAGAGGTGCGCGAAGCTATTGAAGATTACTTCACTATAAACACTGGATCGGTAGACTCTCAGGCGGTCCTATGGGAGGGCTTTAAGGCATACATACGGGGAGTGTGCATAGCCAAGCACTCGGGTGTGCTGAAAAGTCTCCGCACCACCATCTCCTGTATTGAACGTGAACTCGCTGCCATAGATGACGCCACATTCCACTCCTCAATCCCAGACCCATCAGGCCGGCGGTTGGCTCTGCTGACCGAATTCCGCGACGCCGCAGACCGTGAGATCCTATACTTCGGTAAATATCAAACAGCTAGACGGTACGGAGAGGGCGAACGGACGGGCAGGGTGTTGGCGCAGATGTTGAGGCCCCCCTACAGAAAAGCATGCATCACTGAGATACACTCCTCTTCCGATCAGACACTCACTTCCACTTTGGAAATTCGTGAGGAGTTTTTAGAATACTTCACTGCCTTGTACTCCACTAGAACGGGAAGCGACCTCTCGGCGCAGGAGGCTTATTTGTCGGAAATAGCTTTGGTGTATTTGGAAAAGGACATGCAGGATTTCCTTGCCGAACCGATAACCGAATCCGAGGTCCTTGGCGCCATTGCCACCCTCCGTAATTCCTCAGCCGCCGGTCTTGACGGCTTCACCGGGGACTTTTATAAAACTTATAAAGATTTGCTGGCCCCGCAGCTGATAGAGGTATATGCAGAGGCCCTCGAGAAGCAGATGCTGCCCCCTACGCTCAGAGAAGCGGTCGTGATCCTCCTCCCCAAACCTGGAAAAGATCCCACGCTATGTGGTTCGTATAGGCCCTTATCCCTTTTAAACCTAGACTATAAAATATTAGCCAAAATTGTGGCCAATCGCCTCTCCCAGCTGATGGAATTCATCATTTCCCCGGCCCAATCAGGGTTTGTCCCCCACCGCTCCACTTCTTTAAATCTTAGAACACTTTTCTCAGTCCTCCACAGAATTGATCCGGCAGTCCCGGCGGCGGCCATCTTATTGGACACTGAGAAGGCCTTTGATTCTTTAGAATGGCCCTTCTTCCTCTCGGTTATGCGCCGTATGGGCATGCCGATAGGATTCATGGCCACCAACGCCCTACTATACAGTGGCCCCACACCTCGGCTTCGCATAAACGGAACCCTGTCTCGTCCTTTCTCTCTCCCCCGCGGCACGCGACAGGGCTGCCCCCTCTCGCCCTTATTATTTATTTTAGCCATGGATCCTCTGATCCGGCACTTTCAGGAACGACATCTACAAAGGGGCTTACAATTCAACACTGGCCTCATCAGGGAAATCCTCCGGTTCGGCCTCTTCTCTGGCCTAGGTATAAACTGGCGTAAGTCAGTGATCTTCCCGCTCACCCCCAGCACGACCCCCTGGGAATGCGAATTCCCTTTGGAATGGTGCACCGATTCCGTCAAATACCTGGGCATTCATATACATCTCGGTACTGCCCAGATCCTTAGACTCAATTACGGTCAAGCTATTGCCACACTCGAATCTCAGATTGAGAGATGGTTACACTTACCCTTGTCCATAGCGGGTCGGGTCGCAATTCTTAAAATGATAGTATTGCCCAAATTTTTGTATTTTTTTCAACAATATTCCTATCCCCCTCACTAATGTTTTTTTTTTACAATTGCGCAAACTCCTTATACGACTGGTATGGGGTGGTAAACGAGCCCGCGTTCGCTGGCAAATTCTTACCTTACCATACGACAGAGGTGGCTATAACGTACCAGATTTCCAACTGTATTATCTAGCGGCTCAGTGCACGCCTATTCGTGGTTCCACCCAGACGCACGGATCCCCTATCTTCGCCCAGAGGCGGGTTTTGTCCTTCCTGAACGGCTATCGACCGTGATACCCAAGGGAGTTCCCCGAGACCCCGCTGACATACAGACAGTTTCCACCACAAGCTGGGCCTGGGATAAGCTGCGACGGGTCACCGCTGCTCCCTTGCTATACTCATCCGCCTTGCCAGTCCCAAATGCTCGTTGGTTTCCAATCACTGGCGAAAAGTTGATCCAGCGCACCTTAACCAAGTTTGACATTACTACACTTCGGGACTTCTATCTTGAGGGGCATATTTTCTCCCCGTCGGAAGATGCCAGTTTTCAGGCCGGCACATTCATGGACAGCTTCGTTCTAAGTCGTATCCGTTCCGCGCTACGCGCTGCTCTGCCTGGCTTCCCCCTTGAGCCGGCGTCTTTCCCGCCCTTAACACTCATAATAAAAAAACCCTACTAGGGCACATCTCATCTCCAAACTATACAAATCCTGCGCGGCCTTCCGGCCCGTTCAGGACGATAAGGTCCGCACAGACTGGGAGACTGACCTGGGGCACCCAATCACGGACGATCAGTGGGCTAAGTGCTGCGCAGTGACACAGGATGTCTCACTAAACAGTAGACATAAGCTGTTGCATTATAAGTTCCTGCGTCGAATTTATTTCACCCCTGCTAAAGCACACAGACTGGACCCTACTAGACCGCACACATGCCGCAAATGCGCAGCCCCTCACGCCGATTTCGCCCACCTCACATGGACTTGCCCCAAGCTTCACACATACTGGGAGGAAGTGCACAGCACATTAGGTGCCATTACGAAATTGACCCTTACCCCCATCCCGGAAGTAGCATTGCTGGGATATACCGTGAACTTTCCCAAAAACATCAGACGTTTTGCATCTCTCAGCTTATTGTTAGCCAAATGCGAAATCGCTCTACTGTGGGGTCGCAGAACCGCTCCCACCCTGGCAGGCTGGTTACGAAGCCTGGCTTATTGCAATACGAATTGTGAGGTATATGCTGGTCTCGTACCTGGGACTTCTCGGCCTAAAGACATCTGGGGCCCCTACAGACTGTACATAAACAGTTTGCAGCAAGATTCTAGCTCTCAGCTGCAAAACGGCATAGTCCCAGAAGGCGTGGGGTGACGAGCTTACCCTCCCACATCCTTGATTTAGTGTGTCCTATTTAATCCCACAAACGGTTTGCCTGGAAAGTTTTTATGACTCACGTTATCAGTGGACATTTAAATGAGTACGAATCTTAGCCATTCAATGCTACTTGATGGAGCGTGCAGATATGGGTTGGCCTGGAGGACTGTCATTTCTCTGCAATGTTATATTGTTAAAGAGGGTATTATCAGCATGCGACATGTCGAATCTATGGGAATAATGTGACACACAGTCTAAGCGTTTAGCTCTCTCCATATTCACTATTTTCATGCCAAGATATTGTCAATGTCCATCTATGCCTGTACTAATTGATCTATTGCCAAAATGATAAAGTAAAAAAAAAAAAAGAACATAACATTTTAAAGTAAGACAGTACCTTTTTACATAAACTAAAAAGTATCCTCGCTTGGCTGCCACATCCACATAATGCATGTCTACTAGAAGAATCATGGCAGCTAACTGGGACAATATACCATATTTTACAAATAAACGTTTTAAAATCTGGTCAAGCAAGTATATAAATATTAAAAAAGCGACCAAAATATGGGAACATGTACATTTGCAATTTAAAGCAAAGGAGTAGCCAGAAAAATAAAATACCCCCCCCACCCCCACATTTTGACCCATATATAGCAATACATACATATGCGTAAGGTGAGCAATCCCAACCCTTCCTATGAAATGTCATGGGAACTGTACCACTGAGGAACATTTGCATAAAATGATGCTAAATGATGAATATTATAGCACGATTTTAAAGGAATTTGGCCAAAAACGACACATTTACCTGTATTGAACAATTTCCTGATTCATCATTTCCCTCTTCCTTCTGTCCTTTTATGCATCTTTCTTGCCTTCTTCCCACCATCTTTTTTTGTTTTATGTGCATTTCATTCTTTCTTTCAGTATTTCTCTCCTTCGGTCGATTCTTCTCTCATTCCATCAGTCCTTTCTTTCTAGCGTTCTATCCTTTTTACCAGTTTATTCTTATGTTTCTCCTGGCATTCTTTCACACATTATTTGCATCTTTTCTTTTTGTATTCCTTCCATTAGTTAATTCTTTTTCTCTTCTTTCCTTAAATTGCCCATCTTTTCATCTCACATTTCTTCCATGATATACCAATATATTTTCCTGCTTTCCTTTTATCTTTTTATTTATTTGATCTTTCCACTCTTCATTCATTCTTTTCTTCCTCTTCTTCTGTTAAACATTTTTCCTTATTTTCTGTGTTCATTTGCACCCTCTTTCCTTCATGCTTCCTTTTTCCTTCCTTCCTTATTTGCATTTTACTTGCTTTCCTTGGCACAGTCTCACCCCATTGGCTTCTAACTTGGTTTCTTTGTCATTTTAATAGTTTGTCTTTCTCTCCATCACCGTTTTAGGCTGCTTTAAGGTTTTCTTTTGGTCCCCACCCTACAGCTATGTTATAGTTTATTCTTGCAGAGTTTTTAGTTTTAACTTGTGGCTTGCGATGATGTGCGAGCCAAACATAAATGTTACGAAGTGCCATAAAACAAATTAATCTGTCTTAGTAGCACCCCACTTAAATTGGTATTGCGGGAGGTTTGGATTAAGACCTCCTGCGAATTTAAACACAACGGCCCTTATTCGACAGCGAGACAATCGGGCTCTATTCATCAACCTCCAGCAAATTTATTGTAACATATATGGAAGGCTTTCCCTCTAGATACTCCTGTTCTCTTCTATTAGAGTTGTTCATGGCTGATAGTTTCAATTCCTGCTTAAATGGAAAAGGTTCCCATTGCTGAAGCCCTCTTCCTAAGACATGCAAATCTTTGTATAAATGTATCTTTTGTAAGGTTAATATTGCTAATCTTTTTGAAACTCTATCCAACACAGTTGAGAAATTGTAATATGATCACCGGGAGACAGACCTCCAGCTAATTCATTTTATGGGAGATGGAAGGCTTCCTCTCTAGATAGTATTATAAAACAAGGGAGAGACCCCTCACACCAAGGGTTCCGCTAAACAGAAATTCTAAGAGATTACCCTAGGCATAATCTTTATACAGAGCAGTCAGACTTCACTCTACATTCACCCTACATACAATAAAATATAATACATCCACAAAAAACACAGAATTAAAAAAAATATATATGGCTTTAATCCTGTTTTCTAAAATAATATCACATTAAAATTGATATCAAAGAACACATTTATGGCTAATGCATATAAACTATTTTTCATAGCAAAACAATGACAAAAGGGAAAACCACTGACACTCTATAATTAGTCTTCATAGAATAGCATATCTGCTCATCATGTCAACAGGTGTTAATTATAAATTAAATTCCATATATAGACACCCGTGCACTGCAGATGCTGCTTTAATGATTTGTCGACGTGTTTCGGTGGACACTATTAATAACAATCACCTTCTTCAGGACTACAAATCTCTCTCCTCCTTAATATTTTTTCATGTAACCTCAAGTGATGGTCTTGAATTGTTATTAAATACTATTAAAATAGGAGTTATCTGAAATCTTTCCCTCTTTGCTATATTTTGTTGAATTAGTGACACTTTCCCTGGTCAGCTCATCTGCCCCAGATTATTCCCCACACACTATCTCAGCATGAATGCTCTATACTGTCCTTACTAGACAGACCTTTACTAAAATCCGAAAAACCAATAAGCTCCCTCTCCTCGAGTAGTTTCTATGATGTAGGTTCACCATATCTATGAGCCGACATCAGTAACATGGCAAGGGTGTGCTGCTCTAATCTTGTACTATTATTCACCATACAACACCCTTGAAAGCGGCCCAACCGGTCTGTTTCGCACCAGTGGTATCAAAACGAAACCAAAAATGTGCATGGCTGACCGCTCCAATTCCCGCTTAGATCGAAAAAGTAGATTCCCTTTGCTGAAGCCCATCTAAGTAGATGCACAAACGTTTGTACACGGGTATCTTTTTCAAGGATAATGCTGCCCAGCTTTTTTTTTTTTTAACTCTTTCCAACACAGTTGAGAAATTTTAATATGAACACTGAAGACCGAGAATGTACAAATCATATCAAGTGGACCCTCCCCATAACGTACCATGGTGTTAACCCCAGCTGACATCAAACTGCTTGTATCATCGTATTGGGCAGTAGATTAAATTTGCATTTCTAGGTTCGGTTCTGTTCTTAATAAATTCTGAAGAAACTCTACGGTCACATGCCAATAATTCTGCTCCGTACAAAACCAATAGAGGATTTTTGCTTTTAAAAGTAGACACACGGGGGCGTGGCCAAGATGGCGATCTAACCGGTCGCATAGCCCGAGAGCTCCTCGTCTCCGGCCCCTGTAACCGGCCTTCGACATCTGCAATTCCCCCAAGGCTGAGCAGCCTACAGGGGGTACACCCCGGCGTTGTACAGCGGCAACCCCGAGGGCGCTGGCGACTGCCGCACCTCTCTGATCGGCGCCAAACGGACCTGCGGGCAGCGACGACAATGGCGTCCGGACTGGAGATGCGGCACAACGGCCGAGTACGCTGAGTGGAGTCGGCAGCGGAGGAGAGGCAGCAATCGAGAACAACGCCCGACACACTTGTGAGTGACCACAGGGGCAGCGGAGACACCTGCGGGGGCGGCGGCGTGCCGTGGAGCGGTGCCGGGGGGGCCTTCGCCCGGGACCTCCTACTAATCGAGGGCGCGGCCTTGCGGCCTGTGGAGCGCGAGTCCCTGACAGACCTCAGTGACGGAGGCCAGGGGCCGGGGGCCGTAGCAGAAGAAGAGAGGGAGGAGCGGCGCTAGGCCCCGGGACCCAGAAGCTTCAGGCAACTCACCGCCTTGTCGGCCCTTCCGGCCGCGCGGAGCTCTGCCGAGGGGGATCCGGCGCGCGGCCCACAGGAACGCAACCAGCACCTCCGCCGAAGGGAGCCTGGGCGCGCGAGCCGGGAACGGCTGCGAGGCGGGCGGCCACGCTTCAATCAGCGACGGGGGGCGGTGGAGGCCCCGGGGCGCTGGACGCCGCCGGCGGACCCGCGCCCGCCCACGCCACAGGAGCTACAGGAGGTGCCCTTACAAGAGAGGCCTGAGGCGGCACATAGACAAGCCCGCGTGCGGGTGTGCTTGGGAGCAGCTCGCCAGCTAAGGGGAGCCACATCTCCCTGCCCCGCAGACGGCGGCCTTGAGAATCGCCGGCTTTGGCGCCCACACGCTGCTGGTGGCTGAGGTAGTGGAGAGGAGAGGAGTCTAAGGGCCCCGGCCCCATCTGAACAGCTGCGGGCGAAGGACATCGAGGGGCGATTTGTGGAGGGGCCGAGAAGCAACTCCAGGCCCGGCATTCCCACTTCCCGACTGGGCGGTTGGTGAGTCACCCGAGGCCCCAAAGACCGCCAGACACTTCCCGGAGTGCCATCCAGGCCGGAGCTCCACTAGATGCCACAGCACACGTGTTGGTAGTGCATGAGAGGAGACCATTGGACACTAACCTGGAGGACTATTGACAAGTGGCCCTCTCCTCGCCGACATCTACCACTAGGTCCGTCACCCACACGCCCCAACATACGACAGGTGCCACACTGAGCCACTCTACAGTGAGCGTCCCCACGATGGCTTCAGCTCGAAGGAAAGGGGAGAGGTCCCTGAAAGAGATGCTGCTCAAGGGGGCCCCGGCTGGGGACCGAGGCAGCGGCACGCCCCCTACTTCGACAACTCCTGGGGGCGCGGAGGGCCGGGATGTCCCGATCACCCGCTCCTTCTTGGAATCACTGTTCAATGTCCTGCGGGAAGATTTCCAATCGCTCAAGAGCGAAGTCACGGGCGAAGTGAAGGAGATTCGCCGGGACGTCGACAAAATTGGGGAAAGAGTTGCGGCGATCGAGGAGCGTGAGCTGACCAAAGGGGAAGAGATCGAGCAGCTTCAACAAGAGGTCCTCCGCGACCAACAGCTTGACCTACAGGCCCACGCGGAGGACCTAGAAAACCGCTCAAGGCGGAATAACATTAGAGTCAGAGGGGTTCCATCGAAGGCGGAGGGGGCGGATGTGGCTCAATATCTTCAGGATCTCTTCCGAGACATCTTGGGCGAACCGCCAGACTTTGAAATTCGCATCGACAGGGCGCACCGAGTGGGCTTGCAGAGGCGATCCCCCGCCCCTCCTCCAGACATCCTGGCCTTCCTTCCCGACTTCCCCCTGAAGGAGCGCATATTGCAAGCTGCTCGATCGAAACAGACCCTCACGTTCCAGGGTCACTCTGTGGCCCTCTATCAAGACTTGGCATCCATCACCATACAACGGAGAAGGGCCTTCAAAGAAGTCACCGCGCACCTGAGGGAGCAGGGAGTGGCGTACTCATGGGGACATCCCTTTCGCCTGATCTTCAAGTGGAATGGCAAGCTACACCAGCTCCGATCTTTCCAAGAATCCTGCAAGATCCTGGAGCCCCAGAGTCCGGAGGGCTCCCCGAAGCGCACACAGCGGTCCTCTGGGGAGGGCTGGCAACGAGTGGGCCGTAAGCGCTCACCAGGCTTGGAGATACGCCCAGACCCGGGTGCTCTGGCACATGAGAGGCAAGCGGCAGTGGAGGCAGTTTTAAAGGACACTGTTCCCACGACACCTTCCTGATTACGCAGGGGGGGAACGATGTGGCATTGATATGGCAGGGGCTGGGGGTGGGGTCTGGGGACGGGGGGCCCGGGCTACTTGGACCACATGTACACCCTGATTCTTGTTCACCACATGCCCCCATCTTCGGATGATGGGCACGGGACACTGACTGAACCCTGGGACTTCTTGGTTGGGGTTAGGGGGGGATGGGGCGGGTATCTGGGAGGAGGGGGCAGCGGGGACAGCGCAGACTCACGTTTGCGGAGGGGGTTGTTGGAACTTGCGGGAGGGGGTTGGTTGTCCGGTAGTTCGCTTGCTTGATTTCGCAGATGGTGCTCCTGAGCTTTGTCATGATGGGGACCTGAATACAAGGCTGGTCCGCAGTCGCATCCTTTGGGACCCTGGGTCCCCCCCACCTGATCGCTTGTCCTCCCCTCACGAGCCAGGGACCATGGCGGGGCGGGGGGCACACCCCTGGGGCCACAACAGCGCGCAGGGCCTACGTAGATCATGGCCACTAGGGAGGTCAAAGTCCTCACTCTTAATGTCAAGGGACTTAATAATCCAGTAAAACGAAGGGCCATACTGTCCTATTTGGAGCATGCAGAGGCAGACGTGTGTCTTCTACAGGAGACCCACCTCCTAGTCGGAGATCAACACCGCATGCGAACGAGGGCGTTTCCGCACCAATATTTTTCCTCTTCCGGGAGAAGAAGGCAGGGGTTGCTATACTCATTGCTAAGCGCTGTCCAGGGATGGTGCTCGAGAAGGTGGCAGAAATAAAGGGGAGATTGTTAGTCTACACAATACGGTTCGGCTCTCACACTATGGTGCTTGGTTCTATATATGTCCCCAATTCCGGGCAGGAAATCTTCCTCAAGAAGGCCCTGGCCGACGCACTGGCCCCCCAGAACCGCATGACCCTCATTGGGGGCGACTTGAACCTGGTGATGGATGCCAGCAAAGATAGAACCCAATCCACATACTCACCGAGCGGGGAACTCTCAAGAGATGGGAAACAATGGCTGCGGGAAATGGGTCTAGTAGATCTCTGGAGGGAGGCACATCCGACTTCCCACCAATACACCTTCTTCTCACACGCGCACAAATCCTATGCCCGCATTGATTATCTTCTCGGCACGCGTGAGGTCGCTGGGGTGATGGAATCGGTGAACATCGAACCGGCTGCGTTATCAGACCATGAGGCAGTGGCGGTGAACATGTTGCTCACTACGGGCCCCCGTCCAATGGGCCAGTGGCGGCTCCGAGAAACGATGCTACACAAACAGGCTGTGGAGCAACAAATCACTACATGTATCCAGGATTACCTGGCCCTCAACGACACGCCAGATATAACTCCCACGATCCTTTGGGAGGTACTGAAAACGGTTGTCCGTGGTGAGTTGATAGCTATAGCGGCGGCGGACAACAAAGAGCGCAAGGAACTCCACGCAACGTTGACCGCTCAGGTGCGGGAGCTTGAAAGGGTCCATAGCAGGACTGGGGCACCCCGAGTGTGGCGACAACTTAAAGCCGCTAGAGCGCAATTGGCAGGCCTGGACCTCGACAGGGCGGAGTATGCGGCGGTCAGATTGAAACACTCCTACTACGTCGGGGGAGACCGCACAGGCCGCCTTCTGGCTGCTAGGCTGCGGGCTCAGAGGCAGCGAACTCAAGTGTCCTCGTTGTGTGGCACTGGATGAGAGGAAATAAAGGGAGACCAAGACATTGCCAAGGCCTTCCGAGACTTTTACCAGAAGTTGTACTCCGCTGACGCGTCCACAGATCAGGCGTCACTAGATTACCTTCAATCTGTCGAAATGTCCACACTCACACCTGACCAGGCGGCGCAGCTGGACGCCCCCATCCGCATCGAAGAAATCATTACCGCGATCTCACGTCTTAAGGTGCTTAAATCTCCCGGCCCCGACGGGTTTCCGGTCCTCTACTACAAGACATTCTGTCACGTTCTGGCTCCAATACTGGTGCGACTGTTCAATTCCTTTGGAGGGGAGACTCCAATCCCCGCCACGATGCTGGGGGCGGCCATAGTGGTCCTGCCAAAGCCAGGCAAGGATCGGCAGCAATGTGGCTCCTACCTCCCAATATCACTCCTTAACGTTGATTTCAAGATATTTACTGGCATATTGGCTACTCTGCTGGGCCCACGCATGCTCAACCTGATAGAACCGGACCAGGCTGGGTTTATCCAATCCAGACAATGCGGGGATAACACGAAACGAATATTGCATCTCATTGATAAAGCCCATCAGACGCACTTAGACGCGATCTTATTGACGATAGACGCCGAAAAAGCGTTTGACTGTGTGGACTGGCGCTTTTTGGGGCACACGATGGCTAAATTCGGCTTGGGGGAGAAATTCAGGGAATGGGTGGGCTGCTGCTACACCGGTCCTACTGCCCACATTAGGGTGAATGGCTTAACCTCGCAACCCTTCGCGATTCAGAGGGGAACGCGGCAGGGGTGTCCGCTGTCCCCTCTGCTCTTCGCCCTGTACATCGAGCCCCTCGCGCAGAGAGTCCGCGACAACCGCACCATACGGGGTATACCATTTGGGGGAGAGACTCATCCAATCAGTCTCTATGCCGACGATGTGATAGCGGCGCTGGCGGAGCCTAGGGTCTCGCTTCCGGCATTCGTGGAGGAGCTGGAGACATTCAGTAAGGTGTCTGGCTTCCGAGTTAATGTGGGGAAATCGCTCATTCTAGATCTGAACTCGGAATCGACCTCGCTCAAGCTACGGGAGGGTGACACGTGTGGCATTCGAGTGGTAGACTCTATTCCATATCTGGGGCTGGAACTAGCGCCGTCCGTGAGTCAAACAGTCCACCTAAACTATTCACGATTGGCACGGCAGGCGAAAAGGACCTGGGCACCTGGAGCAAGCATCAGCTCTCCCTCTTTGGTCGAATAGCGGCGATCAAGATGTCCTTATTGCCCAAAGCACTTTTTCTCTTTCAAACGCTCCCAGCCCTACCTCCCACAGGGCGATAACCTCGTTGCAACGCGACATCAATCGGTTTATTTGGGCGGGAGCTCGACCACGCATGAGCAAAGCGCTGAGTTACAGACGACCGGAACAGGGGGCTGGGGATACCAGATCTCCTTGGGTATTATAAGGCCGCACAGATGCGGTACCTGGTGGAGTGGGCCAGGCCGGAGTCAGAGAAGAGGTGGCTCTTCCAGGACAGGGCTCTTGCAGGAGTACCTCTTTGGAAGGTGCCCTTTCTGCGGAAATCGCAGCGCCCACCTGGACTCATGCGCTCCCCATCACCAAATCGGTGATGTCGGCATGGGACGGGGTGGCAGTCTCCAGAAAACTCACCACATTTCCCTCCCCTCTGACCCCATTGTTTGGGATTAGCGATTTCACGCCGGGCTGGTCAGACAAAACGTACACGGCATGGCAGGACACCCCCTGCCGCTCAGTAGGGCATCTCTTTGATATTTCCGGGATCATCCCCTTCACTCAGCTGCAACAAGACTACGGGATTCCTGAAACCGAAAGATTCCGCTACCTGCAACTAAGGCATTGGGTGCTCCAACCAGACATGAGGGCAGCCGGGGGTCGCTTGCTGACCAAGTTTGAAAAGTGGCTGATTACCAAGACCACGGATAAGGGTATGATCTCCAACATATATGAAATGCTCACACACAACACACACCTTCAGGACACGCCGAGTAGGAAAAGGTGGGAGAGGGAGCTGGGGGCGACTCACGCAGAAAGACTGGGATGGGATCTATTATAGGGCGAAGCACACAGGCCGGAATGTAGCTAGCATAGAAACTGCCATGAAAATTGCCACTTATTGGTACCTTACCCCGGTACGCCTACACAGGGGCAACCCCCAGAGGAGTTCAGATTGCTGGAGGGGCTGTGGCGGCGAGGAACGTTACTCCATATCTTGTGGGACTGTCCACTGCTCTCCCCCTACTGGACCAAGATTCTTGATGCAGTAGATGAGCTTTTTAACACACAGATCCCGAGGCTTCCGGTGTACGTGGTCCTAGGGCTTCCAAATCCCATCACATACCCACTCCAGAGCATGAGGGGACGACAAATGGGGATGGCACTGGGGGCAGCACTGCAAACCATATTGACCCACTGGGGCACCCCTGTTCTGCCAAACCACATGGGGTGGCTGCACAGGCTCTGGTTTATCCTCGGCATGGAGCGCATTTCTGCCACTCTGAATCACTCTACTACTTCTTTCCAGAAAGTTTGGGCCCCCTTTCTGCACTTATTATCGCATGAATTTAATGAGATCACACAGCCCAAATACCTACGGGTGCTACGACTGACGGATCTGTGGAGACCTCCTTAGCTCGCACAGGCAACTTACTAACGACATAGCAGCACCAGCCACATGGTGGCCTTTTCAGGGTGCAAGAACTACCGGACGGGGTGGGGGGTGGGTGTTACTGTTTTTGGTTTTATACAGAGTATGCTCTTTGGGGATGTGGCCTCCACATGGGGGAGAATCAGTGCGTTCCTTTATATGCATCATCTTTTCAGCAGTCTCCCTCAGGTTGCGATTACATCTGCCGACTGCCCGTCCCCGCACAATGTCTATTCTAATGCTCTCTCTGTATGTTGTGAGTTTCTTGAAAATCTTAATAAAAACATTTAAACATAAAAGTAGACACACGAGGCAGCAACATTGGTAAACCTGAAGAGACCTTAGCCGGAGCAGAGACTTATTGTAAATGCCCTACCTGTTTGAAGAGCTGGAAAGGATAAACCTAAATAGTTGTATGAGCAGTGGTAGCCGGTACGGATCGGTGGTGGCGGGGATGGGAGGCGGACGAGGGGTAAATAAAGAATAAAATTAAACTTACCTCCTCGCCGCGTCCACCTCGTCGCGTCTCTCCTCCGGCCAGAACACGGAACAGGAAGCACCCAGGCTGAGGCTCCCCTGAGCCAATCACAACGGTGCAATGCTGCGTTGTGATTGGTCTGAATGCCGTGGTTGGGCACCCAAGCTGTAATGAAGCCTGGGTGGAGAACATGCTAAGTGTGCATGAATGTTTGGCCGGCCCAATAGGGCCGGCCAAACATTCATGCGCACTTAGGGAGTGAAAAACACTCCTCCCCTCCCCTGCTCTGTCAGCAGAGCAGCCCCACCCCACCACGCCTGGCAAAGCTGATGTGCCTGCAACAGGAAAAAATAAAATGATAATAACTTTAACTTATTATCATTTTATTTTTCCTTACACTGCTGAAAAGCAGTGGGGCGACTCTCCTCCGCCCCACTGTGTATGAGTCAACTCTGCATACCATTTCCTGCAAACTGCCAAGAAAAATTCCTGTCCTCTTATCAACATTAACAGTATTTACAGTTAGTTGGCTACTAACAGTTTAATTGTGTAAAGATGCCAATTTCCTTCGCAGACAGAGGAGGTATAATCGATTAAAATCAGATGGTCTGTTACACCCAGAACTATGGCCCTTCAACAGAACAAGGTGAATGTCCTCAGGAGTACAGCAGTCCCGCCCACCAGAGATATCAGTATAATGCACGAGGGTATGGAAAAATACATAAACTGCTACAAATACCTTGCGGGGTGGTGGGCCCAAATCTAAAGAAAAAAAACACAAAGTATTAACAGGTTTATTTTGTGGCAAGCAGTAAGGAACAGAACGATCAACCAAAAACTACTGTTCCCATGAGCATCTGCGAGCGTCACGGCAGCAGAAAAGAACACCATCCTACCAGAACAGTATGGCGCATTTCAAGATGTGTTTAGTGAACAGCAAGCTGACATCCTACCTCCACACTGGATTGATGCGGAGGGAAGACCACAACTCTGCCATACTTCCGGGGCGTTTCTCGTTCGCCCTGTTAGCGCTCTAGACTCCAGGAGCACCTATTTAGGTGCAAGCTGGAGCGCACGCGCAGCGGACGCGCCGCTGGCGCGCCGAAGGCGCGCCTAAGGCAAGCCCGTCTGCGCCCGTCCGCGCTGAGTCCGGGCCTAGGGCTTTGACCCCTTACCAAAATATAGTTTCGTCCCCCAGAATAACCTATTCTAGGGAAAGTATTATTTCGTTGGGCCAATCTAGAGGCGTGCAATGCCATCAATTTACCTGTGAGGAGCTCCTTAGCACAGAAAAGCCTCAGTGCTTAGAATGCGCTAGTAAAATTCCTAGGATGCATAGGGCTAGGCAGATAAATGGTAATCAACGAAACACAGAACTTCAGTTAGCTCTTGTCAATGCTAGGTCATTGATTAAACATAAATATGAAATTGCTGACTTTATTATTGATAACAATTTAGATATCCTGTTTATCACAGAAACCTGGGCCGAGGAAACATCCGACCCAGATTTCATTATAGCAGTGCCTTGCGGTTATAAAGTTTTCAGGCATGATAGACTGGTAAAAAAAGGTGGGGGCTTGGCAATAATTTATAGGAGCGAGCTTGTATCTCATTGCTCTACACTCACCTCGTCTGATTGCGAAGCTCTACTTTTTAAGATTAGCGTTTCAGAATATGAAACCTTTAAAGGAATATTACTCTATCGCCCACCAGGCTCTAAAGCTAGCTTTTTAAAAAACCTGCCTTTTTTGTTAGAGCTGGGTATACAATCAAGCTGTTTTACGATGCTGGGCGACATGAATTTTCATCTGGAAGCTCTAGCCGACAAAAACACCCAGGAACTTCTTGATATTACAGCAGATCTAGGACTACAACAAATTATCAATGGTCCTACGCATCAAGCTGGACATACCCTGGATGGGCTGTTTACAAACAACCCAGCTATTTCATTCACAGCTGCTTTGCCCCTGATATGGTCCGATCATCACGCTGTGATTTTTCGGTATGACCTACCGGGTGTCAAAGTAACAAATACAGCCAGCACCAAGTTCAGGAAGAGAGCATGGTATAATATTGATACAGACGTGCTGGAAAGTCATCTAGTGCAAAGCCTACCAGATCTAGGGTCGGACGCGGAAGGATCAGCGGGAGACTATACTTCCTGGCTAGAATCCAATTTTGCTAGACTAGTACCGGTCTCGGTGGCTAATAAAAATAGGAAGACTCCATCAGCACCATGGTTCTCCGAGGCTCTTAGATTAGATAAACAAGCTTGTAGGAGGCAAGAAAGAACCTGGCGGAAAAACTATGATGCAGCCGAGAAAGGGCAATATAAATTAATGTTAGCTGATTATAAAAAAAAAATTATCACCGAAAAAAGTCAATATTATACATTAAAAATAGAAAAGGCAGGCAACTCAAGTAAAGAACTTTTTTCGGTTATAAACAATTTGACAACAGGTAAAAAGGAGGACACTGCCATCTGTACTCAAGATTTTTGTAATATCTTGGCACAGGCGTTTAAATCAAAAGTCGATCAAATTTATGACCAATTTGTCCTACATTTGCCAAATTCAAACTCCATAGAACAGGAAGTTATGATTACAACGCCCCTTTTAAATTTCTCCCTTACATATCCAGTGCAAATTGCTACGCTTCTTGCAAATACCAAATCGGGTTCACCTGAGGACCCTTGCCCTCCAAGTATTCTCCATCTTGTTGGCCATCTTGTTAGTCCACGGTTATCGGACATATTTAATCAGATGCTCTCACAGGGAATATTTCCAATAAGGTGGAAACAAGCCTGCATTTTACCACTACTAAAGAAAACCAACCTAGAAATTACAGATCCCGCCAACTATCGACCCATTGCAAGGCTTCCGCTTCCAGCAAAAATGTTGGAGAAGATTGTTAATACTGAACTCTCCAAATATATTTTAGAAAATAATATCCTAGATCACAGTCAGTTTGGCTTCAGGTCATGCCACAGTACTGAGACAGCTCTGATAAAGACCACAGAGGAAATCCGAACCGCTTTGGATGGGGGAGGATCGGCGGCCCTTATCTTATTGGATCTATCCGCGGCATTTGATACCGTGGACCATACCTTGCTGTTAAAGCGTTTAAAATGCATAGGTCTGGGAGGAAATGCCCTCATGCTTTTAACATCTTTTTTAACAGATAGAACCCAGATAGTGCAATTAGGCGATTTTAAATCAGCACCTTTTATTTTGCCATGTGGGGTACCGCAGGGCTCTTCTTTGAGCCCTACACTTTTTAATATTTATGTGTCCGAATTAGCACCTCTAATTAGAAGCTTTGATTTAATCCCGACCTCGTATGCCGACGACACCCAATTGGTGATCTCAACTATTGACAGGGATGTTAACTACTCTACCAAACTCCATGACTGTATGGTATCCTTGAGTAAGTGGATGAGTAGGCACTGCCTGAAGTTAAATTCTAGCAAGACTGAGGTGGTGCTGTTTGGTAAGCTCTCTCCTCTTTGGTCACCAGCCTGGTGGCCCAGTTGTTTGGGCCCCCTTCCTACTCCAGTGGTGAAAGCTAAAAATTTGGGGGTCATAATAGACGAGAAGCTTCATTTTAAATCTCAGATTTCAAAGGTGGTGTCCTCGGCGTTTTTTACAATCAAAATGATGCGTAAAATCCTTCCCTACATTCCTAGAAAGTCTAGGAAAATTGTTTTAACCACTTTGGTCCTGTCTAAATTGGACTATTGTAACGCTTTGTATATTAATGTGCAGTCCAACCAGCTCAGAAGGTTACAGTTAGTTCAGAATGCCGCTACCAGATTGATTTTGGATGTCCCTAAGCACCAGTCCATCAGGACCGGGATTCAAGATCTGCATTGGCTTCCAGTTGGCCAGCGTGTAAAATTTAAGGCACTTTGCATCGCCCACAAGGCACTTCATGGTGACGGCCCACAATTTCTTCATCACATTTTTAATTGGTACTCTCCCAGTAGGTCATTACGATCAGCTAACGCCTTTTTAATGCTTACCCCCAGAGTTAAAACTATGAACTGGGGGGGTAGGAGTTTTAGACACAGCACCATTAGAATTTGGAATGCTCTTCCGCTCTCTCTTAGGAAGATTACATCCCTGCTTGAATTCAGGAAACATCTCAAGACCTGGCTTTTTAAAAACTAGCTTCCTGCGTCAGTGTGTGGTCCGCAACGCGCCTAGACACCTATGGGTAGTAGTGCGCTATATAAGTTGTTTTAACATAACATAACATTATAACTGCCAGATAGACCTAGTCCCAGGGGCGGCAGTACAGTGTGGGAGGATTTATGCTATAACTGAGCCGGAGAATGAGCATTTGAGGCAGTACTTAGACAAGTTCTGAGCAAATGGGTTTATCCATCCGTCCAAGTCACCAGCCACCTAAGCTTTGTTTTTATACCAAAAGCAAATAGCGAGCTTAGAACTTGTATAGACTCCAGAGCCCTAAATAACGTAACAGGCTAGAATCGCTATCCTTTGCCCTTGATTCTGGTACTTTTAGACCAAGTTAAAAAGGCCAAAATTTATACCCAATTTGATTTGAAGGGAGCACATCAATTGAAGCGCATGAGAGAGGGCGATAAGTGGAAGGCGGCTTTTCATACTCGTTATGGTCTCTTCGAGTATACAGTGATGTCCTTTGGGTTACACAATGCTCCTGCCGCATTCCAATTCTTTTCCAATGAGGTGCGGAGAGAATTTGTAGATGTTTTTGTGGTGGTATATATCAATGATATTTTGATATATTAATCCGATGTAGCCATTCACAGCCAGCATGTATGCATGGTGCTTCAAGCGCTTCGAATGATTGGACTGTATTGCAAACTCAGTAAATGTGAATTTCATGTAAGGAGAGTGGAATTCCTGGGAGTCATATTGTCACATATTGGCCAAGAAATGGCCAAACGTAATATACAAGCTGTTTAAGATTGGCCAAGGTGAGCTAACGTCCGAGACATCCAATGCTTTCTTGGTTTTGCAAACTTCTATAAGAGATTTATAAATCAATTCTCTAAAATGGTAGCCCCGTTAACAAGACTCTTGAGGAAAAATACACCTTTTGAGTGGACGGATGAGGCATTTACTTCTGCGCCGATCTTGGCACTCCCAGATCCAGAAAGACCATTAATTGTGGAGGCTGATGTCTCAGTAAGTAGCAATTGAGCTATTCTATCTCAACAAAATGTAGAGTCAGGACAAATGTATTCTGTTGCATACATGTCTCGTAAATTGAATGAGGCAGAAATACATTATACAATAGCAGAAAAGGAACTGTTGGCGATAAAATATGCTTTTGGTGAACAGAGACACAATTTATTGAGGGCCAAACATATATTGGCAGTATACTCAGATCGTCGCAATTTACAGTTCATGAATTCAGCACAGAGGTGTCACCCAGACAACTCCGGTAGACCAGGGATTGATAATCGTAAGGCGGATGCTCTCACCAGGCAAGAATGGACTCACGTGCCCAACACTCAGAAAAAACAGGCCATTCTAGCTCCGCACAAGTCATACGTACACTGCAGACAGAACAATTCTTAGAGAAGATAGCACAAACTATTTAAACCCCTGTATGGATGCAATGGCTTAAGAAACATCCTAAGTGGAAGCTAAACCAAAGACTTCCCATCTGTGGAATTCAGTTGCTAATTTCAACAAAAACTATGCAAAATGAAGTATTAGAATTGTGTCCTACGCAAAGTGCTGGTCACAATGGAGTACACACAACCCTCGATAGGGTGTTGAGGCAGTTCTGGTGGCCTTCTGTAAGAAAAGACTTACAGAAAACAGTGAGTACATGTGAAAGAAGCAAACAGGCCAAAGCAGGCCACAGAAAACCTCAACGATTACTGCAACCTACCCGAACCCAAAGTTCCTTGGAAAACGATATTGTTGGATTTTATACTAGGTTTACCCAAGGGCAAAAGGTTGCACCATGATTCTTGTGGCATTAGATAGCCTCACTAAACTGGGGCATTTTGTTGCTTGTTCCCAAATGCCTACCTCTGGACATTTAGCTCAGTTATTGCTAACCCATATAGTCAGGTTGCACGGTCTACCGAAGATTATCGTTTCCGATAGGGGATAGCAATTTACAGCCCTTTTGGAAGGTATGGTGTTCTGCATTACACATGTCCTCCATTAAATGACAAGCTTTCATCCACAAACAGACGTTAATCAGACATTAAAACAATAACTACGTTGTTACATGGAGGAAAACAGGTGGATCTCTTATGGATTTCAGAAATTGCCTACAACAGTACAAAACATCAGTCAACGAAGACAGCACCTTTTTATTTTACCTACGGATTCCACCTAAGACTAATACCCATGATACACCCTGTCAAAAGCCACAAAATACCCGAAGTATATGAACTAATGTTGGAAAACCCTCCCACTCTCCCTAGCGGCTAGAATCGCAATCACCAAAATGGTGATCCTGCCCAAATTTCTTTACTTGTTTTTAAACATCCCGATGCCGCTCACATCTCACTTTTTTCAGAGACTGCGCTCCAATATGATCACGTTCTTTTGGGCAGGCCGCCAACCATGCATTGCATATGAAACACTTACATTGCCTTTTTCACGCGGCGGGATGGGCGCTCCCAACTTCAAACTCTACGCATACTCTGCTCAGGCCAGCTTTCTCCACTTTTGGCTACACCCCACACCTTTCCAACCACATGTCGCGGTCGAGACGGATCTCGCCACACCGTGGCCACTGCAAACGGCTTTATTCCTACCTTACACGGCCCCAAGGGGTGAAATAGACACTGTAGAATGTGTGCGCTGGGCCTGGGAAGGGATTCGTTGACACACAGGAGTTAAGACTCAATATGCTCCGGCGATGCCACTGGCAAACAACCCCTCATTCCCCCCGCTGCAGACTGGCATGGCATGTCGTGCGGCCGTGCTAGGCATTAGCACCAATGCTGATCTATAACCCAATGGCCAATTTGTCTCCCTTCCAGACAACGCAACTCCGCTAGATAAATTACTATATTATCAGATCAGAGCCACCTGCAAGAACATGAATGACTCCTTTCCCAACCCCCCACCCCCTAGCGCTGCACTAGAATATATTCACACTGCCACCTCTCCGTGCAAATTGGTAACTAGGTTATATGCACTGGCTCTCGCAGCCTCCTCAGTCGACACTGAACGGGCACGCCTTGCCTGGACAACTGACTTAGTAGACAAGCCCAGGCCTGAACAGTGGCAATATTGCTGCAACCAATCTCAAAAACTTTCCCCCAACTATCGTTTACGCCTTATACATTGTAAATACTTACACAGATTGTACTGCACGCCTGCAGCTCTATAAAATGGGATTGACTGAAGACGCCAACTGCGTAAGATGCTCCACTCCTAACGCATCATTCGTGCACCTAGCATGGACGTGCCCCAGAATCGCGACCTTCTGGCGCGACATATACCGCATTATAGGTGACATTACCTCTGATACTCTTGCACTAGATCCCATGATTCGTCTCTTAGGATATGTCAAAGAAGTTCCCGATGCTAGCCGACGACTGGTCCCGATGCTGTTGATTCTTGCTCGGCGCAGGGTGGCAATCCACTGGGGCCGGAAACCGGCACCATCCTCCAAAGCCTGGCTTGCGGACGCAGCATACTGCCAGACCCACTTAAGTGAATACTGGAGTCTAATGTCCCTCGCGAGTAGACCACACGACATATAGGCTCCCCTGGTGACTTATCTAAAGCGGACCGTCGGGGACAATCAAACCCCCGACTATACTGCAGCTCACACCTTTACAAATGATCTAGCGGACATGGAAAGTGATGATCTGAACCCCTATGTAAGTGTGACACAGTGAACTTTGGATAGATCTATCCTAACTGTCGTTCCTACGCTCAGAATTTGTACATGTTGAAATGTGCATCTTGCCATCTGTTGATACTTGCTTATCCATGACTGAGGTGCCTTGATAACAACTGTGTACTCAAATGCATAACTTGTAATGTTTCTTTACCTGAATAAAGTTTTAAAATAAAAAATAAAAATAAAAAGTATATGAACTAATGTCTCACAAACAAAAGACAATCAAGAAAACTCCCAAGCATCTACCTACAAGAAGCAAAGAAAAATTGTAAGGAAACAATAGTCAAACATAGTCGACCTAGTCTGCAATATCCAAAAGGAGACATGGTCTGGTTGTCCACTAGCAATATCTGTTTCCAAAGATATAGCATCTTCAATCCTAGGTTCACTGGCCCATATTAAGTAAAGAAATGCATAAACCCTGTCAGAATGCAATTAGCATTACCTAAAACTCTAAAGATACACCCGGATTTCCATGTATCGTTATTCAAACCTTCATATACTTCTGTAAAAAAGAAGCCTTCTCCCATTTGGGTGGACAACGAACTTGAATATGAGGAGGAGAAAATATTGTATTCAAAGAAATGAGGCTTGTGTCTGTGGTATCTTGTGTCTTGGAAGGGGTATGGTGCAGAACAGAACTCGTGGGAACCCGCCTCTGGCATTCACGCACCACGGTGTACAGAAGTATTTCTATAGCAGGACCAGGAGGCGAGCATTAGGCTTTTCCTTCTTCACTTTTTATTACCAGCAGCCTTTGAAAAGCAACATTTCATAGTAAACAGACGACATTTCCCATTACACATTGGGGGAAAAAACTGAATAAACAGTTCATCCAATCAGAGTGCCACAGTGGATATAACGGTCCATGTAGAATCTCTATCCCTCTCTTTCTTCGCTGCTGCAGCAGCACACAGATAAGTGTTTTGGTCTCTTGACCTCTATTTCTTGTATTTTTTGTCACTTAACCTTGATAAAAACACTTTAACGATTGTGAATTGTTAGGTGAAGAGGCGCGGCCTCACCGCGCTCACTGCTGTAATTATTGTGTTTTTTCTAGCTCTTTCCAGACGGCCACAGGAGCATTTCGCTCCTACCCGGTCGCATCGATACTGCTGGCTTGCCTGCGCGGTGTGGTCAGTCGATTGTCAGGGGGCCCGCACACCTGTTAAACTCGCGCTCTGCGCGTCTCTAACCCCCGGCAGCCGGTGCGCGTCAATTTCACTGTCATCTTCAATGAAGCGTGTCTGGCTGCGCCGAGTAACACGGGGGAAGGTTTACTCTTGCCTACATTCCTGGGCAGTGTCAGTTTCGGCGCTAGATGCCAAAGCGAGCCACCGCCTTGAGACTTGGCACCCTACATGGGTAAGACTCATCCTTTCTAGCACTATCAGTGGGACAGTCCCAGGCAGCAGAATCTCCCTAGTAAAAGTAAGGGTGCACGTCCCACTTGCAACACTGCCCCTGTGAGGGATTATTTCTTGAGTGAGGCTTGAAATCCCTGTGTCAGGGCTTGGTATAATTCAGGGCTTATACCCCACTATTCTGCCCCCTCTATTGCCATACGCTGGGTATTGTGGAGGATTTTGATGGTCCTGAGGAGTATATGGAAGAGAAGGAGGTTATCTACCTGCCCACTGACAACCACTTTTGTCAAGTGATGGATGCTTCCATCTTTAAGGCGGTGACGCAAGTGGTAGCCCGCCTGGAGAAGAAAATCATGGCCCTTCAGGCTCAATAATAACACAAATAACAGGAGGAGAGGGTCCAAGGGAGGGAGTTTAGAGACCTGCAAGGAAAAATATCCCCTTTTCAAATATAACTATAACACAAAAATAACCTTGGGTCTGAGTATGTACAATAGCAAACTAAGAAATGTCAAATATATGTCTCATCAAATCTCCTCAGGGGAGAGATCCCTTTAAGGACGAATACCCTCACCCACCTATGGTGGCATGCTTCATCATATGGGTTTCTCCTCCCAGTGGGAAAACCTAGTCACACTGAGGGCTACAACTCCCTCACTGTGAGGTAGGAGCTCAGGGATGTTTTTTAGAAAAGCACAATGTTACTACGGATGCTAAAATCCCATATGAAAAGTTACTGGTAGGGTGAGGTCGCAGCGCAAAGAAACAAAAAAAGGTAAGTGCAATCTAAAACTACCTAGTGTTAGCAACACAAGAAAACTTTATTCATTTGCTCTCACTGGCAGGATTAAAAAAGCAGTGCAGTAAGCAGTATAAACTATAAACTGCTCAATTAAAAAAAAACGGTCAAATGGCTCAATGCCAAAAAACCCTTGACCAGAGGGAAGAAACCTCGTGGCCCGAGCCCCCCTACCTCCAGGGAAGCCAGTTACCCCCAATACGGATAAACGCAAGCGTGCAGACGACCCAGGGGTCGATCTGGACGCCTTTGCGCACCTGAAGAGGGCGTTTCTGGATGCTCAACCCCTACAGGAATCCCCAGTTCCGGCTGCCTCAGGGGAGACCCCAGCACCCCTCCCCCCCCACAAGATAACCCAGGGGACGGGGATGATTCCCCTAACACATCTGACGCGATGGGGACCAATCCAGACCCTGGCGCCCAACCTCTCTTCCCCTAGCAGAGACGGAGGCCATCAATGACGCGTCTCAGGACTCAGCGTGTTCTCCACTTTACCCCCACAGAGTACACACCCAAAAACAATGCCTGCTGGAACACTTTCCAGCTTCCGGATTGGGAGGAGCTATCACATTCCCTGGCCTCTCTTAAACTATCCAACCATTTCAAGGATCCTCTTCCCGCCAAGTTGCTCAAAGACCTCAACATGGCCATTCTGCCTCTCTGGTCCAGGATCATCCAACAATCTCTCCTTCAGGGGAGGATTCCAGACTGTCTTAAAATGGGGCAAGTCACCCCCATCCCCAGGAAGCCCAATGCAGACCTAACAGATCCCAATAACTACCGGCCAATCACCAACATCATGTCCTTAGCGAAATTGCTCGAGAAATGCGTTCACACTCAGCTCTGCGACCACATCAAGAAATTTCAGCTCCTAGATCAACACCAATCAGGCTTTAGAGCAGGTCATAGCACTGAAACAGCTCTAACTCACATTGTTGATAATGCCTTGAGAGCTCTTGACCAAGATACGCCCTGTCTGCTTATTCTTCTGGACTTGTCCTCTGCTTTTGACACTATCAAACATGATAACCTGATTAACCTTCTTTAATATAGGATGGGGTTATCTGGTCCTGTCCTACATTGGTTCTCCTCTTTCCTGCATAACCGAACACAAAGAATCAAAGTCAACCAATCTTTGGCTGCCAGCACCGCGGTCTCAATTGGGGTGCCTCAAGGATCTGCACTCTCGCCCACGCTCTTCAACCTATTCATGGAGCCTCTAACTACCATTCTGAACGATTCAAACATTCAGTACCACATGTACGCGGATAACACTCAACTGTATCTGAAGATCTCTTCTCCAGACGACATGAAAACTCTTAATGGAGCGCTTCAAAAAACTCAACAATGGCTAACACATAACCATCTGCTACTTAACTCCCTCAAAACAGAATTTCTCCTGATTACCCCCCGCAACCACGAGGCCCCCAAGCAAAACTGGATCAAACAAATCTCCGCACTCAACTGCACCCCGCATATGGTGGACTCCGCGTGCTCTTTAGGTGTCACACTGACAAATTTCTAAACATGCAAGGCCACCGTTAAGAGTGCCAATCATCAGCTCAACACTTAGGAAAATCAAACCCTTCCTACCTCCCGAGGATCTCCAGTCAGCAGTTCAGTCCTTAGTTATCTCACGAGTAGAATACGGTTTGGTGACCCTAGCGGGGCTTCCTAAATCTAGGTTAGCGCCGCTAAGAGCTACTCTAAATGCCTCGGCCAGACTTATCACAGGCGCCAGAAAGCATGATCATATTACACCAGACTTAATCCAGCTTAATTGGCTTCCCATTGAAGCAAGGATCCGTTTCAAGATAGCCTGCCTGACACAAAGCTATACACTTCAATAGCCCCGTTTACCTGGCAAAAAAACTCGAGCTCTCCGGATCCAGGCGAAACTTAAGAAGCTCCAATACCCTACTACTGAAACCACCGAAGTTCAACAAAAAAAGAACTTACAATCGCACCTTCTCAGGGCTGGCTCCAAGAATTTGGAATACCCTCCCAACGGAGATCAGAGCCAACCCCTCGACTGCTTCATTAAAAAAACAGGTCAAATGGCTACTGTTGGAAGAACTTCATCAGCAATAGCCTCTTTGTCATCTGCTAGATACTTCCCTTTCGTGCTTGACAATCATTTTTACGTTATGGGTCGAAATATATGCTTGACAATTATTTTCACTTTGTGTTTGAAATATGTGCTGGACAATCTTTTTTACTTGAGGTTTAAATTGTATCTCGTCGCTCTTTGAAAGTAGTTTGATGCTGAAACTGCTCGGCCCATCTAGGCTTCATCAGCAATAACCTCTATGACTTTTGCCAGACACTTCCCCTCGCTCCATGAAGTTATGCTTGACAATTATTTTCACTTTGCGTTTGAAATATGTGCTGGACAATCATTTTTACTTGGGATTTAAACTGTATGTCGTCGCTCTCTGGAAGTAGTTCGATGATGAAACTGTACGGCCCATCCAGTTGGGCTTCTACATGTTGTTCACTTGCTACCTCTTCCTCCCCTAGCACCCACATTTATTCTTATGCCTCAGGTTCTTCTCATGCTGCTTTATTGTATTGTACTTATACTGTTTCTTCACCTCAACGTCAGTTTTCTCTTTGTACAGCGCTCTGATACCCATCTGGGTCTTGTTCGCGCTTTATAAAACTTTTCAAATAAATAAATAACCTCTTCAAGTCATGGCCTACCAATAGGTATCTGTCTAAGAAGCAGCTATCAGCGAAACTGGCGATGTTGCTTTGCCTCATCTTGTGTCGCAGGGTCTCGGATGTTCAAGCTTTGGACATCACAGGTAGAGTTTTCACCCCGGATGGGGAGACCTTTCATATTGCACACAGAACAAAATGTAACTCTAGAATCGTATCTTATCCAGAATTTCCGAATGTGCCTAACTTATGTGTTGTTCGCCCCATTAAAATGTATGACACTTATGGAGGAGATCCGTCCTCATGGACAGAGGCAACTGCTGATTGCTCCGACTAAACCTCACAAAGCGGTTTCTTCCCCTACGATTGCCTGATGGATCAGATGGGTAATGCAGGAAGCGGGCATTAATACGGCCCATTTTGGAGCCCATTCAGTGAGAGGTGCCATGGTCTCCAAGGCTTTCTCTTTGGGAGCAAGATTGGAGGATAGCCTCAACGCTGCTGATTGGTCATCTGATTCCACTTTTAAGAAGCTTTACTTTAAACCGGTGTCTTGTCTGGCAAACGTAGTGGTGAACCAGCTTTAAACTAGCCTAATCCTCGCCTCCAGGTCGTGCCATAGAATGAAAAGTATCCTAGCTACCATAACAGAAAGTTTCAATTATATTACGGACATGGAGGCGAGGATTAGTGTTGCAAAATATATATGTAGGGTGCCAGTATTTCCCCATCAATTAGCCCACCCAATAATTGTCATTTGTGGGTACCTACCCGGACTGAGGGGCAATGATGCTTTGTTGACACAGAAGTGCAGATGTTTAGTGAGGATATTGTGGGTTCTGCAACAGTTCTTCTATTGCTTAATGCTTTGATTTAAGGTTAAAATGGTTATCAGGTGGTTATTCTTGTGTTTGATGCTTGTGTACAACTAGATTTGGCAGCTGAGACCAGAAGTTATACACTTTCTATATTTTTATTCCAGGATCGGAGTACAATAAACAGGAGTAGGCTACGTGTGGAGATGATGTGTTCGCAAGAAGAAAGAGGGAGATAGAGAGTCCACGGGGACCATTATATCCAATTCGGCACTCTGATTTAATGAACTGCTTATTCTGTTATTTTTCCCAATGTGTGATGGGAAATGTAGTTTGTTTACTATGAAATGTTGCTTTTGAAAGGCTGCTGGTAATAAAAAGCGAAGAAGGAAAAGCCTAATCCTAGCCTCCGTGTCCTTAATAGAACTGAAACTTTCCGTTACGGTAGCTAGAAATTTTTTTTTCATTCATGCCTGGTTTCTATCTAAACCAGCCCCCTGTCAGCATTCTCTGGGAGAGGGATGTAATATTACACACGGAACTATGGCCCCAAAACAGAACATGGTGAACGCAGTCGGGAGTACAGCAGTCCCGCCCATCGGAGACATCAGTATAATTCAAGAGGGTATGAAAAAATACAATACATCTCTACAAATACCTTGCGGGTGGTGGGCCCAAATCTAAAGAAGAAAACACAAAGTATCAACAGGTTTATTTTGTGGTAAACAGTAAAAGGAACGGAACGATAAACCAAAAACTACGATTCCCCTGAGCGACGGCGAGCGTGTTGCTCGCTCACATTGCAGTATTGATGTTCGTACGTCAGGACCGGAAAGGCTTAAGAGGTATTTCCGCCCCATCGAGGGGCAGATTATTCTGAATTTCAGCATGCCCTATATTCAGAGGAGAGAAGGCGAGGGGAATTCTGGCAAAAGGTGTTCTTACATCAACCCCCTTTGTGTGGCCTTACACACGATCTCTGTGTTTTCATCCATAATTAGTTGTCGTAAAGTTTTAAGGCTATTCTGCACTATTGGTATCGATTTGTTCAGGCAGCGTGAAGGTTACAAGGTTCTTCCGATGGGAGCAAGAAGATTAAAAGGATTATGGAGGTGTTGGGTTACTTGCCATACAGTTTGGAGCCTCAACAGCAGCTAGACTGCTGATGTGGGGGGTGCTTGCCTCTCGGAGGGCTGCATCCATTTAGCTGGAACATATTCGAGTCTTTCTTGGATTCTCTCCTATTGAGCAGCACACTGTGAAGGAACAGTGGATTGCCAATAAGGAGATTGTTGTATTTTCATTTTCTTCAAACACACTGTGTGAATCAAAAGTTATACTGGCAGTGTCTTATTTCAGCATGCTCTAATGGATAACGCTGATTGTGGGGAACCAGAGGAGATGGGATGTTATTCGCTATGCTGTGAATAAGAGCAATGGTCCTATGAAATGTATTCATAAAAGCATTCTTATCTTGCCATTTAACAGAGGTTCCCAGAGTTCCTGTGGGATGGTTGGCAAATATTTCCAAGGGTACACTACTGAACGCTGAAGACCAGATTCATGTTGTTGGACTTGGCCCTTTTTGCAGGGTCATCCCTGAACTTTTTGCCTTCCTCCTAGCCTTTTTTCTGACATGGTGTTAGTGGTTTTAGGACTCTGGGCAATTTAGCACTGCTGTCCAGTGTAAAGTGTGTGTGCTCTCTGTGGTAAACATGGTAAGATTGGTCTACACCTGTTTGGCATATTTAATTTACCTGTCAGTCCCTTGCAAAGTGGTGTCTCAGATACCCGGGGCCGGTAAACTAAATGCTACTGGTGGGCTCGCAGCGCTGATTGCGCCACCCACCAAAGTAGCCTTTCAAACCTGTCTCAGGCCTCTGCCATTGCAGGGCCTGTGCGTGCAGTGTTACTGCCGCTGTGACGTGGCACCTAAAGTGTGTGCCATGTCTGTGACCCCCCTTTTACTGCATGTCAGTCACCCCTAAGGTAGGCCCTAGCTAGCCCTATGGGCAGGGTGCATTGTAGGTGAAAGGTAGGACATGTACCTTAAGTGTGTGACATGTCCTGGTAGTGACAAACAGCCATTTTGGTTTCTCACTGCTGTAAGGTTGCCCTCTCATAGGAATGCATTGGGGATTCCCTGATAAGTATTTCAGTGGTAATTCCTGATATGAGAGGAGCAGCGTGGTCAAGTTTGGTATGTTTGGAATAGTAATAATAAATGCTGCGCAATGGTGTGCACAGATTTATTATCACTATTTTAGAAATGCCACTTTTAGAAGTTATACAAAAGGGGGTACAAAAGGGGATGATGGACGGAACGTTTGAGCCAATCAAACACTCACCCCCAGTCAACTGATCTGGGTTTAATCCATCATCATTCTTTAGCTCACTCCACCACCCCAGTTCAGACATGGCCATATGCAAATCAGTCTGACCCTGTGCCTCATGGGAACAGTCCAGCCCGAACTGCCAAGCCATGTCTTCCCTGGACCGGAAACAAGCATCCTAGGACCGGTTTCTGGCATTCCAGCCGTCATCAGCCAGGCTTGCTTGAATCCAGTGGCAAAGTGAGCAAGGGACCCACGTCTGGGCATACCCCGCCAACTTAGGGCGAACAAAGCGATACAAAAGGGGATGATGGACGGAACGTTTGAGCCAATCAAACACTCACCCCCAGTCAACTGATCTGGGTTTAATCCATCATCATTCTTTAGCTCACTCCACCACCCCAGTTCAGACATGGCCATATGCAAATCAGTCTGACCCTGTGCCTCATGGGAACAGTCCAGCCCGAACTGCCAAGCCATGTCTTCCCTGGACCGGAAACAAGCATCCTAGGACCGGTTTCTGGCATTCCAGCCGTCATCAGCCAGGCTTGCTTGAACCCAGTGGCAAAGTGAGCAAGGGACCCACGTCTGGGCATACCCCCGCCAACTTAGGGTGAACAAAGCGATACAAAAGGGGATGATGGACGGAACGTTTGAGCCAATCAAACACTCACCCCCAGTCAACTGATCTGGGTTTAATCCATCATCATTCTTTAGCTCACTCCACCACCCCAGTTCAGACATGGCCATATGCAAATCAGTCTGACCCTGCGCCTCATGGGAACAGTCCAGCCCGAACTGCCAAGCCATGTCTTCCCTGGACCGGAAACAAGCATCCTAGGACCGGTTTCTGGCATTCCAGCCGTCATCAGCCAGGCTTGCTTGAATCCAGTGGCAAAGTGAGCAAGGGACCCACGTCTGGGCATACCCCTGCCAACTTAGGGCGAACAAAGCGATACAAAAGGGGATGATGGACGGAACGTTTGAGCCAATCAAACACTCACCCCCAGTCAACTGATCTGGGTTTAATCCATCATCATTCTTTAGCTCACTCCACCACCCCAGTTCAGACAACTTTTAGAAGTTGGCATTTCTGTGTGCTATGTGTCTGCCTGCCTGATGTGGATTGCATGTCTGGCTTTGGAGTGACAGGGGCTGGTGAGGTGTGTGTGGCTCCAGGGAGGGCAGGGTGAGTCAGCGCTAGGCTGAATAGGGGATCTGCATTTGGAGTAGTGGGAGAAGTAGTCCCCTGACCCTGAATAGGTCTGTACCTGCCTGATGACCGAGCCCCCACCTGACAAAGGGGAAGAGGAGCCCTGTAAACAGAGTGCTCCACACCCCCCAGAACCAGTTGAGGCTGGATTTCCCCAAGCCCTGTGCCAGGGCAGACAAAGAAAATGCTGTATAAATAATGGGGCTGTGACCCCATGAAAAGGTGTGTGCTTCTTGGTGACTTGCTGCTGCTGGGCCCCAGGATGAACCGCCACGAGGGACTGCCTCCCTGCTGGAGGGCCCTGTGAGCTGGCCTGCCTGGGCCCAGCCTTGTGCCCCTGAGACTTTGGGACTTAAGCGCCTCGTGAGCGCTCTATCTTCTCCCAAGACGGGAGGAGCGTGGGTGGCCTGCAGCGCTGTGCTGCGTGATGATTTAGGGATTCCCCCCCCCCCCCGAGTTGCTGGGAGACAGCGGGAGCCCACCCCGCATTTTGTGTTTCACAGCAGGAGCCCACCCCGCATTTGGTGTTCCACTGCGGGAGGCTACCCCGCATTGGTGGTTATTTCACGGCGGGAGCCTACCCCGCACTTTAGGAGAGAGCCGCCGAGAAGGAGCTGCCGATACCGGCGAACCGGAAGTCAGGCCGCTGCCTGGTTGTGGGCGGGGCCAAGGAGCTCCGATCTGCCAGCCACAACGCGGTGAGAGACGGAGCCTAGTGACGGCTCTTCCTGCCTCCCGCGGAAGTCAGGCAACAGGTGAAGCCTGTCTGGAGGCGGGACCTCCCCCGTGTGGAGAAAGGGAAGCGGAGCGCGGAGACGGAGCCTGTGAGGCACATTGTCGGTGCCTTTTCTCCGTGTGCCCATCACTGTAGGTGAGCCCCGCGGGCTCAACAGATGCCAAGAGGAGCCCGACCGGAGGAGCCGGAGCCTGGCAGGCCACATTGCCGCCTACGTGTGAGCCCAGAAGGAGACCGCGAGCTCCCGGGGAGTGGGGCAGAGCGAGGAAGCCGAGTTGGTGTTTCCTGAGGCACCGTGGTGCCGGTGCCACTTTCTTCACAGCTGACCCGCCCGTTGGCGGGCAGCTGCACCGTGGGGGCAATCTTTTGGCCGTGAGAATCCCAGTGGGGGCTCAGGAGGCCCTACCGGGTCAAGGGTGATTCCACAGCTGCCCCCAGAGAGAGTGGGCAGCTGCAACGAGGGGCCCCTGTTGTTTAGAAGTCCCAGAGTGGGGCTTCGGTGGCACAGTTAGTGCCAGGGCTCATATTTGCACTCGGCTGCACCACAGGAGCGCGGGCAGCCGCAACACGGGGCATTTTTCTTCCTTGAGGAACCGGGAAGGGGTGAGACACACCCCACGCCCCCCAGCGCATTGCGTGCAGTGTTTTCAGCTGCATGGGCAGTCAAATGGTATTTTCACAAACACAAGGGAACCCAAAAGGTAGATAAGGACCTTGGGTAACAGTTTAGTATTAGAACAGTGGTCCTTAAACAGAACAGTGTGGTCATCAGGATAAATATAGACTCCAATCAGTGCTATATTAAGAGTGACCAGCCGGACATTCAATTTAATAATTCAAAAATGTCAAAAACCAAAAATAAACACATCAATACAGTGGTTCACAATCCTGCATCCTACATAGAAACATGACAAGTACACTTAGGACAGGAACATATCAGGCAAGACAGGGTAGCTTGTGGAATATTGAACACAATTTCTAACAAGCTTGAGGAAACAGTAAATACACTTTTTTTATCAGATTTGATTAATGTGCAAACTGTTTACATTGGTCGACGACGTTTCGATCCTCTTTAAGAAATAGTAGGATCATCATCAGGACAGTTAAAAATACAAGCCTGAATAATTAGAGATTGCCTGTGGAAAATGAGGAAAAGGGAAGGAGATTAAGGAGTGTCTAGTACAGACCGTAAAACATTATGCTATCCAGGGGGTCTGGGACCAGTCCCGGTGTGACCGCACCATGCTCGTGAAGGAATAAACCTTATGAAAACACACGAGGACTCACAACAAGGCAATAACTGTGACGGGAGATGGCTAGCGTGAGTAAACGTGAACGTCAAAGCTGCACATTAGAATAAGGTGTAGGTGGTAACAAGCGTGGAGACATGAGCTCACGCAATCATTCGTTACAGGGTAGTGACAAGCGAGACAGGCTAGGCGGTACACGCGTGAGCAAGGTGGAAAGGCCTAAGGATGTAAAGGACCGAGTTCGGGGTGCCCGCAGCGCCTGTGAGGTGACGCTCGTTCGCAAAAATGTGAAGTAAAAACTAACCTCAAGGGGCCTGTGGAAAATTAAGCCACAATTACACTCAGTGGTGGAGGCCGATTAAATAGGATGTTCTGTAAAAATTAAAATCTATGCGTAAGGTACCGGAGTTACTCATTAACAACTGGCAGACAAGAGGATAAAACCAGCGGGAATTCTCACCTAAGAATGAAAAACCTGGCGATTAAACTGTAAATTATCAGTTCCAAGGCAGCAAGTGGCGATGCACAACAGGGAAAAAGGAGGGAAAGGAGGAGTGAGGAATCAAAAGGGTGGCTTGGAAGGAGTCAGATGACTACGCAGGGCAGCGTGCTTACCGTTATGCTGTGTGATCCAAGGCTTGATGGCAGGGAAATCCATCGGCCAATGGGCCGTCAAATGGGCCAGTGAAGGCCCTAGAGTAAGCCCTGACTTTCGTGACAAAGGGCATTTGAGCCCCAGGAAAGGCAAGTTGGCCTGGGGTCATTTTGGTAATATTGGTAGGGCGCCAGGCTCTACAAGGATTGCATAATGTGTTTATGCTAAGGGTGATATATGCACCTGGGGAGTGTCACTAAGGCGCCCTCCTAATTGTGAGTTATTGCATAATGTGTTTATGCTTATGATGCCTATTGCATAATGTGTTTATGCCTACAGAGGTTGCGTAATGTGATTATGCTTATGAGTTTTATGCCTACTGTGATGCAGACATAATGCGTTTATGTTGCTAGATATAATGCTGAGGTCATTATTGTACCAGTAGTAACTGGTTGTGTTTTATGTGTGCTACTAGTGCTTTCTAAAGGTTCTGACAGTGGCCCGATTGGCCCTGTCCTGTATATAATCCCCTGTGAATATTGCCCAGTTACAGTTGGCACAGTGTATATTGTGTGATTATGATTCTAATGTGTTTTGGATAATACAAAGGCTATTTTTTATATATAACCTTGTGTGGAGTTCCTTTTGTGGTGTGCCTAGAATGTTGCTGCTGTGTGTGTGTGTGTTGCGCAAACGCTTTACACATTGCCTCTGGGATAAGCCTGACTGCTCGTGCCAAGCTACCAAGGGGGTGAGCAGGGGTTATCTTCAGCGTGTAACTCCCTTGCCCTGACAAGAGTGGTGGTTTCTGCCTGGCTTAGGCGCAAGCCCTAGCCAACCAGAAACCCCATTTCTAACACATGTGAATTGGTATGACCACTTGCAAATTCCTAAGTTATCCAATTCCTACTCAAGAACTAACAAATCTTGGGGTATCATTTGCACCCCTGATCCGGAGTGTGACATCAACTCCACAATAGAAAAATACAACAAATGCATGGGTAATCTAATTAACGAAAATATTCCCCTGACATGAGAGTCAACAACCTAAGCCCTCTATGCCCTGGTTCTCAAAGGATCTATTTACCGAAAGAAGTTATCTGAGGCATCTTGAGAAAATCCACAGACAAGCACCCTCGCCCTCAAACCTTACCATTCTCAGGGCTGCCATTAGAAAATCACGATCGAGATTCAACACGAGGGAACGCAGGTTCGTCGGAATTAAGAGCCACGAACGAGGTACCCTTTCGTGAGGATCTACGGGAAAACTTAGATACCCGCTAATAGAAACGCGACTGATTGAGAATCAGAGTGAACTTCCTTAAGATTTTATGAAAAATGACATTCAACTTCATCTACTAGTTGAAAGGATCTGAAAATTTTAACACTGAGTGCAGTTGCACTGATGTTGTGAAAAACGTTACACAACCTTAACCATCTGTGGAAGGGACACGTGAAAAAATTGTTTACTGAGTGCAGTTGCACCGGTTTGTGATAAAGTTGATTATTGTTAAATATAAGAGGAGAGGAAAAAAATAAATGTCCTGAAGAAGGTGGTCCTATTGCGAATGTACCACTGAAACGCGTCGACGCCCACAATAGAAGTTGTGTTAAATTTGGCAAGAGTCAGCATTACATTGCAGACAGGGAATTTGGATCCATGCTCTATGCTGTCTATATGTATGGTCGAATTAACACGTAAAAGACATAGTGCAGTGTCTTTATATTTTCTCCTTTTTAGCGATATTTTTATCTTTGTGTTTTTAATGCTTTTTGAATATTTGTGTCTTTTTTACTTTTGTGTGTCATATGAATTTGTACAAAAAAATCCTTTTTGCTAAATAAAATATATTAATTATTTGACTAATAAGAGTACTCGATTTATAAGTGCCTTAATTGTTGAGAAGTATGAGATGTGTGTAGTATAAGTATGGTTGGAGTATAAATTGCTGAATTTAGGTTTCATCCAAAGGGAACATTTCTTTTAACTTGACTGCCATTAGAAAATACAAATCGAACATCTTCAAAGCTAAATCTAGCCATATAAGATCCATGTTTGGTGCCACTAAAATTCACACAAATCTACTTTTCAATATCATTAAACAATCAAACTCCGACTCCTTCACCAGCACAATCTCCACACCAATATTAAAGTGTGAAGAATTTACGATTTTCTTTGCAGAGAAAGTAAAGTCTATCGAGCAATCATTCTGCAAGAATACACTAACCCAGATAACTGCACGCTGTCTCGCAAAGCTCAGTGGCCCTGGTTGCATTCTGACAGAATCTCTGAAATAGAGTTGCTTGAAACTATCATTAAAACCTTGTAATCACCTCTCTGATGCTTTGCATAGCTCACTCAGCAAGGAAATGGCCAAGATGCTGCTACCAATACTGGATCTCACTAGGGAACTCACTGAAACAACATGTTTTTCCCAACAGTCAGAAAATCAACCAGGTCTTCCCCATCCTGAAAAAGCCCAATGCCCACATCAATGACCGGAACAACTTTTGCCTAATTTCCATACTTTCCTTCTTAGGGAAAGTATTAAAAAGCAACAAAGCATCTCAGCTATCACTCTAAATCCAGTCCAATAACCTCCTTGATGTTTTCTAATCTGGCGTCAGGAAGTGTTGTAGCACAGAAACAGCTCTTCTGCAAATTGTGGATGACTCTCTCTCTGCCTCCTGGACTCGGGAACGCCTATCTACTCTTGCTCCTGTACCTTTCGGCTGCCTTCAATACACTCAACCACTACACTCTTATTAGCATCCTGAATAAAATAATGGACACTGATGCAACAGTCCTAAAGGGATTTGACTCCTATTTGTCTAACTGTTCACAAATTGTGAAAATAGGGAGATCAGTCTTAGATAAAACCAACCAAAAACAAGGGGTCCCACAGGGTTCTATCCTCTCCCCAACCCTGTTTACTCTATATCTTGAACCTCTTGGTGAGAGTTTGAGAAAATCTGAAATTTGTTATCATCAATATGCAGATGAAACCCAGATCTACCTGATGATATCTGCCCTGGAAGACATTTATCTTCTCTCCTCCGCCCTCGATAAGGTTAAAAAAATGGATGACCAACCACCACTTAAAACTCAATCCAACTAAAACTAAATGTTTACTAATCTCCCCAAAGTATCCAACCTCCATATGCAAGAGTGGCTAGAATCTGTCTCTCCTATGAACTGCAATCCAGCCCCTGTGGAGAATGCCAAATCGTTGGGCTTTATTCTTGACAACCGTCTAGCCCTCATTAGGAAAATCTCAGGCATGGCCAAAAGCACATGCCATCAGCTAGGACTGCACCGTGGCCTCAGGCAGTTTGTTCCTGCTCAAGACTTAAAACCTGCGATCAAGGCACTGGTTCTTTCCAAACTATATTATGGAAATTCACTCCTCTCCAGTATCCCAAAAGTGCATCTGGCTCCTCTCAGAGCAGTGCTTAACAAAGCTGCCTGCTTTGAGTCAGGCAACAGGAAATTTGATGCACCCTGCAATGGCTCTCCATTGATGCAAGAGTCCAATTTAAGAATGAATGTATTATTCATAAAGTCCTCCACAACTCCACTCGCACCTTCCTGGTTGGAAAACTGAAATGTTTTGGAACTCAACAAAAATCAAGAAACAGTAGGTCACTCCAGATCGTACTGGACTTTCAGGCAAGAATACTGTATGAGACGGCATTCTCTGGTAGTACACCAAGGCTGTTCACATTCAAAAGGGAACTCAAAATCATTCTATTTCAGAGATCCTTTGGTTAAAGTGGGGATTGTTTCTAGCATCTCCTGCGTTGACTTGACCCGTCTTTCCTGTTACAAAATGTTTGTCCTCTCTGCTCTCTTGGTTATTTGCTGCTGATTTACTATTATACTAGTCTCTGCTAGTACTGTTTGTTCCTTGCTTTCCTGGTGCTAACAAGTTGTTTTATGATAGGTGTTAACCAGAACTTACTTCATGCTCCCTTGTAAAGCACTCTAGTGCCTTTGGGCGAAGTCTGCGAAGCTGTTGTAACCTTGAACGCATTACTCATTGATTACTATTGTATTGTCATTAGAATGTTATGTTGTGAGCGTTCCCGCATCTGATTGCATACATGCGTACTAACTCGAAGATTTGGCCGAACAGCAGTTGACGGTTGGAGATGGACTGCATGGATGCAAGCTGATGGGCCTGCTTCACCTACTTATTTACTGATAATAAATATTGCTTTACTAACTCACCACTGTCTGGTAATAGCATATCATTCTATCACATATTGACGATGATCGTTGGGAGTGTTAGAAGCGGCTCATCGGCTCACTGGAGTAAGCGGTGTTTCGAGTCATGGTTGCTGTAATCCTTACTACCCAGAGGAATACTTAAGAGGAGTTCCCGCTGAGCTCTCTGGAGGAGTTTCACGTCTAGATTGCTGCAGATTTGGGCTTCGGCATTACAGACCCTGCTATGACGTGTCTGGCCCTGGCAATCTACATGACACGCCAGGCCGTTGGCGTGTGTGAAAACAAGGCATCTGGTGACAGGCAACGCCTGGGACACTTCAGGCAATGTCATCTGGTTGGCGTCCATCTTGGGAGCAGCTGCTCCTGCTGTCTGCAGCAACGGGCCAGTGTTTGTGTGACAGAGAGATGCACGTAACACTTTGAAGGCCATTTGGAAGTATTGTTGGCCTTTGGTTAGGTGCACGTTAGTGTTTGAGCACACGTCATTTGACAGGCTTTATAGTGCGGCAACATTAGGATCAATCTGTGAAGTGCGAGCACTTATCACACGAGCGCATGAGTGAGGACTGTTCTTGGCAATAGTGTGTGCTTCATTGGTAAGATAAAGCTTGTGTGCAATTATTGGCTGCGACTGTGTGCAGTGACTGCATCCTTGGCTGCGTTTAATTTTAGTAGCTGGCACTGCAAGGTTATTTCTTCTAGTAAACTTGGGAAACAGGTGCTAAAAATTATTTTTAACTGCACTATTATTTTTATCGTTTTTTTCCCTTGCACTCGTTCTAAAACCTATTAAAGTCATTATGGCTAGTAGCGAACATGGAGAACAATCTCCACAATTGTTAATGAATCCTGGGAAACCTGTGTTGGAATGGAAAAGGTAGTTTTGGGCTTTTCAAAACTATTTGACAGCCATAGAGGTAGTTATTCACCGGTTAGGAAATTAGCCCTACTGTTCAACTGTTTAGGGAATGAAGGACAGAAAATATTTGACCATTTACCGGAGATACAACTGCCTAGTGAGGATTCAGGGGATTCGGGTGATTGGAATGTCTTCATTGAAGCTGAAAAGAGACTATCACAGCATTTCTCAGAAGAACCCAGTATTGTACAAGAGAGTTTTCATTTCTATTCTCGTAAAGAAGACCCTAGAGAATCCGTTGATCAATATGTTGCTGCCCTAAGAATTCTAGATAGTAGAAGCAAATTTGAAAACGCTGTGGACCAATATATTAGGGATCAAATTGTATTGAATTGCCATATAAAGAAAGTACAAGAGCATTTATTATGCTCTACTAATATCACTCTGGATAAAACAATAAAAATAGCAAAGGGTATTGAACGTTCACTTAAATCTGTTAAAATATTGGAAAATGCTGGTGTGTCTGAAAAATCAGAGTGTTAATGTAAGTGTGGTTAGAAGGTACAGCATGCAGGTAAAAGCAGTAATGTAGTGGCGCATGTTTTACATGTGGCTCGTGCTACCATTTGGGTAATAATGTAAGATGTCCAGCACAAGGGAAACGATTCAACAAATGTAATAAAGTGGGTCACTTTATGAAAGTTTGTAAGAGTATGAGAAGTGGTGTTAAAGTAAGTTGCATGTCTGAGGTTGAGCAACATGAAATTGGTAATATTTCAGCGACTGCTATTCTGACGGTGGATGTGAACCAGGATGCTTGTGAAGTTGTTAGCAAGAATGGGCCATATTGTACTGTGAAAATTGGGAAGGTTGATTTGAAAATCATGGTGGATTCTGGTTCATCTGTGACAATGTTGTCTGAAGTGATGTTTAGATCTTTTGCAACTCAGGAAAGCGGACATTAGAGCCGTGGCTTATGGGGACTCAGAAATTGAGACATTGGGATTTTTTATGGATGAATTGAATTTTTGTGACAGAATAATCCATGCCAAAATGTATGAGGCTGTAAAGGACATTATAGGGTGGATTGATTAAGGCAGATTAGGTATTGTGTTAGGACCTGGTACGAGTGAATGTGAATGATGTGGATGTTATTTTGAACAAATACCCCAAGTTTTTGCAGATAAAATAGGTGTTGTAAAAGGATTTGAGCATGAAATAATTTTGAAGCAGAATGTAATACCTGTGGCGCACAAAGTACGTGATGTACCATAATGTATTAGGGAAGAGTTAAAGAAACATTTGGATCAGTTGTGTGCGGACAAGATCATAGAACCAGTGAATGCAGCAGAATGGGCAAGTGCTGTAGTGATAGCGATAAAAAAGATGGCAATAAGCGTTCGTTAAATAAAAACATAGCTGTGGTCCTTCACCCACTACCTAAAATACATGAGGTTTTGACAACCTTAGGAGGTGCAAAGTACTTTAGTAATATCGACCTCTAAGCAGCATATATTCAGGTGCTCTTGAAGAAAGAATCTCACTTACTGACTGCATTTATTACTCCATTCGGGGCATTTAAGTATTTACGTTGACCATTTGGCCTAGCACCTGCCGCTAGCGACTTTCAGAAGTTAATGGATTGCTTGTTTAAAGATGTTCCTGGGGTACAAGCCTTTCAGGATGACAATTACATTTTTGCTAAAGTCACTGATCAGCACAATTGTATATTAGATAAAGTGCTGTCTATTCTAAGTGACCATGGTATTACGGTATCACGTGATAAGTGCAAGTTTCTAACCACTTCTGTTGAATATTTAGGTCACTGTATAACATCAGAAGGAGTAAGACTTAAGGAAGACTTAATTAAAGTCTTGAGAAATGCATCCTGCCCTCAAAATAAGGAGGAGTTTAAATCATTTATGAGTCTAAGCGACTATTACGCTAGATTTGTGAGTGGGTATGCAACTCTCATAGAGCTCTTAAAAACCTTTTAAACAGAAAAAAAATTGTGAAGATGATCAAAAATAGTGTTTGAGGACATCAAAAAAATACTTGCATGTGTACCTGCTTTGAAATCCTTTCCAAATGGATCTATGTGTATTATATCTGTTCATGCTAGTGCTGTAGGACTGGGTGCAGTTCTTTGCCAAAGGGTGGGCACAGAGGAACATACCATAGTTCTTGCTTCAAGAGTACTCTCAGAGGTGGAAAAAAAGATACAGTACGATAGAGTGGAGTATTGGCGTGTGCATAGGCTATGGAAAAGTAGAAGACATACGTTTGAGGAACAATATTTTTTTGTGTACAGATCATAAGCCCTTGGTATATCTACTAGGTGACAAGAGATGGATTGCAGCCTCATCCAGACTGATACGTATTCTTTCAAAATTGCAAGAATACAATTTTGAGATCAGGTACATACCAGGGGGAACAAATGTCCATGCAGACTGTTTGTCTAGATTACCTCTGAGGGAAGAAATGGGAGGGTCTGTGTATTTGGATTCTGAATGCGCAGTACCTAGGATCAATGTAGTTGATGCATGTCAGGGAACCATTAGTGAGGAGCAGCGGAACAAAGCATATACAGAGGATGGTATATTGTCGAAAGTGTTTGACTATGTTAGCAAGGGGTGGCCACCACTCAAGCAGTTATGAAGGGATGTACATTGTTTTGGCAAATGGCTTCTCAGCTGACAACAGAATATAGTATTTTATTAAGGGCTGGTAAATGTGTTCCACCGGAGAACTTAAAAATTGAAATTATTAAGTTAGCACATTCCGGACATTTGGAAACTACATCCACAAAAAAAGATATTGAGGTGTCATTTTTGGGTGGCCCTATATGAACAAGCATGTGGAGGATTTTGTTGAAAAGTGTGAAGAATGTTTGCTTTCCAACAAACACTGGAAGACGAAGGAAACTTCATTAGTGCCTTTTCCTTTTCCAGACTGCCCATGGAGTAAATTGGCATTAGATTTTTCTGGACTCATTTCTAAATTATCGGAAGGGTCTAAGCATATGATAGTACGGACTGATTATTTTACCAAATGGGTCTATTATTAGTTTGTACATGAAATAAGCACAAAAGTAGCGATTGAACTTGTAAGCAAAGTCTTTGTTTTGGAAGGTAATCCCCTAGAATTGGTAAATGATAATGGTGTACAACTGGTTTCATAAAAAATTGAGTCTTTTCTCAGGGACAAAGGTATAAAACACTATACTGTGGCACCAGCGGCAGCTGACATCTATGGGGCGTAGGGGGGGGGGTGTGTGCTTAAAATAATATATTGGTTTTTAAAAAATGACCTTAACTCAGCGACGTCCTCGCTCCGGACCTCTTCTTTCTACACAGGAACCGGAAGCAGCAACTCCCTCAGCCAATCCTACGGCTGCTCTCATCAGAATGAGAAATCATTGCGAAATCCAAACTATCCCCCATACAGCCATCATTACCTCTATTTGTAACAAAGATCAACAAACTTGGCCACCAAGTCTCCCAGATTTACAAACTTCTGCGTCCTAAATCCTCAAATCTCAATGTTAAGATTGTCAATTTTTGGAATATGCAATCTCCTGTTCCGTTAACAGAACCTTTATGGTCCTCGCTATGGAGTTCAGCTTCTCGTAACAAGATATCCCCAGTACTCTCCCAAACTAAATATTGGTTATTTCATAAGGCCTTTTGGACGCCTGCTAGGCTATTCACCTTGGGGATCCGGGAGGATGCTTTATGTTGGAACTGTAAACAAGAAGTGGGTAACCTTGCTCATCTTATCCTGCACTGTTCGGTAGTGAAACCTTTCTGGGATAAGGTTTATGTATTTTTGTATAAATTGTTTAACTGCGAGCTGTCTAGGGATTTGCCCACCTTAGTTACTGCTTTCTTGATGGTGGACCTGAAGTTGGATGGCGATAAGGCTCTCCTCGACCTTTTGTTAATCTCCGCAGTGAAAATGGTTCTCACCAACTGGAAGGATACCAGTAAGTCTTCTTATGAAGGTTGGATAAATTGGGTTACCCATCTTAGGGGAGCAGACAACATTGCCTTACAGAACTTCGCCTTGGAAAACTTCAACTAGAAGGATGTGGACTACTCTGGACAATTATTTTGACTCTCATAAACCCCCGTGAGGTCAACTATAACGCTATAATATATATAAGCGCTTCCTTCTGTATAAGTGTATTGTATTGTGTGTCATCAACTAACATAGGAGATATATGTTACTGATGGGGTACTCTTGTACCACGAAATCCATTGAAACCTGCTGAGTATGAGGGCTCTGGCTTCTTTTTCCTCTTATCTTCTGATATTCAATCTTTTTCTTCCTTCATCTTTCTCTTTTCTTCCCTTTTTTCTTATTCATGTGTATTGGAGGTTGGTTCTTCTGGACCATTATTCCGTCATACATATCATTGTTTGCCTCTACATTGTTATTCTTTTATGGTATGTACATGATGCTCTAACCTCTATATGTTATTCACTATTGTGGATGTTTTTCTTCTCCTTTACGAAAATCAATAAAAAACATTTTGAAATCAAAAAAAGAATGAGAGCAGCCCTGGGATTGGTGGGAGCGGCCTCGCTCAGCACTCCACAGCACTCTGGAGGCTTTAGCTTTCTCTCACCCAGCTGTCTTAAGACAGCTGGATTACAGACTTTTGAAGTGCACATGTGGGGCTGGCCATCGCAAGACGGCTGGCCAAAAAGACATGCACAATTTAAACAGTGCCATACCAACCCACCCTCCTCCCTGCTGAGTGACATGCTTCTGTCACACAGCAGAGGCCCCGCCCCCGTCCTGACAGTCGGCTCGGGGGATGAAAAATAAAATGGTAATTAATTACCATTTTATTATATATCTTTGGGGGGATTTTTAAGTGGGGCAATGCTCCCCTGCTGAAATGGAGGAGCCGCCCCTGAAGGGCACTATACAGTCCTAGTGTCAATGGAGCTGTTGAGAGGATTAATAGATTGCTCAAAGAGGGAATACAAACAGCTGTGACCTGTGGTATGGATGTTGAGGAATATCTGAGAAATAAAGTGTGAGCATATCATAATACTTCTCACACAGTCACTGGGGTATCCTTTCTCATTGCTGAGGGGTAGGAATCCTCTTACTGGTTTGTTGCCTACTTGGTTGGATGGAAAAGCACCCTCTAGAAGTGTACAGGACTCGGTAGATCTGAATAAAATCAGATTAAAAGTTGAAGATTCACAGAACAAAATGAAAAAGTACCATGATCAGACTCGACCGTTAAGTAACAAAGAGATTGTTATCGGAACTTGGGTAATGCTAAAAAATATGATATCTAGAAAATCTAAAGTTGAATTTCATTTTAATGGTCCATTTAAAGTGGTTAAGGTTGCTCGTACATCTGTACAGTTGGTTGATGGACGGTGGTGGTCCAAGAGGAATTTAATTCCACTTTGTGATTTTCAAAAAGATATTATAATGCAGAAACTGAGAATTCCAGGTGGTGGTTAATTTCCTTTTGGTATTTTGCAGCAAAATGATGTTTTACAGGATACTGACGTTATGTGTTTTTCTCAAGAAGAAGAGGTAAATTTGTTATCTTCCTTCGGTTCTTCAGATTTGGCTGTAACTGCTATGGTCTAATCAAGAGGACATTTCTCTAAAACATAATCAGAACGATTAGGAACTTGACAATCATAATGATGTAGTCATCACTACCAGATGCGGTCGTGTGTCCAAAAAACTAGGATATTTACAGGCATTTGATATCTAAAAATATATATATTTTGTTTTAGGAAAAGAGATGATGCATCCTTTTTGTGTGCATGCTTTGTGCGTTAGTCATTAGTTACTGTATTCGGTGCATTTATTAATTGCTTTTGCGCACGTTTTGTATATTTATTATTGGACACTTGTTTTTGGTACATATGTATTTTATTATTTTTAGGAGAGGATATGATGTAATCTTGAATGCATTTCTCATTGATTACTACTACTGTATTGTCATTCGAATGTTATGTAGTGAGCGTTCCGGCATCCGATTGCATATAAGCGTTCTAATTCTAAGATGCGGCCTAACAGCAGTTGAAGGTTGAAGCTGGTTTGCATGGAGGCAAGCTGATGGGTCCGCTTCCACCTACTTATTTACTGATAATAAATATCGCTTTATTAACTCACCACTGTCTGGTAACGGCGTATCATTCTACCACAGAAGTAAAAAAACACAAATAAATAAGTGACACCAATTTTATTACCCTTGGAAGAACAAAAAAATCTTGAATCCAAAACCATCACTTGAAAACAAAATCCAATACCTTACAGATCTCAACAGACTCTGCCTGTTTGGGCACCTTTACACTATCTGCAGGTCCACTTGGCGGGGCGGGGGGGGCGGGTGCAAAACAGAAAATCTCCCGTCTTTTTACACTGACCACAAAAAGACTTTCACGTCAGCGTTAACTTATTCCTCATCGAAATAAGTTACCTAAAAATAAATAATACTACTGTCAAACTGGTTTCCCAGTTCCAATGTCAGCAGCTCTGGACGTTAACTCCACATCCTCTCCAAAAGACTCGATTTTATACTACACATTTTTAATTCGCATACATTCCCTCCCTGAGAAAACTTAATTGGGCTCCAACACCATCACTCCACTCCTATACATTCAGCAGCTTTTAGAGTTTTCGGCCCCTCGTCAAACGGACAACGCTGCTATCTATATAATCACAATTAAACTGAAAAGTCGTTGGAGTGCTTACTGTTCGCACTTCTCCAGTGTCATGGTCTGGCACCACACCAACTGTTCTTTAGTTTAAACGATGAAGCGAGAACTAAAGCAATCAAAAGCCGCCAATCACCGATCAGCCCACCAAGGGGGAGATCGCCGGCTCCCGGACAGTAGTCGCCCCAGCCATCTCTCTCTTCTTGCCTTTCTGTTCTCAGACGGAAACTGTCCATTTAGAACCGACGCCAATGCCCTGAAAGGCCCAGTACCATAAGGCACCCCACCCAGAAGCGGTTCCAGTACACTGGTCTGTCTTGGGCGCCTTCCACTCACCTGCCACATCCTTCTCGTCCGCCATGTTGCTCGTGTTTTGCGGCCGTGTGCAGGGAGAAGCATTGGGTTGCTATGGTGAAGGGAAGCCTCAGCCTCCGAGCGTAAACATAGACGGTGGCTAGGGATATGGTGGCTGCGCGCGCAAGTTCGTCTCCTTCTCATGCCTTTTAACACACGGAAACGTTCCTAAACTTTAAAGTTACAAGAGACAAAGTCAGTGTCAGTAACATGAAATCTCATTCAGCCGCAGGTCCACACAAGTGCAAATTACGATCTCACAGATTTTAGAACTAGTTTACCTGTATATATTATGGGAAAAGTGGAAATTGTATCTACCCTCCGACAAATTAATGATCCTATCCAATCATGTATTTCATTTGGGAGGCTTATGTTTCCCGCATTCAACTCTCACTTGAAAATAGTCATCTCCTGCATTGTATATTAATAGAAACTTCAAGCTCAACCAGCATGTCATGTCTATGGAAGTAATGCAAAGATGTGGTAACCGGGCATTGATGCCAACGCCTAGTTTAAAATTATTGGCTGTGCCTGCAGGAAGTGGTTTGGAGTGCACGTCCACTGAAGCGAGTAAATGCAAGAGTTCTGGAAGAATCCAGATGAGCTTTAAAGAAGAGTAAGGAGCTGGTAGGGGAGCTGTCCACATGATCACTGCCCTCAGGATGGTCCTGCAAGACCGTAGCATGGCATCCGCCATGGAAAGCAGGCGGGCAGACGATCTCTTTTCGTGAGAACATTCTTTATTATGGGCTGACTACACCCTCAGAGCCCAAAAGCGATACAGCCATAGATATGAAAAAACAACGATTCCGTCTATGCTTCTATGGCCAAACAAATCAAATTCAACTGTGTATGGCTAAACAAAAGCACAGCTGTGTATTAGATTTGTTTGGCTATAGACGCATAGGCATAACACTTATGCTAAGAGAAAACTTGTTTTTTCATAACTATGTAGCCAGATTCCCAGGGATACCGGGTTGCCCTTTAAATATTTAGACAGTTACACGAGGAGGCAGCCCAATCCTATTACCAAGGTTAGTCAGCAACATCTGGGTGTTCCTTACTCCGTGACCACAGCTGGCTTCTCCTCCTAGATGGGTTCTTTTATTGCAGGGTCAGGCACTCTTCTTCTCTTGCTGAGCAGGCAGGCTTCTAGGTGCTAGTCAGATCTTCCGCTTCGCCAGCAAGTTGTGCAGACTTCAGGTGATGTCCCTTTACCTCCCAGAGACTGGGTGTCACGCAGACATCAGCCTGATTACACAGCAGCTCTTCGAGTACTCTGTGGAGCATTCCCTTCCTTAATCAAGAAGTTCATAGGACTGAAGCTCAGCTTTGTGGTTTGGATCCTACTTTTATACACAGCTTCCAAACAGGAGGTGTGCATCCACTGTCTCAGGTTCAAAACCGATTTGGGTTGGTTTCCTTTCAAATGTCATTTTTTTGGCTGCTCCTCAGACACTGGCTTTGTGCCAGGTGCTGGTTCTCACAGCAAGCAGCAACAATGCTTGCTGCAAACACGAGTTTCTAAAACAAGGACACAATGAAGTTTGAGATCTCTGCATCCGGCTATCACCAACCTTCCTGAAGTTGTAATTAGGGACAGACAAAAGGGAAAGACCTGCCTAGAAGCTTCCTAACATTGAACAACATTAACTGCAGTCCCACCCCTCACCCCTACCAGCTACCAAATGGCAGTGTTCAGGAAGAACTAATCAGAAACCTTTGCTAACAGAGTCCTCATTGATTGTTTTAAGGCGAGCCCTGTCCCCATCCTCTCTCATTTCAGTGTCTGGGTCTCCAACCTCAGCTACTGGAATGCATGTAGTACACTTCCACTGCAAGGGGAAGCTGTCTTCATCCTCTCTCTCTTGTTGTGCTAACCTAGGGGCATCCTAAAAGGATTTCACTGGTCCCAGTGCTCAGATTCATACCAAAAACAGACTTACTACCATATATGTACTACACACTAACTGCATATACATGCACTTGTCATGCACAGGCAAGGTTCTGGGGTTCACATAACAGCAAAACGTTACATGAGAAGTGGTAGCTTACAGAAGAGTAGAGATTAGAGGATGCACCTGAGCTGCCATTCCATGTAGTGGTGTAATCCCGGCTACTCCTGACAGTTGGAGGTCACAAAATCTGATTTAGGAGACCTGGTTAAGGTCGGCCTGACCAGATTACTTATGCATCATTGAAACCCACAACCAGTCATGCTGGTGAACCCAATGCTGCTGTCTGCTGGGATAAAAAATAGCAAATAATAAAAAAGTAGGCCTGCACAAGATGGCATAATTATCCATACTACATTAATCTACTCCCTTCTGGTAATTTAAAGAGAAACATTGTTTTGGAAGGCTGCAGTTGCATTGATTTGAGGAGGTCCCTTTCTCAAACAGTTACCCAGTTTGAGTCTATGACCTATAATAACTCCAGTAAGAACTGTACACACCAGGATAGGCCTAGAGTAACTGTCTGTTACTGACCAGGGCTGGACTGACAACCCAAAATCATCCCAGGCAAAAATATTGAAACTAGCCCCCCATTGCAGGATGCCATAGCTACATGAAGGCCATGGAGACATGGTTGGGTCACAGTAGTCTAATTTGCTCCTAATGCAGACCTCTGGTTTACAGACTACCAGGTGAATGCAAGAGTGGCACATTGGGACCTCTGGCCATATTAGTGTGTACACACACACACGCATGCGCGCGCACACACACACACACACACACACACACACACACAACGCACTCAGACAGTTGAGTAACACTACTTGTTATGAAAGGATTGATAAGTCATACCTGGGCAATCAACAGCGCAAATACTGTGACCTCCTTAAGGGATGGATTGACAGTCAACTTCTGAGTTGGGATGAACGTCAATTCCTACTCAATGAGACACCCACAACACCTACTTTTTATCTCTTACCTAAAGTACACAAGATGAGAACTGAACCCCCTGGACGCCCCATTGTTTCCTCGAAGAATAGCCTATTGTAGAACACGTCTATTTTCGTAGACCACTTTCTGTTCCCTTATGTAAAAGACCTTAGCTCATATTTAAGAGATACTAAGGATTTTCTACAGAAAATCCAGAATTTACATTGGGAAAATGAGTACTGGATGGTCTGCCTTGACGGGAAAAGTCTCTACACCAGTATAAGACACACTGATGGTTTAAGAGCATGTCAATATTTCCTTAAATCTAGAAGTGTACATCTGTTGGAACACACACGCATGATTCTCCAAATGATCGAGCTTTGTCTCACTGAGAATGTTTTTATGTTCAACGGCATGTGGTATAAACAGCTACAGGGCACTTCCATGGGCACTTGCTTCGCCCCCAGCTATGCCAACCTTGTGGTAGGCTTGTGGGAGAAGCAAGTGCTGTGGAGTGACGATATGGAATCGTGGACCAACAAAATTGGCCTATGGCTAAGGTTTATTGACGATGTGTTCTTTGTTTGGGAGGGAAGAGAATGTGATTTGATTTATTTTGTGAACAAACTGAATTGTAATAACATCAATTTGAAGTTTACTATGCAACATAGCCAGGACACCATTGATTTCTCAGACATCAGACTGACAATAAGTGAAGGGAAACTATCCACAGATCTTTACAGGAAACAGACTGCAGGCAATTCGATCCTCCATGCCGCCAGCTGCCATCCCCCCAACTTTAGATGGAGTATCCCCTATGGGGAACTCCTCAGAGCGAAACGGAACTACAGCTCTGAAGCATCCTATGAGAAAACTAAAAATGACATGCTGAAGAGATTCAAGAACAGAGAGTACTCTACCAAAGTGTTACGTACAGGGGTGATTAAGGCAGACACTGTGAACAGCAATGAGGCTCTTTTCCATCCACCCAAACCTAAAGGCGAGGCAAGAGAAGGTGACAATCCAATACGTTTCATAACCACTTTTAATACACAGGCAGCTGACCTCAGGCAGATGTTGAGAAAAAGGTTGCATATTCTCACCCAAGATCCAATGCTAGAAAAGAAACTAGGAGGGGTACCATCAGTCACCTACAGAAAGAACCTGTCCCTTAAGGACATACTGGTCAACAGTCACTTAAAACCTGCAAGAAAAACTGGCTTGAAAAGGGCGGTGGTTTTTACAAGTGCTATAAATGCAAGGCCTGTAGTCACAGTGAGAATGTCAGGGAGGTGACACTACAGAGATCTAAGAAACAATGGAAGATCCCCAGACCAATCAATGCAGGACTGATTTCGTGGTGGATGTTATCACATGCCCATGTAAGAAGTGGTACATTGGGTCCACGACCTTCCCGGTTAAGAAACGGATCTTAGAGAACTGGAGAGCTATAACAAATCGAGACTTTAGTTATAGAACAGCTAAGCATTTTAATGAAGCCCACAACAGTGACTGGAAGAAGGGGAAATTCTTTGGCCTGGACACAGTACCCAGACACCCGAGAGGAGGTAAACGGGTTCAGGCCTTACGCATACTCGAATCCTGATTTATTTTACAGGCTGGCAGCATGTTCCCCACAGGGATGAATAATGATGAAGAGTTACATGCACATCTATAGAAAATCTTGTCCTCCTTTATGCCCTACTCTAGTAGTTCCAGCAGTTGATATTTTTGATATGTTTATTATGCTTTCATATATTTTTTCTGTTCCCTGCCTGAACCCCTTGATGTTTAGATTAATTTCCACATGGGCCCAACATTAGTCAATGTAGTATGAACAGTTGTCACTGGCACACCATGCCTGGCTCCCGCTATGTAAAAAAATAATTAGATGCTGTTCAGTTTTGCTGAGTATGAGATGTTAATTGTCTTTTATTTCTCTCTTGACAGAGCACTGTTGCAACAGAAGGAGAGTAGCCACCATGATATCGTTAAGAGCACCGGGGACTGTAGGATATTCTTTTGAACTGTCATCTCTCCTCTATCACGGATAACGTATCATAGTAGGTTGTAGTCACGACCACTTTAGTCACTTTAAGAAATTGTCCGGTACTAGGCACCAGCATTTTTAGTTGCACCATTGGCCGTCAGGAGGTCTTCTGTCATGAATTCATTGTATAACTTTATTGTACAATAGCTGAACAGTAACAAATAGAGGGGTACTATACCGATATTGGATGTTCTTCTAATATTTTCTATCACTCTGTGCGATCGCGAGCACTAATTCCATGATAATCATGTACTAATTTAGCCTATGTGAACCAACAGCTAATTACGGTTTCCTTAAAAACAAATATTATTGCTATGAAGAAAGGGTAACTTAGGGAACGGCACACTTGTTTATTATTTATTGTTTATTTCCTTGATGTTTCAAAGTCTTTTGTTTATTTTTGTTAGCATGCTGCGTCGTGCTTGACACTGTTCCTTTATATGTTTACGGAACTCGTGAAGTGGTCATGTGACCAAGACCCAGAGAGAGGTCGAAACTCGTCTTTTGTTGTGCCATTAAAACCGATAACTTGCACCCTCACAACCAGAGTGGCTCGTTCATTCTCACTGATGGAGTCGGGATATATATATATATATATATAGAAAAACGGACACACCTGTTTACAATTGCATTCTGGAAGATGACTGAACCGCAGTGTTAAAACACGCGGCCAGTCGAATGGCAGAGACTTTTACCCGTGATCAAGCCTCGCATGAGGAGAAACGCGTTGGGTGTTCCTGACCTGGGCAGCTTTCAACATGGATTAAAAGCATTTTTAACAACTTTGAGCAGACGTCGGTGTTCCTTTCTTCATGATAAGGGAGGTGCTGTTGGAGATATATATATATATATTATCTACTGGCGGGCGCCAGTAGATAGTTATAGTTAGGACCTAGTTTCCATAGGAAAAGCGTTTTTTTTTTTCCCAATAACTTTGGCGCCGGTTGACGAATCTTCGCGAAATTTTCAAAACTTGTGGCCCGCTCCGGTCAGCTCCTATCCCGAAAGTTTCGGGGTGATTCGCCAAGCGGGGGCCGAGAAAAAAGGCAAAAAGGTAGCCCTTGGTTCAGAAAGAGCCCTTTTTGTTAAATGGTGTAAATCCGTTCAGTAGTTCCTGAGAAATTTTAAAAAAAAGAGGTCGGAAAATCAATTTCCCATAGGAAACTTTAGACACAGCTACAGCTCGAACTGCTGAACGGAATTACACCAAATTTGGCAAAAAAGGTAGCCCTTGGTTCAGAAAGAGCCCTTTTTTTTTTAAATGGTGTAAATCCGTTCAGTAGTTGCTGAGAAAACCAAAAAATAAAAGTTTCGATATATAGAGGCACGGAGGATCCGCGGACCCTCCCGACCACGAGCTTTATTCTAATTGGCTGTCAACACTCCAAACCAGGAAGTGTTGGCAGCCATCTTGTGACTCAGTAGAACCGAGTCACAAGAAAAGAGAAAAACAAACGTGAAAAACAAGAAAAGGGGGCAGGGTAGAAACACCCTGAACCCCTAGGCCTGCTCAGGGGGTCCCACAAGGACCCCCAGGGCCCAAAAAAGCATTAAAAAAAAAAAAATCTGCCGAATTCGCGCTGGGTGCGCGAATCCGGCAGAGAAAATAAAAACAAACGAAGCGCGGACTCCCACGCTTCGCTGTATTGAAGCCTCCGGGTGGGCCAGGTCCCGGGGGCAATGAAAAAATGTGTGGGGGGGCCCCAATCCCCCCCACACTGCCCCGGGGACCGCCACCTCCCCGGGGCTTGATTTATGAGTAGCGGGGGGGCACGCAGCCCCGGGGACCGCCACCCCCGGCGCTAATTTTTAAATGTGTGGGGGGGCCTCCAAGGCCCCCCCAAGCCCCGGGGACCGCCACCCCCGGGGCTTGTTTTTTTTATAAAAGATAAACGTGTGGGGGGCTCGAGCCCCCCCACACGCCCCGGGGATCGCCACCTCCCCGGGGCACTAAAATGCAAATTTGGGAGTCCGTTACGGACCCCCGAGCCCCAGGGACCACCACCTCCCCGGGGCTGGCACACGATGGGAGGGGGGCCGTCCCGTCCCTGTCATAGCAAACTGTGGTTTGAGTTTTGGAAGAGAGAGCAGGAAACCTGCTCTCGCTTCCAAAATCCAAACCACATTGCTTTTCCACACGGGGAGCTGCATGTCAGCAGCTCCCCATGTGGAAAAGCAATGCCGGCTCCCGCAGGACGCGGGGAGCCGGCAGGGACCGTGGGGGCATTGGGGCTCCCCCCACGGTCCCCAACGAAGAGGCCAGGCCCCGGGGGATGGGGTCCCCGGGGCCAAATATGGCCTCGGGAGGGGGGCCATGCGGCCCCCTTCCATTTTTGACAAAAATTGAAAAAATAGGGTTCAGGCCCTGGGGGATGGGGTCCCCAGGGCCCATAAAATAGGAAAAGAAGGGGGGCCACACAGCCCCCCTTCTAAAAAAAATAATAATAAAAAAAACAAGCATTGGCATAGCCAATAGGTCTCGCTTTTGGGACCTTATAAGTATTTAGTTATGCAGCACAATATCCTTGGTGCAACAACATTAACTGTTGCATGGTTAAACACTTATAAGGCCCCAAAGGCGAGACCTATAGGCTATGCCAATGCTTTTAAAAAAAAAAATTTTAGAGGACAAGCAGTGCTATCAGGCTCCGGCTGCCACTTAGAGGTAGAGAGAGAGAGGTGGGTAGAGAGAGAGAGAGGTGTGTAGAGAGAGAGAGAGGTGTGTAGAGAGAGAGAGAGAGGTGTGTAGAGAGAGAGAGAGGTGTGTAGAGAGAGAGAGAGAGGTGTGTAGAGAGAGAGAGAGGTGGGTAGAGAGGTGTGTAGAGAGAGGTGTGTAGAGACAGGTGTAGAGAGAGGGGTGTAGAGAGAGGGGTAGAGAGAGGGGTAGAGAGAGGGCGGTAGAGAGAGGGCGGTAGAGAGAGGTAGAGAGAGAGGGAGGTAGAGAGAGGGAGAGAGGTAGAGAGAGAGGGGGAGAGAGGGAGAGAGAGAGGTAGAGTGAGGTAGAGGTAGAGAGAGAGAGGGTGGAGGAAGAGAGAGAGAGGGTGGAGGAAGAGAGAGAGAGGGTGGAGGAAACTGCAGCCTGCTTGCTACATAGTCGCAGTTGTTTCTCAGCCAAAGAAATGCAAACAGCAGATTATTGCAGCCTAAATTGTAGCCTGGCCGTCTGCGGGATTTGCATAATGAAATGCAGAGAGGCGATCTGGCTGATGTGTTATTTCAGAGAGGGTTTAACTTTAATACAATTCAATTTCTGGAAGGCGTGCCACTCAAACCAACCCGCCATTTGCAAACAGAAACAATTGCCATGGTATTCCGGTCACGCTGCTATTCAGGGTTAAGTGGCTCTGCGTCGTGGCAAAAAGATGATAGGTGCATACCCTGTTTATGTTGCAGCACAGAAATAACAGAATGGAAAGTCCAGGCAGGCCCTTCAATTCCCTCTGAATTTAAGGACAGGCAAAAGTAGGTCTGGGGAAAAGGACATTGCTATAGGCAGAGTAGAATGAAGTGGACATTTGGCTAATTGCTTTGCCATATCTTATTGTACAAACATCATGTGAAAGAGAACTTAGAATGCCTAGTGATAGACTAGTGACGTCAGTGCGCAGACGTGAACAGCAATAGCAAGGTAGTTGCAGCATCCTCCTGCAAAATACACACAATCTATGATGAACGATACCGGCTTCGAACTTTGAAGCTGCTGTCTACAATCAGGGTCGGTGTTACAGCCATGGCATAATGCAGTAGTGACTGTCATCCACAGACGTTGAGAGATTGAGGGGTGACAACGAAAGAGTGCGTGAGAGACAGAAAGGGGAAGAGGAAACGTGAGGATGAGAGAGAGTCTAGAGAAAGAGAATGGGAGAAAGAATCTAGGGGGTAAGAATCCAATGAGATAGAGAAAAAGAGAAGCGAATCAAGCAGAGAGGCGACTGAGGGAGAATGAGCGATAGACGGAGATGGAGAGAAGACAGTGAGAGGGGAGGAGAGAGAGGAGGGAGAAGTGGGCAGAAAAAGAAAGGGAAAAAATGGGAGTGCGGTAGAGAAACATAGACCTAAGTGCGAGAGATACAGACTAAGGAAAGAGAGGATAAGTATCGGGGGAAGGAAGAAAGGAGAAAGACAGAAAGAGGGGATAGAGGAGGTAGAGGGGAGAAGAGAGAGACAAGTGAGAAAAAGAAGTGAGAGAGATGGGAAGGATAGAGTGAGCAAGAAACGACCAGCCGGCTGAAAGAGAGATGTGTGTGTGAAAGAGAGAAGTGAGAAAAAGAAGTGAGAGAGATGGAAAGGAGTGAGTGAGCGAGAAACAACCAGCCTGCTGAAAGAGAGATGTGCGTGTGAGGGAGAGAAGTGAGAAAAAGAAGTGCGAGAGATGGAAAGGAGTGAGTGAGCGAGAAACAACCAGCCGGCTGAAAGAGAGATATGCGTGTGAGGGAGAGAAGTGAGAAAAAAAGAGAAGTGGGAAGTGGGAAACAGTGAGCGAGCGAGAGATAAAATGTCTGCCTCACTATAGGAACCAGACGACAGAGTATTTGTAATCCCTGCTTCGCACCTTGTTTCGGATTCCGCAACAACCTTACTGCTCTCTACAGCGCCCGTTCGAGGTCCTTCTGCTAGAATAAACACAAGCTGCTGCCCATCGAAGCTAAAAGGTGCAATATTAACTGTAAATAAAAGCGCGCCCGAGATAATATGCCATGCTTAATGCACACAATGAGGGGAGAACCCACTGGGCCAGGCAATAACTCTTCATTCTCAAGAGCGCCCCGGGGCAAGGGGCGCGCGCCGCATCAGCATTCAGGTATTCCGCCAAAGAATAATTGTCATTCTATTTAAAGATAACTCAAGTGGACTCGGCACACAAAGCCCTTCGGAAATGGCGGCCCTGTGCGTGCGGGGCCTGGCTGACAATTTAAAAAAAAAAATGAGTTTGGTGAGCTGCGCGCAATGAGACGCGCAGCCATTATTTAGCATGTCAATAAAAACATTTTTGAATACGAGTTGGGTGAGCCGCGCACGAGACTTGTGGCTGCTATTATTTAGCATGTAAATAAAAAAATATGTGTTGGGTGAGTCGCGTGCAACGAGACCCGTGGCCTAATTATGTAGAATGATGTAAATAAATAAACAAGTTGGGTGAGCTGCGCAAAACGAGACGCATGGCCGCTATTAAAGCATGTAAATATGAGACCAGATTTCTTTAATTAAGACAGCGCCCGCCTTGCGGGCGTCTGTGCAGTGGGGGAGGGAGGGGGGTACGGAGCCTATTTAAAAGTTATAGCGCGGCGCTCCGGTAAAACAAGCATTGCTTAAAAGCGGATGCCCATGGGAGGGGGGGCAGAGTGAATCCTATGGGTAAGAGCAGAGGCGAACCGGGATGGAAAGGGGACGATGAAATACACAGTGAGTGTGAGAGAAGAAGAACAAGCATTAGGCTGGCGAGTGCGAAAAGGAAAACAAGACGCGCGGCCGCGAGACGCGCTCTGTGGTGGGGGAGGGGGAGGAGCGTTGAAGCGCGCACTTGGGAGAGCAAGCGAGAGGAAAGCCAGATGGCGCCTGATCGAGCGATGCGAGGAATGCGTGTTACTGTGCGCGTAACCGCACGCTCTAGGCCACACAAAAAGCTGTGGTCGGCTTTTTAAAGCCCACTCACTAAATGTCTCGCCAGAGCAGCGCATTCGCTGGCTCAGGCGAGACCTAAAAAAACGGCATCGCACCGAGGCCCCGCCCCCTCCCAGCAACACTCTGCAAACGCGCCCTGTGGCGCGTTTTAAGTTGGGGAATGAATTCCTCTTTAATCCTGAGGGTCCCTGGGGGCCAACTAGCTCACCAGGTACCTCCAGTAAGCGCCAAAGGGCTGCCTTGCAGAGAGGTGGCCCAGGCCACGCCCCTTTTTACACCTCTCTGCAACGCAGCTCTGTGGCGCTTACTGGAGGTAGCTGGTGGGCTAGTTGGACCCCAGGGACCCTCAGGATTCAAGGGGACTTAATCCCCCAACTTAAAACGCGCCACGGGGCACGTTTGCACAGTGGTGAAGGGAGGGGGCGGGGCCTGATGTGACAAGTGTGCAAACGCGCTCCGTGGTGCGTTTTAAGTTGGGGGATTAAGTCAAACCACAGTTTGCTATGACAGGGCGGGAGCCGCGAGGCTCCCGCCCTGTCATAGCAAACAGCAGTGTCCCGGGGGTGGGCACCCCGGGACACTGCAGGAGCCGGCCCTGGGGTGTGGCGGTCCCCAGGGCCATTGAGGGCTCCAGGAGGGGGGCTGCGCGGCCCCCCTCCCATCGTGTGCACAGCCCTGGGGAGGTGGTGGTCCCCGGGGCTCGTGGGTCCGTAACGGATCCCCAAATTTGCATTTTAGTGCCCCGGGGAGGTGGCGGTCCCCGGGGTGTGTGGGGGGGCTCGAGCCCCCCCCAAACAGGTTTATCTTTTTTTTTTAAAAACAAGCCCCGGGTTGTGGCGGTACCCGGCCCCCGCAAATAATTAATGAAAGCCCCGGGGGTGGCGGTCCCCAGGGCTTGGAGGGGCCTTGGAGGCCCCCCCACACATTTAAAAATTAGCCCCAGGGGGTGGCGGTCCCCGGGGCTGCGGGGGGGCTGCATGCCCCCCGCAACTCATAAATCAAGCCCCGGGGATGTGGCGGTCCCCGGGGCAGTGTGGGGGGACTGGGGCCCCCCCTCACATTTTTTCAGTGCCCCTGGGTCACAAGATGGCTGCCAACACTTCCTGGTTTGGAGTGTTGACAGCCAATTAGAATAAAGCTCGTGGTCGGGAGGGTCCGCGGATCCTCCGTGCCTCTAGATATCGAAACTTTTATTTTTTGATTTTCTCAGCAACTACTGAACGGATTCACACCATTTTAAAAAAGGGCTCTTTCTGAACCAAGGGCTACATTTTTGCCAAATTTGGTGTAATTCCGTTCAGCAGTTCGAGCTGTAGCCGTGTCTAAAGTTTCCTATGGGAAATTGATTTTAAGACCTCTTTTTTTTAAATTTCTCAGGAACTACTGAACGGATTTACACCATTTAACAAAAAGGGCTCTTTCTGAACCAAGGGCTACCTTTTTGCCAAATTTGGTGTAATTCCGTTCAGCAGTTCGGGCTGTAGCCGTGTCTAAAGTTTCCTATGGAAAATAACATGGAGAAAACACGTTTTGGGACCCCCCTTTTTTCTCGGCCCCTGCTTGGCGAATCACCCCGAAACTTTCAGGATAGGAGCTGACCGGAGCGGGCCACAAGTTTTGAAAATTTCACAAAGATTCGTCAACCGGCGCCAAAGTTATTGGGAAAAGAAAAAACGCTTTTCCTTTGGAAACTAGGTCCTAACTATAACTATCTACTGGCGACCGCCAGTAGATAATATATGTATATATATATATATATATATATATCTCCAAACCCTCTCTACAACAGAAAGGTATGAGCCGCACTCCTTACGGTGAATAAAAGATTTTATTTTGATGCTGGCGTTTCCTAATATATTTCGGTCACATTGACCTTCTTCAGAGGGGGGCCAAGGCATCACGAGGCTGAACAACACACCCACATTGCAATTGCTACTTTTTAAAGTGTTTGCCCCCTGGTGGGCGCCTCGATAGGCAGAACTCAAGTATGCTGGGTCATGTAGTGCGCTGACAGTCTCACAATTATTACCCTTCAGTGGGCGATGCCTTCTGCATTCCGGTCACCGTAATCCCCACGCAGTCAAATTTTCATACTGCTGGGGTCCAAACCAAAGTCCAATCCTTGGCGGCTGCCAACTGCCCTTGTGCTTCTGCAAACCAAAGAACAGGGTCCAATTTCGGGCAGTATATTGGCGCTCTTTTTGCCGGTGGTGCGTCGGTCCAGGCTGGACCAAGCCGTTTTACATCTCCAAACCCTCTCTACAACAGAAAGGTATGAGCCGCACTCCTTACGGTGAATAAAAGATTTTATTTCGATGCTGGCGTTTCCTAATATATTTCGGTCACATTGACCTTCTTCAGAGGGGGGCCAAGGCATCACGAGGCTGAACAACACACCCACATTGCAATTGCTACTTTTTAAAGTGTTTGCCCCCTGGTGGGCGCCTCGATAGGCAGAACTCAAGCATGCTGGGTCATGTAGTGCGCTGACAGTCTCACAATTATTACCCTTCAGTGGGCGATGCCTTCTGCATTCCAGTCACCGTAATCCCCACGCAGTCAAATTTTCATACTGCTGGGGTCCAAACCAAAATCCAATCCTTGGCGGCTGCCAACTGCCCTTGTGCTTCCGCAAACCAAAGAACAGTGTCCAATTTCGGGCAGTATATTGGCGCTCTTTTTGCCGGCGGTGCGTCGCTCCAGGCTGGACCAAGCCGTTTTACATCTCCACACCCTCTGTATTGGCTGTTAAAAATGGAACAGCGTGGCCACATAATATCGGATGATGTTATATATGTACATACCTTGTTTTAGTGAAGTAACTAAGATTTAAATATTAGCAACAGTCTTTTTTCTATGTTGGTTGGGGTCACATGATATGCAAATGAAATAAAAAAAATGTTTAAAATGTCTCACCGAATGCCATTTCCGTATGTGATCAAGGCCGTTCTACCGGCCGAAACGCGTCATGACTATGATGAGAAGGGAATAAAAATCTTATCGCACAAGTAAGAGGAGTTCGAGCATTCTTTCTCGCCGCTTTGGAGGTTAAAGGTGCAGCACAATTGGATTTGATATATATATATGAGTGTCTAAATAATAACTTTTTTCTTTTTGGTAAAGACATATTTAAACAAATGAGAGGAGTCGCAATGGGAGCCTGTTTCTCCCCCAGCTATGCGTGTTTACACGTTGGCTGGTGGGAGGAACAGGTTCTGAAACGTGAACAATGTGAAGTGCTTGACCAACATGTGACATGTTACTTGAGATACATTGATGATGTTTTTATATTATGGAAAGGTGATGAAAAGGAAGCTCACGATTTTATTGAAGTTATTAACACCAATTCAATGAACTTGAAATTTACTTCCCATGTCAGCAAGACCAGTATTGAATTTCTGGATGTTAAGGTCTACATTAAGGAAGGTAAATTTGAAACAACTTTATTTAGAAAGCCTACATCAGGAAATGCTACACTCCATGCTAGCAGTGCCCATCCAAAGCACCTCATAGCGAGTATACCCTATGGGGAGGTCTTAAGAGTAAAACGGATTTGCAGTCAAGAATCTGATTTTATTAATTGCCTGCAAGACTCTATGAGTAGACTCAGAACAAGAGGATATAGCAACAAAATTCTAAATGAAGCTATAAGAAAGGCCAGTTCTAGACCTAGATTAAGTCTTCTTGAGAGTAGTACAAGTGTCAGACATAACTCTCCTAGTGTATCTGAAAGTGTACATAAGGACAATGAAGGCCCAAGATTAATTACCACGTACAGCAATGAGGAAAGAAAAATTAGATCAATAATTAATAAGAATTGGCCAATTGTCCTAACTGATGGAGTTTTGCGTTCGAGACTACCTGCTACTCCCATGATTACTTTTAGGAGAGCTAAATGCATGGGCTCTATTTTGGATAAAAGTGGTCCTGAAAATAAACAATCTACCACTTGGCTTACTAGAGCACATGGGTTTAGAAAATGTACTACATGCAGGGCCTGCAAGTTTGGTGTTAATAAAACCCACTACGTGACTCCATTCAACAGTAGAGAAATAACCATCACTGGTAGTTTTAATTGTAAAACTGATTATGCAGTGTATGTCTTGACATGCACCTGTGGCCTCAACTATATTGGTAGTACCAAGCTACAGGTGCATGTCAGAATTTTGCAACATCTGCGTGCCATTTTACACAGCGATCCGACATATCCGGTAGCGAGGCATTTTAAAAGAATACATGCTAATGATGTTAATTGCCTCACATATTAGGTTATTGGATCTGTTCCCACATCTAGGCGTGGGGGTAACAGGGAACGGCAGCTAAGACAGCTCGAGACAAAAATGATTTTGGAGTTCGACAGTAAGTGGCCCAATGGTTTGAACAATACTGAAGATATGCACAATTTTCTTTAAATTCTGAGGGAATGATACGTTTGTTGACTAAGCACAATTTACAAATGTATATCCCCATTGTATTGACTTTTGTTAGCTGGACTAGCTTCTGTTTCATTGTATTCGCACACTATTTGGAACTTCTATGAATTGATAGAACTGGATCTGGGCAAATTGCCTGTAATTGAATTTTTAATAATGTATGTGTAATCATGAAGTAATGATTATAGTGCCTCTTCCACTGCAGCAATTAACTAAAAAAATTTTTTTAACCTTATTATGATGTAAGAATTTTTAGTGTGATGTTGTTAGCAATGTTATTTATACAGTTTTAGCAGTATTGACCAGGATGATGTTTTTACTGTTATTAATGTATTTGAGACTTGCACACACCATACAATTAGTTCTTGAATTTTAAAGGATATATTCCACACTATTTGCACTTGAGTACTCTTTTTGCACTTTTTGTCTTTTGCTGCTATGCACTTTTTGCACTTTAAACAACAATTTCTTTTAATACATACCACACAGGAATCTTGGCTAAACTTACTTACAATGTATAATAGTTATTATCGGGCGTATTTAAAGAAGAGTGACATCTATATGGCATATTATATATCTGTTTCATTTTTTACATTTAGTGTATTTTTTCAAGATTTCACGACACTTGGTTTGCAAACCTAGGTATTAGTACCGCCATTTGATTGGTTTCGCTATTTCAGCAACAGCCGGTGTTAGATTGTATGTCGCTACATTAAGCTTGCCGGATAAGGACTAACCTGCACAATTAACTGAGTAGTTTATGACAACATATGTCGTGCTTGAGAAGAACAATTGATTTAAACATAAATATGTCATATACAGCTACATTCTCATTGTATTTACACAGAAATATATAAATATGCTTGGATGGTAATACTGTGAAATTAAGTTAATGATTTTAATATCCTTCGGGATTTGTAACCTTTGTAATTCATTGTATTGAAATGTCTAACTGTTAGATTGCCAAGTCTGTTTTCCTTGTTTGTGGTCACATGACACGGAACTTGAGAAAGAGGGGTGTGTGCACTCAGCAACACTTAAAAACAATCATGGATGACTGTTCTCCGTATGTGATCAAGGGCTGTCTGAGCCCGAAACGCGTCATCGTTTTGTGAGGAGAAGGTCGCAATAAAAACATCTTGCCTGATACCTTGTGGTCCGTCTCTCCCTCATCGCCATTTGGAGGTTGCGGGAGGTTTTGAATCTTTTGGATAGATATATATATATATATATATACAAAAAAAGAGTTGCCTCTAGGTGGGATGCACTCCCAGGTGGAAATTACGCCAAAGCAAAGGCACACGCCATGAACAAAGTCCTTTTCTGGTTAACCTGCCAGACGCGTTTCGGGCCAATGCCCTCTTCAGTGGCAGACCATGTGACGTGCCGGCATGCGGCAACCACCAGTAAATCCCCATAATAATAACGCTCAGGTGAACCACCTGAAGCAATGCTTCCTGGGACTGGTGGTTCAGTAAAACCCAAGTGGGTCACCGCCGGCACTCACAAAAAATGTCTTAAAAAGGATTGCCGATGTTCGCGCCGGCACCCCTGCATATAACAGGCACCTCCTGTTCCACAGTTAGCTGCCCCAATAAAGCAGCCGCGGACCCGCAAGTGTTTCGCGGTGGTGCAATCCCGCGACCAGGCAGGCCGCTGTACAAAATACAAAAAAAGAGTTGCCTCTAGGTGGGATGCACTCCCAGGTGGAAATTACGCCAAAGCAAGGGCACACGCCATGAACAAAGTCCTTTTCTGGTTAACCTGCCAGACACGTTTCGGGCCAATGCCCTCTTCAGTGGCAGACCATGTGACGTGCCGGCATGCGGCAACCACCAGTAAATCCCCATAATAATAACGCTCAGGTGAACCACCTGAAGCAATGCTTCCTGGGACTGGTGGTTCAGTAAAACCCAAGTGGGTCACCGCCGGCACTCACAAAAAATGTCTTAAAAAGGATTGCCGATGTTATGTATATATCTGCCTTTGGCGTCCTCCTCGCGGACACCGGATCCAGCGGTACACGGTTCACAGATGGCAACACTTCGTGGTGAGTAAATTACTTCTTTTTATTGAATGGTTCTCGGTGTTCAAAGCATATTTTACACAGTCTTCATTTTCTCTGTCAGTATGGACCGACGCGTTTCGGCGAATTGCCTTCTACTGGGTCACTTTGGGTTTGGCATTGTGTTAATTTAAATGCTACATCCTTCTTCAATGTTGTTGACCCTTAACCCACTGCTAGAGCGATACATTCAAATTACTTTGTCAGCTCATTTTTTCCGCCATTTTCAAATAGCAGTCGCATAGTAAACAATTATATAAAAATAATAATAATAACTGGTGAACTTATGGCATTGCTTGTTCATTCCTTACATTTTTACCCTTTTTCCCTGCATACATTTTTTGTGTTTCTTTCACTCCTTATTTTTATTATTTTACTAAACCTCTATTGATCATCCCCTCATACAGCAATATTCTGCACCATATATGCCGTGTGTCTCCCCAAATTTTGTGAGTAACTACCTCATTTGCTTCTCTCTTTCCATTCCACTCGATCTTTCATTATATGGGCTATGCAACAATGATATAATCAACTCAAAGTGCAAATGCATTAAAGTGCAACATGCCCTGAGGGTGCTTATCCTACCCCCTGAGTAAGCAGCATATCTAGGAGAAGCACGACTATTCTTAAAGTGCGATTTTAATATCCTTTCTAAAAAGAAAGCAGCATACAGTGAAAAAGTGCAAAATTAATTAAAGTGCTATGTGCAGGGTAGTTCCTCTCAGCAGCATATATAACAAAGTGCTAGTCATTTCAAAGTGCGTGGTGCTGTTATCATCGGTTTCTCTGACCTTATTTACACTAGCAGCATATATAACAAAGGGCTAATTAATCAAAAAGTGTGAGATGCTATTATAATCATCATGCTTTTCCAGTCCTATTGTCCATTTCTGGTTATTTCCTCAGGACATAATGCTGGCTATTCTTTCATTCTTCATGTTTCATCCCCAGATGTTACTTTGAACAATCATTTTTTTCAGTGAACATACAGTCCTGATCGGTCTTAGTGGTATCAGCACTTTAGAGGAACACGCAATTCAGTTTTATCAACAGTCTAGATGTTACCAGTATCATAAATGTACAAACAATTCTGCATCCTTATTATGACCACATGGTGTCTCAGTTCCAATTATTAGGATGAGTCGGGATTCTTGTTTTCGCAGTTCCTTCTCTCGGTCTCCCCCTCTTGGGTGTGCTCTGACATGTTTTATGCCCCAGTAGGAGAATGTTGATAGTGATCGCTCATGTATCTGGTCAAAGTGACAGGCTACCGGGTAGTTCTTGTCCCCATCTTTTATATATACATATATATATACTAATGGCTGGACTGTTCCCATGAGGAACAGGGTCAAAACTGATTTGCATATGCTGGGTCTGAACTGGGGTGGCGAAGTGAGCTAAATAACGATGATGGATTCAACACAGATCTGTGACTGGGGGTGAGTGTCTGAAAAGTTTCAGCGCTCTGTCCATCATCTCCTTGTGTTTGCTTTGTCCGCCCTAAGTTGGCAGGCTATGCTCAGACGTGGGTCCCTTGCTCACTTTGCCACACTGGATTCAAGCTAGCCTGGCTGATGAGGGGTGTTACTCTAAAACTGGTCCCAGGATGCTTGTTTACGGTCCAGGGAAGACCTGGCTTGGCAGTTCGGGCTGGATTGTTCCCATGAAGAACAGGGTCAAGACTGATTTGCATATGGCTGGGTCTGAACTGGGGTGGCGAAATGAGCTAAAGAACAATGATGGATTCAACCCAGATCTGTGACTGGGGGGGTGAGTGTCTGAAAAGTTTCAGCGCTCCGTCCATCATCTCCTTGTGTTTGGTTTGTCTGCACTAAGTTGGTAGGGTATTGCCAGACGTGGTTCCTTTGCTCACTTTGCAACTGGATTCAAGCTAGAGTGGCTGATGAAGGATGTCTAGCGGGAAATGGTCCCAGGATGCTTGTTTTGGTCCAGGGAAGACCTGGCTTGGCAGTTCGGGCTGGATTGTTCCCATGAAGAACAGGGTCAAGACTAATTTGCATATGGCTGGGTCTGAACTGGGGTGGCGAAGTGAGCTAAAGAACGATGATGGATTCAACATAGATCTGTGACTGGGAGTGTCTGAAAAGCTTCATCGCTCCGTACATCATCTTCTTGTGCTTGGTTCTGATGGGAACCACAGGTAGGCTGGCAGAGCATGTTTATCTCCACTTCCAAGGGTCCGTGATTGGAGAGGCACCACTTGGGGGGTCAGGACTCACAGCAGGCAGAGTCCAGGTGCAGGGATCAATGTGGTCGGAGACTTTTCTGTCCCTGAGGTTCAGATCAGGAGGCCAGGCTGCTAGCCCTTGGAGTCGCTCTGGTGGTCTTAGATTTGGAGCAGCTCCAGTCCTTCTTACTCAGGCAGCAGGGTAGCAGAGCAGTAGGGCATCAGGGCAGCAGATCAGTCTTTCTTGCAGCAGACCAGTCCTTCTTCTGAGTCTTCCACAAGTCCAGAACTGATCTAAAGAGTGGGTCTGAGGGTCCAATATTTATACCAGGTGCCCACTTTGAAGTGGAAAAAACTTCTGCCTGGAGATTCCCCATGCAGAGGTGCCTGGGATTTCCTACCTTCCTGCCATAGTCCCAGTCTGTCTGGGGGCACAATAGGCTAGTGTGAAGTCCTTTGTGAGCTGAGTCAGTACCTTTGAAGTGCAAGTGTGGTAGGTGGCAGCTCCGACCCCCTAACCCAGAGATGACCCACTCTGGCAACATCCAGGCCCTCTTTTGTGATTCTGTCTGGGAGATATACACAAAGGCCAACTGCCAGCTAACCTAGTCATGAGACCCAGGAACAGACTGCAGGCACCAAATTGTAAGGACAAGAAAATTAATTCAAAAACAATAGAAGGGAACCTCTACGGTGCTTAGCCTATCTCTCTGTACACACAAAAGGGGATCACCCTGTGGTGTTAAAAGGACTGTCACCCACTGGGATTCCAAGTGGCATGCTTCATCATAGAGTACTCATCCAGATACTTAGTGTATCTTGACGGCGTCAACCTTAGTAGCCAAGGGAGCTCTTTGGCTATTGGGTGGGATCCTAGATTTAGGGTGTCCTGAGGAGTCCTTTTAACAGCATAGGGGGACCCCCTTGGGCTGGTTCAGAGAGATAGGCTAAGCACGGTAGGGGTTCCCTCCTGTTGTTTTGGAATGGTTAGATGTTTGGGAAGGTAAGCTAACCCTGTATCACTTCTCACTTCCTCCTTTTTAGGTCTCGCCTGAGCCAGCGCGCATGCGCTGTCTGCGAGGCATTTAGTAAGGGCTTTTAAACTCCAAAAACACGCTCGTGCGTGTGCTTTTTTTTTTATCACTTGCTATTGGGCTTTGCATGTGTCTTTCTAAGAAAGACAGCACGCAATTGGCCCAAGGCGGGTGCATGTCCCGCCTTCTGTTCTCTGGCCTAGGGTGCTCGGGAGCAAGCATCAGCGCCATCTGTTTCCAATTATCGCGCCCGTTAATTGGAAACAGATGGTGGTCGCGCTGGCCCTGGTGCTGTCAGGGACTGTCCGGGACTATGTGGGGAACACAGTCAGGGACTTGGGCAAGGACTGGGAACTGGGTAGAAAACGTACACAGAAAGAGGAGTACAGTGCTGCCCAGGATCATACAGGGAGTCAGAGGAGAAAAAGGGATCCAAAGGGGAAGCCTGTACAAGTGAACAAGATGGGTAAGACTCAGAAAGGAAGGGCACTCACAAGGCAATTTAGCATTCAGAATAACTACACCCAAGACGAATGTGCAAGACATATATATGAAACAACATTAACAATAAAGGGAGTGTGGGGTAAAGCACTCAGGAGCTCCACACGGTAAGACTGAAGCTCAGTAAGTTTCTCACCCACAATTGCTGTTACAGATACTGACTGCAAATACCCACATGTAGGATATGCATGCAAAGGCAGGGTCTGTGGAGCTTATACCTATGGTAATGTTATAAATGTAACTCCAAGACAATACACACAGTGAACAAGAAACACCACCTAGGTAGTCAGCTGTGCCCACGGATCCTGGTGATCAAACAGGAACACGCAAGGCAGTAACAGCAAGGGGGTAGAACTAAACACAAGCACAATAGACAAGGAGCTAGCAAGGAGGAGTGCTTAACAGGAAAGGAAGGAAATCACAGGGCACACTTTGCAGAAAGCAGGTAACAAACATACAAGGTAACAGAAGCAAGACAGCAGAAAAAGAAAGACAGCAAACTAGAACTGGAACCAAGGAAATGGGAAGAAAGGCAGGGACTGGAAAAGGATATACAGAAAGGGAGGCTACAAGGGTATACTAGAATAGTGCAGGTTCAGGAATCAAGAAAAACAAAGTAGCATAGAAGGCAGTGCTGGGGCAGGAACAAGAATTGAGCAAAAGCTCAGGAGTCAAAGTAGCACTGCAGGTAGTGCTAGTTCAGGAGAAGGGAAACTGCTGCAGGTCAGGAACAAGGAATGCTAAGGCTCAGGAGTCAAGGTAGCACTGCAGGCAGTGCAAGTTCAGGAGAAGGAAACTGCTGCAGGTCAGGAACAAGGAATGCTAAGGCTCAGGAGTCAAGGTAGCACTGCAGGCAGTGCTAGTTCAGGAACAAGGGAAACTGCTGCAGTTCAGGAACAAGGAATGCTAAGGCTCAGGAGTCAAGGTAGCACTGCAGGCAGTACTGGTTCAAGGAAACAGGAAATAGCTACAGCTCAGGAAACAAGGAGTCAAGAGAGCACTGCAAATCAGGAACAAGAAATAGCTGAAGCCCAGGAACAGGAACAAAGATTAACTATAGCTCAGGAACTCAGGAAACAAGGTAGCACTGCAGGCAGTGCTAATTCAGGTACAAGGAATAGCTATAGCTCAGGAACTCAGGGAACAAGGTAGCACTGCAGGCAGTGCTAATTCAGGTACAAGGAATAGCTATAGCTCAGGAACTCAGGAAACAAGGTAGCACTGCAGGCAGTGCTAATTCAGGCACAAGGAATAGCTATAGCTCAGGAACTCAGGGAACAAGGTAGCACTGCAGGCAGTGCTAATTCAGGTACAAGGAATAGCTATAGCTCAGGAATCAAGGAACAAGGATTATCTATAGCTAAGGAATCAAGGAAATCAAACAGTTCAGGAAACAAGGATCGGTCTCACCGGTATACAGCTACAATGACCAACCCTGGGCTGAAGGGAGCTGGGGCTTAAAAGAGCTCACAGTAATCACATGCATCAGGTGTGAGCAGGCTAGCAGCAGCCAGCCACAGGTGAACTGAATTCCTCCACCCATCCTTGGCCTGCAGGGGTGGAGACAAAGCAGTGAGCAGGGGATTCTGGGTAATGGAGTTTCAGGCATGAGCAGGATGGCTTCCACAAAACCCGGCATGGATTGGGAATGGATGTCAATTCCCAAATAGTGTCCAAATGGCTGGAAGGCAGTATGTACATGAAGGGGAGGGTCTAGAAGCTTGTTATGACACTGGAGAGTCCCACAGTTCAGCCCCCTGGTGGTGGACACGAAAACGCAGGGAGCAAGTCGTGACAGTACACCCCCTCCAAGGACCGTCTCCCGGTATCTGGAACTGGATTCAAAGCCTTTGCTCCTAAGAAGTAAGTTAATTTCCATCAGAGATGTAGTGCAAGATACCAGAGGACTGCAGGAAAACTTATGTTCTGGAGGGTAGGACAATAGGCTGAAAAATAACAGCAGCATCCAAAGCAGAACTCTGATGCAGGAGGCAGAATAGAATGCAGATCTGAAGAGTCCAAATCCAGTAACAGGAGCTTAGAAGCCTGAATTAAAGGTGTTTGAAGTCCTGATGAAGGCAGGCTAGAGTAGCACTCTGAAAACAAAGGAAGATTGACTGTAGGGTCAAAAGCAGATAACGGATTGGCAGGAGGCACAGAGGTCAAAGGCAAACTGGCTGAAGCCAAAGGAGGTGACATGAAGCAGACCTGAAGTTCTGGACCTGGAGGAAAACATACAAAAGAATCACAAGCAGGAGACTTTGGGAGCAGATATGCAGGAGACCCACGCCCTGGAGGCTTACATGTTGAGAGTTTTGTCTCTGATGCTGGAGATTCAGTCTCTGAATATATCCGTACTGAGACCTCTGAAGGCTGGCAAACTGGAAGCACAGGGTCAAAAAGTAGGCAAGATAGAGGCTCAAGGCCAGAAGGCAGGGGGCCTGGAAGCTCTGGTGCTGACGGCAGGCGGCCTGGAAGCTCTGGTGCTGACGGCAGGCAGCCTGGAAGCTCTGGTGCTGACGGCAGGCAGCCTGGAAGCTCTGGTGCTGACGGCAGGCAGCCTGGAAGCTCTGGTGCTGACGGCAGGCAGCCTGGAAGCTCTGGCTCGGAAGTCAGACAGGCTGGAAGCTCTGGCTCGGAAGTCAGACAGGCTGGAAGCTCTGGCTCGGAAGTCAGACAGGCTGGAAGCTCTGGCTCGGAAGTCAGACAGGCTGGAAGCTCTGGCTCAGAAGTCAGACAGGCTGGAAGCTCTGGCTCGGAAGTCAGACAGGCTGGAAGCTCTGACTTAGTAGGCAGGTGAGCTGTGGACTTGGGCTCTGAATGCAGGTAGTCTGGAGGCTCCGGTACTAATGGCAGGCAGGCTGCAGGCTCGGGCTCAGATGGCAGGCAAGCTGCAGGCTCGGGCTCAGATGGCAGGCAAGCTGCAGACTGAAGTTCAGAAGGCAGCAGGCCGGCTGAGGACTCTGGAGACTCTGAAAGCAGCAGGCCGGCTGAGGACTGTGGAGACTCTGAAAGAAGACTAGCTGATGGCAGAGAGGCACAAGGATGACAGACTTTAATTTCTGCGAATGGCGATTGCCCATGAACAGTAGATTCCCTGTTGTCAATAGTGAAATCTTCACAGTTCCTTGGCTCATTAAAACACACTGACGTTCTTTCTTCGGGATGGCTCAGAATAGTGCTTTTCTTAGAGTCTCTGATGACCAGACTTCCTTTACCATTTGGCAGTTCACAACTCTTAGTCAGAGGAAATAGGCCAGAGATTACTTGGTCATGGGAGATCGTTTCATTTTCTTCAGCATTACAAGGTGGTACAAATGCATCGGAGCATAGAGCATTATCATTTCCTGACTTTTCAATTTGTGTTGTGCTTGAAGGCAAGGGAGCAAACAAGGGGTCAGGATTTTGTTTCTTCTCAGCAAAGAGGTTGACTTCAGTTGCAGCAGTTAAATCAAGAGCATTGGCTGAGTCACAGGACATTGTCACATCAGGGAATATGTGGGTCAATGGTTCAGGTTTTGTCTGTATGTCAATGGCCTGTCTATGGGTTATCTCTAAGATAGACCTGACCTCATGTTGCATCCTCAAATAAATCCACTTCACAAGATAAATGGATAAGTTGGATTCTTTATTACAGCCCCCCGCATACAGGCAAACACATCCAGCACGAACGGCTTCTTCAGTATATCTCAACTCAAATACACGTCATAGCACAATACATTCTATAATTCTAGATTGTCGCTAATATTCTAATACAAAGAACAAGCTTACCTTAAAGCCATATACTGTGTTTTGTGTGTCTTGTATAAATTCAGAAGTGTCCAACCACCAAAAATTTTTGCTCTTACACACATTCTCAGTCTCAAAATTGTGTGACACTGGTGCAAGACGACTGAAATGCCAAACTTCTCCATTTTGTAGCAAAGCAGTGTTGTTCATGACTTTGACCACTAGTTTAGGTTCACTAAACTTACTCTCACCTTTGGAGACTTTCTTAGCACTTTTAATACGAACCCATTGACCTTTACATAAATTTACTTGCCTAGAGCCATGTTTTATATCATAATAGGTTTTGTTCTTTATTTGAGAATCTTTAATGCATTCTCTCACCTGACCTCGAAGTTTACGCGCTATGTCATTAGCGTGTTGCGAGCGTAGGACGCAGATGTGCGATACTGTTGCTTAGTGTCCACGTGTCTGGTATGCAGCTCGTGGAACTCAGTTGGAGGCGATTCGAAGGTAAACAGCGCTAGCGTTGGTAACCTGCGCGTGGTAAAGCAGTTGTAAGCGCTCGCGTTAGTGACTTGCTCGAGGCAAAGCAGTTTAGAGCAAGTAACGCCTTCAATACTGCAGGGAAAGGAATACAATAAACTAAACTCACGATATTTCTGAGTTGTCCGTAATTGTTCCGTTCTTGTTCCCTTTTATGTAGCGGCTCAGAACTTGGAGATTTGTAGAAATAGGATCCTCGGTTGAAGTTCGAAATTTTGCTTTTCTTTGTGTTTTCATTAGTTGGCAGGGGGCTGATCATCCTCGTCGCCAAATCGATGTTGCATCCTCAAATAAATCCACTTCACAAGATAAATGGATAAGTTGGATTCTTTATTACAGCCCCCCGCATACAGGCAAACACATCCAGCACGAACGGCTTCTTCAGTATATCTCAACTCAAATACACGTCATAGCACAATACATTCTATATTTACACACCTCTCAACCTCTAAGTCCATTCTAGGCCACCAATATAGTTCTTTTAACCGGAGTTTAGTACGTGTAATCCCTGAATGTCCTTCATGACATAAGTCAAGTATTTTACTTCTTAAGTTTTTAGGTGGTACAATTCTGTCACCTCGTAAGACAAGTGTATCACTTAAGCTAAGTTCATCACGAACCTCCCAAAATCCTCTTAATTCATCATTTACAAACTTCTTGTCAATACCATTCCAACCTTTCGTTATCAACTGTTTAAGAACAAGCAGTATTTGATCAGAATTTTCCGCTTCAAGCCACTCTTCCTTACTAAAACTACTCTGGGTTTTATCTATTGAAATGTGAGCGACTGAAAAATCATTCCAGGGATTCTTGTCAAGTTCAACTAATGGTAGAGACATGCGACTTAAAAAATCGGCAGTAAAGTTTCTAACACCGGGCATGTACTGTATGTCATACATGAAATCCTGTAATCTCATAGACAGTCTAGCAATTCTAGCTGTGGCATTGGTTAAACCCTCTGTAGTTAGTAATTTAGTTAACGGTTTATGGTCACAACGTAAAACAAACTTCCTGCCCCAAAGGAATTTCCTAAAGTGCTCAAGGGCCCACACGCATGCCAAAGTCTCACGTTCCACAACCGAATAACGTTCTTCAGTAGGAGTGAGAGAGCGTGATGCAAAGGCAATGATCACTTCACTATTATTGTCATCTAGTTGGGTTAACACACTTCCTAAACCTTTGCTGCTGGCATCGGTAGTGACAATGGTTTTTGCAAAGGGGTCAAAACCTTGAAGACTAGGTGCCAGAACAATAGCTTTTTTAATTTCTTCAAAAGATCTTTGGCAAGAATTACACCAATCAAATTGTGTTTTGTTTTTAAGCAAAGATCTCATCACATGAGTTTTTTCTGAAAACTTGTCGACAAATTTTGAATAAAACTCTGCAAGCCCTAAGAAGGACCGGAGATCTTCCTTGGACTTGGGAGCAGGAGCATCTCTAATAGCACTTACTAGGTTGGATTTGGGTCTTATACCTTGAGAACTGACCTCATGCCCTAGGTACGTAACCTTTCTTTCTGCAAACTTGCACTTTGAAAGTTCAGCAGTGACTCCTTTATTTTGTAAAATACTCATTACTTTTCTTAAACGTTCATCATGGATTTTCTTATTAGAACCCATTACCAGGATGTCGTCCTGGAAAAATACCACTCCTTGCATATCACCAAATAGTTCATACATGAGCCTTTGGAATACTGCTGCTGCAGAAGCTAATCCAAATGGCATGCGGAGAAACTGAAAACAACCAAAAGGGGTACAGAAAGCTGTGAAGTGTTTACTCATGGGATGTAGAGAAATTTGGTGATATGCACAGGACAGATCAATGGTAGAAAACCATTTAGCACCTTTAGTAAGTGAAAGCATTTCATCAATCCTCGGAAGAGGAAATTGATCAATGACAATATAGTCATTCAAATACCTTAAATCAATACACATGCGAATTTTTCCATTAGCCCGCCTAGCGACTACGATCGGAGAAATCCAATCAGACGCCTCAATAGATTCAATAACATTCGCATCTTGTAATTTCTTAAGTTCTCCTTTAACTTCATCTCGTACTATTAGTGGAATGTGACGCACTTTGTGAATTTTGGGGACAGCATTGGGTTTAATCATTATCTTGTGTGTGAAACCATCAAGATTACCAATACCACCGCCAAAGACTTTAGGAAATTCTTCCAAGACCCATTTTTTGTATTCTCAGCATCACACACTACTAACACTTGCTCAGGACTGTTAGGGTTCAAAATAATGTCAAGAGAACGTTGATCTTTCCATCCTAACACCGAAGGTCCATCCATGGCTACATATAACTTACATAAAGCTCTTCTACCTTTAAATTCAAATATTAGGGATCTAAAACCCAGCATCTCAATTTTCTGTCCCGTAAAACTTTCTGGATTTACATCAGTAGGTTGTAGATGCGAACCAATCGTATTAGCAAATTCCCTGTCCCAAATTGACTTAGCAATGATGGTAAACGGGGATCCAGAATCAGCTGCAACTTGTAGAGTTATACCACCAAAAGAAACCATACATAAAGGTTTGTTGCTATCACTACTTGTAATATTAACTACAATATGTCTAGTGGCGTTGGCGGAAATGTTAGAGTTCTCAGAGGAATCTTCATCTTCATTATTATCTGACAAGTCTGAATTGCTGTTTGTGATACACGTTACTCGTGACTTTTTAAAGCGTTTCTTTCTGCAGACCTTAGAAAAATGTCCAACAATTCCGCACTCCGTACACTTAGTTGATCTTGCGGGACATTTATCAAATCTAGCTGTGTGAGATGTGCTTCCACATCTGTAGCAAACAAAACCAAATTGAGAATTGTTCTCTTCTTTTTTAAATTAGAGTTTTGATATGGTCTCCAATTGGTATTATAGTAAGGTCTTGGCTGTTTGTAAGTAGGACTTTTTTCCTTTCTATTCTCACTAATCTTGTTAACAGTGACCGCCTCATTAGAAAGAGATACTGCCTTCGCGCATCTTTCAGACAGTTCTGCCTTCTTAACCAGTGTAATAATGTCTCTGAGACTCGCTTCACCTTCAATCCATAGTTTGTCCTGGATACTTTTATTTTTAGTGCACATGACAATCTGATCTCTGATCATATCGTCATGTAAGGAACCAAATTTGCATTTAATAGCTAAATTTTTTAAAGCCGAAACGTAATCTTCAATGGATTCATTGGTATCTTGTTTACGTTTGTAGAAAGTGCGTCTAGATACTGCTGCACACACGATTGGTGAATAATGGTCGTCAAGGTCAGCTATAGCGCACTTAAAAACATCAACATCACCACTCCTTTCAATCTTCTGCATTTGATTGTATACTCTGAGACCTTCAGGTCCTAAACAATGCATTAGGATTCTTTTTTCCTTTCAGGAGACATGACAGTTCCGTTGTCTTCAAGAGTGGCGATATAATTTATAAAATATTCTTTCCACTCTTGCCATTTCACAGTAGGTTCTCCTGGGTTGGTTAAAAATTCTTTTGGATTACTAAGGGTAATGCTAACACTTGAACATTGTGTACCATTACCTGCTGTAGAAACTGTGCTGGATTCTCTATCCATATTGGATTGATAGTAGCTTAAATGTAAATAAGTTGTAAAGTACTAATAAATCTTACTGTGATGCAGTGCTCCAGTCAATGTGAAATGCGGAGCTCACCTGAACACGAGGAAACTTTGTAGCTTGTAACTTGTAGAGCGCTGAGAACGAAGTGCTCGTTAAATAAAGTAAAAAAAAAAACTTTTTTTTTTAATAGAAAATGGCCGCTGGGGTCGCGCTGCGTGACCTCGAAGTTTACGCGCTATGTCATTAGCGTGTTGCGAGCGTAGGACGCAGATGTGCGATACTGTTGCTTAGTGTCCACGCGTCTGGTATGCAGCTCGTGGAACTCAGTTGGAGGCGATTCGAAGGTAAACAGCGCTAGCGTTGGTAACCTGCGCGTGGTAAAGCAGTTGTAAGCGCTCGCGTTAGTGACTTGCTCGAGGCAAAGCAGTTTAGAGCAAGTAACGCCTTCAATACTGCAGGGAAAGGAATACAATAAACTAAACTCACGATATTTCTGAGTTGTCCGTAATTGTTCCGTTCTTGTTCCCTTTTATGTAGCGGCTCAGAACTTGGAGATTTGTAGAAATAGGATCCTCGGTTGAAGTTCGAAATTTTGCTTTTCTTTGTGTTTTCATTAGTTGGCAGGGGGCTGATCATCCTCGTTGCCAAATCGATGTTGCATCCTCAAATAAATCCACTTCACAAGATAAATGGATAAGTTGGATTCTTTATTACAGCCCCCCGCATACAGGCAAACACATCCAGCACGAACGGCTTCTTCAGTATATCTCAACTCAAATACACGTCATAGCACAATACATTCTATAATTCTAGATTGTCGCTAATATTCTAATACAAAGAACAAGCTTACCTTAAAGCCATATACTACACAGCGCTCGCGTTAGTGACTTGCTCGAGGCAAAGCAGTTTAGAGCAAGTAACGCCTTCAATACTGCAGGGAAAGGAATACAATAAACTAAACTCACGATATTTCTGAGTTGTCCGTAATTGTTCCGTTCTTGTTCCCTTTTATGTAGCGGCTCAGAACTTGGAGATTTGTAGAAATAGGATCCTCGGTTGAAGTTCAAAATTTTGCTTTTCTTTGTGTTTTCATTAGTTGGCAGGGGGCTGATCATCCTCGTCGCCAAATCGATGTTGCATCCTCAAATAAATCCACTTCACAAGATAAATGGATAAGTTGGATTCTTTATTACAGCCCCCCGCATACAGGCAAACACATCCAGCACGAACGGCTTCTTCAGTATATCTCAACTCAAATACACGTCATAGCACAATACATTCTATAATTCTAGATTGTCGCTAATATTCTAATACAAAGAACAAGCTTACCTTAAAGCCATATACTACACCTCACTACCAGGAAAAGAAAGCAAAGAGATGTTTTGTGTCTTGCCTGGAATTTGGGGTTCCTCAAAACTGGAGGGACACATCTCAGATGTAGCACCTAGATGTAATTTAGCACTAGAAGACAAAACAGAGGAGTTAGAAAATTCAGAATTCAAACAAATACTTTCCTTAACTGCACTTTGAGACATGGTACTATGGCTATCCTGAGTGGAATCTGAGTGATCAGCCACAGTATTATTTACGCAATTACTGGACCAGCTCTGAGGGGACCGCAAAATAGTGCGCAAGGTTTCATTCTCCATTTCTAAGGAGGCTAACATAGAAGTTGAAAAGTAGTCTTGTACCACGGTTTTAGATTCCCATTTGAACTCTGGGTTATAGTTTTTAACAGAGTCTGAAACATTTTATTCTCTTGTTGTAATTCCAAAATCTTCGATTCCAATATATACTGTGAAGATTGTAGATCTTTTTCTACAAGGACAGCGGTAGACTTTGAAACTTCACAAACAAGCAACAGAACTAAGTCTTGGATTTTGTTTAAACTGGCTATTAGCTGTCTGTGTTCTAGAAGGTGTTTTCTCTATTTTGTTAATCTGATTGTTTGCTTTGAATGTAGCATTAAACATTGTCTCTTTAGTATCAGGGACTGTGATCCTCACGGGGTCACAAGACTGAGGTATATCGTTTGTATGGAAAACAGAGGTTATATAATGAATCTGCTCTTTCTTTGTCTGTTGTGTGGTTAAACAAGCTGGTATCATTGAACTATTAGTTTGGTAAGGTGTCGATAAAAACTGTGTCTGGAAATTGTCTTCAAAGAAAACATTGTCTTGACAGGGGGTCTCTGAGTTACAAACTTCAGAAAAATGTCCCCCAATAGTACCACTCTCTAAATTACTATTTTGTCTTTCTGCTGCTAACAAGGTTTGCAGAAATTCGTTTTCATCCTGTAGGTCAGAGGCTGACATTAGGTGAGGATCAGGGTTACAGATGGAATGAAAATCTAACATAGAAGGATCAGCCAACCACAGGGAATAATATTCAGCACGTAAGAGTCTGTTTTGTTCCATGAATCGATCTCTAGAGTCTAAGGACTTTCTAATAGGATGTACAGAACTGCGCTGCCTTGACAATGGTTTTCTGCCAACATACGCAGACTTAATGGATCTGTTGCTAAACATCTTGGCAAGAACTGACAGGGTGGGTTTTAAAACAAAGGTAGCTAACTGAACACAAAGAAACCTCACAAGTGACCCTGGAAATGTAGGTTGGTCATTCTGTCAGGGACTGTCCGGGACTGTGTGGGGAACACAGTCAGGGACTTGGGCAAGGACTGGGAACTGGGTAGAAAACGTACACAGAAAGAGGAGTACAGTGCTGCCCAGGATCATACAGGGAGTCAGAGGAGAAAAAGGGATCCAAAGGGGAAGCCTGTACAAGTGAACAAGATGGGTAAGACTCAGAAAGGAAGGGTACTCACAAGGCAATTTAGCATTCAGAATAACTACACCCAGGACGAATGTGCAAGACATATATATGAAACAACATTAACAATAAAGGGGAGTGTGGGGTAAAGCACTCAGGAGCTCCACACGGTAAGACTGAAGCTCAGTAAGTTTCTCATCCACAATTGCTGTAACAGATACTGACTGCAAATACCCACATGTAGGATATGCATGCAAAGGCAGGGTCTGTGGAGCTTATACCTATGGTGATGTTATAAATGTAACTCAAAGACAATACACACAGTGAACAAGAAACACCACCTAGGTTGTCAGCTGTGCCCACGGATCCTGGTGATCAAACAGGAACACGCAAGGCAGTAACAGCAAGGGGGTAGAACTAAACACAAGCACAATAGACAAGGAGCTAGCAAGGAGGAGTGCTTAACAGGAAAGGAAGGAAATCACAGGGCACACTTGGCAGAAAGCAGGTAACAAACATACAAGGTAACAGAAGCAAGACAGCAGAAAAAGAAAGACAGCAAACTAGAACTGGAACCAAGGAAATGGGAAGAAAGGCAGGGACTGGAAAAGGATATACAGAAAGGGAGGCTACAAGGGTATACTAGAATAGTGCAGGTTCAGGAATCAAGAAAAACAAAGTAGCATAGAAGGCAGTGCTGGGGCAGGAACAAGAATTGAGCAAAAGCTCAGGAGTCAAAGTAGCACTGCAGGTAGTGCTAGTTCAGGAGAAGGGAAACTGCTGCAGGTCAGGAACAAGGAATGCTAAGGCGCAGGAGTCAAGGTAGCACTGCAGGCAGTGCTAGTTCAGGAGAAGGGAAACTGCTGCAGGTCAGGAACAAGGAATGCTAAGGCTCAGGAGTCAAGGTAGCACTGCAGGCAGTGCTAGTTCAGGAACAAGGGAAACTGCTGCAGTTCAGGAACAAGGAATGCTAAGGCTCAGGAGTCAAGGTAGCACTGCAGGCAGTACTGGTTCAAGGAAACAGGAAATAGCTACAGCTCAGGAAACAAGGAGTCAAGAGAGCACTGCAAATCAGGAACAAGAAATAGCTGAAGCTCAGGAACAGGAACAAAGATTAACTATAGCTCAGGAAACAAGGTAGCACTGCAGGCAGTGCTAATTCAGGTACAAGGAATAGCTATAGCTCAGGAACTCAGGAAACAAGGTAGCACTGCAGGCAGTGCTAATTCAGGCACAAGGAATAGCTATAGCTGAGGAACTCAGGAAACAAGGTAGCACTGCAGGCAGTGCTAATTCAGGTACAAGGAATAGCTATAGCTCAGGAATCAAGGAACAAGGATTATCTATAGCTAAGGAATCAAGGAAATCAAACAGTTCAGGAAACAAGGATCGGTCTCACCGGTATACAGCTACAATGACCAACCCTGGGCTGAAGGGAGCTGGGGCTTAAAAGAGCTCACAGTAATCACATGCATCAGGTGTGAGCAGGCTAGCAGCAGCCAGCCACAGGTGAACTGAATTCCTCCACCCATCCTTGGCCTGCAGGGGTGGAGACAAAGCAGTGAGCAGGGGATTCTGGGTAATGGAGTTTCAGGCATGAGCAGGATGGCTTCCACAAAGCCCGGCATGGATTGGGAATGGATGTCAATTCCCAAATAGTGTCCAAATGGCTGGAAGGCAGTATGTACATGAAGGGGAGGGTCTAGAAGCTTGTTATGACACTGGAGAGTCCCACAGTTCAGGCCCCTGGTGGTGGACACGAAAACGCAGGGAGCAAGTCGTGACAGGTGCACTTTAAACGCAGCGCTTTCGCCGCCGACCTGGTTTGGCTTCCCTTTCTCACAGGGAAGAACGTGGCTTTCTTTCACCACTGACAATAATAATCGGTAAGGAAGTGTACATCTCGCTGTGATAATATATTCCCGTGTCTTGGTAACACAACAAAAGGAATGCTTACAAAGAGTGACGTGCTGTCTATAAAACAGAAACATGGAACTTTCTAAAGCGACCTGTAATCGAAGATGCAAGAGACACTGGCGGGTCTACCGAGATGACCTGACACTTGGTTCTCCGCAGTGAGGATAAAATGTAATTGGTGGGCCTTCCTACCTTAGGGCGACTGCATTTCATTTAAAATTTTATTTTAACCACTGCGCTGTACGACAGTCATTCGATGCAAACTCGGCCACCGTCTGTCGGGACGGCCTGTTCTCTGCATTTCTGGTGAGTACCTGTCTGTGGTGGGCTAAGCCCGCCCTCGCTACAGGAAACTCGTAGCAGAAGGCATCGGGGAGCCATTCCGCGGCTCTTCGAGGTGTCCGATTAGACGTCGCTTCGAGAGACATTTTTTAATCCTTCCGAAAGCCGGCAGTGAAAAGCTGAGCGTCTGCCAACTCTCTCCAATATGTTCCACTTGTCCTCTTAATTCCTTGCTCTTGGCGTCGTCACTTTGAATGCCGAGACGCGGTGCGTAACGAAAGGGCAAAGGCTTACTTGCGGCGTCATCATGTCCCCAGTTTTCAGATCAGCAAGCCTGGCGCGCATCGTTATGTGGCCCGTCGGTGCCCATACCTGTCTAGGCCCCGTTTCAGACATTCCTGTTTGATAGGGAGCGCGGTCCTCGACTGTTCTCAAAACCTCCCTTTGGCGTCCAACCCAACCGTGCCCTTTCAACAGTACTCAAAATTAACATTGAAGTCTGATTGCACCTTGATGCCACAGGCAGCACTGGTCATTAAGACCCTCATTACGAGTGCCCCATTGAACCAGACAGGGCGGCTACCAGACGTTACCGGCACCACCGGGTCTGTAAGATCCGCTGGAACACCTTGAATTCACAGTTTTTCACCTGGCACCAAGCCTTGTCCGGGTGAAACCTTTTTTTCCATTTAGGATAACTTGGAGATCGGATTTAGAACACTTTAGGGCTCACGTTTAAAGTTGCATATGCCCAGAGACCCAGAAACTTCCAGGCTTAAATTTGTGCCTCAATGTGTGACTTTTTTAGAATAATGAATATGTCCAGTGCTTAATTTGATGCGGTGTAAAGGTATCAGAGCGCTTTACATGAGCACCAGTTGCTTTACAGATGGACACATAATTTTTTATTTTTTTAGGCACGTGGAGATTTACCCAGAAACACCGGATGTTGAGCGTCGAACCCGGTTCCCCAACTTCGAAGTCGACCGCTTTAGCTGTTAGGCCACATCCAATCCTTGAATGGAAATGGTGAAAACGTGTGGCAATCGGCGCAGAAACGTAGCGTTCAGTATATGTGCTCTCTCTTCCAAGTTGTGCACCAGTGTAAAGGAGCTCGGGTGTGCCTGTGGCATAAGTGATTCAGGTGACTGATGGGCAAATGTGTTTCAACGTCAGTCACTGCTCTGAGGTAATCCGCAGTAGAAATCACAGCAGGAGCAAGGTGAAAGAGGATGACCCAGATAAGGTAAGTGGCAGTGAAGGTCCAAGAAAGTAGCCCTTCCCTAATTCTCCATCACGCACAGTGGTATCGCCCCTTATGTACCTCCAGGTACATGGCACTGGTGGACAGCTTGTAGCTCTGTATCATAGCAAGGAAAGAGGTGCACGTCCTTAACACAGTGATAAGCATAATGTTATGTTATGTTATGTTAAAAATGCTTATAAAGCGCACGTACACCAAGCGGTTTCATGGCGCTGAGAACAATAGAGGAAGCGGCATTAACAACACAGTTGACTTTACTAATATGACTGAGAAAATAAGAAAGTCTTTAGCAATTTCCTAAACTGCACATAGGGGGTTGCCAACCTCAGTGAGTTCCAAAATTGCGGAGCCAAGACCGCAAATCTGAGCCCCCCATGTTTTTTGCGTTTAAATGAGGGGGTGATCAACATATTTAAATTGGAGGAGCGTAGATTCCGAGAAGGGATGTAGTGTTGAATCCTCGAGGAAATAAAATCTGGGCTGTTCCCGGCTAAGGCTTTAAAAATGGTGCATCCCAGCTTGAAGGCGCAGCGTTTGGCCACTGGAAGCCAGTGAAGACTCTTCATCAGAGGTTTAACATGATGTCGTATAGGCTGGCGGGCAATCAGCCTTGCCGAATGATTTTGCACCAACTGTAAACAATGCAGTTGGTAAGCCGGAATACCGGCATATAATGAGTTTGCATAGTCAATGCGTGAAATTACTAATGCTAAAACGACCAGAGTCAAGGCCTCAGTGGTCAAGAATCTGCTAATCTTACGGATTCTTCGTAGATGGTAAAAGCAGGCGGAGACCACTGAGCTGATCTGGGCCTTCATGGATAAGTCACTACTAATCAGGACCCCCAAGCTCTTAACAGAGCTTCCTGGAAGTGGAGGGCTGCCTAGCATAGAAGGCCAAAAGTTAGAATTCCACGGATTTGCAATTCCACCTGTAAGAATAAGCTCAGTTTTATCAGGATTTAATTTCAAGTGATTATCATTCATCCAAGCACTGATTAAACTCAAGGTGGATTGGAAATTGAACACTGAGGAAGTGGAAGAATTGATGTCGAACACTAGCTGTAAGTCGTCAGCATATTTGAAAGTTTTGACCATCTTTCCACGTAAGGACCGGATCAAAGGTAAGAGGTACAAGTTAAACAAAAGGGGCGAAAGGGAAGACCCTTGGGGAACCCCACAAGTTAATTTCTTTTTATGAGAAGAGAAACGAGCGAGGCGAACTGCTTGGAATCGATCGCTGAGGTAGGAAGAGATCCAATTCAGCGCCAGGCCCTGGATCCCGGTGTTGCCGACATTGTCGATCAGGAGACCATGATCGACCGTGTCAAATGCAGCCGATAGATCCAGGAGTACCAGAGCCTGGGTGAGGCCCTTGTCAGCTCCCCCTCTGAGCTCATCCATGACTGCAAGAATAACTGACTCGGTGGAATGGGCAGGTCTAAATCCTGCCTGGCGAGAGTCAAGAAAGTGAGATTGTTCAATAAAAGAACAAAGGCAATCTGTGACGTGAGCTTCTAAAATTTTACCGAAATAAGGCAAAAGAGAAATGGGGCGGTAATTGCTGAGGACCAGGGGATCCGAGTTAGGTTTCTTCAAGATGGGAACAATCTCAGCAATTTTGAAAGTACTGGGGACGATACCCAATTTAAGGGAATTGTTCAGAAATAAAAGGGGAGGATCCGGAGAGGTAAGGAAAGCTTCACGTAGAATATGAGGCGGGCAGCAATCAGTGGGGGAACCCGAGCTGACTGTTTTAAGTAGAGCAAAGAAAAATTCCTTTGAGATTGGGGGAATTTGATCTAATAAAAATGGATTTTTACAAAAATCTGGAGTTGGCAGTGGAGACATGGGAGGAGAAATACTCGCCTTAATTGGAGCGATTTTATCAATAAAATAAGAATTGAGAGAATCACATAAAGCTTGCGAGGGAACAGGTTTCACAGTGACTCTGTCCGGGTTGGTGAGTTCGTCCACTATAGAAAAGATATCTTTGGACTTATTAGCCGAATTTATGATTTTTAAGGAGAAGTATTCTGCCTTGGTCTGGAGAATGGCTTTTTTATATTCTTTAAGTTGTGTTACATAGAGAGCTTTTTGTCCAGGGAATAGTCCTGTCTCCACCGGCGTTCAGCTTGCCTTAAGGCCAGTTTTTTTAGTTTTAAGTCATTGGAAAACCAACACTGGGCATCATGTGGTCGCATAATCCTGATTTTCTTGAGAGGGGCAAAATGATCGCTGGCAGATTCAAGCCACGTCTCAATATTTTTAGCCTGAATATCAAGATACTCCTGTGCCGTAGGGGCAGTGGCAGTTAATAGTGAACAGAAATCACTGATGTTGACACGGTTCCAATTTCTGGCCAGATGATTTCTTTTCTGTGAGTTTTTGGAAGGGGAAATACTAGATATCGCAAATGTGATAAGATGGTGGTCGGACCAAGTACAAGGGGCAATTGTGGGCTTAGAAATTTCCAAATTAGAGGACCAAACTTGATCTAAAGTATGCCCCTTTATATGAGTAGCTACCTTCATATGTTGAATGCAATTCATTCCAGAAAGGAGATCAGTGAATTCTAGAGAATCAGTGCTTTCCCGTGCATCGTTAGGCCAATAATTGAAATCTCCAATTATGAGAAGTCTGGCATGGTTTATAGCTAAATGTGAGATCATTTCACCTAACAATTGAGGGAATGTGGGCATATGATAAGGAGGTCTATAGAATAAAGAGCAGATAAAAGAAGACTGAGAAGATTCAAATTTCAGTATTAAACTATCAACTGAAGGGATGCCTATGATCCCCAGTACAGTGAACTGAAGTTTCTGGTGAATAATAGCTGCAACCCCTCCCCCGACTTTACCCGAAGACCTATTGGACTGAAGAATGTAATAATTATCAGGTACTGCTGACAAAATGTCGGGGGCAGATTCGTCAGAGAGCCACGTTTCAGAAAGTAGAAGGATGTCAGGTTTATCAGAGTCGATAAGCTGAAATATTTCAAGCTGGTGTTTTACCATTGAACGAGTGTTCAAATAGCTAATTGTAATATCCTTCGCCTCAGGAATAATAGTAACTGAAGGGGCCTTGATGTTAGTAAAGGTTTCCCACCACGAGTGACTCCTAAAATTGTATCCCCATGTGTCAAAATCCCTACCTCATTAAGAGTAGCCAGGGTCTCAGAGTCTAGAGTCCAAGTACCCTGCAATTGCCTCAGTACTGCTGCCGAATAAGTGGTAAAACGGGCATAATGTATGGCCCATTGGCCCGGTCGGCCGCGGACGGGCGCAGACGGGCTTGCCTTTTGCGCGCCCGCTGCGCGCGTCCGCTGCGCGACGAGTAAAGCATGTGATTTATGTAGGCTGCCCTGCTCCGCCCCTACCAGCCCCCAGCGAACAGGAGACCGGGATTCCTAAACGCCGGCACCCTCCACAACAAGCGGGGAAACACCGTGGTGGACCGGAGTGCGGCGTGGAAACAGCTGATAAGCTAAAGTGCAAGTGCAGGTAGGAAAGCCACAGTACACAATGGCATCGACAGTCATGCTAGCAACAGTAAATATTTGTCATGTTTATGTAACAGGGTGTCAGGCAGAACAATAGTGCAGCAACTGTACTAATGTCTATTAAGTAGTAGTTTCTATGATAGACAGCACTTAGAAAAGGCAGGGTGGGAGCAGAGGGGAGGAGGAGGACCGCAAAGGATGCCAAGTTTGGTTTCGCTCAGGGCGCTATCCAAGCAAAGGCCGCTCCTGAGTCCCCAATAACTTATTTCCCCATCTCGTAATTTCTGTTCCCTGCAAGTAATAGGGGTCACTGAGACGAATAGAGTGCTGTTTTAGATTCACAACATTAGTTTGAACTAAATTCGAAATAGCAACACTGCTATTGGGGGTAACCATGATTCCAGAAGCCATCAAAGAGCACGCCTATTAGTAATCAATAAATAACGTTTTCCGTGCTGGGATTTTGAAGCTTGCTTGGCATTTAAAAGAGAGGATTTCCAGGGCAAGGCCAGCAGAGGGCTCTGCCTATGGCTCCCTGCAGCTTACTGTAAATAGAGATTTTTACCCACTAGGCGCAAACCTAGCCAAATGGCACTTGAAGGCTGTACAGGGTCAAAGACAACAGGTACAGTGTATGAAAGATTTGATTGGATAGACTAGTTCTCATGCTTTTGGAATTAAATGCTAAGCCCAGTGGCAGTCACAGGCAGACAGCAAACAGCATCTGCCCGTAGCTGTGGTCCTTTGCTGCTCAGCGAAGGAGAGAATTTAAAATGCAGGAAAGGCAAGGAGGAGTAACCTGAAACCGAGCGATGCCAGAGCATGCTCTGGAAGTCTTGGGTGTGTCTTAATCCGATGACCCAGAGGGGTGGGACTGGAAGATAATATTGACCGAGAATGTGTTGCATATATATTTTTTGGATGCATAATTTCGGCCTCTATGCTGCATTTTCGTACTAACCCTGACAAAGGTAAAGCTCTGTAGACTGGTTTGGGCCGGTCAATAGAATGATGAAAGCCATATGTCACAGAGAACCGTGAAATATTTTCCATAGGTTCTGGTTGCTTGAGGTGGGCATGTGTTGTTTGTGTAAATAAGTTCTCAAAATGGAGAAATGGTCTAAGCTGGTGCCCCAAGAAGAAACTTTCAGCTCCTTTGTCCCCAAAACCTACCTCCGCCGCTTAAAAAAGACCCTTATAAGATGCAGGTTAGAGTGTAGGAAGGCCTCGTGAGGCAAGGATGTTGTGTTGCGACATTAACCAGCTCTCCATAAAAGGCATGGAGAGAAACTATAGCCCTGATGAGCATTGTCACTTCCCCCGTCCAAGGGCACCCATCTTGATGTCTTCACCATGGGGTATTTTCTCAACCCCATTCCAGTTGCCACTGTGTGCACACCAAAGCGATCTCCTCAGTCGGTTAATGGGGAATGAATGCTTCCATTCTGTACTTGAACATTTCTCATACCTGCCAACTTGAAGAACAATGTCACTGTGTGAGGAGGAAGGCGGGGCCTTGAAGAGGGCGGGGCCTCCTGCCGAGAAGTACCTATGAGGCACTTTTGAACCCCACCCGCCCCAAGCCCCCTCCTCCCAAATATAAAAATTGGGAAATTGATGGCAATGTAAATGTCAAGTTGAAAATCTTTGGTGCTCACTTTTCCACGCTGGCGTGCATCTCCTTGTGTTTGCTGTGCTTTCATTTTGTCCATACTCGTCTTCAATTTCAAAAGTGTCTTCATCTCTTTGGGGGTTCTGTGCAGCATGGCTTATAGATATTAGGAAATCCAATTGGTCCCATAAGCAAAACTTACTGACTTTGCCAATGCTTTTCTTCAGTATCGTGTATGAGAGCACCTTGAAATAATGAGCGCAGGATGTGTTTGATTTAATAGACTATAATGTTGTTCCATGTACAGTAAGAATCTAGGACACCTATAGGGCGCACATGACAGCTGCCTTACCTCTTAGTTTGCCAATGGCATTGTCATCAGGGCGGAGGGAGACATGATTGTTTCAAAGTTCCTGTTTAAAAACTAACCCTTTAAATAAATGCCTCTCAAAGCAGTGATATAATCAGATATACCGAGGTGAAACTCTTCTGCATTAAAGAATTACACGTTTCTGAATTCTGATGAGACTTTGTCATATTTTTATGTAATGTTTGTTGCACAATTTACATGCCAAACCATTTTATTATTCGGCTCGTGCATAAGTGCTTGGCTCTCCCTGTTAATTTGCTGGCTTGCCTAGCTGTACAAAGGTCCTTTAAAAATACTCCTTCTGTCTTTTTGCGATGCCTCATCGGCTAATTCAACATCAAGCCTGGCACTTTTGTTGAGGCCCTTTTCACAGCTGTGATCTTTGGTTTTCTCAGTAAAAGTGCTACTGCAGGGACTGCTATCTGCATCTCTTTGCAGTGTATATCTTTTACCTATTGTAAAACACAAGTCATTTTGTGGAAGAGAAGTGTTCCCATTTGGCTTCGCAATGTGGTCACTAAATTGTAGTGCAGGCATATATTTGAAAATATGGCTGAAATGCGAATAAGTAGATGTTTTCACTGAAACCACTAGCTGCAGCACACCCTTAATTATGTGCACTCGACGCACACCAGGAGAATGCTCCTGACTACCAAAAACAAGCATTGGCATAGCCAATAGGTCTCGCCTTTGGGACATTATAAGTGTTTAGCCATGCAACAATTGATGTTGCACCAAGGATATTGTGCAGCATAATTAAATACTTATAAGGTCCCAAAGGCGAGTCCTATTGGCTATGCCAATGCTTGTTTTTGGTAGTCAGGAGCACTGTCCTGGTGTGCGTCGAGTGCACATAATTAAGGGTGCCAATGCTTGTTATAATATAGTATGACTAGAAAATGGCAACTTTCTAAAAGTAGCATTTTCTAAATTGTGACTTAAAATCCGACTTTACCATTACAGAGGATTTTAAATTACATTTCCTCAGATACCACACTTGACTTTGCGACCTAAGCCGTATCAAAAGTGAGCACTTATTAAATGTAATAAGGTAACCTAATGTTATCCTCTGGGAGATTTAGACCTCACCCTAGTGAAATATTAACTTTGTGAGTTTTCCACTTCCAAGACATGTAAGACTTAAAAGAACCTGTCCAACTGTTTAATTGCAATGCACCCTCCCCTGTGGGCTGTTTAGGGCCTATCTTAGTGGTGACATATGTAATAAAAAGGGAGCTTTAGATGTGGCAGGTGGGTTATATTGCTAAGTCAAATTGGCAGTTTACAACTGCAGGCAGGGTGCAATGGCAGGCCTAAAACATTTTTAGAGGCTACTTAAGTGGGTGGTACGATAAGTGCTGCAGGACCACTAATATCATTTCATTTACAGAGCGTAGGTACCACTTTACTAGGGACTTATAAGTAAATTAAATATGGCAGTCAGATGTAAGTCAACTTTACCATATTCAGGGAGTGAGCACAAACACTTTAGCATGTTTAGCAGTGGCAAAGTGGACATGGTCCGAAGGCCAACATATCAAATTAAGAAAAATAGGATGGTGACGGCAAAAGGTTGGGAGGAAGACCACCTTAAAGCTTACAGGTCTGACAATCCTATAAATACAGCAAGCAAAGATTCAGATGGACCTGCAACATAATTAACTAAAACAGAGGAAATAGTGGCTCCATTCCACACTGCTCCAAAATCATATTCTGGGGACATTAAAGAATATTTATACTTAATAAAAATGGACCACAGGGAATATAGGATGCATTTAGAGCTGTACTACGAGGAAGTTTTTGCCATGATGACAGGGCTACATATGATGCAAACCCTGTAAATACAGAAATTTGAGAGGAAGCTTAAAAGTGTAGAACAGGATTACATGTGTTTGCAACACCCAGACACCTTCTACAAATGACACCTGAAGGGTCAACTAAAAACAATTTGCAACAACAAAGAAATATTAGCCCACCCTACACCTTAAAAGGCAATGTTATGAGGTCAGCAATAAAGAGGCACAAGTTGGCTCGACGACTTAGACAAAAAACAGAAATGATGTATGTCAAGGAATTAGACATATAGGGGGCATCGCCCAGTGCCTGTTTGTGAGATAGTCCAGTAGGCTCGGTGCCTAAACTAGACAATGTGTTGTGTGGGGGCAGCTGCAGCTAACAGATTTGAAAATTGGCAAGGCGGACACAGACTTCTTATTATCCTTCCTTGGTAAAAAATTTTGCTGGTGAGGTAAGTAATAATAACACCTGATATTCATTTTTCCAATAGCAGTTCAGCGCCTATTGTATAAATATCAGGTAACAGTGGCGTAACACAGGCCCCCGCAGCCCCCTCGGTGCAGGGGGGGCCAAGTTCCAGGGGGCCCCTTCAGCACAGTACTTTGCCCAGAGAGCTGCTTAATGAGTTCGGAGGAGGCCCTTCTACGTACCTTGCAGGGGGCCTCCTCAGATTTCGTTACGCCAGTGCCAGGTAAAGGATACATAGTGGAAAACTGTGCATTATGGACTTGTACTGACATAGAGGGGTTCTGGTGACTCGTGTGTGACGTGACGGCAGGCGATGCGTAATATCGAGAAGGGTGCAGGCCCGTCCATGCCTCTCCGCATGCAGCAGGCCTTCGATGTCAAGATCAAGGTTCCTCTTGGCAGCGGGGTGGGTTTACATCTTTCTGCAAAAGGTTTGAGAATGAAGGAATTCTTCATGTCCTATTTGCATAACCTTTTTGTTTTATAGAGCGCAAAGTCGACCTGAAGGTATTGGAGCACTTTACATGAGCTCCAGTTCAAGTTGGCAGTTACATTACACCAGGGCATTTTTTGTGGTCACTAGGAGATCACGCGATTTTCCCAGAATCACAGGATGTTGAGCCGACACCGAGACTCGAACCTGGCCACAACCTCTTTGCACCAATCTCCCCCACCCTTGAACTTTATATTTACCTTTAAGCCCCACCCATTTTTAAAAGCACCAGCAGCTACTGCCAGTGGGATCTGATAGACATATCTCGCCTGGTAGATATGATGAACGACGTAGACATAAAGTCCTTCACAGATCTTCAGGCGGAGTTTGACCTACATCGTGCTCAATTTTCCCGCTATATGCAGTTGGGGCATGCGTTGTTGCCTTATGTGAACAACCTTAAGGACCGTCTGGAATATAGTCTGCTTGAGGCAAAATTGCTGGTGGACAAACAGCCGGATCATAAAATATCGTGGATTTACAAATCCCTGGTCGTTAATACCCCTGACACCATTGCTCTTCTCCGGGGTATGTGGGAGGTAGATGTGGGCCCTTTAGAGGATGCGGGCCGACGGGACGCAATGGCGGCGCCTAAAACAGCAGCCATTGTGTCACAAGACCGCCTTATCCAGCTCCAGTACCTACATCGGACTTACTTTACTAGATCTAGGCTCTGGAAGAGGGGTTTGATTGCATCCCCATTGTGTCTAAGCTGCGACCTTGCGGAAGGGATATTATGTCACTTGGTTTGGGACTGTGGGGTGCTTCGGACTTTTTGGGAGAGGGTTCTGTCAATGTTGGGGTGTGTTTTGGGGCGTGGTTTGGCAGTGCGGCAAGATGGCCGCTTGAAGAGCGAGCTCGGCCGGCCGGGAAATTAATCCTTGTCAAATCCGCTACATGGAGGGGCATCGTCACTACTAAAGTACCCCTGTGATTCGTCTACATCGGTGGGTGCTGTGTAGGCACGCCACGATAGCCGCGAAGTGCAGCAGCATCGTGTCGGAGGCCCGGACCTGGTGCGGCCTGCGTGGTGTGAGCAGCGTCTCAGGCCTAGGAGGAGTAGTCCGCGCTGGGGATTGCGCATACATCCTGATTCCCCGGGACGCGGAGACCCGTGGTTGGCGTGGGTGACAGCTGTTGCGCATTCTGCCAGAGATACCTCGTCTTGCGAGGCAGCGCACTTGGGTTCCCGCAGCGCGATATCCAGGACTGTTCGGGTGAGTGCCGCACCAGGCTGCCGGCGCCCCGGTGGAACGGAGAAGACCGCACCGGGCTGTGGGGAGGTGGGAGGCTGCCGCTGGGTTGGACCAGGCACAGTTGGTCCCGTGCGGAGGTTCCCGTCGGACCACTCCTGCGGCCTGGGACCCGGGCTGCGAGGTCCCGCCTCCCCCCTCAAGGCGGCCCCAGCGGACCTGCCAAGCCTGCCGAGTGAGTGGGACTCTGCTGTAACATTTGGAGCTGCCATACCGCCACTGGATTCCACCCTACCTTTCAAGGCACGGATTTCCTCGGTGCAGGAGCCGGCCTAGGCGCATAACATCTGAGGCACTGAGATCCATATACAGCCCCAGCCATAGCTGCCCCGTAGTCTGTTGCTACACCGCCTGCTGGGCGGCCGCCATTTTGAAACCAGGCAGATCGGGCCCTCTAGCCGGCGAGGCTGGATTGGCGGGCTGGTTGGGCCGAGTGTGTAGGTGAGCAAGCGGGCGCACCTGTTCGCAGATATCTAGCTGGCTTCCCCTACGGGGTAGAGTTGGCCGCCACGTCGTTGGGGGCCTGGGTGCAGCCTGTTATTGCTCCCGGTGATCCTTCAGAGCTCCCCACTGGACAAAAACAGAACCTTTGGGGTGGCGCCGGCGGTCCACGCACGGTGGCGGCTCAGACGTGTGGGGTTCGGCTGGGGTAGCCTAAACTGCGCCGGATCTGGCCCCAGGAGACATTGTCCTGGGCCAGCCAGGGCGTGCTTCTTGCCCCTATCGCTTGCAATATCGATCCTAGTATATAATCGGCGGGGGAAGCGACTCACGCTCCAGTGGGGTTAAACAGGAGATTGGAAGCGGAGCGTCCAGTGGGTGTGGAGCGTCAGCGGCCGGGCGATAGAGTCCGAGTTACACCGTCTTATCAAAATGGGGAAGCAGAACGCAAAACAACCCAAGTTAACGTTCGAGAACAGACGGACCACCAGAACAAGATCCGGAGGGGAGCGCGGACCACCCGACTGAATCTCAGGTCGAGGATCATGGCGAGGACCTTCGCACGTTGATGCTGGAAATGCGCTCTAGCCTCCGCACCATAGACACAAAACTAGACGCACTCACGTCACAACTAGATGCAGTTAAAAAACAGGTGGGTGCACACGAGACGAGGCTGGACGTGTTGGAAAACCGCAACTCGGACTTCCACGAATTTCAGGTCGAGACAAAAGAACAGCTTCTGCACATGGACAAAGTCCTCGGCTTGATCAGACCCAAGAACGAAGATTTAGAGGCTCATTCCCGTCGGAATAATTTACGGATTACGACACTTCCGGAGACGACTGCCATATCAAAAATGGAAAGCTGCGTGGCTGATCTACTTCACGAATTGTTCGATCCGGACCTATCAGCAGTGTTCGCGGTCGAGCGAGCTCACCGCACTCTGGGCCCCAGGCCGCCAGTGGGTGCCACACCTCGGCCTATATTGGCCCGAATTCTGAATTATCAGGACCGCGACCTTATCCTAAGACTGGCCAGAGAACGTGGGACCATTACTCATAAAGGGAACACTCTTGCCTTCTACCCTGATTTCCCGCCTGCAGTGCAGGCGGCACGCCGTGAATTCTTGCCGGCAAAAAGAATACTTCTTCAGGCCAAGATTCCCTATTCGCTGTTGTATCCAGCCAAGTTTAAAGTGTCATATGAGGGAGCGGCTCACTTTTTTACGGATGCCAAATCCGCACTAACATTTGCTAAACATGTAGGGGGAAAGAAGAAGCAGGTGCACAGTACGAGTGCCGAGGAGGCATCTGGAGACAGGCTAAGTGACAATGATTAAGCTCTACCAGATAAAATTAAGGTTCACCTATGTGATGTTTTCTATTTCACTCATGCCAGATATCACTTGTTTTCGAATAGATGTAGCGGCACTTCCTATTTCCATAAGGTTGGGGGCGAGCCTTCGGAGGGGTTGCCTACTGTGCTAATTTCACTGGAATTGCCCCTCCACCTTACTCTCGGCCACCCTGCTTTACTGCGGGGGTGTATGCCGGTGACATCGCGCCCCCAGGGAGATGTCCCGCTGGTTGTTCTGCCCTACTCAGGGCTTAACCCTTATTGGTAAAATATTTGGAGGGGTGGGTTCTGCACAACCTGATTGGGGGGTTGGAGTGGGTGGTGGGAGGAGGGGGGGGGGATTAATGTTTTTGGTTGGTCAGCTTAATGCTTCTCAGTCTAGATTACTCAGCTTGGAAATTGTGGCTCATATTGCTGATAGAGCGCAAAGATATTCTGAAAATTGTAGGGGTACATTATATTCATAGTCTGTACCCGCATATATTCTTATGTGTGCGTTAACCTTAGTTAGAATTCGTGATGTAATAATCAGTGGTAAATGAAATGTTAAGATGAGTCGTGCCATTCAAGAACCGTAAAGTGGCATTTAGAAGGAATTATGTAACTTTCGATGTTCATTGCAAATGCCTAATGAAGTAGTTATATATAATGTAATGCAGTAGATTTAAACGTGCATCATGTTGAAGTTGCACACGCATAGATGATTAATTGTGTTTAAACGTGATGAAATGTAGTGCTTATAGATGTAACATTTTAAATGTGTTTAAGTTGATGTTAAAGGCCTAGATGGAGTATCTGCTCCTTCGCGTTAAGAAAGGCCTATTCGTTTCCTTATGTTAGCTGGTTTATGTAGGCCCGAAATGTATTTTCCCCTGGTGAGGCTCTCATTTGGAGACAGTCAGCGAAATTCATCTGCGTGCAAGGTTGTTTCGTTCTCATGCTTCTGTTGCAGGTGCAAGGACACCGTCTTCGTTAGTTAGAATAATGCTTTTGTTTTAGGAGTTAGGTATGGAGGAGATCCGCTACAGAGTATCCAGGAATGCTGATAATTAGAAGTTGCGCTGAAGAAGCCTGAGACCCAAGGACACCCCAACCATCGTTGGACCGAGTTCAACTTTTAGTGGAAATTTACCTAGGAGAGGTGTTTGGCCAGGAGAGGTGTTACCTGGGTGGGCCTATCGAATGTCCATTTTGTATTAGGGACAGTGCCCCGAGGGAGGGCGCGGCAGTCAGCAGAGAGGGCAGATTGAGCAGGAGCCGATTGAGGAGAGGTAGAAAGAGCAAAGAGGGTAAAAGGAAGGGATCGATTCTTAGGATGGAGACTTAGACAGTCTTTTACAACGTGAGTGCACTTCTGAGGAAGTCATCACGAGCTGACACCTTTTCATGATCTTGCTTGGGCAAAAGTTAAGTAGGGATGCCCCTTTAGAATAGTGTAGGGATAGACTAACGGATTTTCTTTACAGATTTCAATGAAGACTAATATAGATGTTGGTGCAGTTATTGCTTGTTTAGTATTTTTGGAATTGCTCATTCTCTTTATGCTATATTGAATTAGATTGGTGCGTAGGATGGATTTTGTATTAGTACCTGTGTATTTTTGCAACCTCGTTCTGAGGTGTCTGTATGTTCAGTTATTTTTGGTTTTGTAATAAACCTCTAAACTTGGAATTCGGAGTCAGTGATCTTTTCCGAGAATTAAATTGTTTCATGACAGGATTGGAACGAGAGTATTGTCTCTCCCCTTTACACTTCTCAGCAGGTAATAAAGGTTCAGTCGGCCGAGGGTACAACAACAACAGGACTTCTCCTTAACATTCGATTACAAATTTGTGAATTCCTCCATCTTCAAAAAAATACATTGTCCCACTAACACATACATATTTTTTATCTTTTTATTTATCAAAAATATTTATATTTTATTCTTTTTGTTTGTAAATGTATAAATATATTCCTTTCCTTTCAGGTTTGTTTACAAAATCTCAACAAGATTAGAGCCCAAAGAACAGTTAAAATACAAATCTCACAATGCACTCAATCACCAACAGACATCCAACTAGCTATCATACACAACACACTCATACTTCATAAAACTACTAAACTAAACAAATCAAAACATATTATAATTCATTTGATAAATACATAGTAACCAACAGTACAAAAAAAGGCGCCGACGCGCGTTTCGGAGTGGGGTGACAAACCCACAGTTCCTTCGTCAGGGCGCAGCAGGTCATTAATTCACAAGGTGAGCAATTGTCATCCATAACATCTTTGTTATTTACAATGTGCGGTGCGACCGGGCTCTATATCACAGTAGTGTTGAATTATAAGATCAATCTGTGGGGACAATGAAGACTAATATGAGACATCTATATGATTCAGTATATATGTAAATAGTACATCATGAAGCTTGGCGACAAGAAGAAGACCCGAGCCACAAAGTTACACCAAGTGTGTTGGAAAATAAGGGAAATGTGTAGAAAGCTCACAATCAATACCATCACCAAACCCTGTGTGCATAAAGAAGAGATAATTTCCCAAAAATTACAGACACCTACATATCAAGAAGTGGCAAGAACTACGTATCCGGACCAAGGATACATTATATGTCCAAGAAACTATTGTTTGTCCTCGTCATGGGTAAGACCTGATAAGACAAAGTGATGGTACAAAGTGAAAACTCTAATGACCAGAGGGTCATAATTTACACAGCTATGGAGGGACCATAGGCCTCTGCCTAGCTGCATTGGTATGCCTAGAGACTCAACTGTTCAAGATAAGCGGGGTCACATTACCCAGCCAATTAAATTTGCAAAAACGCTTACCATAAATGACTTATTTCAGGTTCCTGGGGGGTGCCTTAATTGCTGGGATAGTTGAGTTGATAAAAGTATTCTACAAAGGAGGTGTAGGAGAATAACATAAGTACTCAATGAATATATAGAACAGTCAAAGTGCCTTCCAAAAGAACTCTTTCACCAATTATCTGCCTAATACCTACCAGCGCCAAAAAAATGTAGCAGTGGCTTACAGGCTCTCCACAAGAGTCGCTACTATTAAAGGATAAAGTCGGGGTCCCGAGACCTAAACTAATACTGAAAGATGAAAGACAAGGGGAGATATAACTCGCAACTAATACTACCAGTGGCACAATATTTTTAGACTAAGAGGAATAGTGTCAAGCTTACATCAAATCCCTTCCAGGGATTCCACGAAGAATTAGCGTATTATTTGCGGTCCCGTTCCGCACTGACGAATAAATAAGTAACGGGTCCAGATATTCGGGTACTAGAAGAAATTAAAACAGGGTACTCTCAGAAGGGGCAAGTACGAGTACAGAGCCTGGACGGACTATAGCTAGCCCCAACCCCAAACGTACCTAATGGGTATCTTCAATACCACGGGCGGAATGACTACTCCATGTGTTTATCTGCGGTCCCGCTCCGCACTGGAGAATAAATAAGTAACGGGTTCCAGGTATAAGGGTACTAGAAGAAATTAAAACAGGGTACACTAAAATGGTGTAAATATAAGTACAAAGTCTAAACAGACTATAGCGGACCCAAATCTTCAACGTACCTCAAGGATATCTTCAATGTCACGGGCGGGATGACTGCTCCGTATCTTCGAACAGCGGGCTGTGGAGGCCAACTAAACTAAATTGGGATATATATATACACAACTCCCGCCAAGTCTAGTTCTAAAAACGGGTAGCGTCGGCCGAGGGTTCCTGGTAAGTTGTACAGTGGAATCCGGCGTCATCAGTTGGTAGCGAGAGGATGGTTACCTCTGTAGTAAGGGGAGAAGTAGAGAAGGGTAGTCATTGAATCCCCATAGAGCCCAAGTGATGGTTATCCAGTGGATTGTGAGCGGAGGACGATGGCGCTTGATGGAAACCGACGGCAAGTGACGGTGTGGCGGAAACAGCAGTTCGTGGTGGAGTGAGTATGAACAGGGATGTATGTCTGTTAGATTGCGGTGTTGTTTTGATTGTGTGATGTCTTGCGGAGTTAGAATGAGAGTTGAGTGATTGTGGTTTCGGGCCGAACGCGCGCGGTCCATGAGATTTGATTTATTAATATCCCGGGATAAGAGATTGTGGTGTAGAAGACACCCAGAGTTGAAATTGTCTGACCAGAGATTGTGGGAGTCATGAGACGTCGTTGACTAACCCACCGGTGATAGGGAAACGTGTGTATGAGTGCGTGAGTAACCGACGCAGGTCGTAGGTTGCTGCATGTGGAACATCGAGTGATTGGATCCTATCGATTAAGTACATGACTGCCCGGCCGTTCGTGGGCAGATAGTCTGGGGCAATTGTCCGGTCGTTCGTGGACAGAGGGTTGCCAGAGTTGAGGTCGACAATTACGAGACTGTCCAGTCGTTTTGTGGACAGACAGTCAGAGAAGTAACTGTTCGGTCGTTTGGTGGACAAACAGTTATTTCAGAGCATGGGAGAGACGCATGAGTGTGCGAGAGACGAATTGTAAAGGAGGAGAACTGCTGCATGAGGAGGAAGAGTGACGTCAGAGAGTGTTGCACTGTGATAGGTCGGTTGGTGTGAAGCTGCGCTGGTATTGGTGGATTGTCATCAGGAAGTCGAGTGAAAACAAGTGAAGAAAACGTTGATTTCATCATGAAATGTTTTAAAGTTTTACGAGATATGTGTAGAGGAGACAGATGAGTGGTTACTCGGGGGGGAGAAGAAGCTCCACCCGAGGATACCCCAGCCCATTATATGGCTACGAATGTGGGGTTGCATACTATAATTTGGCTCGAAAATTGGCATAAAATGACTGAACATGAGGGAGAATTGACTTTTCTGCGTTATTGCACTTTCAGGTTGGAAGTGTTGTACCAATTGAAAACGGTGATGTCCTCATTGCGACCTTTACCCAGACCAACACAGTTTGAGGCGCTACATGCATGGATAAGAGCAGCGCATGATAGGAAAAGAGACAGAAGTCAAGAAAGGGTGAAAAAGTCAATCAGGGCGTTTCAGAATGCGCAATGGGACGCATTGGAGAAGAGATGGAGGGTGGAAACTATTGAAGGTCAATCAGGGCGTTTCAGTATGCGCGATGGGACGCATTGGAGAAGAGATGGAGGGTGGAAACTATTGAAGGGGATAGGCTATTTCCGTTGCTGATAAACGTAGGAGAGGCCCAGAAGAAGTGGGGTGAGGAAGACGATAGTGACACAGATGACAGCTTGCTAGATAGATTGCTATCAGAAAGACCACCTCCATATAACCCAGATTCCGAAGAGGGAAAGGCAGTATCAACAGAGGGAACTGGAGAATCGCAGACTCAACCTAGAGCGAGAGTAGTCGGAAGAATATCAACTGGAACAGAAGGGATGGGAACACACACACCAACAAGCATCGAAACTAATGGAGTTACAGTTGTTACAAGGCTACCGGATGCTCTTACAGTACTGGTTACCATTGGCCCCATAGTGTCAGTATATGACCCAGATCAGGCAGGAAATGGAAGTCTAGCACGATCAGTAGCAGGAGAAGGGACTGGCTCTGGAGGGAATGGTATAGTGAGTGGAATAGGTCAACTTCCGAGGTCCATGGAATCAAGTACTCCTTTGCCAGCCACGGCAGACTCCTCTAGAGGACAGGGAGACGTAAGAACGGCGAGGCCAAGGTCTTTGGCCGATTCAAGATCTGACATAAGGATGTGGGAACCACCAGTGAGAAACCCTAATGATAGGATGACAGGAGACTGGGATCGCGGGAATACAGGAAGTCGACCAGTCCTAGGGAACCGATGTGAGGATCAGGACAATGAGAATGGAGAATCAAGTGGTACATCAAGTCGAGGGATGCTTAAAACTGCTATAAGAGCAAAGATGCTGGATGTGATGAGATTAAAAGCTGAGGTAGATGAGATAATTAGTGGGAACCTGCCATTGGAAAGAGTAGAGCTTTATGGACCAGACGAGTTGCTGTTTGTAGCAAAAGATGTAACTCGCAAGGCGAGGTCAGCGCATGAGAAACTGACAGAATTGGCAAAAAGACACGAGGTGGATCTATCCAAAGCTAAGACGCTGTAGGGAAGTCACAGGTTGCAGTACAGTGACCAGGAACTGGAAGAGAAGAGAGTGATAGGGCTAAGGACTCACATTCGAGAACTGATTGTAGGGATACGTGCATGGAGCATGCTTGACAAGTGGGAGGAAAGATGGTCCAAAAAGAAAACCACTAAAAAGAGTATAGGAGAGACACCGCCTCCAGGAGGGGGGAATGACCGGAGTAGGGAATTTTCCTTTGCGAGAGGTACAGAACGGAGGGCATGTGCATGTGCCTTGGAGCAGAGGTGATTTGGCAGCGTTTACAAACGAATTTCCTCAGCTGAGGGAGAAGCCTGTCGAAAGGTACAAACAGGTCGATCGATTTGTTAAATTCTCGAAGGTGTTGTGGGTTGACTTGAATACACTGTTTGATATTGTAGTACCAAGTGATTTGTGGGCAGCTTGTAAAGTTGCAGTTGATTGGCCAACTTCCGAACCAGACAGGGATTTGGTTACAAATGGTCCTTCACCAATTGTCATGAAAAAGTTTGAGCAAGTAATTACATGGCTGAAATCCAAAATCTCACCACAGGACATTGATTGGGTTAAGATAGATCGAACTGTTCAGGAACCCAAAGAGTCCGTACATGAATATTACGAGAGACTCTTACAAGCCTTTAAGCAGTACAGTGGGCTAGACACGTTAGACCCCAAAGACATGGGACAGTTTGTTTCTAAGTTCGTTTTGGGTCTAAGATCAGAAATCAGCTTCATGATTCAGCAGCATTTGATCTGCTGGCAGAACAAATCAGTGGACGAGATACTGCGGTACGCCAGGTACTGCAGCGATGAAGTGGACTCGAAACACAGGAAGCTTAAGGATAAGCTAATGCTAGTCCAGATGCAAAATGCTGACAGGGAAGTTCAGACACAGCCAAGTGGAGGGACATTAGGGAGAAGACAGGGAAACAATCAAGGAGGGACCCAGAATGGGCAGGGTCCAGGAAGGGGGAAACCTATAGACCCTAAGACAGGGATGGATGTGGCAACACTGAAAAAGACAACTGCGTGTCACTTTTGTCACAAGATCGGGCATTGGAAACGCGAGTGTAGATCAAATCCAGCGAACCAAGTGCAACCAGAGGGAGAAACGGTGCAGGTATCTGAGGTCGTCAATACAGTGACGAGACCTAGGTCCATGCAAGGGGGGACGTTGTGCCCGCAGGTGCAAGTTCCGCAACCTCCGAGAATTCCACAGGGAAATCGAACGTACCAGCAGATGCCCCTTTTCGAGGATTGCGATGAGTACAGCTCAGACCCGTTGGCAGGACGGTGCCTCAGGGGGGAGGAAGACTGCACTCTTGGGGCAGTCTTAGAGGTAGACCAGAGGGGACCGTTTGTCGAGGCGGATGTTGACGGTCATCCCACCACCTTTTTGGTTGATACTGGTGCTACCCGTTCTACTGTGAGATCTGCAGTAGTTCCCAACCTACCCCTCTCAGGACAATCAATCCAAGTAGTAGGAGTGGCAAATAAGAAGGTGAATAGCCCTTTGACCGAGCCGATTCCTTTGAGAATAGGAACTTTCCGAGATCGACACCAATTTGTGGTGTGCGACTCAAGTCCTGTCTGTTTGCTAGGACGTGATCTGTTGTGAAAACTGAATTGTACCATCTATTGCACCCCAAAGGGAGTGGAATTACAGACAAATGATGATGATGCCACCTTCAAGGTTGCAAATCAGCATTTCTGTATAGAGATGTATCCTATGTTAACAGTGGAAGAGCTTCCATTTGACCTAAGAGACTCTGTTTCATTGGATGTGTGGGACTTTACAGGGGAGGAGATCGGATTGATCAGAGGTGTTGAGCCAGTTAAGATCCAGGTCAAGCAAAATGCTGAGTTTCCGAGAACACCTCAGTATAATCTGTCACCTGAAACGATTGCAGGGATAAAGCCTGTCATCGAATCCATGATTCAGCAGGGAATTCTTAAGGAGATAATGGGCAATCCATGTAACTCACCCATTATGGGATTACAGAAACCAAGTGGGAAATACAGAATCGTGCAAGACCTCTGAAAGGTCAACACGATTGTGGTTCCATGTTGTCCAGTGGTACCGAATCCATCAGTGATACTATTCCAGATTCCGTGTGAAGCCGAGTGGTTCACGGTGATTGACTTGTGCCAAGCATTCTTTTCAATACCGTTGCACGAGGAGAGCCAATTTTTATTTGCTTTCCGTCTGGAAGATCGTGTGTTAACGTGGTGTCGTATCCCTCAAGGGTATACAGAGAGTCCATCAATCTTTAATCAGATCTTGAAAAAGAATCTTGAGAGTCTTGTACTGCCACAGAATTCTGTTCTCGTGCAGTACATTGATGATCTTCTCATTGCGTCCGAAATGGAGGATGCTTGCAGGATCGACACGATTGCCTTACTGAATCATTTAGGGGAAAATGGACACAAGGTGTCCCCGAACAAGTTGCAGTACTGTCTGAGTGAGGTTCAGTACTTAGGCCATCGAATTGAGAAAGGCAAGAGAAAAGTGTCGCCAGATCGAATTGAGGCGATCATGAACATGACTGTGCCCACCACTCAGAAGGAAGTCAGAATGTTCTTGGGAATGGTTGGTTACTGTCGCCAATGGATTCCCAACTTCTCATTGAAGGCGAAGCCCCTGCAGAGACTGACGCATAAGGATGTGAGTGATCCGGTACCATGGGACAATTACTGTCTGATTGCGTTCTTGGAGTTGAGAGAGGGCTTATGTCGTGCTCCGGCTCTGGGAATGCCTGACTACAACAAGTCCTTTTCATTGTTCTGTTATGATCGAGAAGGTTGCGCATTGTCAGTCCTGACTCAGAGTCATGGAGGTGTCCGTAGACCAGTTGCCTACTTTTCAGCTACTTTAGATCCAGTAGCTTCAGCGTTGCCCGGATGTCTCAAATCCGTTGCTGCAACAGGTGTCAGCATTGAAAGGTGTGAAAGCATTGTTATGGGTCATCCTTTGACTGTTTATGTTCCGCATTCTGTTAAACTGTTGATGACAAGGACTAAAACACAGCACCTGACGAACAATAGACTCACACGCTACGAGCAAGTCATACTTGCCGTGGAAAATGTGACTCTGAAGAGGTGTTCTGTTTTAAATCCTGCTACATTAATACCATTGCCAAATGTAGATGATGAAGATTGTGTCATAATAAGCTTCTGAACCCTCCCATTCATGTATATACTGACTTCCAGCCATTTGGACACTATTTGGGAATTGACATCCATTCCCAATCCATGCCGGGTTTTGTGGAAGCCAGCATGCTCATGTTTGACACTCTGTTACCTAGAATTCCCTGCTCACTGCTTCGTCTCCACCCCTGCAGGCCAAGGATGGGTGGAGGAATTCAGCTCACCTGTGGCTGGCTGCTGCTAGTCTGCTCACACCTGATGCATGTGATTACTGTGAGCTCTTTTAAGCCCCAGCTCCCTTCAGTCCAGTGTTCGTCATTGTAGCTGTGTTCCGGTGAGACCGATCCTTGTTTCCTGAGCTTTTGATATTCCTTGATTCCTGAGCCATAGTTAATCCTTGTGCCTGAATTAGCACTGCCTGCAGTGCTACCTTGTTTCCTGAGTTCCTGAGCTATAGTTATTCTTTGTTCCTGAGCTTCAGCTATTTCTTGTTCCTGATTTGCACTGCTTGCAATGCTCTCTTGACCCCTTGTTTCCTGAGCTGTAGCTATTTCCTGTTTCCTTGAACTAGCACTGCCTGCAGTGCTACCTTGACTCCTGTGCTATAGTAATTTCCTGTTCTTGAACTAGCACTGCCTGCAGTGCTACCTTGACTTTTGAGCTTTTGCTCAATTCTTGTTTCTACTCCAGCACAGCCTTCAGTGCTACTGTGTTTTCTTGTCTTCTGATTCAATACTATTCTAGTATACCTTTGTAGCCTCCCCTTCTGTATATCCTTTTCCAGTCCCTGCTTGTCTTCCCATTTCCTTGGTTCCAGCTCCTCGTTTACTGTCTTTCTATTCCTGCTGTCTTGCTTCTATTACCTTGTATGTTTGTTACTAGCTTTCTGCCAAGTGTGCCCTGTGATTTCCTTCCTTTCCTGTTAAGCACTCCTCCTTGCTAGCTCCTTGTATATTGTGCTTGTGTTTAGTTCTACCCCCTTGCTGTTACTGCCTTGCGTGTTCCTGTTTGATTGCCAGGATCCGTGGGCACAGCTGACTACCTAGGTGGTGTTTCTTGTTCACTGTGAGTATTGTCTTTGAGTTACATTTATAACATCACCATTGGTATCAGCTCCACACACCCTGCCTTTGCATGCATATCCTGTATGTGGGTATTTGCAGTCAGTATCTGTAACAGCAATTGAGGGTGAGGAACTTGCTGAGCTTCAGTCTTACCGTGTGGAGCTCCCAAGTGTTTTACCCCACATTCCCTTTATTGTTAATGTTGTTTTATATATGTGTGTTGCACATCCGTCCTGGGTGTAATGATTCTGAATGCTAAATTGCCTCATGAGTGCCTGTCCTTTCTGAGTCTTAGTCATCTTGTTCCTTCGTGCAGGCTTCTCCTTTGGATCCTTTTTCTCCTCTGACTTCCTGTATGATCCTGGGCAGCGCAGTACTTCTCTTTCTGCACACGTTTTCTACCCAGTCACCAGTCCTTGCCCAAGTCCCTGTCTGTGTTCATACATAGTCCCGGACAGTCCCTGACAGATGCCCAGGGAAATGAGTAGCCCCCTCGTTTTTGGTCACTCAGAACTGATTCTGTAAACCCGCTGGGTTCGGAACCAGCTGTGCTGGGGGAACAAAAGTTTACCTTCCACAGGTCTCACCTTACATACAGGTTCTTGGCTCCACCCTAACTGGTCTTCCTGTGAGGGGAAGGGAAACCCCTCCTCACACCCAGACTATTGTCTTTGCTCTGGGAGAAGCTTTCACACCTCATTATGGCCAAGCACCAGCATATCCGATGGCAGTATCCTAATGCTAGTTAGACAAAATTAATTTTTCTAAAACTTACTTTTCCTCTAAATTTCATAAAATCTGACTTTTCTATTAAATAGGTTTTTTAGAAAATATAAAAAAATGGTATATGAATTATTTTTTTTCCACTTCCTGTCAAAGTTACAATTGTTATTTTCATATTTGGTTTTCAATCAAAATACATACAAAAGCACACAGTAAACATGGGTGATGTGACATGTCAAGAAAGGCAGTCCGGTAAGCAATAAAGGCAGGATGAAGGTAACATGTGAAGATGGTACTGCGGTAAGCGCTGCAGGCACTAAATAATATTGCACAATCAGTAGCCTAAACAATGCGGTCTTGCATGCATCCACATATCCGAATCATCATGCACATCCTCCATAGGCCCAACAGCATCCCACTTGCGGGAGCTACCCTAATTTAGGGGTTGATGCGTCGTCACGTTGCTCTGGGGGGGTGGCCGTGTCCATTGGACATTCCCTGGGAGATCCTGCCTCTGCCACCATCCTCCCCTGGGGATCCAATTTACGTCAAGCCATTAATACAGCATCCCATGCCAGCAGTATTGGTATCCTACGCACCCCTGTATCCTCCCCCCACCGGATCGCCTCTCTCTCGCAGTCCGCCCACTTAATCACTTCCTTCCACCACTTGTACAGCTCTGCATCCATAGCAGATTTCTAGCTCATTGTCAGCTGTCTGTGAGCAAGGATTAGTGCCAGCTCTGTGAATCGATCTGTAACCTCGCGAACAGCGCTGCGTTTGTGGAGACCAAGCTGGCACATTTGGGGGGGGGGGGGGGAGTCAAAAAGATCTGTCAGTAGCACCTTGGATGACCCGCAGAAACATGTCCCAGCAGTGGATGAGCACGGGGGAGACCACACCATGTGGTAGAAGTCGGCATCCTCTGAGGCACAGCGGGGCATGCTGAGGGTGCCCCGGGGAACATAGCATGTATTTAGAGCGGTGTAAAAAATAAAACTGAATTAATTTAAACCTAGCATTGAGCGACACTTTGGGGTGTAGGTCAACATCTTTCTACAGGCCACTTCATCAAAAGAGGGCCCTACGTCTGCGTCTGCCACCCACCGCTGGTGTAGTGTAGTCAAGTCTGCCCGAGCTCACTTTAAAAGGGCCCTATAAAGAAGGGTAACTGCCCTCGTCTTCCCTGTTATGAGGAATAAATAACGATGGCATTCGTGTTCCGGAGGTTCAGACGACCCCGAGCCCCACCATGCACGCACCCTGCCGGTCAATGCCCCATATAAAAGTAAGTGCCCACCCAGAAGGTCTTGGATTCTCGTAGTTCCGGGAAGGGGGTGAGTTCGCCCGCCGTGTATAGGTCACCTAATATGGTGAATCCCACCTCGGTCCAGACATGTAAGCATGCCCAATTCCCCGGTGAGGGCCAGTATCTCACGGACAGCAAGGAAAGTTTCGAAGTGTAAGGGGCTTTGGTGCACGTTCTTTTTCCGTGCCCTGGCCCAAACATGCCTTGCCGTTCTAATCAGTATGTTCTCGTTACGTACCATCAACGCAGGGGTAGGATTCAGCAAGATTCGGGTCAGGAGCTCCCGGGGCGGTAGACCACGTTCTTTTTGACTCAGAGCTTCCCACAGGTGGGAGCGACACCCAGCCACCCATTGCAATTGCGCTGCCAGGTAGTAAAGCTCAAAATCTGAGGCCTCCATTCCCCCCTTGTCCACTGGGAGCCACAGCTTCCGTAGGGCTACTCGATGTCTGGATGAGCTCCAATATAGTGTTAGTAAAACGCTGATTAGTTCACGAAAGAACCTCCCGGGGAGTTCCACGGCAGAGCCGAAAATAAGTATATAAAGCGCAGCAGTACCACCATTTACAAGGCCACTATGCGACCACTCACGATAGGGGGAGGGTATTCCAAAAGGTGACTGAGCATCGCAGCGTAGTCAGCGCCTTACCATTATTCCCCTCAAATCGTAGTTCTGCAGTTCTACAAATCGCCACACCCAGATATTTAATGGTGGCCTGCTCAAAACGCAGTGCTGGCGGCGTGGCCTGCCCGTTCCATGGTTCCTCGAGGTCAGGGTATAGCGAGTAGGCACTAGATTTATGTCAGTTAACAGAAAGGCCCGACATTCACCCCAAATGTGGAGAGCCCTCTTAAGACCCTTTCGGACTCCTCACCACGCACGTACAAGAGCATTTTGTCCCCATGCAACGAGATATATGGATTGTCCGTCGCGATCTGCAACCCCCTATAATGCCTCTGCTGTCGTATAGTCAGCTCTAACTGCTCCATATAATTGCGGGGAAATCAGGCAGCCCTGTGTGGTACTTCACTTGACCTGGTAGGCGTCCAAAATCACAGTGAATCTAGCAACGCAGTCTGGGCGAAAATGGGGGGGGGAAATCAAGCAAAAGATGGTAATTTCCTACCAAGTGTGATTAACTCTTTCAAACAGTGCATATTAAATTTAGGAATCCTTCTTTGCTGGGCGCCATCCCCTGGGGGACTCTTATAGGGTCTTCTATATCACGGGTGAAGTGGTGGGAACAGGATGAATGGAGGCTTCAGCTGTATTTTGCTGCTTTCACGATACATGTTGTGCCTGCCAAATACAAATTAGGGGTGCACGTAGGTGTACGGAGTCTCCCCACCCGTTTTAGAAAGGGGACATCCTTCCACTTAACCCGAGGCTGAGAAGTGTTTACCTTGTGTCCCAGCACTGAAGCTGCTTGAATTTGCTAATACTGAACACCTGTAAACAAACAGGCCTCAGGATGTTTTTAAATCTACCTTCCCACTGGCAGCATCCCCTTTATTTGTGAATATGGCCCTCGAGGGGGTTATGTTTTAATCATTTTTCTGAGAAGGAACCGAGACGTTCACACTGCTAGCCCTTCTATTGCATAACTAACTGCTAATGTGAAGTGATTTGACGCTAGATAACTAACGCCAGCACATTAACAGCAATTATAAGTGTTTTAAAAATAGGCCCAGCACATTTTGTGTTTACTACATGTAGTTTAAAAATGCAATTTCAAAGTTTCACATGTGTGTTTTAATAATATGACACTTTCAGTCTTTTCTCAGCTTGGTTACGAATTTATATGTGGAAAAAACAAGCTCTATATATGAAAAGTAAAACCGAAATATGTTCTTTTCACATTCCTTTGTTGTAGTTGTATAATAGGCCATACGCATTTTAAGTGAGGATTATTATAAGGGCATGGCACCACTTCTTGTGATGTCCCCTTCAGTGACGTCATTGTGAATTGCATATGATAATCAGTCTCTCCCACTATTTTCCTTTGGACTTGTGCCCTGTGTTCCTAGGTACCCGTGGGTGACACTTGACCTTGGACAGCACAAGTTACAGAGGTTTGCAGCACATACTCATAATTTCAGTGTTGATACCTTAGGCTTTGTCCAGAGGCCTCAAGGGATATATTACTAATCTTTTCCAGACACAAGGCTGCCTCCTTATGCAAGGTCCTGAGCATTTTAAAGTTGTGTGCTTGCACACCTACTTCTTGATCTCCCTGTGTATAATTAAAGACTGGGCCTGGCACAGGGAGCTACAGCAAATACATGGCAATGCAGTTGTCCTTAGTCTCTCCCTGCTCAGGAGTGCTTGCTGCTGCTGTGAAGGCACTAAGACAGATAAGCTTGCTGCTAGCCAGGGCTTTAACTGGGCCAGGTCCCTCTGCAGTCCAAATAGACCCAGCTTGCTGTTTGATCAAGAGACAGTAGCTCTGCTCTTAAAGCATCTGAGAAAATGTAATCAGAATTGCCTTCATTAGTGGATCAACTGATAAACCAACATAGCATACATCAAATCTTTTAAGAGCATTTGCGTGGCCATTGACAAGGTTTTTAAAATCCCTAAATGTTTATCCCATTTCAAGTTGTTTGCAAAAGTGACACCTAAGTACTTGTAAACACTAACCCGCTCTAATGGAACTTTATTAGGAAACCATATAAACTTCTTAAAACTCTAGGAAAAAATGTAAGCCATAGCCTTTTCTACATTAATTATATATATGTCTTTTGGTTTCATAGTTTGCGATAAGTACATTAAATTCACGCTGTAACCCAACAGTGGTATGGTTGGGCTAAATAAAAATAGACTAAATAGGAGGGTCGCTTAAACACACCCCTGCCGAAGACTATTTTGCACAGGAAAGTTTGCTGAGAGTTCCCTGTCCAGTCAAATCTACCTGAACCCAATTTCTCATATGAAACTGCTGAATCATAAATAATAGGTTGTGTGGGATTTTGAAGGTCTTTCATTTATTCCACTGTCTCTCATGGTCGACCAGATCAAACGTGGCTCGGAAGCCTACAGAGCAGCAGCATAATTTGCCAGCTGACAGGATTGACTTCCTTGCAGCCGTTTAAAGGGCCAAATAGTGATCCACGGCGGAGTAGCTTTCTCTAAAGCCACCTATTCTCTAGGGATAATTCCTGATGTAAAAGCCCAATTTTCAAGGTGGGTTAAAAGTGATTTTGCTTAGATCTTTGCGGTAGTGTCAAGTAAAGAAATCAGCCTGTAGTTAGCAGATTCCAACCGACTGCCTTTCTTGGAAATCTGCTTTATGATGCCATTTGGTCATGATTCTGGTATAATACCACTAGATGACACCCACTTAAACAAGCATTGGCATAGCCAATAGGTCTCGCCTTTGGGACCTTATAAGTGTTTAGCCATGCAACAGTTGATGTTGTTGCACCAAGGATATTGTGCTGGATAACCAAACACTTATAAGGTCCCAAAGGCGAGACCTATTGGCTATGCCAATGCTTGTTTTACTTTTGCAGGTTTATAACGTAAACTCGACCCGAAGGTATTGGAGTGCTTTACATGAGCACCATTTACTTTACACAAGAGCACATTCCTTTTTTGATTTTTAGGCACGGTGAGTTTGTCATTTGCCCAGAATCACAGGATGTTGAGCCAACACAAAGACTAGAACCTGGTTCCGCAGGCACCAGTTCTGACCGTAACGCCACATCTGTGCACATGGTGTGCAACATGAATTAAAGTAAACAAACAAAAGCGCTATGACTCTGTCAACACTCCATACCGCTTAATTTTTATTTCTTTTGAGTCACGTTGCACAGCAGTTGTGCTGCTGTGCAAGTCTTTAAAAAACATTAACAAAGCCAAATAAGTCCCGCAGAGTTATTTGGCTTTGTTAATATTTTTGTTAAGATGTTGCACAACAGCAAGTGATGCAGTGTAACATTGCTTAAAGTAAACCAAAAAAAAAGAGCTATGATGCGGTACACCCTGGCCGTGCCACAGCGCTTTGTTTTTATTTGGTTTGAGCCATCCGATATAGCAGTGTGCGCTGCTGTCAATTATTTTTAAATATGTTGCACAGCGCCGGTATGTCTCGCATATGCAAAACCTATTGGTTTTGCCAATGCTTGTTAACGTTATTTAACTCTTTGCTTTGTTTAGCGCTGTCCTTTCTATGCCTTAAAACCATGTCCTCTAGAAGTGTGCACAGAAAATATTAGTGGGAAACAGTGGTGTAATTCATGGGGTGAAGTCCTCTTATCCCTTGCCTTGGGCTGTTGTGAAACTAGCTCCTTGTTTAATAGCTTTTAGGCATAGGTTGTAGCATGGTTCCAGAGCGAGCATACAGTGAGCCAGTTACAGGAAATGGTCTGCCTCTGGCGTGAGTGCTCCATGGCTCCTAGATTCCTTGAATAATGGTGTTCAGTGGTCTGAGATATGGTTTTACTCTCGTAGTACAAATGTAAAAGACTTGGCTGAAGCAGTTAAAATTGTGAAGATTGACCAGCCATAGTATAAACTATTGAAGTTATTTGGTAAGGAATCTGGCTTGGTCTGCTGCAACGACCACGCCTGAACAGGGACCGGATTTTTGTTTAATCTATGCCCCGCCTGTGCCATCCATTCTTGAGTAGCGACCCGCCCCATAGCACCACCTGTTATCAGGAGTCCATTGAATCCGCATTCCATACGACACAGTGAGGACGGAGGGAGGGATGCTTCAGGAGTACAGGGACTCTGAAGCGGCGAGGGCTTGTGTGAGGGAGGTAGTGAGGGATCAGACCTTGGCCGTGAGAGACTGGTGAGGAAGGGGCAAGCTTCGGGAATGGAGGGGAGAGGAGGTCAGAGTCCTTCCTCTCTTACGGACGGAGTTCCCTAGAGTAAGGAGGACCTTGGGGACGAAAGAGGGGGGCTGCAGGGATGGCGGAGAGGGGAAACGGAGCCCTGGAGGCGAGAGTTCCACAGTGAGAGAGAGGATGTGGGAGACAGGAGAGAGGCACGGCCGAGAGGAGTTTAGAGCTCTGTGTGAGGAAGAAGAGGGTCCCGAAGAGCACTGAACGGCTTCTAGGCTCTTTGACAGGCGATATCCGTAACCCTAACGGTGATGCTTTCTCGGGAGCCGAGTGAGGGTATTAGCGTGTTTCAGGCAGAGGTTATCAGCAGTGGCTAGCAAGAAGGAAGGAACATGGGATGCGCTGCCCTCAGTTAACAACAAGCCCGGGAGTGGTGCGTGCGTGCGCGCGCAGTCTGCTCATTTTCAAGCACTGCACTCGTGCTTGTGGCGCGCCCCTGCTCGCTCCCGCAAGGTGGATGCCGCCACAAGCACGAGTGTGTGCTTCAAAAAGAGCAGAGCGACGGCTAAAGGCCCTCCTATGCAGCGCATGCGCGCTGCGTAGGCGAGACCTAAAAACGATCTGAGTAAACTTGCACACCAAAGAGGGTCCGCCTTAAATATGGCAGACAATCCAGACCACCTGCCCAGGAGGCTTGTATATTTGGCAATTACGTCTGTGATAACCCCTATTTCATGTGATGATGTTAATAGTAGAGATTCAGACAACTGTACACTAAGGTCAGTTATCTCTTGATAAGAGGAACTTGTATATAAATCAGTAATATATATCCCACCCATTTGGCTTAGCTGACTTGTGCTTCCAGGTTGCTCGTAGAAACAGTTAACTGTATTGACCAGTCGCCAAAATGTTTTTGTATTACCCTGCCTGTGATTTGGCTTCTCACACTTGATTCCAATGAAATAAAAAAAAACTCATGTTTCTTTCCTATCAAAAGTGTATGATATTTTCTTTTCCCTGCATTGGTCTTTTGTTTTGCTGCTTCGCTTTTATTATTGATTAAACTGAGACGCATCATATTAAGGACAGTTATTTGCAGGTGGCATTCTAAATTGAACCATCCCAAGGGGAATCTTTTGTTTTTAGCGTTTTGCAAAGGGCATGGGTTGCTTTGTGATTTCAAATAGGACAAAAAAAATGTTTTAAATGAATTTGTTGTACCACTCTAAATTGTAAATATAATCTTGGCTAATTAAAACTTTATAAATACTAAATGTAAACAGGACTTGTAAATTTGCATCTGCCATTGTAACCCTGGGTGTGTGATTATAAATAAGGCACCCTGTTTTCCGTTTTAACTGATTTTTACAGATAAATACAGACAGAAAACCATTTATTTTTTTGTCTGCATTTATTTTTAAATGTGGATAAAAACTGAAAATGGGTGCTTTTTGAGTGATTCTAAATACACTTTGCCATGACTGCCAGGCCAATAACTATGTGGATTGATAGGTAAGGGTGTTAAAAAAGAAAGGAATTTTAGTAAAGAGGATTAAACTGCAGTAGATATGCACAAGGCTGACACTGAAATGTGCATATTGTCATATAAGTGCATTGATTTATCTTCTGCGGGTGTTCGTATCACTGAAACATGGCAGGCATTCAAGCATGACTGCATATTTATTGGTTAAATAAATGTGGAAATATACCAGTTTCAGCCTTATTTTTTTCACCAAAACCCATAATAAATATTGATAAATACAGATAAAGTTGACAAAAAATAAATATGGATAAATACAGACGGAAATGTAAAAAAATAAAAAAATACCATAAAATCGGGAGCCCTAATTATAAACCATGTTTAATTCAGCAGTTGGTTTCCTATTATTTCGGTATTGTGCCCTAAAGGCCAGTTTCATAGCGAGGTGATCACTGAGACCCATAACGAGTACGTTGAAATCTCCAATTTTTTTTAAACTGTTCTACAGATACTAGAGTAGTCAATCAGCACTAGAAGCTTGCCATGTCCAAAAGTAGCCTGTGCTGGCCTATCTCTAGGAAAGCGGCCATTAGGTTTAATTAAATTTTGTTGTACTACAAGACACAGCACCTTATATGATCTATACATTTTATTTCCCTCTGCGATCAAAGGATTGCCATGGGCGCATAGAGCATGGGCCCAGCTACAAGAAATCTATGCCTTTTCAAATGTTGGGGCACATCATCCCTCTTTAAAAAAAAATGCAATATATATTGAGTTTCATTCTGCTCAGAAAACTGGTTTAAACTGATTTACAAAGGCCTTTGATTTCACTGGTAGTATTAAGTAAATTCAAAGATGCTACTGCAACATCTCCCCCCGCTTTAACAATCTCTGTAGTCCCCTTGATAACCAGTTGCTCATTGCTTCACAATATAGAGAATCATCATTACATAAATGTAAAAACAAATTTAAAAAAATAAAATTTTAAAAGCTTCAAAACATTATTAACAGAACAAAGTACAAGCTATTCTTCGATATTCAAAGTCCCATGTTCTCCACAGGGCACATGACAAGCATTTAATCCACTCATTTCTAAAGATTAGAAGTAAAAAATGTTTTCTTTATGGACAACTAAAATGCACGAAGTAAGAAAAAAAGTGCAATTGTCTCATGTGAAGACTCATCACATCCACACAAACAAGAGGAAGAGCAACCAGGTCCAGCACACGTTTTAACAAATGATTGAAGGACCGCAACGTAAGTCAGAGATAAAGCCTTCTAAAAAGTAATGGAAATATATCATCCAAAAAGGAATCAAATGGAAAGGATCACAGAATGTCACCACAAGACAATAACCCCAAAAAGCAGCAGTGCCATAAAGCAAAGCCTGGTAGGGTATTTCCCAATAGTTCCCCTCGAATAATTAATTATCCCAAGTGCACAACCCTTATTAAGTATTGTAGGTACAATTTAAGTTCAGGACATTAATTGTGGATTAGTTTACTTAAACAAGCAAAGGGCATCTATATGCTTGAGACGGTGTAAATACTTCTTTAAGATATTCCTGCACAGGGATCTGTCATATGCAGATGCAAAAATAGCCAGTAAGTGGTTAATACTTGCTAGATGGTCCTCTGATTGGTGGCCCGCTCTATTTTCAATAGGATAGTAGGTGCCCTTCATCCAGTAATCTGCATAAAAATTTGTCTAGCCTAAAGGTGCAAAGAAAGTTCACAAAATTCGCAGATAAAAAAACGTAATTCTACAATGTTCATGATAAAGATTGTGCATTCAAATGTATTTCTGTTATGTGTAAAAATAGACAGACCAATTAATGAAACGTTCAAACGCAAGAAAACATTCAAAAGCAAAGAAAATACAACTTCAAATGGTTTTTTAAGTTGGAGACACTCCATTAAGAATGACGGGGCATGCTAATTTATGTTCTGGTTCAGGAAAACATTGTAAACAGGGCTGGAGCAACAAATGTTCCCGTTCTTGGTGAAGTGATCATATGTTCATCTCACCTGGTATTATAGAATAGTGTTAAATACTGAGTTCAGTATTGTGAACACATCCAGCTTCAGGAAAGCAAATGTATTAGTCAGGCACTTTGTAAAAACAAGCATTGGCAAAGCCAATAGGTCTCGCCTTTGGGACCATTTGACCTTGCTGGTAGTTTTTTTGCCATGTTGTACAGCATCCCTGATGGTGTGCAGCATGGCTAAAAAAAAGGGGGGGGGTGGAGCTATGACACAAGTGTTGCATCATTTTGTAGGCATGTACACCACTCATGTGCACACCAACTGAATGGTGCAAGCAATCATTTTATGGAAAATATACTGGGGTGGATGGAAGCAACACAGAGGGCGCGGGTAGGGGAGAAGCAATGCAGGGGTTGGAAGCAACACAGAGAGTGGGGTGATGAAGAGAAGCAATAGGCGAGAGTGTGTGTCCTTTGACAGTGTGGGCCAGGGCCATCAGACGCACCACAGGAGGTGGAGCCAGCATTGTGGAAGGCAGAGCCAGCCCTATTCAGGCCCAGGTGCAACCCCTCCCACCACTCTACATGCAGATAGGTCTATTCAGCCCTGTGCTGACTCACCCTGTCTCCTGGAATCCCCCAGCCCCTATCACTCACAAACCAGACATGGAATACACAACCTAGCAGAGGCAGGCTTGGACAGTTAGGCAAGAAAATACCTACTTTCTAAAAGTGGTATTTTCAAACACAGAATGTTAAACCCAACTTCAATAAAAGATGTATTTTATCATTCTGAGTCCAGGCATACTAAATTCGTTTTTCTACCATGTTCCCTGGGTCAGTTAGGATTATAAGGTGTTATAATCAAACTGCCCATTCTGGCCTATGGGGACAGGTAGCCTTGCAATAGTGAAAAACGAAATTGGCTGTAATTCACTATCAGGACATGCCACACACACCAGGGCATGTCCTACCTCTTACATACAATGCACCCTACCCGCAGGTCTACTTTAGGGGTGACTAACATGCAGAAAAGGGAAGGTTTGGGGACTGGTAAGTGGGTGCAGTTACCAAGTCAACATGGCAGTACCAGACTGCACAGAGGCTCTGCAATGGCAGGCCTGAGACACACTTTACAAGCTGCTCCGGTGGGTGGCACAACCAGTGCTGCAAGCCCACCAGCAGCATTTGAGTCACAAGCCCTGGGCACAACCAGTGCCCTGTACTAGGGTCTGACAGTGGTTCAGGGATGACCCTGCAAAAAGGGCCAAGTCCAACACAACCCCCTTCCAGCCAAAACGCAGGGTAGACCAATCACTACCTTGATGGGCTTCCCTGCTTTGGGCGATAGAACCTGGACCCTGGCCCGCAACAGCAGGGGCATATTCCAGTTCTACGCCAATCTGAACCTATTTGGATCCCTCTGTCCATACTGTCAGGGCCCACTAAGCTAACCCATGTGGAACCCTTCTCCTCACCTGTGGACACCATCTGTGCAGCACCTAACCTTAGCTTGCTCACAGGTGTGTCCCAACAGACAGACAGTACCCACATGGCCAACACAGAGGTGTGGCCCAGGACAGCAAGCCACAGTGGCCACTGACAGCTGTCAGTGATGAGAGCCAGGCCCCATACCTTTCATGGTTCTCCAACCTCTGCGGCGTCAGAGAGCGGGGGGCGGTAGCCCCAGGTGCCTGGCACCCTTGGTCCACTCTCCCTCCTGTCAGGTCAGGTAGGACACCCTGACACTGACCCACCAACCCCGGGCCTGTACCCGGTAGCCGGGCAGGAGACTGGGGTGGGCTTTCCCACACCCGGTCCTCCTCCTCCTTGGGGCTCTGTACCCTCCCACTTGGAGTGGTACCCCCTTCCAGAATTGTCAGGGTGCCTGCGGCAGGTGTCCTGCACAATTCGCCCACCAGTTCAGGGGTTCTATCCTGCAACTGGGCTTCCAGGTCAGGGGGGACACCCCGAACCTGGCCCTCCAACCTAGGGTCTAAACCCTCCAGTTGAACCTGGGTCAGAGGCGAGGACTCCCTCCCTCTGCACCCCCTTCCAGAGTTCTGCACCCTCCCACTTGGAGTGGTACCCCTAGAAGACAAACTGGTAGGGACACTGAGTACAGGTGTCCCTCCCTCCAGGTCAGGCAACACCTGAACCTGGCTTCCCAACCCAGGGACTAAACCCTGCAGCTGAGCACCCGCCTGGCGCACCAGGACTTCCTTGGGAGCACGCATGCCCCCCCTGAGGGTGACACATAACTCATGTGTCGTGTGACAGTCTGCCTGGCGCAGATCTCCCGACCCCTGTCCCTCTGACAGTGCGTGAAGATCCCCAAGGACAGAAGTGGTGTCACAATGGTCCTTCATTGGTGACTCAGCCCTTCTGGCTGGCCCCTGACCCACTGGTTCTTCCACTGGGGACTCTTTCCCCCTCCCACCCCTCACTCTGGACTTCTGCACCCTCCACTTAGGAGTGGCACTGCCAGACACCCAAACTGATGGAGGCCTGCTTACAGACACTCCCAGTTCCCCAGACACTAGGGTATCCTCCTCAACGGGCAGCCCATCAGGACAGCCTAGGCTCCCTACCTGGTGTTCCCTTAAAGAACCATCCAGGCCCTGAGACTGGGTTTCGGGCACCTTGCGACCCGCAGCCCCACACTCACTCCTTCTCCACTGAGACAGGACGTGAGTCCCTACACCCCTCCCACTACCACGGGACCTAGCTGGGCTACACTGAACCTCTCCCACCACTCTGGGTTGGAAGACACCTGAGCCACTCCTCTTAGGGTCACTCCCCAATGCCTCTTCAGACCCTCTGGAATCCACCAAAAGGTCTGCCTCCATTGTGAGCTCCCTGGGGTCAGAGAACTCACACTCCACCAGGTGTTGGCATAGCTCTGGAAAATAGGGACTTACAATATGCTCTCCCTCAATTGGATCACTCAGACCCACCAAACTATCCTTCAACTCACCATCCAGTGCCTTGCACACGTACCCCACACCACTCTCCTGAGACTGGCAAGACAGTATCTGACTGTCTCTGTCACTCAACTCACACTCTTCTGGGTGGTCTTCACACTCACACACCAGGACTTCAATCATGGGGGAACCCCTCTCCCTGCACCTCTCATCTAGAGTCAGTAGAGTGTCCCTCCCACCACTAGGACTATGAACCCCTGTGCCAGTTCCCCAATCCACCTCAGGGTCACTGCGCACCACTGGAGCTACCTCACATCCTAGAACCCCCTGGTGTATATTAACCCCTCCTTCAAGTCAGGCGCCACATCTCTGGGTGTGTGTACTACTCCCTCAGCACTAGAAAATTCAATATTGCTGCCACCATCTGAGCTGGATTCCACCTCCAACTCAGCAAAGCTCACTTCCTGAGCTACACAATTTTCTTGTTGCTGGGCTGAGACCCTCATGGCCTCAAGCTTCTCGAGCTCCAAATCAAGCTCTCTCATTCTCAACTCATGCTCCATTTGCATCCTCTTTTCCTCTAGGGCCAATTTCTTATTCTCTAACTGCCCACTCAACTTGAGCTTGGTCAGCTCCATCTCATGCATCCTACTCTTCTCCCTGTCCCCCAGCTCTTCTGGGGACAGGCCCTGGGCAGAAACACTGCTACCTGCTGGGGAAGGTACTCACCTCTCCCCTGGACCCACTGGCCCTTGCAGCTGCTCATCTGCATTTTCAGCCCCCTCCACGTGCTCAGGGATGCTCCTTGCTTCCATCCAGGCCCTCAGCGCCTTTTGGAACTCATCCTTCTTGGAGAGACCGGTCATAGCAACTTTAAATCTCCTGCAGAAGTGCTTTAGCTGTTTTACATTGTAGCTTTCTAGTTTCTCCTCTTCAAAATCATAATCCACAGATGCGATGGATGCTGCTTTACTCATGGTGACTAAACTTGGCAGTTCTTGGTAAAAATAGAAAATCCCAGGAAAAACAATCTACCAAAAGTATGTGGTTGCGTTTTGGTCTGCACTCACTAGTCGTGTTCACCAATCACTGTATGAGTCACAAATGCAAGTCCAGAATCCTCACCGCTGACCACCAATGTTAGAACTGGGGGTCTCTAGGTGGCAGAGGTAGGTACCTTTGTCCAAATAGGGACCCTTGCTTCTAGTCAGGCTAAGGGGTACACTCCTAAAATAACCCCTGCTCACCCCCTTGGTAGCTTGGCACGAGCAGGCAGGCTTATCTCAGAGGCAGTGTGTAAAGCATTTGTGAACACATACAGTAATATAGTGACAACACTACAGATGGACACCACACAAGTTGTAGTATAAAAATAAGTATTTTTATATAGACTTAACACAAGACCACAAACGACAAAAATCCACAATACTGCACTTAAAAATGGTAGAAATAGCTTAGTTCTCTTTAGATGGTAGGTGCGACACTTATTGTTCAATGTACCTTTGGATGCGTAACGCTATACAACGAAAGTGTTGCAGGGAAGGTGATGCGTCGGATCCTTACACGCAAGAACGGTGATGTGTCGGTTCCCTACTGCTGCGCAGGGGACGGTGATGTGTCGGTTCTTCTCGGCGTGGGGAGGTGATGCGTCGGTTTCTTACTGCGCTTCCGTGGCGATGCGACCAGCAGCGCCGTGATGCGATGAAGATCCGGTGCAATGAAACAAAAAGGCGTCTTCTTCTTGATGCGACAACGATGCGGGCATGCCCGACGGCCGTGCGGCGATTCAACAAATCTTCTGAGCCGCGACAGGCCCTGCGACACGCTTCTCTGGTGATGTGACGGCGTCTGCTGCGATGGCGACACTCTTCTCCAGGGATGCGGGGCGCCTCGGTGATGCGATGCGACAGCGGCGGCACGCTTTCTCAGTGATGCGATGACAGCGGCAGCGACACTCTTCTCCGGTGATGCGACGGCGTCTGCTGCGACGGCGACACTCTTCTCCGGTGATGCGAGGCGCTTCGGGTGATGCGATGGTGACAGCGGCAGCGGCGGCACGCTTCTCCGGTGATGCGACGGCGTCTGCTGCGACGGCGACACTCTTCTCCGGCGATGCGACGACAACGGCTGCGGCGGCGACAAGCTTCTTCGTCTTGAGTCGCGCTTCCAGCTCCCAGCGACACGCAGTCTCTCAGAAGGCCCAGCTCAACAGCAGGCACTTCAATTCCCAGCAAGGGAAGGCAGGGGAGGTGGTTGGTGAAGTCTGTTGTCCCTGAGACTTCAGCAGGAGGCAAGCTCTATCTCAAGCCCTTGGAGATCCTTTACAAGTTGAATTGAAAAGCACAAAGTTCCTTTCTCCTTTCTTTGGCAGTCAGGCAACCACTGCAGGCCAATCCCGCAAACAGCACTCAGCTAGGGATAGTCTCCTCCTCAGTTTCTCTGGTTCCTCTCCTCAGCAAAGGTTCTTCTTGTTTCCCAAAAGTGATCTAAAGTCTTGGGGTCAGGGCCCCAGTATTTATACCCATAAATCCTTTGTCCTCTGAAGGCAGAGGGTCCTGTACCTAGTCCAAACCAGTTCTGGTCAGTCCTGGAGCACTTTATTTACAGGACTCCTTCTTTCCTTTGACAGTGTGGGCCAGGGCCATCAGATGCACCACAGGAGGTGGAGCCAGTATTGTGGAAGGCAGAGCCAGCCCTATTCAGGCCCAGGTGCAACCCCTCCCACCACTCTACATGCAGATAGGTCTATTCAGCCCTGTGCTGACTCATCCTGTCTCCTGGAATCCCCCAGCCCCTGACACTCACAAACCAGACATGGAATACACAACCTAGCAGAGGCAGGCTTGGACAGTTAGGCAAGAAAATACCTACTTTCTAAAAGTGGTATTTTCAAACACAGAATGTTAAAACCAACTTCACTAAAAGATGTATTTTATCATTCTGAGTTCAGGCATACTAAATTCATTTTTCTACCATGTTCCCTGGGTCAGTTAGGATTATAAGGTGTTATAATCAAACTGCCCATTCTGGCCTATGGGGACAGGTAACCTTGCAATAGTGAAAAACGAAATTGGCTGTAATTCACTATCAGGACATGCCACACACACCAGGGCATGTCCTACCTCTTACATACAATGCACCCTACCCGCAGGTCTACTTTAGGGGTGACTAACATGCAGAAAAGGGAAGGTTTGGGGACTGGTAAGTGGGTGCAGTTACCAAGTCAACATGGCAGTACCAGACTGCACAGAGGCTCTGCAATGGCAGGCCTGAGACACACTTTACAAGCTGCTCCGGTGGGTGGCACAACCAGTGCTGCAAGCCCACCAGCAGCATTTGAGTCACAAGCCCTGGGCACAACCAGTGCACTGCACTAGGGTCTGACAGTGAATCAAATAGGCCAAACATGGAGTCACTAATCCATACATCAATTTATCATAGAGAGCATATGCACTTTAGCACTGATCAGCAGTGGTAAAGTGCCCAGAGTCATAAAACCAACAAAAACAGGTCAGAAAAAGTACAGGAGGAAGGCAAAAAGTTCAGGGATGACCCTGCAAAAAGGGCCAAGTCCAACAGATTCATACTGTCTCTACCCATGCCTCAAATGAGGCAGCAAAAACAGACTTTGATGTAGGTGCTTAGAGCAGCCTTCATTTTTTGAGAACCATCCCATACGGTTGCACCGGTGTCTTGCTACTTCGATCCACATAGTGTACCCTGGAGTCCACGAATATTATTTAAATAAGTGGGATGGAGGGGCATGAAGAGTTTATGTGGTTTGAAAAATATCCCCAATAGCAAGTTCAAAGTTAGAAATAGAAAATAACTTGTGGAATTTGGTTTTTAACACACAATCCCAATTTTTCAGCTTACTTGTGATAGGACCACAATTGAATTCCTAAATGGATGCCCTTGGGAGCGACAAAGGACTACGAATGGGTACTTTTATCTCAGTGCTGTCTGAAGTTATTGGTACTTTTCCAGAGGTACTGTGTAAAGGAATAGTGGACAAGTAGATTAAATAGGAAAATGACTGGTAAAGAGGAACTGTGTAACTTTCCTACTAGTGTCACACAGAGAGCTACAGATGTTTGCAGTACGTATTGATCAATGATCCATAGTACTGACCATTATAAAGTTTCATTGCACACTCCCTGATTCTTTTTAGTCTTGCAGTTTCTAAAGATGTTCCGAAAGCTGTGTTTAACGAGAAATTATGGACCTGTATTTCAAAAATTGGTGTCCTGACTTAAGGCAGTCATTACCTCAACATCCTTCCTACTCGTCACTGTTGTTGTGCTTGAGGTTGGCCCCGTCCTGAGACATATTCTGCTAGCCAATCAGAATTAGAAATGTAAAAAGCTTTTTTCTGTTTCTATTACCATAGGACATAATTTCCATATAACATCACTCACCCCCCTCCCCCAGACTTCTTGCTAGTTACTGTCTCAGAACAGACTGCTTAGTGTCAAGATTAAGGTATGTTCATTTCTTATTGGCTTTACAGTCGACTACAGTGACTGCCATAAAAGTGCTTCGATCATGAACACTTCTCTCCACCCAGGTGTAGACCTGCCAACTCACATGTGTCACACGATTTTGGCTCCCTTCTCATGGTCAACAGGTGAGGAGCCGAAATCACACGGTGGCAGGGAAGACGGCCTGCAAACCACTGCACAAAGTGGCTTTCCAGCTTATCTTTTGAGACTGTAAGCAACTGAGGTTGATTAAGGAATACATGCCACTAGACCCAATTCAGGCGAAACTCCGGATTTTTTATGCTGAAAACAGCTTTATTTTAGCTGCCTCCTGCTCGAAATTGCCTCTGCATCAATATAAGTCAATGGGGAAAATACATTGCCCAATTATTTTTTCAATATCTCCCACTTTCCTTGTCTAAAATTTCGGCATGCATGTTACTGAATTGGACTTTAACAATGAATTCCAGAAGCCTATGTGAAATCCACAAAATGTATACCACAATATAGTATAAGTGTATGAGGTTCCTATATTTTAATTACTGGGTGACGCAGCATATGTTCTACATAGTTCCAATGCAGCAAGGGGGGCAAAATTCTTAGCACAGAATGCCTAAAACCAGTGCTTTAAATGGGCCGGTACTGTCCCGCACGGAGTACCGGCACTTTTTAGATCTTGCCTAGCGTTGCAGCGCACATGCGCTGCATGCTCTGCGAGGCTTCTTGTAATCGATACAATTTCAGAAGGGGACTTGAAGCCCCGCCCCTTCTTCCCATTGGCTTGCGTCATAGTTCAGGCTAAACGCTGGCTTTCTATTGTGAAGGAGGCTTTTTAGTCCCTCCTTGTTACCGCCCTGTTTCCTTTTGGCTCCGCCCACCCGGACTGGATCTTTCACATGCGGCGTTACACTGTCTCCTTTAACTAGTCGGTACGCACTCTTTTGGCAATGGCAGCCCGTGTTTATTTTTGCATACCGCTTTCACTTTAACAATAGCTGCCGCTCCACCCCGCGAGTGCTGTGTGGGGCGGCAGCTATTGTAAAGTGAAAGCGCCACAGCTTGTTAATACATTGAAAGCACAGCATCATCTATACATAAACGGCGACGTATTTACACCAGAACCGTGTGTGGTGGATCATCACAGCACTAAATGTGCACACGCTTCAACCCTTTGCACATTTGTCACAACTCCATCGATCGAACCGGACTGATCCTCTGGTTTCTCCGGGCTGAAATGTAAATAGCATGGCTCTCCTCGTCTCTTTTTAAAAACGTTCTCCGGGCTGAGATCTCTGCACGCGGAAATGTAAATAGCATGGCTCTCCTCGTCTCTTTTTAAAAACGTACCTAGGGCCAGGAGCTCATGCAGCGACCGAAACACCCAAGGAATGCTCTGAGCTGAAATAACCGCTGTCCAAAATGTTACCGTGGGGGCGTTGGCGGGGCTGTTAATTAGGCGAGGAGTTTACATGTAAATTGCAGGAGGGAGAGGACGGTAAAAATTTGAAATACAGTATGCTGCATCGTGAAGACTTTACAGCGCAAATATCGTAAAATCCACCACGGCGCTGCCAGGAGCTTTCCCGGCCGTGGCTGGCTGGGTATCTGCGCTGTGCGGCATTTTACAGAGTTTGCCCGGTGGTTGTAGGGGGAGACTACACCGCACTACTGCCTCCGTTTCCCTGCCGAGCCGAGACCAAATGCGAGAGCAGACCCCTGCTACTTTCTAAATTATTATTATTGTTGGAATAATCCGTCGAAGGGCGTGTTCTGGAGGGGTCAGGGGTCACCTGATGTCATTTACCGAGCGATACCAACGTTACTTTTTAACGAATTGACGTCACGTGTCCAAGATCTTGCACAACACTCCAGTCACCTTTTTGGGCTTTAAAAATGTTTATTCGTTTGCAGGTCACATCTGTTCCATCAACTGATCCAGCTACGTCCCCATCTCCTGCGTAATGTGATCAATATAAAATACAACAAGGCGTATTAGCGCCTGGTGCTGTGCACCCCACCCATCAGCAACCCCCACCCCTTTAAATTAAATATCACGGCAGAATCACGGCTGATTGAGACCTTCGCGCTAACGATGGCCCCTGAAGTCCATTGATATATTAATTTCCATATTAAAAATATAACAATTTGTTCACAGCCCTTTTTTCCACGCGCACCCCCACTTTTCAGATATTGATTTAAAAATAAGAGGGGGCGGGGCTGCAGGCTCGCGCAGTCCCGAGGTTCCCCTCGTCATTATTGCCATCCGGGGGTCATTTTTCATCTCTGCCCCCCCCACCCAACGTGTGTCAACCCAGGCTGAGACAGCTTCCCAGGCACACACAGACAGTTTTTGAGCTGTCGAGTGTGGCCTGTCGTCCGTCTTATCACAACCGCCCCCAAGTACTTCACAGGTCTTTAAAAGACCATTTTCTTGTTAACGGGGCTTTGTTGTTGTTTCACCCCTTCTTAGAGCCCACGCATCTTCACTCTGCCGATTGCTGGAAGAATCAGCCCCGCCCCCCCATAGAACGCTTGTACTGCCAGGACCGATTTAGAATCATTGGAATCTTTCAAGGAGAAAAGGGGAAGAAGCAAAGTCAGTGACAAGGTAAAATTGTGTTTTTGTGACTGCCGAGTGCAAACTTTAACATTGTTGGAATATTTCATGGCTGTTGCTGATGTTAATCAACCTTTGCCTTGAGCAAGATTTGCAATTTCAATATTTGTGTGACTGAAGTTAGTGTCTAAACATGCTATAACTTTTCACTTAATAAGCTGTAAATACGTGAACATTCATAAAGCAGCTCCAACAATAATACATAAAAGAGCTATTGGCATTGTAAATGACAATGCCTTTTGTTTATGTGTTTTAAAAACCTGCACGCAACAGTGCGTAAACACGCAATTTGTACTTTGAGGGTTTTCTTAACACATAAATAAAAGGCATTGGCATTGAAGCATCTTGTAAATTTCTCTGGCAAATTTACCTCTAAGTATCCACCAGTTTCTCAAAATGTTCTTGTTAACACATGGGTAAAAGACACTGTCATTTACAATGCCAATAACTCTAACTGAAACAATTGTGAGACCTATTGCATTTTTAATGCTTGTTTATTTTGCAAGGGAGAGTACCGGCACTTCGCCAGATAAATGCAATACCTTTAATAGGAGAGTACTGGCACTTCTCAGAAACAAGCAGGTACTCTGTTACAGAGTACCAGCACTTCTAGGCTTCCATTTCAAGCCCTGCCTAAAACCTACATAGTTTCCGACTTTGAAACTGGGAAACCAGATTCAAGTCTCGGCGTTGGTTCAACATCCTGTGATTCTGGGCAAATCACTCAAACTTCATGCGTTCTTGTGTAATGTATTATCTTCAGAAACTCCCTTCAAATTAAAGCCTTTCCTAGCATCTTCTTCCGCACATTCGAATGCCTATCCCTAGAACTTCAAGTTCATCACGGCTCACCCTTCAGGTTCCATGCCATCTACCACCCGCCCGGTAACTGCTCTTCCTTCATGGAGGAACTCACTGACTTCATTAGTGACCAATATTCTCAAAGTGACAGGCAGATCTTCCTAGGTAGCAGTATACGTAAGCTTAAAATACGGATACAAGAGCATGTGAGGGCAATAAAAAATAAAGATGAAAGATACCCTGTTTCCGTTCATATACATGAGAACCACCCAGACGATCCTAAAATATGGTTTCACGCAATCGAGCAGGTGAAACCATTAGAGAGAGGTGGCGACAGGGTCAAAGCATTAAGACAGGCTGAAGCGAGCTGGATTTGTCGCCTTAGGACGATCTCTATGGGCCTTAATATCAACTGTGAAATGTATCATTTTTTGTAAGACATGTACTGTTTGATTAGCACCTCTTGTAAGATGTATACTGTTTGGATTATGCTTTCTTCCTTTATTTGGTCTTTTGATACCAATGGCGAAATGTTTGATTTTCTGTGAAACAGATACTGCTGGGTTACGCCTTCTGGTGGTTAGACACGGTATTCCTAATGATCAGTCAATATGTAGCGTAATTTGAACAAACACCAAACACATGAATTACTTGCCATATACTTGTCATTGTTGTATGTATAGATGGGAGTATGAACTCTATTAAGCATGGACATGGTCACATTAATGATCGATCGATTTGGACCATGGCTTGACCTTGCTGTATTTGAACATTAAATTTATATGAGATCCATAATAAGTACATCTAATTTATGATATGGTACCTGATCTTTATATGACATATTGGAATTCTTTTGGAAATATGGAAGTAGGATGTATGTAACGACTTGAACAAGTAGAATTCTACCATGTACAAAGTTCGATCGATGTATAATACAATATGGGGAGGGAAAATACCCAGTGGTATTTTAGAGTGATAAATTTAGGTATAGATATAGGACTAATATTGGTAAGAGAAAAATAAGTTACCATTTTTTAATATCTTCCTAATATTGATATAGATAGCAATTATTACGTAAGATGGTATGGCATAGGGCATTGAGGTCCTGTTTCATAAAGATTCTAGGGTGCCGGTCTTGTTTTATGCACCCATAGACGCTGTCTGATGATTAGAACAGCGCACGCGTAGGTAATCTATTGCACAGCACGTCCGGGATTCCAATATGGTGACGATTTTAAGATATGTCAGTATCGTAACATTGTGTTTACACCTTTCTGTTCGCTATTCCGTTACTGGCATGTACTTATTGACTTGCATTGTCTAAGTCGGGAAAATGTGTTCCCGTTTGACATGGTGCATTGTAATTTTCCCGCTTTTCTGAACAGGAGAAATACATCGTAGTGTATTTAAAGATGGAAGCCATAGTGATATTCACAAACCGCGAACCACCTCGCGAGTAAACGTGGGTTCCCATTCCTAAATGGCCATGATTCACGTACGATAGCCTATATTTATATATCTTGCCGTATTTAATAGTTCGCACACGTATATGCATTGGATATTTATAGCAAATAGAATTTGGTTCGATTCTCTTTGGTGAGAATGTGAGTGAATCAAATAGGGCAATATACTTAGTACCTAACTGATGTACTTCAGTTCATTACAAGATGGCGGCCACGGTTATGACTGCAAACCGAGCGTCACGGGCTAATTAGAAACATGTGTTTGGTAACGCGGGGTATTTAAATGCCGGCGTTTTTTGGGATAGTTTAACAACACTTGGAAGAACTACGCGACGGATGCAGACTAATGCCACTTTACTAGTAAGTTTTTGGGGTAGCGTAACTGCTTTGATACTGGACAAACTTTACGTTAGTCTTTATATAAAGGGGGTTTTTAAGCTTGAACTTTGGCTTTGGTAGGGGGGACTCTTAGCCCTGTGTACATAAGCATATTGTATTGTATAGTGCGCATTGAAAACGCTATGTTACAATGCTTAATGGCACATGTTATCCGGTTTATACAGGGTTTGTAAATAAATATGCTGAGTAAACTCTCTGGGTAGCTTAACAGTTTAGATACTTGGCACAAATTGCGGTAGTTACCTTGTATATATAAGGGGGAATCTAGGCATTGACCTGGGCGCTAGCAGGGGGGCGGTCGGGCGCTTTGGATATGAGCATATCGTATTGCGTATTGCTCATTGAAACGCTAGGTTACAATACTTTATGACACATGCAATTCTTTCCATTTAGTCTTTGAAAACTGATGTGCAGGGCTTTAACCCAGTTTTTATCTTTTCTGGTGCTAAAAAACGTCTTCATGTCTTAATTTACTTGTAGATTGAGACTGAGTAACGCTGTTTACGTTTGCGGTGAGCACTTACTATAACTGGATACCCCACTCGTACGGAGAACGATATTGCAAATTACTGAGGTATGTTAAATATCTTTATTTAACTTAGCTAATCGGCTTAGTTATATCATCCTTGATATAAGGTTTGGACATTAACGACGCTTTTATGTCCTGAATATATAGGTCGTAGATGGCTACTTTAGGAGAGATTTATGGTTGACCAGCACTGTCCGGAGGAACATTTAAAAATGTTCTGACAAATTCGGTAAGCAGTGGACTGTTAGTTCAGGGGTAGCATGCTTTTTTGGAAGAAACCGAAATGGTGCGCTTTTTAATGTTGATCATATCCCTTAACGGCTTGGGGCAGCATTTATTTGATTAGCAAGCCCTCAATGGGGATACATGCAGGCTTTGAAAAGTTTTTCTTATGTTAAAATAAATGCTTATTAGGATATAACTTTCCCAAAGCATATATAACATTAAAGAAAAGAGAATTTGATTGAATGACCCTCACTAAGCTTTGTTGTATGTAACAACGTATTTTCTGTGAATGTGTTTTTTCAGCAGGTCGTTTTTTGATAATAATGTATAATTGATAAGATGGGTTATAATTAATTTTCAGCACATGCTTTCAGAAATTGCCAACATTGGCTACAGTAATATTGATTGAAAAATCTTTTTGTATATATAAAGACTGTACATAGAAAATGTCCGTATGTTTTTAATTTTTTTATTGTATATATGTTTGTAAATATTATTGTAAATATAATGTATATTTTGTATACTTATTTGTAGCCCTGACGAAGTCCTTAGGGACGAAACGCGTTGGCTACGTTCGTGTGCTTTTTAAGAAGATTAAGAATAAAGAAACTCTATACAAAGACCTGCTGAATGGATTTCAATTTTGTTGAACTTGATTATTGTTTACTTTGAGTGGAGTGCTGGACCATTGTGTTTTATGTAAAAGTGTGGGAATTTCCCTTGGAGGCTTAGGGGTATTGAGCCTCAGGTCCTTGGCACCCTGAGAGTTGGGTTCACCTGTACCTGATTTTCGATAGGTGCAGTGATATTGCCCCATACCCTGTGTTCTTTTGTTTATAGATCTTCCTAGGTGACTTCAATCTCCACTGGGGCTCCGTGGAAGACTCGGCTGCCAACAAGCTTGCCACCTTTCTCTCAGCTAACGATCTTGTCCAACACTGCTCAGAAATTACACACGCCAAGGGCTCAATTCTGGACCTTGTTATTTCTAAATCAGACCTGCTTACCATTGCTCCCCTTATCCATGTAGACTGTTCAGACCATTTCCTCATTCCCTTCAGTTTTCACCTTTCGCACGTTATAACTCTCGGCCAACCTAAAAGGGCTTCTACCTGGTTCCGCTACACTAAAAACATTGATCTTGAGACTCTGTGTGATTCTGCTATGCGTTCACTTCCTAGACTAGACCCTAACACGGATGTCAACGATCTCACCACCCATTGCCTCTCAATCCTAGCAATCGAAATCGACAATGTCGCTCCACTCCAAAGCAAAAGGAAAAGACCCACCCCCTCAGCACCTTGGTTCAATAAAGCTCTCTATGACGAAAGGAAAAACCTTAGAATCTTGGAGAAACATTGGAGACAATCTCCATCCACCTCCAATCTCTCTCTTTTACGTTCGGCAAGATCCAAATACCACAAGCACATCTTCCATGAAAAAGCATCACATTTCAGATCCCTCCTCGACTCAGCTAAAAACAGACCCAAAAAACTTTTCGACCTCATCAAAAACCCAAACTGCTCTCCCCAAACCATCAAACCTGAGGATGCTTCAAAGAAAGCAACTGAATTCGCTATATTCTTTGATGAAAAGGTCAAATCACTGGTGGATCAGGTCACCCACCCCACCCCCATTGAGGAGCAAAAATCCTTAGTCACTTGGCAGAACTTTGCCGCCATCTCGGAAGATGACCTCCTCAAATGTATCCTCGAAACCAAACCCTCCAACCATTCTTCTGACCCCATACCTAGTGTCATCGCCATTGATTTCTATACCAATACTCTCTCTTATTGGACCAGGCTAGTTAATCTCTTCCTCAGTCAAGAATCCCTCCCAGCTGTCCTCAAAACAGGACAGGTTACCCCTCTTCTAAAAAAAACCCTCCGCAGATGCGAACGACCTCACCAACTTCCGCCCCATCACCAATCTCCCTTTTCTTTCAAAAATCACAGAAAAATGTGTTGCAAAACAACTTTCCCAACACATTATGGACAATAATCTCCTTGACGTGTTCCAGTCTGGCTTTATTCAAAATTGCAGCACTGAAACAGCCCTGCTGCAAGTGATTGATGATGCGCTGCATATACTCGATTCTGGGGAATCATGCCTTCTGATTCTTCTTGACCTCTCTGCAGCCTTTGACACTGTTAATCACAACACCGGCCTTAACACTCTTCAACAGAGAATTGGCGTGGAAGGCACAGTGCTTAAATGGTTTGCCTCATTCCTCTCGGACAGATCCCAAATGATCAAGATTGCGAACAGTCTCTCGTCTCCACTGGTGGTTGGTCAAGGCGTCCCTCAAGGTTCTATCCTTGCACCCACTCTGTTTAATCTCTATCTGGAACCATTAGGGAACCTCCTAAGCAAATCTGGGATCCTTTACCATCTCTATGCGGATGACACTCAAATCTACCTCAAGGTGTCTTCCTCTCAAGATCTCTCACTACTCAACTCTACTCTCAACTCTATTCACAACTGGATGTTAGTTCACCAACTCATTCTCAATCCCTCCAAAACTGAATTCCTCCTCCTATCTACCTCTCTCTCTCCCCGCCTCCTGTTAAATCCTGGATGGATCAGCTGAATTTACTCAATAATAAACCCATCATTGTCGACTGCGCTAAATCCCTAGATGTCATACTTGACAAAAGACTCAACCTAATCTCACACATCAACTCCATTGCCAAGAACGCACATTATCAGCTGCGCCTTCTGTGGGGGATTCGTCGGTTCTTCCCAGAGAAAGACCTAAAAACCTTGGTCCAATCGCTAGTTCTCTCCAGACTGGATTATTGTAATTCTCTTCTGACTGGCCTACCCAAATCTCACCTCTCCCCCCTCAAATCCGTCCTCCATTCAGCAGCTCGCTTCATTTCAGGGTCCAAACGAAGTGACCACATCACTCCCATCCTGTCTTCTCTTCGATGGCTTCCCATTGAGGCAAGAGCTATTTACAAAACGGCCTGCATCACCCACAAAGCCTTGCACACTTCCTCCCCTCGCTATCTGGCGAATACACTGAAATTGTCTGGAGGCTTGAGACCTTCTCGGAATGCGGAAAAGTTTCGGCTTGAGCCCCCCTCCTTCAAAAGGGAAAAATCCTAAGGCTCAATCGTTCTCAGGTAATGCGGTGAGAATCTGGAACTCGCTCCCTCCATTGCTCCGTGCCACCACCTCCATCCGGATCTTCAAAGCTGACCTCAAAACTCTTCTATTCCAAAGACCCTTTCAGAACTAATTCCTTCATTCTCAGACCCCGCCAGGAAGTTCGTTAGTCATTGTAAATTTGTAATATTTTTTTTGTACATTCCTTGCTTGCTGTGTTTCATATTGTGTTCTTGTCTTCTATGATTTTCCCTACCTCCTCTTGCTTGCTGTGTGTGATACTGTGTCCTGCTATTTTTGTAACGTTCTAGTTTGTAACATTTCTCTCATGTAACGCAACTGGTTCTATTGTACAGCGCTCTGACACCTTCGGGTAAAGTCAGCGCTTTATAAAAATGCATTAAATAAACAAAATAAATAAATGTAACTGGTGCTCATGTAAAGCGCTTCAATACCTTTGGAAAAACAACAGTTGATGGACAGAATGCAGAACAATGTCATACATTCACCCCAGTACAGAGATCTGGGCCTAAATCCATCGTTTTTTTGCTCACCATGCCATTCCAGTTTGAACCCAGCCATATGCAAATCAGTCTTGACCCTGTGCCTCATGGGAACAGTCCAGCCCGAACTGCCAAGCCAGGTCCTCCCTGGACTGGAAACAAGCATCCTAGGACCGGTTTCGGGGTTTCACCCCTCTTCTGCCAGGATAGCTTGATTCCAGTGGCATGGAGAGCACGGGACCCACGTCTGGGCATACCCGTCCCACTCGGGGTGACAAATGCAAAAACAACAGTTGATGGACAGAATGCAGAACAATGTCATACATTCACCCCAGTACAGAGATCTGGGCCTAAATCCATCGTTTTTTTGCTCACCATGCTATTCCAAATTCAAGCTAGCCTGGCTGATGACGGCTGATTAGCCAGAAACCGGTCCCAGGATGCTTGTTTCCGGTCCGGGAAAGACATGGCTTGGCAGTTCGGGCTGGACTGTTCCCATGAGGCACAGGGTCAGACTGATTTGCATATGGCCATGTCTGAACTGGGGTGGTGGAGTGAGCTAAAGAATGGTGATGGATTAAACCCAGATCAGTTGACTGGGGGAGAGTGTTTGATTTGCTCCAACGCTCCGTCCATCATCCGTATCAATACCTTTGGGTCACGCTATATTTAAAAAAAAACTTTGGGGACCATTGACACGCCAGACATGTTACATGAGAGAAACACTTCTTTTGGGATATGACTTCGCCATCACTACGTTCTTTTACTATTAAAGCTCCTCGTATTTCTTTGCCCATTGCTGCATGCTAGTCCCTCCCCGTTCTTCGCGCAGAGCAGCAGCCTTCCTCAGACTCAGAGTCGCCAAGAGTAGAGAATACGACAGATGGGAGGCGGGACCAAGACACAGGTCACGTGGTAACGACGCAGTGACGTGCAACATCGTCCTTTAGGAGTGCTCACCCATTTCCTTGCGTGCTCGCGATACGGTTCTCCTCTTTATCGCGCGCGGGCAGGAAGGGCCGGTCGCATTCGGAGTTGTCGCGCTGTTGCAACCACAGGTGGCCCCTAGTGTCCGCGTGCACCTTTTTTCGGGGTCTCGCGTTTTTTTTTGCTTCCTCGGCTACCGTTGGTCGCTCTAGTCGCGCCTGGCCCCTCCCGAATCCCGAGTGAGCGCGCCTAGCAGCTTTGTGGCGCCATCTTGGGCTCCCACGCCGCTACCTGAAGAGGCAGAGCAGTCGCTGTGTAGCAGTTCAGCGGTGCAATGAGTTCACCAATTAGCGTAAAGAAGCTGAAGGTGTCCGAGCTTAAAGATGAGCTCAAGAAGCGTAACCTCTCAGACAAAGGGTTGAAGGCTGAACTCATGGAACGCCTGCAAACTGCTCTGGACGAGGAGGAGGCCGGTGGAGGCTCGGGCGAGCCTAAACTGGAGGCCAAGAGTAGCACTAAACCCGAAGCGGACGAAGAAGAAGAGGAGGAGGAGGAAGAAGAAGAGGAGGAGGATGAAGAAGAAGAGATGGAGGAGGAAGAGGAGGATGTAGTGGAACAGGGAGAAGAGGATGCCGCCGCAGCACAGGCCTCTGGTGAGGACGAGAATGGCGATGACCAGGGCTTCCAGGAGGGCGAGGAAGAGGAGGAAGATGAGGGCATCCCCGTGGGCGAGGACGATGAAGAAGAGGGTGAAAACGGTTCGTCCTCCGGGAAGGCAGCTAAAAAAGAGACTCCCAAGAAGGCGGCGGGCACCGGGCAGGCAACCGCGGGTGAGTACGGTGGGATGGTGTGCATAAGCCGGTGGTAGGCATGGTGCTGTAGTGGGGGAGGGGACGCAGCTGTCAGCGCCTCCATTTGCAGTCGAGCGCCCGGCTCGGCGCTGCAGAAAATGGCTGCCATACAGGGCGGGGCGGCGCGGGCTCTTTGTATCCGCGCTTTTGTGCATCGCACATGGTCTCTGGAAGGCGTGTTTATGGCGGTGGACATGGCTCCTCGTCTTACCGCCAAGTTTAAACGAACATCCTTAACCAGGCAATACTTGGCGTTTATTTAAGGGAGTCACTGTGCAGTCCTAATGTATCGAGTTATTGACGCTTGCATGGTATCGTTAACTATGCAGTTCAGTTTTCCCCTCCCTCGTGAAATCGCAGTCGAAACCAGTCTGATTTGGTTATATTTCATGTGTTAATCTCCCACCCTTCCTCAATGATTACTCAACTCTTTTGCAGGCGACTCTAAATCCGACGCTAAGGCGGGCGACAAGAAGAGGGGTATCAAAAGGCCACGTGAAGATCATGGCCGTGGATATTTTGAGTATATCGAGGAAAACAAGTATAGTCGGTATGGATAAAAAACACGAGTGCCTTTACTGACTTTTGTGCGTTGTGCCTTTTTTATTTTACATCTTGTGTATTTGCACTTAAGGGCCAAATCACCACAGCCACCAGTAGAGGAGGAAGATGAAAAGCTGGACGACACTGCAGTTTCTCTCGATGCATGTAAGTCCCGTTTTTGTTTACGAGTAGCCGAGATTCTTAGTATCGAGAATGTAGCACGACAAAACGAATAAACTGGTACAGATAGCTAAGTTCGTGTGTTAACAGTGAGTCGGGGAAGCACTTTGAGGGTCTCATTCTACACTGCCCTCTAAATTAGGAGCATATTCACCAGAATATTAAGCCGGTATTACTGCCGCACGAATTAACCTGTGATTTTTTTTTTTTTTTTTTTTAATTGGTGTGAAAAAGAATCTTGGGCCTCAGTCTCCTTATGCTTTCGATCGTTTCTGTAAACCTCAGGAGTACTTGGTAGTGGGCTTTGTTATAAAAAAGACTTAAAGGAATCGGACACGAGAGGTCTGTAGTTCTAGTTGTGACAATAGACGACTTTGATCTTTGGGTTATTGCTTTATCAGAACAGACCGAGAAATCTACACCCACTGACCAGTGGGAGCTATTTTTAGGGCCTACTGGTCCATTCTAGCGGGGTGACAAAGAACAAGTGCTCTGTTCACTCAGAAGTTAATGAGCACTAAAGATGCCTTTAAATCTTGTATCTTGTCAACTTTGCTTTTAAATCTTGGGTATCTTGTCAACTTTGCTCTGCATTCAGGAAGAGGTCAAATGTCTGCTTATGTTGCTGAAAAGTCAAGCGGATTTTGTTCATCGAGCTGACGTTAGTGCTGTACATAGTGTGAAATGAGAGGCTGTAGTACGACAAGGTTTTTTTCTAACATTTAAGTGGCTTGTAAATGAACTGTACAAATTAACAATATGTTTCAGAAGTTATGAAAGCACATTTTTGTAACTGAGATTTTCTTTGGGGAAAGCTGCATGTTAGTGGGAAAGCTTGTGGCCATTTACATAGGAAATTGTTTGTAATCATTGCTTTAGTAATATATTATAAGTGAGTTTTTAAACATGAACTGAGAAACATTCAGACCTAAGATGCAAGTCTGGGATCATGCGAATAGATTCTTATATATGGAGCAAATGTTTAGTTTAATCATGGCCTGCAAAGTAGTCTCTGCAGGTTCCATCGCACATTGACATTTGTTTATACATGGAACCTCTTAATCTTGGCCTCACCCTGTGACTAATTGTGCACTCTTGGGTAAACACTTTCTGTTCAGGTAGATAAAACTAAACACTAGTATTTGGTACGGTATCGGCTGTAACTCAACAGACACTTGATTTAATCAGTGGAATAGAGAACACAGGCTCATGAATCCTGAAACACTACATTGACGGCAGTCGAATGATACTTTGAGTCTTTCTCCTGTTAATTGCCTTTGTGAGAGCTCGGCATGCCACTGAAAGCTTGAGCCAGACTCAAGCCAAGTGCCTGGATCTGGCTTAGCTCAAGGTTCTCTTGGATCCGTGGGCCTGCCCTGAGGCTTTGCCTTCATCCACATTCTAACTTCTTGTGCCAAGAACTAGCACTACTCGTAATGTAAATGAGAGCGGAAGAGATACCAAACTTGTGTCTGGATTGCATAATGTGGAACCAGAAAACATTTAATCAGTCCTGGCTTCCCAACTCCATGTATAATAACCTAGACCAGCAATAGCGCACGCATGATCGGTGACTTGCCTCCTGGTTCAATAATGGCGTTATCCCAGGTGAGGCATACATACATCTAAATTCATGTTATGAAAACCATCCCTTAAAATGAACGACCCTCTTGGAAGTGATATAATCTGATGTACTTCTTTCTACATGTTAATGACATACATCCATGGATTTTGAAAAGACTATCCCATTTTAACATGTCTTTAAAGAAGGTGCTTCTAAGAAGCAATGGCAGGGTACCTTTGATTCTTTTATTGTGATCAACGTGCAAATAACTGCTTGTCTGTTTACCAGATTTCTGAATGTTATCGTTCAGTCAAGTAAAGAGCATAGCCCAGCTGTTCAGCAGGGGGCGCATGTAAATGGTAGTGCGGGCCTCACTTTGAGCATCCCTGCTATATAGCGCGCTTGCCTGTGGGGTGTAGAAATATACAGTAAGAATGAGCAGTTTGTATATTCCTGACTGCTTACAAATGCAGAGCGACGTACCTCTCTCGCTTTCGAAGACAATTCTTGTGGCCCAGGGGGTTCAGTCGCGGGTTTAAGTCAAATGCAAGTATCCGCTGTTGATTGACCTGTGATATACGAGCATAATACATCTGTAGCTGGGTTATCGCTGCCTGTTAGCCTGTCTAAATCATGGCAGAAGCTGACACCAGCTGCAGGTGGTGTCTATTATAGTGGAAGCATGTCATGCCAGCTTCTTCGATATTGCCTTTCGTCGGCCTATCAGGTACGCAAGACGAGTGCACTGTAGACTCCCGGGATGACGTTTAATGTTGCCATAACAGTTCTTAGTTCAGAGTTGTGTGAGGCCCATTTGATTGACTTGTAGCACGATCCACATCACATGTTCATTACTTGTGTGTAAATGCACCAGTAATTTTGGACCAAACAGGACAATGGGTGGTGGGGTGGGCAGTAGAACGTGTTGGGTAGGCACTCAGAAGAAAAGGCCGGTATCGCCTACTCAAAGAAGCGGCAAATATATTGTAAAGACTCGCGTATAGTGTGTGTGTGGGACAAACTTCTGTTTTGAGGAAGGTGTCTAACTATGGTGTGTTGGGGTTTATAAGAAGCATACTTTTTTTTTTTTCTTCAACTGGTACTCTACATTTGCATATATTTGCCATTTTGTGAAAACTAAACTTTGTTTAAATTCTAGGGCGACCATCTGTCAACATTAGATACCGTAAAAGACGAGGTAGCAACCCCTTATTGCAGAGTAGAAACCCAAAGCACTTTACAATTTTAATACACTTAAATGCACTTATTTGGATGGTTAGATGTGGGTGCTCCTTCTTTTGGAAAGCCAAATAGCTAAATATAGGGACCTTTCCCACTTAGTAAATATGGTCAGGACACTGGCCCGTTTTCAACGCTTAAATCTACAGTAGGTTACTGTGCTTTGTCATTCATTTCTGGTTGGCATCTATTAACCGTGACGTGAATATCGAATGAATCTTGCGATTTAAACTGGGGCGTGCATTTATAGTGTGCCAACTGAAACGTTGTTGCACCCAGGAGCACGTCTTGGGTGATGTAATGTAGTTTGCACGTGGGACCGCACTAAAAGTGCATTCTCTTAACACGATAAATGATGGTAAGCTTGGATGCATTGGACTTTGACTTCCCAACCTTTTTCAGACCTTGCTTTGTATATTCCATTGACATCCACATTGCATTGTGTGCCATTAATTGCATTGAGGCGTTTTCCAAAATGCCAACACGCTCAGTTTAAAATTACTTAATCAAATGCACCTGAGATTTAATGTACTGACTTTGCCGATTTGCATTGCAAGTTTTACATCGCTTGCAATAATGTCAAAAGCAACGTTGCAATGAATACCAAACGAACATTGTGCTAACTAACTTCTATTCCATAGTTGGCGTAACATCATATTGTTCCAGTCCTTGTTGACTGCTCGCTGTAATATGCTTAATCTGTGCAGTAGTCTACTAGGACATATGCTTGTTACATGTGAAATTTTCAAATACTGATGATGCTTTCTGTAAACTATAATCCAGGCATCTGAATGGTTTAAGACCAAATAATCTGTCATGTTTATTGTCTTGACAGATAACAGTGATCTTCACTTCAAAATCTCAAGAGATCGCTTAAGTGCTTCTTCTCTGACCATGGAAAGCTTTGCCTTCCTTTGGGCTGGAGGGAGGGCTTCCTATGGAGTTTCTAAAGGCAAAGTCTGCTTTGAGATGAAGGTTAGTTTTATTTATTTATTGGGTGGAATGATATTTAACTCTGCTCTACGCAGCCACTGAGTTAGTGATCTGTGTAGTCTGCTGCATTAATGTAGAAGCATTTTTTCATGCCTTTTGGAGCAGTGCACAACACATAGTGGAGCAATTACAACGGGTTTGTTTAGTCCAACTTTGTGTACCTGTGATATTAATTGATCACTCGGTGCCGCTACTGCACTATTACAATACTTGTCATTTAAGGTATGTAAAATTGCCTAGTGTTTTGGGAACAAAGGTTATGCTATAAGGACCCGACAAATATAAAAATACACCTTGTAGTTCTGCTACTTACTACTTTGAAGTTGGCCTCTTATTACCGCCTTTCTGAGGACATAGGCGTGCTTTTCGCCTGTATTCTTTTTCGGACTTATGAATGGTAAGTATTTGCCTGGTAAGGAAGTGAAGTAGCAATGTTTGAACTGGCAAAGTGTGGCCTGTACTTGTGATTATTTGTCTTATTGCTCCCTCATGCCAGAGGATATGACTTTGTAGCGTAGCGGTGGTTAGATATACAGTTTGCAATCCTACACGTTTTCTGCATAGCCTTCAGTGCCCCTACGTGCTTGCTGCACTGTCCAGCGGTTTTACCTTTGCTTTGAAGCGTTTTGGAGCTTCCAGCACTCGCATCTTGCCAATGCCGCGACTAACCAGCAGCATGATTGGTGGCAATTATATTATAATTTTGGGATTTAAGCCACGTTTTTATTAGTTTCGGGGGTGATACTGATCAGGATGGTGTTGATCTCTCCTGTCCTGTTAAGGGGCTGAGTAGGCCATTTACAACTTCTGGCATGATGTGTAGTGTTCGATTTAATCAAGATTCTGCACTAAAGCAAGCTTGACGTCTATTTTTTTGGACAGGTGACTGAGAAGATCCCAGTTAAACACTTGTATACTAAAGATATAGATATACACGAAGTGCGTGTTGGCTGGTCTTTAAACAAATGTGGAATGCTTCTGGGTAAGTTAATTGTGACTTTCTGTGTATTTCTATGTAGTGATCATATCCCTCAATGTCCATCGCAGAATTATAGCTATTGCTGCATTTCAGACCCGTGTTCTGTAATATATTGGGGGGGGGGGGGTCAGCATTCTGGCTATTGGTAATCTTGCAATCTGCCTTAACATGGATGGTTTGAACGATACCCAATTTATGTACTGGGGGATTGTGGTATTACTCCACTTTGTTCCTTCCATGAATAGACCATTGGTTCTCATTAATAGGGAGATAATCAAGGGCGTAAACCTTTTTAGCTACTTCATTGCTTACCAGATTTTATAAACTCTTCCCATCTAATCTCTTTCGGTCGGTTTACCCCGTGAGAACGTTTGTTGATGATTGACACCTGTTGAGTTGCCAATGTTGTGACCTTTTTATTGTGTGGCAGGTGAAGAAGAATACTCTTATGGTTACTCCATGAAAGGCCTAAAGACGATCAACTGCACCACTGAGGACTATGGCGAGAAGTATGATGAAAATGACGTGATCGGATGCTTTGTTGTAAGTTAATGAGAACGATTGGCTCAATTTCAAATTAGCTTGTGACTTTCTTCCTTTGTAGTACAAAGAGAATGTCCAAGTGGAGAGCAAATAAAACAGAAGAATCCATACAAGAATTAATCAATTGTAGTAATGAAAGGTCAAGCACCACCATACAATCTTCCGATGTATGTGATTTTATTCCATTACAATATTGAAATTAATCAATTATAATGTACAAAACAAATCATCAATGGATAATTTTAGAAAGAGGTGCGCAGAGGAGTGAGGTGATAAGTGCATGGGGAGGATAGTGAGAAAGGACAGTAGCGTACATTTATATACACCAATAAAATAATTTGCAAACTATCCCGACAGTTTCCTATTAAATGTCAAATCATAACATTACAGATGTATATTCTCTGTCGTATGTGTCTGACAAAAACAAAGAAGTGTTGCTGTTTCGCCCCCCTAGGCGGAGCAGCCAAATTTGCGCTTTAAGGGCGGGGTCTTCATCAGGACGAAGGTGGGGGAGTGGGCACCTATGGACAATAGCATGAGGTTACTTCACCTTGGTCCTGATGAAGACCCTGGGGCCCTCAATGCGCAAATTTGGCAGTTCCGTCTAGGGGTTGAAACGTTGACACTTCTTTGTTTTTGTCAGGCACATACGACAGAGAATATATATCTGTAATGTTATGATTTGACATTTAATGCATTTGGCAGGAAACTGTCGGGATAGTTTGCAAATTATTTTATTGGTGTGTGTGTGTGTATATATATATATATATATATATATATGTATACACTACTGTCCTTTCTCACTATCCTCCCCATGCACTTAGTCACCTCACTCCTCTCGCACCTGTCTTTCTAAAATTATCCATTGAGGATTTGATTTGTACATTATAATTGAATTGATTTCAATATTGTGATGGAATAAAATCACATACATTGGAAGATTGTTTGGTGGTGCTTGACCTTTCATTACTACAATTGATTCTTGTATTGGTTCTTCTGTTTTATTTGCTCTCCACTGGGACATTCTCTTTGTACTACTATTTACCCAGGCCCAGTGGCCATTGGGTTGCCCCATTGTCACATAACTTTTCTTCCTTTGTAGCTCTGCAAGTGAGGTTGCTTTCACCCAACTCGTTCTTGATTCGAATCATCGATGTGGAGGCTCAAAGCATCCACCCAAAGTAGACGAGAATGACTCCTTTTACGTTTTCGCTGAAATTATATAGCACATTTTTGACGATATACCTAAAACCATCTTAGTAGACCACAATCGGCTGTTTTGCTTCCAAACTGATACCTACATGTAAATATTTGCAGTGGTCTCTCCTTGAATGCATAACCTATTGTCTAAGCATGTAAAAACAACTGTTTTACAGAATTTTGATGGAGATGACGGAATTGAGCTTTCCTACACCAGAAATGGTAAGGACCTGGGTGTAGCGTTCAAAATTGGCGCGGATGTCATACAAGAGCCACTTTTCCCTCATGTCCTTTGCCACAACTGTGCAATTGAGTTCAACTTTGGACAGAAGGCTGAACCATACTTCCCCATACTTGAAGGATACACGTTCATCCAGAATGTTCCATTGGAAGAGCGCACTCGCGGGCCGATTGGACCAGACAGTAAGAAAGACTGTGAGGTAAGGATTGTTTAATTGCCACATCTTATTTCGTACTAATATTCTTGCGACACTGGATAGCAAAAATGAGCTGAAATATAAACCAACATTGGTGATTTATTAGTGGTTCTTTTTTGTGTCCTGGTTGTTTCCCAGCATTTTTGCAAGTCTCTCGTTCTTCGGCGACTGTTTTTCCCGCTTTTATATATCGTTAGCAGTGCAGGTATTTCTGTGCTGATGGTTGTGCAGTGGTGTTTGCTTTTTATCTGTATCTCACTCGGATCTTTGCTACTCTAGAGAACTGGATGGTGTCATTGGTCTGTGCTGGGAATTGACGCAAGAGACTAGAGCTGTGGCGTCTTCCAGCATCCCCTATTTAATGATGACACGGTGCATCTGGCCGCAAAATCCGATGCCCTGCTTTTGAACCCAGTGACTGTCCGTTGCCCTTTTTTCTTTAGCTTTATGTGGGATGCTAGTAGAAGGTGTAGTCTTAACACTCCCGCTCCCTCCTCTTTCCAGAAGTGCTGTTTTTGGTAAGGCCCCCGCCCTTCTGGGAAAGGTGGTGAATTAGCCTGAATTGTCCTGTCTCTTTCTTGGATATTACGCCAATCTGCAAGATGACCAAGCCCGGGGTGCCACCACTCTAAGGGGGCCTTCCACACTGCCCGAGCTCCTGCTTCTTGTGTGGGTTTTTTCCCCCTGACTTCCTCCGGGTGCTCGAGTGCTGAGCAATGGTTCTTTGGGAGCGATGGCCCCTTTGAATGGGACTCCAACCTTATTTGAAACCTTAGCTCAGCATCCTTGCATCCTCCTTATTGCAGTATTCGTTGGCTAGCTGTCTTAGCCTGTGGGTATTTATGGGGGAATCTAGCCAACTCCCAGGGCTTTAGTGTAGTTCTAGCTGAATCTCGGGGGCCTTGCAGTCTGCTGCCTGTCTTCTCCGCCCCCCCCTTTTTTTTTTTTTTTTTTTTTTATTATCGCAAATTGAACACACATGCTTGAACGTTAGTGCTGGTCTCTGTTCCTTGTATTTGAAAGGCATTGTTGATGCACTTTTACCAGTTGGTTTTCCCCTCCAGTGTGTGGAATGTCTCCCTGTAGAGGGGCTTCTGTTTCTCCTGATTTCCTCTGGGATAAAGGGCTGCACCAACACTACCCGACCAGTTCCTGGCCTCCCTGGTTAGCATTTTATGCTGCATATACCAATACACGCCCTCATCCCATTCCATATCTGGGTGAGCTTGCATTTTCAGCCTTGCCATAATCCTGAAAGCATCTAGCCATTTGTCAAAATTTCTCTTCTTACCCCGTTTCTTTTCTATTTATCCTCGAATTGTGTCGCATGTGGTAAGGTTCAAGACTTCCACTTGTATCTCCAAAAATTGAAAATGTGTCCAAGACTTATTTGCACTAGATGTGTTCTTTTAGTGCCAGTGGTATCTGGATGACCAAGCCTGTGGCTCTGGTAACCATGTATGGCTTCCCCAGTGTGCCTCCTCGTGTGCTTCTGGTGCTAGCCCTACCATAGCTGGTTTATCTGGCCTCTGCCCTTTTCCCCTGGTGCTGCCCCCCCTTAACTGTGTGGGTAGTGATGTAGTGCTTGCTGCTGGAAGCCCATCCAACCACTTCTCCGTGGGTGGACACTCCCATGCGCCTCCGGGGGAGGCGTTGGGGCACTGGGGGTGTTTGCCTTATGCCCCCAGGTGCTTCCGCCCCACTCCCATGAACAGCAAAAGCGCAAATGATTCAAACATTCTTGCACAATCGTGCTGATTTGCTCACCATTATTCGCCTTGGTCTGCTTGCTGGGTGCTGGTGTCCTGGCCGCTGCCACCGGGTCTTGTCTGTCTTTTCCCCTTTCTTGCTGCCTGTGCTCGCACTTTTTGGGTCCCTCCCGCACCTGCTTCCTCCCTGGGCACCTCAGTGTCATTCTCTCGTGTGTCGGCCACGGGCTGCCCTCCTGCTCCTTCGCCTTTGAGCTATTTTAGGAGCCACACTTTGCCATGAGTTGCCACCGCTTCCCTCGCTGCTTTCAGCAACTCGTCTAGGTCCCACTACTGTCCTGCCCCTCCCTGCTGATGCTCCGATGACCTTGGCTTTCTTGTGTGCTTTTTTTTTTTTTTTTTAGTTTTTGCATGTCCGATATAAATACAATCAAAATGAGCAGTCCAAAATCGGCATATAGGGGAATCGGCACCATTACAAGCTTAAGTTCAAAGTACAATTATGAAAGTCTGGTTTTAAGGTCGAGTCTAGAATGAGATATAAAAAGAACAGTATCTTACACCAGGTTTCAGTTAAACAAGCATGACCGTAATCCACAAACTAAAGAATCCCAATTAAAACCTACTCCGATTCGATTACATTTTCCAAGAGAGGCAGGACCTCTAGCTTTGGCCAAGGCCAATTCAGACTCAGAATTGTGGCCACCACAACTGAGCAGAGACTAATATTGAAAACAAGTGTCTAATACCCCAGTCATGTTCCTGCTTACCTCACAACAAAATCTCTCCGAGTTAGTCGGACTTCAAAGCCTAATCCAAATTGTAACACTAGCATTGGTTATATGCTGACAAATCTTGGTAGATGGCCCTTATCGTAGGCTTCAGATCTGACTTAGTAAAAACCATCGAGGTCAATCGTGTACTTAACCTGAGAGGAAAAAATCCCATTTGAGTCTAAGTTACTCTTCGGTCTCAACCCTTTTATCTTTCCCAGGACTTGCCAGCGGGGTCATGGAATACTTGTGGAAAGATAAGATTTTCCCATAGTGGCGTGTCTTTGTCTAGTAGATTTCAAGATTTTATTAGTTTTGCGCAGTTAATAAAAACCATTGCAATGGAAATGCCCCGGATACATCTTTAGGGCGGAGCAGACCATCACATTTAAAACACATTATTCAGACAAGGCAATCTCGTACAATAGCCATAATCCCAGGTAAAAACCTCAAAATCGAAGATAAAATAACATTCTGACTCGAAGTGGGGAAACACTGAGACATGGTGCAAAATAGTCTGATAAGTTTTTGAGAAACGGAGACAAAGTGAGAAGAGGCAATGGGAGGAGAGAATAGATTTTCCAAAGTTATCACATATTTTCCTGACCTTGCAAGCATTTGATTATCTGTTCGTGTAAAACGGAGAGCAGATGCCTCCAAGCATGGGTTGATGTCCCTTGTTTAGATATAGTGGCTTTAGGGGCATCCAAGGCAGGACAGCAGCACAGAAGATGTAGCAATGATTCAGACCTGTAATTGCACAATCTACAAGCCCCCTCCTCACCACGTGGGGCCCAACGGTTAAAAGCAGTGGATCGCAGGCCTAGAAGACGCATAAACAATGTTTCTGCGGCCGATGCATTTAAACTGTCGGAGATATGGTTGCGGAAGCCCTGGGAGGTACGAATCGTTCAAAGGGAGCAGAATAGACTATTTTAAGGTCCGGCGGTCCATCTGGAATGACATTTGTCTTGCCTGCTTATTTATAACCCTTTTCCAGACTGTAGGGAACAGTCTGCTGTTAATGATGATTCCTCTATTTGTAGGGATCTTATGGCCTTTAAAATTTGTCGGTTTCATGGGTTCCCAGAGCTAGCAAAGGTTTCTTTTAGACAGGCTTTAAGAGTGTTATCTGCAGCTTTTAATACCCTTATGCAATACTTCAGGTTGTCTGCCTCACAGTAGAGATTGTCTTAGAAGGCCCAGCTCCAGTCGTAGTCTTGCCCTATGTATATATTTCGGAAGTCGAAAGATTTTTGTGGATATTAATCTGGGCGTGGTCAAGACTGGCCGTACATGCGTCTGCAAAGGCCTGGTGCCCATATCTTAGGGCGGGAAGCAGGGTGGCTTTAATCACCTTCAGTATAGGATCTGCTGAGGGACTGCTCAGGGACTGATTGAGTCGGGTCAGGCTGTATGTTATGGCCCCAGCTCTCTTTTTTCAGGGCAGCTAAGTGGACGGATGGTCTGGAAGACTCACTAAACCATACCCCCAAATAGTTATACTTTGATGTAGATTTAATCTTTGCAGACCCGATGTTCCATGTTAGTTTTCTTTTTTTGCAGCGGCCAAAAATCAAGACCTTAGTCTTGTCCTGATTGATTTTAATGGCGTTAGTTTTGTTGTATTCCTCAAGCTTACACAGGGCTCGTTGAAGGTCAGATTTGGCCTGGTCCATTATGACTGTCGTCAGCATATTGTAAAATGTGCAGATTCGATTTTGCATGACCCAATTGTGGCGGAATCAGACTGCTATGCTCCAGGTATCTCCCGAGATCGGCAGTGTAAAGGTTAAACAAGAGGGGGTGCGAGGACGCATCCTTGCTTTAGACCGTCTGATGTAAAGATTTTTGCAGAGACAGACGTGGGGCCAGTTCTAACACGCACCCATGTGTTCTTATGCAAGGGAATTGGGGCTCCGAGCAGACTCCCTGGGCTCCCCCACTTGTCTAATTTCCTCCAAAGAGTGTTACGAGACACTTTGTCGAAGGCAGCACTATAGTCTATAAAGCAGCAAAAGAGGGGAAGCTGACTTCTTTGAACTGCTTGATGACTCGGGATAGCTAGGGCCGTGATGTTGTCAATTGAGGAGGCAGAAGCTCGGAACCCAGTTTACAAGTATGATGGTATATTGTTTTCCGCAACCCATTCTTTTAATGCCTTAAGAAGACAACGGGCATAGACCTTAGCCTCAAGATCTAGTAGGGCTATGAGTTGGTAATTAGCTGGGAGGGAGGGGATCTCCTTTTTTGAAAATTGGGCATAAAATCGAACCTTTCCATGAGTCTGGAATGTAGTGAACGCATAGTTATACAGGGGGAATAACCGCTTGTCTAGTATCCCCCAGTCTGTTGCAAAAAAATAAAAGTGAATTCTGATCCTAAATAGTGTCTACCCTAAAGCCATACTATCAATCTCTGCCGGGATTAACAAACCACGCTGATGTCCAGCACATGCAACCCAGAAATATAGCCTGAAAACGGGAAGCTGTAACCCCACTTGCTTATATGGGTGTTCAAATAAACGAATGACGCGTCTCGCACGCCTATATCCCCATATGAAACTTCATATAGCACCTTCCAGCCTTTTTAAAAAAAACGAGTTTGGCACCTGTAATAGGATCGCCCTAAACAAGTATTATTGTTGTAATTGTGTTTATATAGCGTAATTGCGTTTATATAGCATTTACTAGCCCGACGAGGTGTCAAAGCACTTTTTCGGCGAGTAGCACTCTACTCCGAACCCAAAAGTATTAGTGGTGAATTAGTATAGTGGAATGTGAAATTAATGTGCATGGTGGATATGTTAGTCTGTTATTTGGATTGAGAAGGATAGTGGAGGGATAGGTTTGCATTTATATAGCGCTTGCTGCCCCTGATGAGGTGTTTAAGCGCTTTTTGGCAGTTAGCACGCTACTCTGGACCCCAAACAGGATTATTGGTGAATTAGTCTAGGAAATATTAAATTAATTTGAACAGTGGATATGTTAGTCTGTTTGAATTGAAAAAGAATAGTGGGGGAATAGAGGGAAAGGCCTAGGAAGATTTTTTTTTTGGGGGGGGGGGGTGCGTTAAGGGGATGTGGAGGGGGAAGAGTCAGAGGGAAGGGTTAGGCTTATTAGGGAGATCTGAATAGTAAGAGGTATGAGATGATGCAAGGAGGGGTAGGGAAGTTGGGGATCATAGTGGTATGGGGTTTGGGATGAGCAAGAGTGGAGGTAGATGATATATTGAGTGGTATAGGGTGAGAAATAGGGTGTGCATTAGAGTAGTAGAATGAGATTTGAGTGGATGCTGTTAAGACAAGCAATTGGGGGCGAGGGGCAAGACGAGTGGTAAATATTTTGGTGAATACCTTAGTGGCAGCACTAATCAGACATTGGTCGATATGAGCCCATATCCTCTGGCAGCTTTCTTTTCTTGAAAAAGACAGCAATATTTGTAATACTCCAGGAGGCAGGGTCTCCCCCCCCCCTTTCTTATGTTGAATTACCCTGACTAGTTCTGGCCATATCTCCTTCAACTCCTTTATAGAACTCCAGCGGTATGATATCGCTTGCTGCTTTGCCCGAAGGCAAGGTGGTGAGGGCGGCCTCCATTCCGCCCATAGTAAGAGGTGCTTGGAGCACAGATACCTACCTGGCCCTCTGTTGCACGGGGTAGTCTACAGCCCTGGATATATTCCATCAAACCAGACTAATCAATCACTTGGGGCTGACTGTATAATTCCTGATAAAAAATGAAAATTGCTCCATGGTGGCCTGAGGGTGAGAGGAAGTAAGCCTTATCGATGCCTTTGATAGATTGAGTGAGTAGTGGATTTTGCCTGTGAGATTTGATTGGCCCAAACTCTCCTCTTTATCCTCCCTAGAGTATCCCCTGAGCATGCAATGTTTCCAACTGAGTAATAGCCTGTCGTGTTATCCTATTCTAATGCAACCCTGTTTTGTTTTAAGGTAAATTGGAGCTTAATGCCCCTAATGTATGCTTTCATTGTATCCCCCCAATATCGGTGGTGCATTCGTACCAGCATTTAGCATCAATAAATTCCCTCATTAGGCCTGACCTGGTTTCTCCACGTGCCTCTTTTTTGCAACCTGGATGGTCCATTTTTACCTGCTAATTTCAAGGTGCTTTAACTTGTGGGGCGAGATACTGATGTGTAGATGCATGAATGGGAGTGTCTCAAACCTACAAGAAACCAGAGTAGTGGCAACAGGTCTCTGCTATTAGTCTAAGAGCGAATGCTATGTGGTCTAGGACAATAGAGCTGTCCAAAACAAACCAGTACTCCAAGATAACTGTTGGTTTACAGGCAGTTGTCTCTTGGGTTTCCACGGGCAATCCGGTAACGAAGCCCAGAATTCAGACCGAAAGCAAGGCTAGCCAGAATGTTAGAACCGACTACTTCACAAAATGAAATTCCGGTTTATTTATTAATTTTTGTCCCTCGTCCTGTGGAGATCCCAAAGCACTTTTCAGACAAGGTAGTCGTTACCTGTGTCATATTGACTAGAGGGCGTGTTCACACAGCTAAGAAATGTGAAAATAAACTTGTGCGCAGCATATGCAAGCCAGGTAGGAATGTAGCCGTATGGGGTACCTGAGCCGTCGTTGCAGGGAACTCCAGGCCTTGATGGTACTTCATTGCACATGATTCTGCCTTGTCGGATTTCAGTGCAGTCGTTAATTTTGGTGTCTCCTGGACTTGGCTAGATTGATTACTCCTCGGGTACCACTAGCAGATGTATAATGTAAACTATTCTGTAACTGCTAGGGATTCCTACTCTATAAATGCAATAGAAGTTATATTGGCGTCTAGTCCTTGGGATGCTGAGAACAAATCAAGATATTTGGGGGGGGGGGTTACATTTGGTGCCATCTTTTTAAGGAAATAACCATGTTGAGTGAAACTTGCTTAAACAAAACTGGGCAACAGAATATTAGTCATTTATTGCCGTTTGATCAATTTAATGCACACGAAAGTTCATTTAGACTGGAGAGCTAATTCAAGGGTAATTATTGAATAGTGTTAAAATGAGTTGCGGGAGGGGATGCATAGGAAGAGCCCAGAAGAGGCTTGCCAATAAACATTGGAAAAATGCCATAGGGTGTTAAAGTAAGGTGGCTTCCCGGCGACGTCTGGTTCTTGGTCCTAATTAATCGTGCCTCTGCCTCCCCCAGCCAACTAAATCTTACAATACCATCACCCTGGCCCGCATTGGCAGGAAAGTCATTTTCCACTGTTTAGCCCCACTGCAGTTGGTATGAATATCGCTTGGAGGCTGTCTAGAATTCAGACCAAGGGGCATCGAAACCTAAAGTATTGTGCATTTTAAAAGAGATCCTCTGCAAGTTAAAAGGAGCGTTTACGTTTCATCGTGTGAAATTGTACTGTTTGCTTCTGATAGGTGATTATGCTTGTTGGATTACCTGGAGCCGGAAAAAGTACATGGGTCTCGAAGCGTGCGGCTGAGAATCCGGGAAAATACAACATCCTCGGAACAAATACCATTATGGATAAAATGATGGTAAGGTTTCAAACACTAATATGAATTCTGGCCTTTTCTGCTTACTGAGCTCATGCATATACATCCCGTTTGCCACACTGAATGTGAACTCTGCCACCAGTCAGTAATGGTTTCGGAGGTGCTACTGCTGCTTATGAATGTGTTGACCAGATGCCTCTAACACTGTATAATGTGGATTTTTAAAAAAAAATGCAATTTTACAGGTTTCTGGATTCAAAAAACAAATGTCTGACACCGGAAAACTGAATACATTGCTGCAAAGGGCCCCGCAGTGCCTTGGCAAATTCATAGAGATTGCAGCTCGTAAGAAGCGGAACTTCGTACTAGACCAGGTATTTTCAGAAAACTTACATGTTTAGCGCCAACATTACTTTTTTAATTATACTCTTATAGCCAGAATGAGCAATTTGAGGTTTAAGCATACGCAAGTTACGTTGGACACGTTAATAGTAACTGGTATATCCCTATGGGAATAGCCTTCATGTGATCTTTAAGTGGTCTGTAAGCTAAGGCCACATTAGGTTTATGAAAGTCTTGCAAGTTGTGTTAAGTTGTTGTCACTGGCTAAGCAGTAAGCTTTCTTTTCCTCCCCAGACAAATGTGTCAGCAGCTGCTCAAAGGAGAAAAATGTGCCTCTTTGCAGGCTTCAAACGCAAAGCAGTTGTTGTATGCCCAACAGATGAAGAATATAAGCAGAGAACACAGAAGAAGGCAGAGGTGGAGGGGAAAGATCTTCCTGAACATGCCGTTCTTAAAATGAAAGGTGTGCATAATTGTACTAAAGTACAAACCATTATTCTGCTAAACCTGGCTCATACACTGAAGTGTAAGGTGCCACCAGAAACTTCGCCATTGGGTAGAGCAGTGATGGAATTTGGGATCCAGCGATATCAGCTGTTGTAAGCACGCATGTGGCAGTCCCACTGAGCAGTTTCAATGGTTTATAATCGTGCCTAAAAGGAAGTCTTACCTCTTGGGTAATTTGTACTTGCTAGAAAGGTAGCAGTGCCGTAGCTAGTAATTTGACTTCTATAGGCACTGGGGTGGTGGAGAGATTCTAATAAGCTAACCATATTACCGTCCTTCATTCAATTAGGGAATTTCACTCTTCCTGAAGTTGGCGATTGCTTTGATGAAGTAATATATGTTGAATTGCCAAAGGAAGATGCACAAAAACTCTTGGAGGAATATAAAGAAGAAAGCAAGAAGTCTCTCCCACCAGAGAAAAAGCAAAACACTGGCAACAAGAAAACTAACAAGAACAAAGGCGGCAAATCTCCGTTCAACAGAGGTGGAGGTGGACCTAGTCATGGCGGTCAAGGTCACAGAGGACGAGGTGGTGGAGGAATGTATAATATGCGTGGCAACTTTAGAGGGGGTGGTAAGTACTTTAACAGTTTAGTGTTACTAGTGGGAGTATGTTTTACAGCTATAAATTAGTATTGGATGTTTATAGAAGTAAGCCGTTTGAGACCTAGTCTTCTACTTGTAACTTTTTATCAGAAGTTGTCAAAGGTCTATCGGTTTCTATTCGGGGTGTGTAGAGAGCAAAGTTAGACGACATAATAGCAACAGCATGTTTACAGATATGTGGGTGCGCAGAGGAAAAGAACCTTATGTTGGAAGCCAGGGGTATATTTAATCTGGGTTTGAGATGCAGCTGTTAAACGGTAGATTACTGTTTCTGTTTTCGTGCGTACCCTAAAATCGGTGACGCTACAGATAATGGGGATTGATACATGTTTGGGGGGGGGGCGTTTAATGCATATTCATGCTTCAGCGGGTTACTGTTTTGGAAGTTGATGGCACAACAATTTTACTTGCACCACGGTCATTAATGGCTAGATCGATTGCTCTAAATTGGATACAGTTAACCTTCCTGCAATGCTGACCTAATTCCATATTAAGTCCCAGGTAACCGTGGTGGTGGATATAACCGGCGAGGAAATCTGCCACAGCGAGGTGGTGGCGGCGGATCTATTGGGTATCAGTACCCTCGTGGACCTGTGTACCCTAGCAGAGGTGGTGGAGGTGGTGGTGGATATTCTGGTCGAGGAAACTACAGCAGAGGAGGCGGAGGAATGCCCAGCAGAGGGAACTACAACCAGGTAATGGACTAGAAAATTGTCCTGCCCCCCTTTACAATCCACAAAGAGCTTCTCCAGCTGGAGGTTGAAGACTGCACAAACATTTGTGTGTGACTGAACTATACTTCATATATACCTGACAATCATTGCTTCATTAGTCGCTAGGTAATGCATGGGGTACGTTAGAATACAGTTATGGATGATAGTGGTACAGGGATAGAAATATTTGCTTCTCTTGCAAGTCTTAATATATCATCCTCATAAGCCACTCGTAGTTAAAATTACTACATTACACCAGTGGACAGTCATGCTTCATTCCCTGGCCTAGTTCAAAGGCCTCCAATAGAGTACCGTTTTCCCTAACTTTGGTTAATTGTATTTTATTTTGAAAGTTTTATAAAGCGCGAACAAGACCCTTGCGGGTATCGGAGCGCTTTACAGGTAAGTGTCTTAGATGCATAGGTACAAGGTAAAAAAACATAACGATCCATGCTGGTCAATGATGGTGTATACACCCTATAGTAGATACCTAGGTATATGGTGCATAACAAAACGGTCCATATATATCCGGCATAATATAGATATAATAACTAGGATACATAGATGGACAGTCAGCACTATAAAGTTCCATGTAGACATAGGTTGGGTCTCATAGTAACAGTAGTCCATGCTCAAGTGAATTTAGCCATGAGAAGCGATTTCACTTCTTTTTTTGAAAGATGCAGTAGAGGGATTAAGTCTAGTCTCTGGGGGCAGAGCATTCCAAATTCTGGGCGCCATCCCTGAAAAGGTTCGGTTGTACGTTTTTTTTTCTTGTTGAATCTTTGCGGTTTCAGTAAGAGGTTTTTCGCACTTCTTGAAGATCTGATCTCACATGAGGGCGCCAGTTTCTGTGCCAGATAGCTGGGTGCGCTGTGATGAATGGCTTTGTCATACATGCTATTTTCAGATGAATTCTGGCTTCGAAAGGTAGCCAGTTAAGGGATTTTAGGTCAGGCGATATGTGGGAGCTTCTTTTGGAGCCAGTGATAAGTCTTGCTGCAGCGTTGATTGAGGCTCTTAGTGGGGCCGTTGCAGCTCTGGGCAGGCCAGAGAGACACTCCCGTATTCCACTCTTGGGATGACTAGAGCTTGTACTGCCAGCTTGAAGTCCTTTTCAGGCAGGAAAGGTTTCAGTTTTCTCAAAGTATTTATCTGAAAGTTTGCTCCCTTTGTTGCGTTGCTGATGTGTTTCTGCATTTTGAGGTTTCTGTCCAGCGTTATTCCCAGCGATTTCGCTGAGTCAACAATGAGGGGTTGGCAGTTGAGTGCTGTAAGGTGTTTGATCCATTCTTGCATTACGGGTACTTGGGCGGGAGGAGGAATTCGGTTTTGAGGGCGTTCAATTTTAGATGGTTTTCTGCCAGCCAAGTCTGAGTTTTTCCGAGAGTTGTGTTGAGTAATTTGATGTCTTCTAGGGTATGAATCTTGAGGTATAGTTTTGTGTCGTCAGCGTACATGTGATATTGACCGTTCGATGAATAGAGAATTTCAGTGAGTGGTTCCATGAATAGATTGAACAGCGTCGGAGATAGAGAAGATCCTTGTGGGACTCCTAAAGTGACTGGGATGGATTTGGACAGGGAGTGGTTGACCTTGAATCGTTGCGATCTGTTTTGGAGGAACAAAGTGAACCAGTTTAGAACTGATCCCGCTAGTCCCATTCTGTGTTGCAGAAGGTCTATCAGGTTATCGTGTTTAACGGTATCAAAGGCCGAGGAAAGGTCTAGCAAGATGAGTAGGCAGGCTCCGTTCTGATCTAGGATTTGTAGAGCATCATCAATTATATGGGTCATGGCTGATTCCGTGCTGTGACCTGCCCGGAAACCTGATTGGTATTTGTTGAGTAGGTTGAAATGGTCTATATGTCTTACCAGCTGGAGGTGTACACATTTTTCTAAGAGTTTGGCCAGGGTAGGGATGTTGGATATAGGGCGGTAATTGTTTGGGTCCGCAGGGTCAGCCGTAGGTTTCTTTAGAATGAGTGATCCCTGCCCGGCTTTTAGGGTGTCAGGGATGGATCCTTGGCATAGAGAGTTATTTATGATGTTGGTCCAGAGAGGCAGCAGCAACGGGGTGAAGTCTTTTATTAAGTTTGCTGGGAGAGGGTCAGTGAAGTGATTGGCAGGGTTCAGGGCAATAAGCATTTTGAGAATAGCTTCTTCATTGTAAGTATTGAAGGATGACCAAGATGCATTTAAGTTTGGTACCGTTAAATGCTGGGAAACCAACAATGCTTATTAAGCCTTTGCGTCCACTGCTATACTAGTGGTGACAGTACCGCATTTTACGATTTTTCACGATTGTGGCAGATCATGCTTACGTTATTGGTTTTGAATCTCCCTATCACTTGCATTCAGTATGCCTCTAGTTTTTTCCCTATGTATTGAGTATGGTGGCATTTGCTGTAGACTCCTGCACCATGCCCATAGTCTGTTAATTGGACTGTAAGTGCCAGTTATTTCTGCAGCTTTTTAAACGGAGAAACAAAGGGGTGTGTGGCTGAGGAACACATCGTGGCCTCCCTTTGGACAAGGCTGGAACAGCTAGCTGCTCCTATGGCTTAAGAAGCTTTTGTATCTTCTGCATGCAAAGCCAGTGTTATCCGGCTTTTAGGTACAAATGGTCTGGTTGAAAGCAGATGTACAAAAGTGTGTATTAGAATTTTAAATGTATCTAGAGTGCTTATCCCTGAGGCAAAGTACTTTGCAGCAAGTAGCAAGCTACTCCAGAATTTAAGGCTGGTGGTTAATCCAGTGATAATTGGTTATTGAGGGCTGGGACTCTGGAAGGGTAGCCCCCAAGAGTCATCCCAGGGGGGAGTTCTGGATTAGGATCTGTTTTTGTCCATGTTGCATTTGAGGCAGTTATTTCCCATCTAGTTGGTAACGTCAGACATGCAGCTGGTGAAGTAGTTTCTGGTGGTGGTCGTTTCAGCGAGGGAGAGGATGAGCTGAGTCTTCTGCGTATAGGACAAAGTTGATGTCGTGGGTTCTTATGATGTGGGCGAGAGGTTCCATGTAAATTTTGAACAGGGTTGGACTGAGAGCCCTGGGGGATTCCCCAGACTAGCTTCTTGTGTTCAGAGTTGAAAGTGGAGAGTCTGAGTCCTGTTGGAGAGGAAGGGAGGGGGTGGTATAACTTGGGGCTGGCCCTTTAATTTCTGATTCGTGAAGTCTGGCGAGGAGGGTGCCAGGGAGACTGTTTTATGCCACAGATGTTGAGCAGAAGTTTCTCCTGTCCATGGTTGGTCGGATGTAGTCTCTTACTACTAAGAGGGGTGTTTCTGTGCTGTGGTTGCTGCAGATCCCTGACTGGGTGGAGTCCAGGAAGTGGTGCTATTCAAGATGGGTGAAGAGCTGCTTGTTGATCTTTCGCCAGGACTTTTGACTGGGAAGGATAGGAGCAAGATGAGATGGACCTGAGGTCTTTTGGGTTTGCCAAGGGTTTCTTCAGCAGAGCACTGACCTTGTGTATTTCCAGCTATCTGGGAAGTTTTAGACTTGCTGTATTATGGGTGCATTTTTGGAAGTTAATCTTTTAGATCACTTGCATTTTTTGCTAATACAGATTTTAGCTTTTCTGCTCAATGGAAAACCATTATTTTAGGAACTTGTTTGCTAGTAATTCACGAGTGGCCTGAATGCCTAGATTCTAGCAATTTTAATATCCGATTTGAAATTGCTTGTGAGCTATGTGTATCATTTAAGTATTGGAGTACATAAAACATGTATTTTTGGCTAGAAAGTGGATGATTGTGCTTAACTTGGTGTAGGTCTGGGTCATTGCTTTACATGTTTGCCTTTTTCTCATAGTGACGCATTAGTCCCTTCTCCAAGAATTCAACTTACAAAATTGCTTTGGTGCTGAGAATAATTGTGAACTCCTGACTAGGTTTTCTATCCTCCCAAATTATGTCAACTAAAGTGTGTGTGTGTATATATGGTGTGGAATTTCAAGGATTACACCCATAGGAATGTTAAATATGCAGCTCCCCAAATTAGAGGTGCATCTGTGCTTCACTACAAAATCTCATTTAAGTTAATTCACTTGAGCAGGGTTACCCAACCTTTTCTGTAGTAAGAGCTAGTTTTGTTAAGTGAAAATCATCCTGCACTAATTTGTAGAGTTTTAATACTGACCACGTCGGAATATTGCATTAGTGCCCACCATATGCTAGATTACCATCAGTAGTCACCTCAGTGCTCGGGCAAGGTTCCCCCTGCAGTAGCGTAAAATTGCTTTGTCAATGTGGAATACCTCGGGCGCCAAGTTAGTTTTAGTAGAAAGCCTCCCCAATCACCAGCTCATGATTTCTTAAACTACAGAAATGTGTATCAAATACTTCAATTTTGGTATAAATCCATTTATTTAAACCACAAATGTGTCTAATTTAGTAGGCTGAGCTGGTCACAGGAGAGCTACTTATTGGTATCTGACTCTGCTACCTGTCGCTCACCAGCTACTCGGAGAAGCCTGCGCTATAGTATTGAGCTATAGGTGTAGATGTATATAGATCTTTATAGATATGTATATTCCGTGGAGTTGAATTAAAACTGCAAGATTACGTGGAGTTCGCCTACATACAGAAAATATGCAGTTCGCGCTGTAATATAGCACCGTCGGTGCCGAGGTTAAATTCCGTTCTGTGGGTGGAATGAAACCTTCTACCCACCCCTTAAATGTATGTGTATATATTTTGTTCTTGCAACAAACATCTCCTTTATCGTGTCAACTACTGAGTTCCTCTAGCATAAATAGTGACCTTCATCGTGACCGTTCATGTCTACATACACCTTCACTTCCGGTTTCAGTCCGACGCTGGCACGTGGCAATGACTTGCTCGTAGTTCTGAGCAGTTACGGCTATCTTTTCAAGGGACCGTTTATGCATTAATCGGTCCATTTGGGAGAGCGATTGGATTCCTCTCTAACATTTATCTTGAGTGTATATTGTGCATGGACCACATGCCATTGGAGTCTATTACTATGCTTATCTTGGTAAGGAGGTTTATTTTTCTATTGGGCGCTCTGTTAAATATTGTTTGTCCTGATGATGACCACTCAAGTTTTAATGTGGTCGAAACGCCGTCGACTCCTACATGTGGCCTTGATTGGAGACACAATCTTTGCTGTTCTTGTTTTTGTTTTGTCTAAACAGTTTGTGTAATTTTCCCCAGCCACTGTTTGTTGACACTGCTTATTGTCTTTAGGGTTTGTTGTGTAACCTACAGCGCCATTGTCTTCTGATTTTATTTTATTGTCCTATTACATTTTTTTATATTTTGAATTTGTGTAGGGGTATCACTTGCTTACTGTGTGTGTGTGTGTGTGTGTATATATATATATATATATATATATATTTTTTTTTGTTCTGTGATCTATATTATCGATCTTTTGTAGCTTATGTTATATGGAATATACTATTTGAACCCTTGTTAGGATTCTAGTCTTTACTTTGCCTCTGGTTCAGGTAATATGGCTGCCCCTGTTGGTGGTAACTACATACACCTTCAGTCATAAGAACCCAGACATCAGGTTAACAAGTATCCTGTGAGCTAAAGCCCGGTACGACCGCCTGGTAGATTGTCTAAAAACCAGTTAAAGACGCATGCAGCAGCTCTCTGTCAACCCACAACTCTGAAGTTGAAAAGGTCCTGCATTCATTGCTATCTTTTTTGGCTTTAGTAGCTCTTAATTAAATTATTTCATTATTATATGCCTGTCTAGTGGAAGTGGCCACGTAGTATTTTCCAAAAGATTACGAGGACCCTTTCTGCATGAGAAGGCTTAATTGTTAATCTGCTAACAGTTTTCAAAAGCTTGTACTTAAAGTACTGGAGCAGGTACACAACTGAATTTGTGTTTAGGAGTAGACCTGAGGCCAGGGGGATTAAAATATCAGTTGTGTAACTCGTGTACAGCTGACAGTCACACCGATACATTTTTATTCATTTCAGAACTTCAGAGGAAGAGGAAATAACCGTGGTTACAAAAATCCATCTCAGGGTTACAATCAGTGGCAGCAGCAGGGTGTAAGTTGTATTTTTTTTTTTTCTCTCGTAAATCATAGCTAATTTATCACAATATAGTGCCAGTATATTGGTTTCGCAAAAAATGCTTGTTAACGGGTGCATAGTAAATGCATGATGTTTGTCACACCAAATACTTTATCCAACTGTATGCACCTGCTTGTCCGAACTTTTACACTCGAGGGCATTCTCATCCACCGGTCAGCATCTGTATTAATCGCTGGTTACATTTCGCAATCAATATTTAATTTTGCACTAGTGCTTGGGGTCAAAATGAGAAGTGAAGATCCTTCCATTAGAAACTTCTACATGTTCTGGTTATTGGCTTACAAAAGAAAGCGGAGTATTGATTATTTCTTTTCTTCCGTACAGAATTTCTGGGGCCAGAAGCCATGGAGTCAGCAATACCACCAAGGATATTACTAAATGCCCAAATAAAATGAACTGATTCCTATGTCACAATCCTTCACAAGAAAACGACTTTTCTTTAGTAGTCCTTTTTAAAGAACATTCCATGAGGAAGTGCCTGCGGGTTCCTATTCGTGTTTTTTTTTTTTGTTTTTTTTTAGATGCTTCAGAGTTTAATTTTTTTTTGTACATTTTTTAATTGCCGTTTTAAAGTAACTTGTAAGAGAACCTCAGCGTTGTGCACGGAAGAGAATGTGTCAGTATTTCAGGGTTCTACATTTTATCTGTATAAAATGTAATTTTTTTACCACAAGTAAAAAGAAATGTTGCTTTGTATCTGGTGTCATTTATTAAGAGATTTAGCACTCCCATCTAGTTGAGAACGAACAGCGGGAGCCACTGTCACAAATTACAGTATGCTAGCCACCAGATTTAGGAGATTGTGTAGTGGCCCTTTTAAAAATCTCAATGTAAAGGAACTATAATAGTAATACACACCATCCCCTCTTTAGTACTTGGCAAGTTTAAAGAATAAAGTGGCTCTGTCTAAACACTAATGCAGGCTAATAGCGAGGGTGGTGTGTATGTTGAGGCACTCTAAATATACTTGGTTGCGATGTGTGTGCACTGTGGCAGTTCTAACTTGTGAAGGATTTTTTTCCAATTTGTTTGCGTATTGATTCTGACAAAAGGCTGCCTGTTAAATGACAGTTGTTGTAAATTGAGTTGTCTAATGGGATCTAAAACCTTAGTTGTGTATTTATCCCAAAAATGGTTGTATACCTTGTGTGCTTGTAGCTTAAGACACCCTGGTTGTAATAATGAAAATGTGACCCATTTATCGAGTTTTTTTTAAATCATGTTGGTTCTTTAATGTTGCAGTACATGCCTACTATTTAACAAGCAGTTTAGGCATTCCCAATAAAAATAATTTTATCACACAGTTTTGGAATTTTCACCATTTTCCAAAAGTTACTGTTGCATGGAAAACTCGAATGGTCGCCGCTCACATTTACTAAGCAGTCTAAATGAATGCTGGTTGTATAGCTTGACTAGCTTCTGATGAATTTTCGTTGATTGTCCAAGTAGCAATAATCTTAGTCTTTACAATGCATTGAGTGTGAAGGGTCAAACGCTGCTTAAAGTTGCACAGCCTAAAGTCTTGCTCTGTCCTGCTGTGGTTGGGCTTGTTTATTGTCCAGCAGAGCTTGATGACACACTTATCTCCAATAGCTGATAGTTCTAATTCTGTATGGTTACTGGGCTTGCTCCACGAGACGTAATTATAAGGTCTCAGTACAAATCGGGTGGCATCTGCTCCAGAAGCTGGCGCAAGAGACTGTTTGCGTCCACCAAGCCACACTATATCACCCAAAAGTATTCTACTTCTCCCTCTCAGAATATGTACTAAGAAGTGCACATCAATCTGCAGTACCTAAAATTAGTATGTTGTATGAGCAGTAGTTTCTTTTGGGTCTGAATCGGTGATTTTACTTGGTTCATTTGAACTCAAAATAGCACACGTGGTTATTACAATTTTTTTTAAATCTGTATTGGAGTGTATGAATGGGTGTGTGGGTGATTGTATGGGTGAGTAGGTATGCAGTTGCTATTTCTAATATGACAAAATGAAAATTTCAGAGCTCAAAATTGTCTTCAAGAAAAACTTTTTCGAAGCAATCTTTTTTTTTTAAACCATCAAAAACAAAATCGACGTCACTTTCTCTAAACCGTTTTTCAGTGCTTAGACTCAACTCTTATGTCTTCAACTGAATTCTTTCTTGCAAAGTTCAAAACTTACAAATAAAAAAAATTCTAGGTGGTTCTTCCTTAAAGGAATCTGCAAAGGTTCAGTTGCAGTAGGTCTCATATAACTCCTCTTCAGACAGGTGTAAGATACACCCATTCAGGATAAGTAAACTTTCTGATCAGGATTCTCTTTGTTGGTCTTTGGGCAACATGATTCACTATCATTATTCTCTGAATCAATTTCAGCTACTTTTAGGTCTTCTCTGTTAGTCTTTCATTTTCCCAGTGTCTTCTCTTACTAGTTCTCTTCACCTCCTTATGAGACATGACTCTTGTATCTTTACTTATAACTACTGCGGCGTCATCTTCACTCAGATGAACTTGTACTTTGCCCTGCAACTCACTCAACTGATTTCTTCCTGTGTGGGTTCTTGTGGTTCGAATTTCCAGATAAAGCTTTCCATGAGTTGGATCAGAGACTATTTCTACTTGCTGGTGCGCGTGACTTTGCAAAAGTTCTTTACTCTGATCCTCCAATTGAAAACTTGTACTTTCACCAAGATCATCAGCAACTTCACCAGTTGCAATATTTTTTTGGTCTCTCTGGATACACGCAAACTTGAGCTTGACTGTGAATCAGTGGTTTTCATCAGCAGTCTTCATCAGCAGTCTTCACTCTTCTCATGTGAGCTGCTTAGATTCACTGTGCAATACTGGCAAACTTAACAAGTGCGGCTTGATATGGTTCCTTGAAACGTTCCACGGCAGCTCTATTGGAGATTCATCTTCACCAGTATGCAGTCTCCTAGGTGCCTTAGCTGGCGCTGATATTCTTATGCTGATGTCAATTCACCTGATGAGTCAGATTTCACCACATCAGCCAGACCGTGGCAATAATCTGATATATCATCAGTAACTGACACAAATGTTGTGAAGGTGTGTGTGTGTGTGTGTATGTATGTATATATATATATATATATATATATATATATATATATATATACACACACACACACACAATCCTCATGGCTCTGTCCTTTATCACTTCATAGGACGCAAGACCTGTCTTTTTGTCTGGGATACTTCTAAATCTCATGAGAACTAGAGGAAGATCATACCATTTCAAATTAGTGGATGCCCACAACTTAGCCAGCTTGTTTTTAATGGTGTCATTAATCTTTTAACTGGCAGATGATTGAGGACGATAACTCCAATGGGAATGCCTGTTCAATCTGAGGAGCTGTACAAATCAATTTAAGGATGTCCCTTTTTTAAAATGAGTTCCAGGTTTGACATGAGTTGGCAGGCCAAAATGCAGAAATAATTCACTCAAGTTTGGCAACTGTCATTCTGTCACATCTTGAGTAGGGTAGGCCTCAACCAATTTTGAGAACAGACAAGCATGAGCACATTATTCAAGGACAAACAGTGCTTGTACTTCCCAAATGTGGTTGTGCAAATAATTGGTCATGGTATATAGCATTGTCAGAAAAACCCATTTCTTTGTTCAGGACCAATTCAAATATTCTTCTTACAACCTTACATTTGCCATTTGTTCATTTTCTGATACCTCCTCTTGGAGATCCCTCAATTAGCTTAATGAGGGCTGTATTGGGTTTAACAGGACAACAATTTACATTATTTTCACTTTCAAATGAACTTTCACTCCATTTTGTTCTGTTTCTTGCACTATTTGCTCATTTGATCTTGCAGGTGCATTTTCGAGTGCACAATACCTTGCCACTTGATCAGCGTATTTATTTTCCAATGTGACCACCAGCCTTATGGGATGCACACGTGACCACTGCAATCTCTTTTGGTGGTTGTATTACTTCCAACAAATCAAGAATATAAGAACCATTCCTGAAGGAGGTACTAGAAAATGTCATAAAGCCCCTGTGTGACCAACTCCCTAAAATGTACCGCTCCAAATTGGTGCTGGCAGCCTGTGTAAATTGTTACATTCATTTTGTTTGCAAGACAACACGCTTGTCAATGCAGTTGATTCTGCCACGTCTGCTGAATGTGTTAGGCAGATATGATTCTAAAATAATTTCACAAATGGAATAGACCAGTATTACACAATGGTCTCAAACAAGAACTATCCACAAAGTCAGATCAGCCATTTCAAGAGGAATTTCTTTGTCTTGGTGCATAAAATTCTGTGCACTGGAGTCCTCTTCTGGCTCAATAATCCTCATTGCTTTAGTCTTCATTGCAGTCAAACTGGTAGCAACGTAGGATTTAGAGAATTACACCTGACAGATGTTTTCAGTTAACAATTTGATTTGCTCATATCTCATGAGATGGCTCTTTGTCATGTGCTGAGGTCTGGTGCTGGTCAACAAAATCTTAACAGAATGTGGAACAAACACTGAGTGTATGTCCAATCACAATCTCTTCACTTTGTTCAGTTGCAGTGCAAAGTGCTGCAAATGCCTTCAGACAACCTAGAAGAACTAGTGTTACTAGATCCAACACAGCAGAGAAATATGCAACAGTTCTCATAACCCATTCAGGATTTTGAGTACAAACAATACACGCCCCTACTCTTCTCATGGCAGAAAAGGAAAAACTCATCTGGCATTCCGAGGGCAGGTCAGTTACACATTTTCTCTTAATTCCTGGAAGGCCATCATACATTTGTCATGAAATGCCACAGGATCATTATCACTGCGAGTTAACCTTGAAGGCTTCAGAGTCGGACAAAAGTTTGAAATTCACTGACAACAGTAAGTAGGCATCTATTCCCAGGAACATCCTCATCTCCCTCTGGTTGGGGGATTCATATTCAAGATTGCATAAACGTGGTCTTTTGAGATGTTCCTTGCGCTTTTTTTTTTCCCTCCAATATGATGACCAAGCTAAAAAAAAATTATTTATATATATATATATATATATATATATACATACATACATACACACACACACAGTACTGCATCTTTTGCAGGTGAAACCTTATGATCATTGTGAACAAGATGGTTCAAAAGTGCAATCACATCTAATCTACAGTCTTCTGTAGTCCTAGATTCCACAAGCAGGTCATCGATGTAGTGAACCAAGACTGAGTTACAGAGCAACTGTAAATTCTCCATCTTTAGGATCTGACTAATGATTTTCAGTATAACCCAATGGAATTCGACACCAAATGAGGACTTGAGTTTGGACTTGTCATGTGAAAAGATATTGACTGTTCTGGAGAAGAATGCTTGGCATAAGTCAATTACTGTATACCATTCTGCAACCGCAGGAATCTGAAACAATATCGCAGCAGGATTTGCTACCACCAACATGGGAATCACAATTTGGTTTATTTTTCTAAAGTCCTGCACTATCCTCCACTTACCACCTTTTTTTTTTATGCCCATCATAGCAGAGTTGCATGGACTGCCAAGCTCGTCCTAGAATTTTTCTATTTGGGAGTTACTGAACAACACCTTGCCCTGCTCATCTACTGAGCCAGTTACCCCTCTGGCTCACAATTAACTCCATGTAGAACAATTTGACTGACAAGGTAAGAAACCCTCACCCGTCAAACCAAGAGCCCCCAAAAGGCAGCCCAGGCATCGAAGAAACAGACCACCCAGGGCCAGCTGCAACCAAAAGAAACCCATGGATCCCACCCAAGGGATACAGAAGAGTGAAGATCGTTGAAATCGATGCAGGCAGGTGCTGAACGAGAGGTAATGAGAGGAAAGCTCAACCTTGGAGGCAGAATCCACCACACCCAAAAAGAGGATCTCGCTGGCCTCAGATGCTGAAAGGGCCCTCTGGGTGAAAAAAAAGGTGCCTGGAAGTGGAAATGGCGGCACTCCTTCAACGAAAAAAGGAGTTGGATGAGTCACTTAAGGAATTCCCACAACCTGCTCCCTGAGAGGAGGAAGATATCCTCGAAGCGCCGGCAATCCCCAAACCTCACGAAGAGGATGTCTAAGAGGAGCTCAACGCTCCTGAAGAGGAGGCCTCAGGGACTCAGCTCCGAAGAGGTCAGGAGAAGGCTGTTATCTGGTGGCAAAGCCTTCGATTGATACCTTGTAGGCTTCGCCACCAGACAACAGCCTTCTACAACAGCCTCATCAAGAGAGCAGCTGATACTTTCGGGGTCCCCTTAGTGGAGGAGAAAGGAGATTCCTACTTCCTCCTAGAGACCATGACACCATCCACCAAGGGGTCACAATACCTCAAAAGGCTACCAAGCTTCCTGGACCAGGGCAAAGAGGCTTTCAAGGATCCTGCCTCCGCAAAAGGGTAACTCCAAGGTTGGAGAAAAAAAATAGAAGCCTTCCACAAAGGACCCTAAATACATTCAGGGAAACACAGATGTAACAAAGGGTTCAGACGGAGATACAATGGTGGGCATCCAGGAACATAACACTAGGCAGACTCCCTCAGTGACCATCACAGCAGATGCGTCCCACAAGGGTTCGGGTGCACATTCAGGAAACCTGAGTGTATGGGGTCAGTGGAACAATGCACACTCTAAAGCACATTAACTTCTTCGAGATGAAACCTGGCACTAAAGGCATTCCAAGCCCAAAGGAGGGAAGACAATATTGATCCAGACAGACAATACCACCACAGTGTTTTACCTCGACAAACGAGAAACGAAATCATTCAAGCAAACTAGCTCAGGAAATATGGAAATGGGCAAATTCAAGGAAAACCAGCCTACAGACAATTCACCTGCCAGGAAAGGACATCACTGAAGCGGATCCACTCAGCAGACAGAACAGCAGCTTGCAGTAATAGGAGATAAAGGAAAGGGGCCTGCAACAGGTCTTCAACCTCTGGGGAACTCCAGAAATAGAACTATTCGTAGCAATGAAGAACAAAAAATGCCAATCCTTCGCCTCCAGGTTTCAACACTACCTATCAAAAGGGAAGGCCCCTGTCACTAAACTGGTCAGGGATATTTGCATACGCTTTTCTTCCAAATCCTCTACTACAAATGGTTCTATGGAAAGCCAGACAACCAGGAACAAACAATACTTATAGCCCCTCAATGGGCAAGACAAGCCTGGTACTCAAGCCTACTCTAACTGTCCAGGGGACAGATGATCAAGTTCAAGGCAGACCAGGACCTCCCAATGCAAAGGGGTCAAGTTTTTCACTCTGAACTGCCGCTCAGCTTGGTGCCTGAATACATGGAGTTCGGACATTTGAACTTACCGTAAAGAACAATGGAAATACTAAAGGAGGCAAAACAGACCACAAGACAATGCTGCGCAGCTAAGTGGAAACGGTACACCATATGGTGTACAGAAAAAAATACCCTAAATTCGATTTCCACCCAGGAAACCGTGCTACTCTATCTTACACTCTTACTTGACAGTAACAAACTACTCAAGCCGCGCCTGGCAGCAATTGTAGCCTGCACCAGGGAAGATTCATGTAAATGTTTCTTCACAGCACCTGTCAACAAAATATTCCTTGAAGGGTCCAAGAGGATTGCACCCCCAAGAAAGGCTCCAGCCCCAATGTGGAGCTTGAACACAGTCCTAACCCAACTAATGACAGGACCATTCGAGTCCTTGCACAAAGAACTCAAATATCACTATAAAGACTGCCATAATAGCTATAACATCCCTATGGAGAGTAAGTGAACTACGAGCATTAACTATTGAGGAACCAGACATGCAAATCCACAAGGACCAGGTTATCTGAAGGACAAACTCCTCAATTCCTACCTAAGGTAGTAAGCGAATTCCACATGAACCAAAGCATACAGCTAGCTACCAAAACCCACAAACACTACTAGAAAGGAGCCTGCATACCATGGATGTAAGAAGGGCTTTACTATACTATCTACAGGAGACAAAACAATTCTGTAAAGGCCATCAATTATTTGTGTTTCAGAGTCCAACAAGGGAGCACCCGTGACAAAGGGGACAATAGCGCGTTGGATTGTAGAGGCAATTCAAGTATGCTATGCCTCAGCTGAAAAACTCTAAACTCGCGGCCAAAATCCCACTCGACAAGGAAAAAAGGGGCAACATAGACCCCATATGTGCTGTGGCAACATGGGCGTCCCCACATACATTCACCAAACATTACTGTGTGGATATAGAGAGGACTAAGGGAGCTCAAGTGGGACAAAAGGTACCTTTGCGCAGTCTTCCTCATCTTACCACAACCACCCCAAGGAGGGGGAAACCGCTACATAACCTAATGCACAGCATGTGAATCCAGAAAACTCCATGCTGCAAAACTACTACTGGTAAGTAACCATTTTGTTCTCTTAACAGAAGAAAGAAAATCGTGAGTTACCATAGTTCAAATGTCCTTCCAATTTAAAATTATTGTTCCTGAGGTACAGCTTATTTAACAGCGGTACAGCCAACACGTATTTCCCGGTTTTTGTCACCGCTGTAAAGACCAGTATAAATGAGAAAACAGATTTTCATTTAGACTAAATTGTACATAAAATATGAATCTGATAAATTAACATTAAATATACAATTAAGAACAAAATTCATTTTTACACTCTTCACACCCCAGTCAACCAACAACCCAATTTCTCACACATACCTCTTCTTTGAGGACAGTCATCTTTTTTTAAGGACTGGGAACAACTTAACTCTTGATTTTAAACATAGCAAGGCAACTTGCTGTGCTGCGTTGAGTGAAAGGGAGAGAGCAGAAATATGCTATATCTACTAAGATTTGGCACTCTTCTGCTCTCATAGCAGTGGTGCACTGCAGGCAGCCTAGCGCCAACGCAGGCACCCTTGCACCTCGGTGCAAGGGTGCCTGCGTTACAAGGAGAATGTCAATTCTCATAGCTTTAGTGACTAGAGAATTGTGATTTTTTATTATTATTAAAAACCAGGCTAGCATTATGCATTAACTTTTATTTCCTACTTCCAAGCAGCAAGCCTAAAAATCTAGAAACCATAGTCCAAAAGGCACAGCAACATTCCACCTTCTCCCTCTTTTGGTGCTGCTGTAATCTAACCAAATTTGCTCTGCATCCTTGGATACCAAAATTGCTTCTTATGCATCTGAAACAAAACCAGGAAGAGATCTTACTTCTTAAATACGTTAACTGTATTTTCCTATTACAATGCTAGCCCCAGTAATTTTTTCATATTTTACAATATTTAACTTATCCTCATTGTGACAGTGTTTCCTTGTTCACCAATAACATCCACTTACTCCCAGCTGCTTTCATCTCCTCCTTCAAGCGCGCTCCTGCTGCAAAGAACTTGTAACCCAGTGCTCCTCTCTCAGAATGTGATTTAAATCTCTCAATGTTCACCCCAGACTCCATCACTTCCTTAACCCACCTTGCGATTGTTGCAACAGACAGTGGTTCATATGGTTTCACATATGAAATTAACAGTTGATTCACACCATCACTTCTGTATTCTTGTACTTGTGACTCATACTCCTTCAAACAGTTAATTACACAAAGTTTCGGGTACTTTCATATCTTGGACCGTTTTTGTTGTTCTCTGCACAAATGGTACTCTTTCCAGTTGATGAAATCTACTAGAAACCTCTGGAGCTTGTACATCAGATACTCTCCTAAAGTAAATTAAACCAAGCAAAGTTGCAATGACAGTTGCCTTACATGCAAAAATCTGTTTAATGCCCAAAAACTCAAAGATAGAACCATACTAACATCCCAAACCCTTTCATAACGAGACTTAGGAGGCCTCTTCAGACTAATTCCTTTTAAAATCCTGCTAATCAATGGCCTTTTCCCAATGGAAGTACCATACACCAATTAATGTCCTGCCGCAATAGCTGATCTGTAACAGTTCTGTATGAAAAACCTTTAGAAAACAATCCTGCTAAAACGTTTGCTACTTTTTATCTCATCAACTTCCATGGGATCCAAATCCCTTTCCATGCACTGACTTAACTAGACATTCCATGCCTCGAGCAATTCTGAAGCCTCCCCTGAAATGCCTTTGAATCCCTTTGAACTGAAATCTTCCAGACTAGAAAGTTGAGCAAATCTGACTCTACTAAAGAATGCTCCTCTCACTCTACGCCTATCAGCATGCCTTTACAAGACCAAATTAAAGGAGGGACCTCTATAACCAACTCCATCACCTGCATTAGCCAAAATTGTGTCCCCAATGCTATCTGACACCTGTTTCCTCACCTGGACAAACACTCACTGCGTCATGGCAAATGGTGGGAAAGAATACCTGTAGAGATCCACCCAATTCTGAGTGAATGCATACACTGCCATCGGATCTGGGCACCAACTTAAATATTTCTTCTTTTGAAATGTTAAGCGAGAAGCAGATAAATCGACTTCTATGGGTCCTACACATGACTCCAATAGTTTTGAAAATTTCTGTCTGCACCATCCAATCACTGCAATCTGCCACTAAATTATCCTTTCCTGGTAAATACTGGGGTAACACTTGATTTTTGTTCTTCTGACAAGTCTCATAGCTCCATCGCAATCATTGTAAGTCTCTGTGACCTGCTTCCTCCTAACTTGTTTATGTAGGCTACTGTGGTTATATTGTCCATCTTCAATAAGACAGACCTCCCTTTCAACTTGTCCTTGAAACTGCGAAGAGCAAACAATCTCCGTCATTTCCAAGGGGATTATATGCTCTTTCCTATCCTGCACGTTCCATTTCCCTCGTTTCCTGACTCGTACACCTTGTTCCCCAGCCAAAACTGCTTGCGGATGTTTCCAATATAAGATATGAACTTATCCCAAAAACTGCATGACCATTCCGTGCCTCCAAATTTTCCAACCACCCAGTTTACTCATTTCTCACCTCTTCCGTCATCTGAAGTCTGTCTGTCCCCTTGCTAAACCTGCTTTTCTTAAGTGTTGCAGAGCCCTGTAATGTAGCAGACCTGGAAACACTGCTTGATTTGAAGATGAAAAAAGACTGACAGATGCCAGCTCTCCTAACGTCAACTCCTCTCTCTTCCTCATCTGTCTCACTTCCCATTTTATATATCTTCCTTCTGGCATTTGCAATTGGACTTTCACGGTCTATTTAAAAACCCCATAGTTTGAGAAGGATGTAGATTCGACTTATAAAACCTGCACATCCTGATTCATGATGAGATTGTTGCCTAAATATATAATCATTCTCTCACCTTGTTCACTCAAAAACCTACTACTGGTTTCAAGACCTTCGTGAAACACCATGGTGCAGACGAAAGACATTGAAGGCATTGAAATGGATACAACTGTCCTTCCCATCTGAATTGTAGAAATTGACACTTGGTTGAGTGTCACTGAAAAATAAGCATCTTTCTAACTTCACCATCCAATACTGCTCTTGCAAAATCTCTCTCAACATATTCACACACTCCATTTTGAAATGCCTGTAAATGACAAAACGATTGCGTTCTCTTAAGATCACTGATCTTCAACCCTTGTCCTCTACCAAAAAAAGGGTACTTTTCCTGTTCCATAATTTTTACCACTGAAATATTTCCTTATCTACAACCTTTTTCTGCTCTTTGCTGAACACTAACTCTCTCCGCTCCTTTCCTTGAAATGGAACCTCTTTGAAATCTATTACATATCCTTCTATTGCTGAAACCACCTGTTGCAAAGTCATCCTGGGCACCCCCCCAACTTTTTGCTGACTGATACTGGTGGTAACTGACTGACCCTGGGCTCTGCTTAACCAGGGCCAGTGCTATGCTGAAAGAGACACATTAGAATACAGTTAAAATACCTACATACACTAGGGTACACAATGGTATGGTGGGGTACCCCTGTGATTGGCATGACCTACCCTATAAGCCCCTAGTATATAATAGGGCAGGGGGATTGAAACTACCTAGAAGTCCCTAGTACCCTAGGGCATGGCAGTTTAGAGGTCAGCAGCTCTTTTTGCACTTGCATGTGTGCACTGCTGAAGCCTGAGGTCAGTTTAAAAGCAGCCCTGGGTGCCAGGACTGCTTTTAAAAAGTAAATTGTGCACACTCGACTTTGGGGTTTGGGGGCACTTAAAAATGGATAATCTACAATGTTAAGGCATATTAGGGACCCCCAGGGGGTGGGGGGGGCAGGTATTTATAAGGTACACCCTTATAAAATGAGTTTTTATATGCCTGGCTAAAGTGAAATTTCACTCCCCCCTCCCCTTGTGGTAAAGTGCTGCTCAAATTTGACTTTGATGCTAGGAGCACTGTGAAGTGAGGATCTGCAATATGTTTACAGATTCAGAACCCCTAAAGCCTCCCCTAGTTGTCCCATGGGGTGGGGGTCCTGTAGATATAAGCAAAGTACTTATAAAATATGTTTTTGTAAGTCCTGGTGCTGGAAAAATGGCCCAAGTCATTTTTCCCATTGCAAATCCCCTGTTACATAGATTAACATGGTAGGAAGTTATTATCTAATAACTCTTGATAGGAGAGGGCTAGACGTGCCATTCAAAGACTTCCCCGAATGGTATTAATAAATTCCACAATATATTGTTGAATTTCTCCTAAAGTGTACATACAAGAAGTTATGACTTTCTTGTTTGTAAGTCCAAATTCAGCCTTCCAGTGGTCTGCCCTGATTGGTCAGAGTTAAGTGGATTAGCCAGGCTGCCTTGAAGAGGTGATAAAGAGCCCCTGGGGTCAACCAGGAGTCGTAAACTATGTTCATCAAAGAGGAGAGCAGAGAACAGTGACATTTACAACTCTGAACTTCCCACCGTAGGCAGATGGTAGGATTAAGGAAGGTATGAGCAGATGCAGGGGGGAGAGTTAAGTAAATTAGCCATCCTAGGGGTGTGTTTAGCCAGCTCTTGCCTCCTTGCTGGAAAATCTGCCATTATGGATTTGGAAGATTTGATGCACTCTGGGACAAAATAATGCCACACTCTACAGGAAGTGGTCATATGTTTGAGGAGTTACCCTGCTCCCATTGGTCAGGAGTGACCTCCTGTCTGACCCAGAGAACATGGAATAAGTATCTGAGAGGGGCAGAGCCCTCCAGATCTGCTGCTTGAAAGTTACTGAAGCAAGACATTGCCAAGCTGAGAAGTTTTGCTGTGCAAAGATTTCTAAGGTCTGACCTCTGAAGACTGCACCATCTGAAACTACAGCCCTGTGGATTATCTTGCTGAAAAGGAACTAAAGAGTGGACTCCATGAAAGCTACAGGTTAAAAGAGCTCATCTGGAACATCAACAACTAAATCTGCACCTTGGAGAACTACCAGTGGATTTGTAAGGGTTTTGTCCAAGTGCATTGTGGGAACTGAAGTCCTCAACTTTCAAGGACCATCTTGGAGTTTCCAGACCCTTGGAGTGAGTTTGAGACACTTTGGGACCCTTTGAGGAACTTCAGGAAGAAGTTTGGAGAACTTTGGAGGAACTTTGAAAAAAAGCTCCATAGAGGGACCGACTCAACCTGGTCAGCCTAGCCGCCTGCCTTCAACCGCGAGCCGGCCAAGCCACCCAGGTTCGTCCCGCTAAAAGCTCCGTCGGTCCAACTTCCAGAGTTTGACCGGGACTAGAAGAAATCTGAAGCCGGCGAACCCTCACCGGATCCGGCTACATGAAGAGCATCGAGAGACCCCGCGAGAAAAAGCTCCAGAAAAGTTTCTGAGTCCGCTCGTAGAAAAGGTGACCGGGAGCAACCGCGAGAGCCAAGCCGCCTGCCTTCCATCGCGTGTCGGCCTGGGCCCCTGGGTTGCCCCGCTGAAGCGCTAAAGAAAAAGTTTCTAAGTCCGCTCCAGGGAAGTTGACCGGGAGCTCGTCGAAAGGCAATCCGGCGAACCCTCACCGAATCCGGACTGGCTGGGAGCTTCGAGGGACCTCGGGGAGAAAAACTCCAGAAAAGTTTCTAAGTGTGAAGGTAGAAACTGAGACCGGGACCTGCCGCGAGCTGTAGCTGCCCAGGGCTCCATCGCGGTTGGCCTGAAACTTTGACTTTGACCCGGTCTATCGCGAGCAGGTATCCCAATATGGTGCTATAATCTTCTAAGTGCTATATTTTGCTAAATCTTTGAAAATTCATATCTCCGGTTCCCTACATTGAATTTTTGTCGTTTTGGTGTCATTTTAAACATAAAAATATTTCCTATTTTTATAAATTGGTGTTGTGTCTTAATTATTTACTGAATTGGTGTTTTTAAATGCTTTACATACCTGTCTTTGAAGTTATGCCTGTCTGCTCGCAGCCACGTTACCAAGGGTTGAGCATAGGAATAATTTTCTAAGACCTATGCTGAGTCCTACCAATGATTAGTGGCCTTATTGCAAGTGGCAGACCTACATTTGCCCCTACCAATAATCACTTTCCAACACCACCCATGGATCATGCGAAATTATTCTCCACTCTTCCACAAAACTTTTTAACCTTCCTCCCACCTCTTTCCTGGGTAGAATCAGTAATATTCTTCATACTCCCCTTGAGGTGTAGTAGCTTGTTGATCTCTCCCTCTTGAGGCCCTTGTTCTTCCGCCTCTACCTCTTTGCGGATTAAATCCTCCACTCAACTTGTACCCGCTGTAAACACCTTTGATTATACTGAGCCCTGAACTTTTTTCGGCCTATAGTTTGCCCTCCTTCCGGCCCTACCATATAAATTCTGTCCACTAAACACTTTTCTCATAGAAGTGTGTGCTTTATCCAACACTGAATATGGACACATTTTCCAAGGGACTTTACTATCCACTCTCCAAATAGTAGGCCTTTAGCCATTCTTTGAGGTATCTTTTTGTGCGAAGTCACCCAATCTTGGACTTATACGCAGTCACTCTGCCTTCCTTTCTACTATCAGGCTAGCATTTGCATTCCCCAGAAAGCATTTTGTCCTTTGATGCCATCCTCTTAGGAGCTCAATTTTCATGTTGCTTCCATTGACACGAGCCAGCGGACTCAACACATCTAATAACCTATCTTCACACTGCTTCAAAGCACGTTCTGATCCCCTTCTTGGATCGCGCCCAAATTTGAATAAATAGATGATTAGTTCTGGATCTAAATTAGGAGTCATTGACTCTTTATCACCTATAACAGGTCTTGAGCATTCTGCTCATATCACATTTCTCTCCTCTCGGTCGAGAGGTCTTCAAATCCTTTATTTAATATAATCTGCCACATGATGTTGAGGCCACTAATCTGAACTGCTCGGATGTCTCACATCCTTTGGATCAACTAATCTTAGTCCCAATGTGTCCCTAACTGACTTCCTCATATCCCTTTGTACATCATCTAAATCTGCAAACTCAATACTTGACCAGTCATGTGCTTTCAGATCAAAAACATACTTGTCCCAATCTCTATTTTTCCCTTCTATATTGGTATGCTCTAATACCCCTGTATTTGCAGCAAATTCCTGCCCTCTTACCGTGCCACTATGCACACCTTTTCTTTGCAAGCTGCTTTGGAATCTATTTCCTGTAAAACCAAATTCTTCCTCCAACTCAGTGTGCTTTTTCTTTAAGCACTTACCCCCGGGACCTTTATTCAAATTATCTTCCTCAGCTGATACAGACCAAAAATCTTCATCCATATTAGGCAAATTCTTCCTCTTTCTACCTCCTATAAACATTGACTTCATAGACTCCTTAATCTCTTGTCTGACAATCTCACGAAGTCTATTCTTCTCCTGTGTTTCCTGCTCTTCAGACATCCTGACTTATTTTAATGTTAACTTGCTGAAATATATTTCCAATGTTTTATAAATACAAATATTTTGCCTCCAACTTTCCTCGCCATCTTAATAACAATGAAACACAGCGCGTTTCAACCGATGCTAAAAACAAATCTTTTTGATTGTTTACCGATTGTTTACCGATCACACACCCTTTTATGGGGCATTCCTCTAATGCAGCTGTCTACACTGTCAAAAAGGCCAATTCCTTTAGAAAGCGCGTTAAAAGTGGAGCGTGCCCTCCATTAAGATGCCGCCCGTTTGCTACTTCTATTGAAGCCTGTGAGGGCAAACTTGTCCTTAGTTTATCGCATGTACACTCACCACATTCCTATCAGCAATGCGGCTCCGTAAGCAAGATAATGGATTTAAACAATCTGGCTTCATGTGAAGGAATCTGCGCGTGCTCACAAACCTGCCAATGAAGCGGACTGTGTCCAGTGGGCTCCCAACCATTATTTTCTGAAAACTGTCGACTCATTTTCACTTCGCATTTTCCATCAAAAACACATTTGTTGTTTAAACTCAATACCTCAACGTCTGTAACATAAAAATCCACTGAACATTTTACCATATGATTTATATTCTTTTTTTAATGTAATAGCTATTACATAAAATATATTCCTCTGTCAAATATTTAACCACAAACACTCATACTCTCTTAAATATCCATAAATTGCGATTCTTCTAAAACAACAAAGACTCGCAACGTAAAACACTGCTCATTCTATGTCATTAAAGATTAGATATACGTATCTGCTCAGAAGCAGCAAACACAATGTTGCTGTGCTTTATGGACTATGTTCTAGATTTTTATTCTTGCTGCTTGTAAGTGGTAAATAAAAGTTAATGCATAATGCTAGCCTCTTGTCTTGCCATAAAATTGTTTTTCTGCAGGAAGAGATACCTTCCTGCACAAAAAAAATCTCTTGAGGCATTTTCCACTTTCCGTGTGCGCTGCAGATTGTAGCACACATAGAATGAGGAAATTATATGGGGAAAAAGATTTTTCTACGTGTTATGCCATTCTCTGGGAGGTGTAGCGATTTCACGCAATCCCAGGTTTACAAACCTGTGTAAATCTGGGATTGCGTGAAATCCATTGCTGTATGCATGGGGAACGCCCATGTTCTACCCATAGAACCCCTCCCAGAATGAAATGGAGTGCAGCGCAAGCCGCTGCATTGCGTTACATTTTTTTTTTTACAAAGCTACGCAAGGCAGCGCAAATCGCTCCATGCGTGGCTTTGTAAATATCTACCAGCATTTTGCGTCGTGGATGTGTCACAAAAGTGGTGCAACAATGACGCAAAATGTTAGTAAATCGGGCCATGAATCTTTATCTTCAGTTTCAATTGCAACCATCCAGTGTGCAGTAAATCCTGTAGTTCATTTTGCAAAGGAAATCTTGGCAACAAATTAACAGGACTCAAATCGCATAATATGAACTGATCATTATCATCCATTGACCCTATTTTAACTGGGACATCTGTAACCTGAATAACAACCTGCTTATTGCTAACACTAGTATCAATTAAGAATTATACAGGGCGGGCAGTCACCTCACTGTCTACATATGAACCACTCTGGTCTACCGCTAGGACTGCACCAAATATACAGTTGCCCCCCCCCGCCACTATCATTGTGAATTTGTTTCTGATGAGAAGTGAAGAAAATCATTCAGAATCAATGGATTTCTGTTGCTACCGTGGCATCTTGTTTCATATGGTTTGCTGCATCAGTGGAGCAATAGGCATATTCTTATGGAATTGCCCTTGATTTTGCACATTCTGTACAGAAGTCAGTTAGCCTGGGGCAACCTTTGTCTACATTTGATTTGTGTTTTGCTGGATCTGGCAAACCAAATCCTTTGATCTACACTCACCCTTCCAGTGCCCGATTTTACCACAGAAATGATAAGCAGTGGTGGTCTTCTGCAAATTAATATTTGCATTCAGTCCTGAATAATTCACATTTGTTTTTCCACTACCCTGCTTCTGCACCATCTCATTTCCTATCCTAACACCTTGCATGAGATGCTATCAAGCGAACCGACGTTGACCTTACCTGAAGAATCTGAGATATGGCTCCGCAGAGACTATATGGACCAGCTCCTTAAACCCTACCTTCTCACATCTGATTCCTAAGATACACCGAGGAAGATAGATGAGGACTAGGGAGGGTGGCCCAGTTTCTCCGTAGTGTGGTTTTGTCACCCAGAGAGGGTTGCAGTTGAACCTTAAAAACAGAAACATAAATCTTATGAGATTCTTTCCTAGGGTTGTCCAGACTCCTTTGCTTCCCTGAATATCCTATTTTCTCAACACAGCAGTCCGATTCATAATACATAAACGATGATCAAAGAGGAAAATGACACAACATAACATTTCCAAGGAGGAAAAGAAGAAAAGGGGACGGAAATCGTGAAATGAATAACAGTATTAAATTAATACAGCCCAGGATAGTACTAATTAGAATTACAGTAGGACTTAATCATTCCACTGGAATCTAGTCCAGATCTTCTCAATTTCTGAACGCCATCCCTTAACTTTAGCCACTGCTTGTTCACATTCCTATATATGTCATAGAGATGCCCACCAGTCGCTTACCTTTAGTGGATACGGATCAATCCAAGCACGAGCAATACATAATCGGGCACAAACAATTCTAATCGTAACTAGGGCGCTAAGATGTCTCTCCAGACCCCCTTTATACCCCAAGAGCAGATCTTTTTTTTCTTCTAGTCCGAGATCACACCCAAGCCGGGCTGTTAATGTTTAAATCACCTCATCCCAGTAAATTTTGATCTTAGGCCACTTGACAAACATATGTGTAAGATCAGCAGCTAGAAGATGACACTTCGGACAGAATACTTTCTCCGAAGCTTGAGTCTGTCCATTTAAAAATATGACTAGGTGTGTAATATATCATAAAAATTGTTTTAAATTGCTGTAACTTGAGGTTGCCTGATACCACTGATTGATCTATTATCTCTAGAGCCTCCTGAATCTCTGACAGATACTTCTGTTGCCAGGAATTGTGCCCACTTTGAAGCCGTTCTCAGGCTATCATACGAGGCATCCAAAAGTTATTTCTGATTAAAAAAACGAATAGTTACTGTATTAGATGAAGAGTATAGATAGGTAAGAATTTCAGGTGAATCATGTTCAACAGTCACGTTAGAGCCCCGAGTGAAGTAGTCCCTTACTTGTAGAGATCTGGAAATAAAGGATTAAAACATTAGCGAGTATGCACTTGTAGAATAGGGAGCGAGTACCTAAGGCTTATCTCCCACCAAATTCGAACTACATCTCTAACTGCCTTGAACCTAAATCTTTTGAAGTAGTTGGGGTCCGTCATTCGGTGGAGTGTGTATCTGATGTCTGAGCCAAGTGCTAGTTGATATCCAAGCATAGTTATGCCAGCCTCAATTCCTGTCAAAAGCCTCCGTATCCTACCGGCGAACGCAGCTCAAAAATATAATTTAAAGTCCGGTAGGTTAAAGCACCTTTGCCTATACTGTAGTTTAAGAAGCTTTATAGCACGCCTTGCCCTCCTGTATCCCCAGATGAAACTACCAATTATGCCTTCGAGCCTTTTAAAAAAAGAATCCGGGACACGAAAAGGTATAGCACGAAATAGATATAAAAATTTTGGTAATATATTCATCTTGATGACATTACACCACCCCAAGATGCTAAAGGTAATCGATGCCAGGCTCGTAATTTCGCAGCTAAATTTTTCAGCAGTAGCTCATAGTTAAGTGGGATAATCTCTTCCATGAGTCCACTTAGATGAACTTTCAAGTAAGTAGCCGTCTTGACAACCATTGGTGACTGAAAACGTGCTTGAAAGTTCAATATAATTTGTGTTTTAGATAGATTAAGCTTATATCCGGAGAAGGAGTCGAATGATTCCGCTTCCCTTGATTTTAGGAGTATTTGTAGAGCGCATGGCTACCCGTAGGCGTCCCAGCGCTAGCAGAGGCACCGGACAGATCACAGCAGCTTAGTAGGTGGGGTTTTGAAAAAAACATGTTTTCAAAAGTTTCCGGAAGGACAGGAGGTTAGGTTCTGAACGTAGATGGACGGGGAGAGCGTTCCACAGCTTGGCAGCAGTATAGTGGAAGGACCGGCCACCACTTCTCATCCTTTTAATTTTAGGGACAGAGGCTAAATAGAGGCTGGTTGATCGGAGGCATCTGTTAGGACGATAGGGGGAGATGATGGAGCAGATGATGGGAGGGCCTTTCTTCCAGTGCAAGGTCTTTAGGGCAGGTCTTGCAGAATGGCAGTTAGGAATCTTAAGGAGCATATGTGCTGCGCAGTTCTGAATAACTTGCAATTTGTTTGTGGTAGCCCCTGGGGCTCCTAGATACAGATCGTTTCCCAAATCGAGGCAGGAGAGGATCAAGGCCTGGACCATGAGTCTCCTTGCTGAAAAGGGGAGGAGCGGGAGGACTTTGCGGAGCATTCATAGAAAGCCATAGCAGGAAGCGGCCAGTTTCGCCACCTGATGATCAAATGTGAGTGACCGATCTAACCACATGCCCAGACTTTTGATCTGGTTTTTGGACGGAGACAGCTTGACCATGCTGATCCAATGTCAAAAATGGGTGAGTTACCCAGCAGCATAAGCTCCGTCTTGTCTCCATTCAATTTGAGAAAGGAGGATTCCATCCATTTAGCAACTCTTTCCAGGCAGGGGCCCAGGCAGGGCGAGGTGTCTTCTGGGTGATTTAAGGCCACCACTAAGTGGGTGTCATCGGCGTAGGTCACAATTTCAATCCCGAAAGGGAGGACAATCTGTGCCAGGGGGCTCATATAAACATTAAACAGCGTCGGGCTCAGGGACGAGCCCTGAGGGATGCCGCAGCTAAGTGAGATACGTTTGGAAATGTTGTCTCCTTCAAAAACTTGGAAGGTCCTATCCTCAAGGAAGGACTGCAGCCAGGCAATAGCACCGCCTGATAATCCAACATTCCTCAGCCTGTGGATCAAGATGTCATAGTTGACAGTGTCGAAGGCAGCACTGAGGTCCAAGAGGATGATAGCTGTCGATCCACCTTGGTCGATGATCTTTTTGGACTTTTCTACCACTGCCAGTAAAGCAGTTTCGGTCCCATGTTGGGGGCGAAATCCAGTTTGTGAGGAGTGGAGTATATTGTGAGATTCGAGGAAGGTAGAAATAACTGAGTTTACATGCATTTTACTGATCCCAGGGAGATGGGACGGTAGTTTCCAAGAATGTCGGGATTAAGGCTGGGTTTCTTCAATAGCGCCTTCACCATGGCATGTTTCCACAGTGGCAGTACTAGTCCGGTCGAGATTGAGTTAATCAGCTTCAGTAACACCGGGAAGACTACTTCCCCAGCCTTACTTAGAAATTGAGGGGATGCCGGGTCACTGGGGGAGCCGGATTTAACCAAGGCAGAGATGTTTACTAGAGTGTCCATATCATTCAAGGGAATTTCCTTGAGAGAGTGCTCACCGGGCAAGGAGTCCTCCATAAATGGCAGATTATCAAGGGAGGCGGGGGGGGGGAGAATTGTAAATATCCTGAATTTTATTTGAAAAGAACTCTGCCAATTCATCTCACCGTGCAGGAGACCCCTCGTGGGGGGCATCCATGACCGGTAGTTTTAAAAGATGCCACACGATCTTGAAAATTTCGCGGGGGAAATTAGAGACTGAATTAATTCTTTCCTCATAGTAGGATGCCTGTGCATCTTTCACTTTGTATTAATACATTTTTATGGAGTCCCTATATTTCTGTTTACTTGTTACATCATAGTCTCTTCTCCATTTCCTCTCAAGTCTCTTGCAAGACAGCGCCAGGATACCCTTTGGGCGACAGTGCGCTTTACAAGTGCTTAATACAATACAATTTGTTTGTACTCATGCAGCTAGGGGGAGTACCACGGAGAGGGGTTATTCCTAACTTTTTTATGACTGCATTTCCTAGGTATGACTAGATCCAGGGAGGAATCGATCCAATGGTTGAATTTGTCATTTGCGGCAGTGGGATTGGAATCTAAAGTAGGCATAGAGTTTTTCAGAGCTGATTTCCAAGAGTCCAACGGAAGTTTGGACCAAGAGCGTTTCCAGCTGCTGGTCGTGCCGCTGACAAGGGGGGGTTTCAGGATATCCCAGGAGAAGGGGATCAGAAAATGGTCTGACCATGGCACTGGGATCGGGTCTCCTACTGAAAGTTCCCTACTGTTAGAAAAGATAGGAGCTAGGAGGTGCCCTTTCTCATGGGTGGGGCCAGTGACATTTTGCTTAATCTGAATAGCTAGGAGATTCTGGACTAGGTCAGACACTACTGGGTCCAAGGGATCATCAAACTGCAAGTTGAGGTCCCCTAGTAAAGTGAAATTGGTGGGGGAGCTTGCCAGATTGGCGAGAATTTCTGGTAAAACTTTAAAAAGTTGTCAATGGGGGCGGGGGGGCGCTAGAGGGCGCAGAGCAAGATGGCCGCTCTGTAGAGCAGCTCCGCCGGCCGAGACATTAATCCAACCAACATCCTGTTTATTTGGCGACATCGACCTCCCAAAAGCAGTGACTGAGTAGCGGAGAGTGGGGGCTACAATCTGGTGTGCGGAGTCGACCTGTAGGTGCCACGCACGTCGTGAAAGGAGCGGGGAAAATAACGGGCCTACTGCACCGGCGTGGAGCTCCGGGACGTGCCCTAGCGACGAAGCTGCGGTGAGTGCTGGGCCGCTGCGGCCGCGACTTGTGCCTGTGGGGGGGGGGGGCTGCTGATTCCCAACTGGTGCCCGGTGGGCTATGCGGACGCGCTGGTGGGAGCGGGGACCCGGCAGTAGTTACTTTGCATGCCGGAGCTACGCCGTGTCTTGCCAGGCCCTGTGTGGTGCTCCGGTTTCAGGCGGGAACATCGGCGCTTCCCACCTGCGGCTCGGGGTTCGCTGGCCGACTTGTGGTGTTGCGCTCGCGGCGGACATCCGTCGCTGTGCCGTTGCGCCGTTGCGCTCCACGGGGTGGGTTCCCCCTGACCTGTGGCCCTGAATTTGGTGAGAACTGCGGCTCCCCCACGCATCCGCGAACCGTCTGGATCCTCAGCACTGCTGCCCTGACGTGCTCTCGTCAGTGGACTGGTGGGGCCCTCTGCGGTGCTGGATTTGTGGCGCACCTGTGGACTGTGGATGCGGAGTGGACTATAGGAGCGCTGGCTTGGGTGTGACGACACTGCCCCGATTCTGCTGTGGGCCTGGAGGCTTCTGGGCGCTGCGCAATGATATACGGTGGGGCCCGAGCTGCGGCGGCGATTCCCCCTTTGGTGTCGGTTGGCGCCTTTGGCAGTGCCTCCATCTAGCTGCTGTCGCCCTCCACATCTAGGCGCCCCAGTGGCTTATGACTAACGGACACGTTGTGCGGCAATACCTATCGCCGGTGCCCGCTCTCCTTGCTGCCGTGCTATCTGGATTGTTGCACGGCTGACACTGAGGGATTGTGGTCGTACTTGGCTCCCTGCTTCGCGTGGTTGGTGATCCCTGGTGGCGTTTGAGCGTGGTGGCCACTTGCGTGTGGCTCCATTGACATTTCGCAGCACCACTGCAGAGTATCTTACACAGCACAACCTGCCCCCCACTGCCGCTGTTCGCTCTCCCTCTGGTGTGCACCAATTCTGGACATTGTCTGCTCTAAACTGATTACTACTCTGGGTGCCTCAATATGGGGAAGTCCGAGCGCAGTCAGCCGCGCCTCACATTCGAACCCCGGAGGTCTACCAAGGCCTCTCAACAAGCCGCCTCCGACTCAGAGCTTGAGGCCCCTGGCGACCAACATAGACAAAACTCTCCTAGCGGTTCAAGCTAGCCTGCAATCCATCGATGGGAAGATCGATACTCTGAATCTCCGCATGGACCACATGTCGCAGAAATTGGATAAGCAAGCCTTACGACTAGGTGAGGCTGAAACTCGAATATCAGATGCTGAAGATGGCCTCCAACAAGTGACTACAAAAGCGGCGTCCATGGAAAAGATACTTGCCGTAATACAGGCGCGCAATGAGGACTTGGAGGCCAGACCGAGGCGCAATAATGTGCGCCATACCGGGCTGCCGGAATCCACCAATACGGGCCGCCTGAATCCACCAATACGGGCCGCCTGGAGACGTACATTGAGAAGCTGCTACGTGACATATTTGGTGCTGAACATTTCTCTCAAGTGCTAATTGTTGAACGAGCTCACAGATCCCTGGCTGCTCGACCCCCACCGGGGGCGCCACCACGCCCCATTATTGCCCGCCTTTTGAATTACCGCGACCGAGACACTATCCTTCGCATGGCCCGCGAGAAAGGTGACATCACTCATGAGGGTAACACTCTAGCATTTCACCCTGACTTCACGGCGGCTATACAGGAGGCACGAAGAGAATACTTACCTGTCAAAAAGCTCCTCATGTCCGCAAAGATTTCCTACGCCATGCTCTACCCTGCGCGGCTGCGCTTTGACGACAACGGCAAGCCTAGGATCTTTACCACTCCGAAATCTGCAATGGACTTTGCAAAGACGTTGACAAGGCGCAGCCGCTCTCCCTCCACGACAACGGGTGGTGCTACGGGAACTACTGAAGAACCAGCAGATGAATGAGGGGACTGTTGAACTATGTGCGCTACCGACTGAGACTTCACTCCCCTACACTGCCTTCTATTGATTGGGGTACACCCCTGGTTGGTTTCTGTGATGTATCTGACTGATAGGCTTTAGGGGGCTTACAGGGTCTTGTTAAGTATCATTATCACTGTCTCGCCTATTACGGGCATGCACGTTTCAGATAGGGTGAACTGTTTATTGTTACTGACTTATCGTATGGTATTAGCCAGATAACGTTATTGAGATAACTCGGCCACCTCCCATTTCACCGGCAGGTGTACTGTGTTCCTGCGCCCCCCTATGGGTATTCCCCGTTACTTTATTCTCCCTTGGACTCGTACTACTGGGACACAATGGGAGGTTCGGGATGGCTTTGGCATGTTGGGGTTGCTGAAGTGGGTGGGGGGAGGGGGGAGTTAGGAGGGACTGGTTTTACAAACTTGACTATTAATGTTGATCTTGTGAATGCTGCACACGTATTGTTACACCTTATTGTGGTATCATGCTCCAGATATGCTATGTCTCTGATCTACATCCTACGCACACTGTAATTAACTGTCTCACTTGGAATGTCCGGGGACTTAATTCCCCAAAAAAGATTCGCCAGGTCCTGGCGTTCCTTGATAGGCATGAAGTCGCGATTGCACTATTACAAGAGACACATCTCACACCCCACTCGGATGGGCGGGCCGGGGCTCAATGGGCTGGCTACCGTTTGGCATCCTCATACTCCTCCTATTCACGGGGTGTTCTCACTCTAGTTAAGAAACAACTGTCGTTTACCATGCTCCAAACCTGCATTAACGATGCTGGGAGATACGCTATAGTTCATGGGAAGTTAGCGGGAGTTTTAATCACCATAGTGAACACATACGGCCCGAATATAGATGATCCGGGGTTTTTCGAACGCATAATATCCATTTTACGCGTCTGGCCTGATGCTGTGATAATGTGGGGAGGTGATTTCAATACGCATTTAGATCCAGTCTGGGACAAGGCAAGTGGCAGAGGCGGTCAGTCCCCTAGAGCGGCCCGGGTCATTAATGATAGCATGGCTGAGCTGGGGCTAATCGACGTGTGGAGACAGCGGCATGCGCAGACTCGAGAGGGCACACATATTTCCACTGCGCACAACAGCTGGTCTCGCCTCGACTACTGGCTGTTGAGCGCGTCGGCGAGTGGTTGGGTATCCGGGGCAACTAGGCTACCTCGCACACTTTCTGATCACAACCCCGTATCCCTGACACTACGCATCCCCCGCACTACACCCCGCGCATTCACCTGGCATCTCCGCACGGAAGCTCTCCTTGACCCTCTCTACGCCACTACCATTCGAGATGCAATTACCCACTATTTTACTGACAATCAAGGATCAGTGGATAATGCACTGACTCTCTGGGAGGCCTTCAAGGCCACTATTCGTGGCACATGTATTAGCACTTCCGCTGGTATCCTACAGGATTTGCGAGGACAGCTTAGTAAGCTCGAAACCAAGATGCATGATCTCGAGCGGGAGTATGAATCCTCACCTTGTGCCCGAACTTTAGTGTCCATTAAAGAGACCACGCTGGAGTACACCGAACTAGCTGAGCGGGAGACCAAATATATCTCTCGGCGGCATGTGGCCCGTGCGTACGGAGAAGGTGGGCGACCGGGGCGGCACCTGGCTCGTAAGATCAAGGATCGTATGTCCCGTCACACTATTACCAAAATCACTGACGCTGACGGTCAGGACCACTATACTATCACAGATATTGTGGAACAATTCAGACTCACATATGAGACACTATACACGACACAGGAGGCGACTACCACTGATGATCTTGATGCCTACCTTTCTGACATAGCCATCGCGTGGTTGTCGGATGGGCAGCGGGAGTTTCTCAGTCAGCCGATTACTATTGAGGAAGTACACGCAGCTATTAAAGATCTCCCGAACAATAAAGCACCAGGGCCAGATGGCTTCCCCAGCGAATTCTACAAAGAGTACGTGGAAGAGCTCTCGCCTTACATGCTAGAAATGTGCGCCGAGGCATATGACACCGGTACACTGCCGCCCACATTACGGGAAGCTCTGATTATCACTCTGCTCAAGAAAGACAAGCCGCCTCACTCCTGTGACTCATATCGACCGCTCTCACTCATAAATACTGACGCCAAGATATTGGCCAAAATATTGGCCACTAGACTCCAGCCATTAATGCAAGGATTGGTCCTCCCGGACCAATCTGGCTTCATCCCCACTCGCTCTACATCTCAGAATCTGCGGACTCTGTTCGCTACATTTCACATACTTGACCCTGGGCTGCAGGCTGCAGCTGTAATGCTGGATGCTACCAAAGCATTCGACTCCATTGAGTGGAGTTATTTGTTTTACATTCTACGCCGTATGGGCTTTCCACCTATGTTCATCAACTGGATCACACTGCTGTACACTAACCCCACGGCTTGGGTGAGGGTGGAGGGCACTACATCTGACCCCATCCGTATCTCCAGGGGAACGAGGCAGGGATGCCCTCTGTCTCCTCTACTATTTGCACTCACTGTCGAACCTATTGCCTGTGTCATTAGGCAACGACACCGGGACACGGCCCTTCCCTTCGCCCACCGCCCACTTAGCATCTCATTATATGCAGATGACATGCTATTATTCATACGAGAGCCCCGCACTTATCTAGCGTCGGTACTGCGAGAATTTGTCAGGTTTGGTTTGTTCTCCGGCCTACAGATAAACTGGTCCAAATCGGTGATAGTTCCGCTCACGGAATGCACCACGCCTCACGACCTGGAGTAACCATTAGAATGGTCACTAGACCCCGTGAAATACTTGGGGATATGGGTGACAGAGACCCTGGAACAGCAAGTGGAGCGCTGGGTGGGACTCCCGCTGTCTTTGGCTGACCGTATTGCGTTAATTAAAATGGTTGTACTGCCACAATTTTTATATTTATTTAGCAACATACCGATCCCACTAACCCGACACTTTTTCACTACCGTGCGCTCTTCGCTCCGTAAGCTCATTTGGGGGGGAAAACAGGCCCGGGTGTCGTGGAACACACTGGTCATGGACTACAAACACGGGGGTTTTAGCGTCCCTGACCTGCATTTGTATTATTTATGCGCGCACGAACAGTATGCACATTATTGGATCGGTGCCCATGAATTTGTCCCACACGTAGCGGTGGAAGACGGGGATGCCCACCCTGTCCCCTTGAGATCCATGCTGACACACGTTAAGAGGCAAACCCCTCGCACGGTGATTAACACACTTGACGCCACTATACAGGCATGGGGCCGCTTCGCTGGTAAGCTACCACTGTACTCCCCTCTCTTACCCATCGCATTCCATTCTGTCAGTGACACATGAGACAGGTGCCATGCGTGTCTTTCAGCAGATAGGACTAGTTAAGATGCAAGACCTGTTCCCGGACGGCGTTTGTCTATCGCATGACGATCTCGATTATGTACAGAACAAAACATCACTATTTATGTTCTACTTTCACAGGTTGAAAAAAGCGGTACAAACTCATTACCACACTTACCCCGCAGAACCCACCACATTACAAACACTACACACCCTACTCACCAGCCCATCAAGACGCCACCTTCTCACTAAGCTCTATCGCGCCGCAAGGGAAGAGAAGCCACGACCTCACAACCGCAGCTTCGAATCCTGGAATGCTTGACTAGATCTGCCCTTAACGCTACCTGACGGAGTATTGCTGCAAGCTCACGGGGGCCCTAACTTCAAACGGGAATCTCCGGATAATTCATTATAAATATTTGCACCAAGTGTACCATACTCCCAGTAGGTTATTTAAACACGGGCTGCAGGACACTGACCTATGTAAGCGATGTGGTGCGACTGGCGCTGACTTTTGGCACCTGTCCTGGGAATGTCCCAAGATTGCACGGTTTTGGGTGGAGGTAATCCGCACATTATCCAAAATGGTGGCGCTGGATCTATAATGCTCCCCACACGCTTGTTTGCTGGGACTGGTGCCCTCTGTGAAGGGGGTCACGGGGAAACTAGTGAAGGTGGCTCTATTAATGGCCAAAGGCGTGTGGCAATGACTTGGGAGAGCACAGCAGCACCAACGACTGCGCGCTGGCTCCATGACCTGGCGAGTTGTAGGGACAGTTTGGTTCTTTATGCGGAGGAACTCCCGTCCTCATCTAGACCTGCGGACATCTGGGAACCGTTTTTACAATACTTGCGGACTGTATCAACTGAAGAGCCCAGTGACAATTATACACCTTAACTATTTAATGTACATAACCCAATGCATGATACTCTGTTTGTTGCAGCAAAACCACATGATGCAGAACTGTTTTTCCGCACCCACGGCCTTGTGGGATTGTTTTATTTGTTCGCTTTATGTATGCTCATTGATGATATTTGCATATATTGTATATGTTCATTTACATCCTCAATAAACAAAACCTTTAATAAAAAATAAATAAAAAAAAGTTGTCAATGGGGGCGATAAATAAGAATACCCGAAAAGGTATGGGTGGGAGAGAGCGTGATGAAAAAGGAGACATTTTGACAATCAGCTAAAATATTAGGGACGATACGGCATTTAAAACACTCTTTTAAAATAATGGCTATGCCTCCTCCCTTCCCCTGCTCCCGGTCTCTCCTCAGGATATAGTATCCCGGTGTAAGACATTGCACCAGGTCCGGTTCTGACTCCTTGTTGAGCCACGTTTCGGTAAGAAACAACACATCGGGACACTCCTCTTGAAGCAGAATAGAGATTTGAGTGCTGTTTGGGTAAGGATCTGCAGTTTAAAGACAGCATATTATAAACTGAGGAGGTTGCTGGAACCTGGCGTAGTTTGGGGGTAGGGAGTGGTTTATAAAAACAGTGTGGACAGCTTGGAACATCCATAGCTGGACAGATGGAGTGTAGACATTTCTCGCTAGGAGAGCCCCTCAACCTCCAGAGTTGCTCTGATGAGTAAGTGTATTGACTTGTGGTAAAACGGGCAGGGGGTGTGGCACCTGGCCCCGGTCGGGCGCAGATGGGCTTGCTTTTGGCGCGCCGCTGGCACGCCCGCTGCGCGCATCCGGTGCGCGTCGGCGCCATCGCCTCTGATATAGCCGGAGCCCTGATTGAAGTTGGGGGAGACTAGAGCGTCTCACCTTCAAGATGGCCGCCGTAAAATGGCCCAACAGAAGTGAGGATAGAGCACTCTTCCCAGAAGATCCTCCCTCCACTCAATCAGCAGCCTAGCTGCCGTGGTGGACCGGGGACAAGGAGAGGCAGGAGGACGCGTAAGTCACGGTGAGTGTTATGAAGTAGTAAACAAGCATTGGCATAGCCAATAGGTCTCGCCTTTGAGACCTTATAAGTGTTTTGCTAGACCTATTGGCTTTGCCAATGTGTTTAGGCTATGTTGTAGAGCAGTGTACCTGCTGTGCAGCATGTTGAAAAATTATAATAAAGTAATAAGCATTTTTGTTACCTTATATGGCCATCCTGTGAATGATGTCACAATAGGTCTCAGACCCATAGCAGACATAATCAAACATTGTTGGCGATTTGTAGTGCCAGTACTAGGTAAAGAGAACTGTTTTTCCCTTCCCTGGATGGCCCCTTTAGAACACACCCATGTTATTAAGTGTTATGTCCTGTGATGTGAGATGTTGTGTGATGTAATATTCAGAGATGTTATCATTATGCTAATTGGTGGTTCTAAACCTTGGAAAAGAATACTTCTTTCTGGTACTGCAGTCACTGAATGAAGTGCAGAAAGAGCAGTCTGCTGTTAACACGCAAGGGTCACTACTCAACAAGAACGAGGTAGTGACGGATGGGATGTGCGAGTGTGTAAGTTTGTGGTTGAGTGAGTAGTTGTGGGTAGAAGGGAAGGCGGTGTGCATGAGTGAATGAGAGTGAAAGTCACAGTGAGGGGGCATCAGTGATTGACCGCAAGTGATCTAAAAAGTGGACCCATTTGGAATTATCATTTGTCCGGGGGGGGGGCGCGTAAAAAAGGGGGGAGGTGGAAGTATCAACAAGCGCGTTCAGCTGCGAGTAAAATGTGTGTAGTTTGACACCAGTGTGTGATATTATGCAATTGGCACGGATCCCAGTGACCCGTGTGGACACCGGGGATCAAAAGGCTATGGTAATGATAGCCTCACGGGCACTTGAAAGTAATGCGCAACACATGACGGCACCCGCGTTAAAAAAGTGAAAAACGCGTGTGCTAGAACCTCGTCAAAGCAGGGCAATGTGAAACATATAGCGTTAATGTGCGCCCAAAATAAACCAGCGTTTGGCAGCGTGTGAGCTAAACCCCTCAAAGTGCAGGTAGTATCCGGGAATTCATTAATTACAAACACTTGTGTGTGTTTACAGTGGAACAAGACAGTTTCAAGAATCAAAGCGTGCAGCAAGAGCTGACACGTCTTACCTCAGTCAGGGCAACGGTGTGAATGGGAAGCCGGCGCCCGAGGGGAAGGAGGGTATTTTAATTAACACCACATGATAACCAGTGAGTCTCTGTAGTTGCGTACACTAGCTGTTTTCAAGCACTCGTGCTTGTGCTGGCATCCACCTTGCGGGAGCGAGCAGCGGCGGCGCGAGAGACATCTGTTTTCAATTAGCGCACGCGCCGCTGCTCGCTCCCGCAAGGTGGATGCCAGCACAAGCACAAGTGCTTGAAAAGAGCTGACCAATTTCTAAAGATCATCTCCTAGAGCAGCGCATGCGCGCTGCCTAGGCGAGACCTAAAAAGCGCAGAGCAGGCATAGGTTAAAAGCACAATTCAAAATTCAGAATACAGGTTAAAACACAATTATTAAAACACTAGTTAAAATAGCGTAATAGTAGGTATGGACAATTGACACCAGCTACGCTGAGTGAGCTACTTTGTCACAGCTTTGTCTGTAGTGATACCAACGGATTGGTAGTGAATATTGCAATGTCATTGACGTAAGCCGTGAGTTTTAGCTCCACTTCGTTCAACTTTATTGGTTGTATACTATGGTTGCCTAGAAGGTGTCTGATATATGGTGTGATGTATAAAGCAACTAGAATGGGGGATGATGGTTATCCCTGACGTGTACCTCTGCATATAAAAAATTGCGAAGAAGAGATGTCCCCAACAATAACCTTAGCCCTAGGATTTTTATAAAGCTTCTACCAAGTTTTTTGAGCCCCAGGAAGCCAGAGGCTACATAAATAATTGAATTCCGGTATTAGAATATCTTTAAACACCTTATAGAATTCAAGTGGTATCGCATCGTCTCCCGGAGCCTTACCTACCGCAAGATCATTAATAGCCTCTTCAATCTTATTGGGGGTTACATCTCGTTGAAGTATCTCTTCCTGCAAGGTACCTAAACGGGGTAGATGACTCCTGATCAGATAATTGGTCAGATAAATGTCAGAATTAAAGCCAGACGGCTGACTGTATAGTTCTTGATAAAACAGCCTAAATTGTTCCACTATATCAAGAGGATCCGTAAAAAGCACATCATCATTGCCCCTCATAGGCTCAATGCAGTTCTGTGCCCTTTTGTCAGGAATTTGATGTGCTAAAAGACGGCCAACCTTGTCACCGTATTCATATTAATATATATTCTTTTCATCTGGTAACTAGCAGCTACTTGCTCATTCAGGCCCCTATTAAGCGTTTTTCTACCAAACTATGATAAACCTCCTGTTCCCTTGAGCCATGAGTTAAAATTGCCACAGCATGAAGTTTCTCAAGTTCCAGACATTCTGCCTCTGCCCGCCACTGCTTTGTCTGTTAATGTGTAGCACTGTTCTTCTTCACAGCAAACTGTAATGTTATTCTTCTGACATATGCCTTCATGCAATCCCAAACCACTATTATCGAGGCAGATCCTTTATTAATACGAAGAAATTCTCTTGGTAGCCCTCCGACATAAGATTGATACTCTATCGGTTAACAGATATTGTGGAAAAGTAAATTGATGGCGATTCGTACCCCAATCCTTTGTACCATGAACAGTCAGCATAATGGGATTATGATCCGAGATAATCTTCGGACAAACCTCGATTTGAGCTTCTTTGACTAGTTGCTGTTGAGAAAACATATCTATACAAGAATGATGTTTATGGGGGTTTGAATAATACATGTACCCGGATTCGACTGGATGCAAAGTTCTCCACACAGCTACTAATCTATGTAAGCGTATAAGTTCAAGGATTGAAGCATGAGTTTTAGCCATTCGTATCTGCGCTCTAGAATTAGTAGTATCAATCTTATATTCCATTATACAGTTGAAATCGCCCATTACTATTGCCTGACCCCTATAGTCGAGTAAATCCTGACTTAATTGATCAAAGATACTGGGGTTATCCGTATTAGGGCCATACACTACGCAGAAAGTAGCCTCATACCCCATGAATGTCAGCTGGGCAATAACCCACCTGCCCTTGAGGTCAGCTGTGCTTTTCAATAGATTAATTTTCAGTTTTTTTTTACTTCATTAAAGCTATTCCTGGAATTGAGATTGATTGTGACGAGCAAACAATGACATCATACCCCAACTGTTTGAGCAAGGCCTGGTCTTTATAGGCAAGATGTGTTTCGATTAGCCCCAATATATGTGGTTTCAATACTTTCAGTTCTTCTTTAACTAATAGTCTTTTCTTACCCTGATTAAGACCTGCAGCATTCCAGCACATAATTTTTACCGCAGCCATTCTTGATAACAGTTATTTAATGCAGTCATCCCCCCACTTTGGTGCACCAAATTTCCCTCTTTCACGATATGTTTCAATGCTGGATCAAATTCTAATAGCTTTCTGTTTTCCCTCCCCCCACCCTTTTGCCGTAGCCGCTTTGAGCCCCTCCTAGCCCTACCACCCCTACCCCTCTTCTTAGAGAAGGAATCAACCTCTCTTTGACTGTCCATGAAATGACAGCCAGTTGGGAGCCCCCCACCGAGGGATTCCTCCACCACCAGCTTTCCCTTAGTAGACAAAAGAGAAAAAAGGAACATATATTTTTTTTTTTAGAGAATAGTGATGAGAATGTGGAGCTATGGACTAGAAGAAGAAAATCAGCAGAAGAAAGGTAAACATCCTTAAGAGTCCGATTTGGAGTGGGTCAACAGTACACATACTAGGTACAAACTTTCCATTGATCTAGGGCAAGCGAAGCTTCCTGCACGGTATAGAAAAATTGAGATCGCCCGTCTTTAACGACTTTATGCTGTGCCGGTTCTTGTAGGAAAAACCAGTGCCCCTACGGCCTTCAGAGGATCAATCATTTGACGCAGCCTCCATCGCCTATCCATCGTAGTCTTACAGAAGTCCGATCGTAGAAAGATAGATAGGGATCCGACTGCGATTGGTGCTGCAGGTCGTGCCTTCATAAAAATGGCCTGACGTAACAGAAAATTCCCAATAAATATCAGAATGGGGCAGGGCTGTAGAGATTTTGCCTGGGCATGGGCCGTCTGACAACTGTGAGCTCTTTGAATTTGTGAGTCCCAGTCCGACCGATACGGAAAAGTCTGCTGGAATAAACTTATAATAAAACCCCTGGGATCATCCCCCTCCCTTCCTTCTGTTATCCCGAAGACCTTTAGATTATTACGCCTTTGCCTATTCTCCATATCCTCTTTTTTATTCTGAAACGAAACGAGTTGCCCTTCCTGTATCTTAATTGATTTTATGGCAGCTGAGCAGACCTTCTCAGTCTCTGCTACCCGCTGCTGAAGTTCAGTGACTTCTGAAGACAATGTTATGACTTTGCTGGATACCTCGCTTAATGAAGACTGTATCGCTACATTATCTGCTTTGACCTGTGCGTAATGCTCCTGAGCCTCTGAGCGTTGTTGCTGCAAAAATTGGAAGATAGAAGCCAGTGAGGGTTCTCCCATGGAGACTTCCTGACTACTACAGCTGGGGCTTGCCCCAGTTGGTGAGGGACCTGGCAAATCTTCCCCCCCCCAAAGGCCCGATTTTCCATCAAGACCGGTGCTTGTATTGTCTACTAGTCCGAGGTCAGTATCTTTAGTTGGGGGGCATTCAATATTCGAAACAGATGGTTCATGGAGGTTAAGGAGTTACTGCAGACCCAAGGCCAGATTGCTGAGAAGCTACAGCACTAGCTTCACCCTTAGCTGTTACCCATTTCCGCAGAGGACTTTCCTTAGCATGCCCTTTAAGGAGAGAAAGTGCCAAGTTATCTTGATCATTATCATAGCCTACATTCTTTTTTCTCCCTCGAGCCTTCTGTGACTTTGTTTTGTTCAGCTTTCTGCCTATATTCTCTTCTCCCTTACCCTCCTGCTGTAGCTTAGGCCGTATTGATACTTGCTTTTCGCTCATCTGTCCGTCAAAGCCACCCCCCCCGCGAGGCCGTGGGACTTGATATGACCCCCGGCTGAAACATCCCTGAATGAGATATTGATTTGTGTGACACCCTCCTGGCCTCTGCTAGCCCTATCAGTGGGTTGCATCAGAGTAGCCATTGATACCACGATAGCTGTGGCAGGTAAATTGGGCGAATCAGAACCTGCTCGTCTTCCGTTCAAAGCCGCCACCGGGAGAGAAAGCTCACCTCCATGTTTGTCCAACAAGCCTCCGCCGCTGCCCTCGAATCCATGTTTACTATATCTAAAGCATCAGCGCTAGCGCCGGGGCCGCTGGAAGCAACATCGCCGTCTGCACACATATATTCATCTGGAGAGCACTCCGTGCCTAACCGCCGGGGCTGTGCCGCTACCCCACCACTCTCACCAATGTTCTTGCTCCCAGTCTCCTCTGGATCGGCCACACCCCTTCCAGGCCTCTCCACAGCTGCTTCGAGCACTTAGATCAATGCTGCAGGGCCCCCAGGTGAGCGCAGGAACTCCGCAGCCTTCCCGGAATGGCGAAGCCTTAGAATCGACTTCCCAACATGAGCGCTGGATCCCGTCATCTGACCGCCATGGACCAGCCGTTCGAGGTCCGTGTCAGAAGCAGAAACATCCTCGGCGGTCTCTTTGTCCTGAGCCGCAGTGTGCAGCGTTTCACCCGCTGCTCATCCACCGCGCCCCCCTCGCTGCGCCATACCTCTCGGAGGAACCATGCCGGTAAAAGCGTTAAGAGGCACTGGAGGCAGGAATCTGATCGTTCTGGACCCTAGGCCACCAAGCCAGTACGCCACCTGGCCTCACATAGCTTCAACAGGAGGCTTCCTCGTATCAAGAGCCACCGACCACACATCAGGCAGAGTGACCGCCGTTACAGAAGTAGTGGGAATCGCTTTTCCTAGCCCATCGTAGGTTGCTATGAATCTTCCTACACTCCAGTCAGCCTGTCAGCATTTTCTCCTTCGTTTCTCATAGTTTTTTTCCCAATATTTTTCTGGTGTTGAAGGTATCCGCGAATATCCTAAATAATTCCCTCTTAATCTACCTGAGATCAGCTTTCTGATTGCCTCTCTGAGTTCACGCTTAGCGCTCTCCTTAAACTGTTGGAGTTGCCTGGGTTTAACATGGGATTTTAGTTGGCTCTTCTCCTTAAACTGTTGGAGTTGCCTAAGCTTTAACTTGGGGTTGTCGTCGTAGATGCTGAAAGTCAACACAAGGTACTTAAATAGGACCCCACTCAATACATCACAGGTAACATTACATGATTCACCTCAGTTATTGCTCTATTCCTAATGTACATCCATTACCATAGGGCTTTATGCCGTAATGAATACAATAGCAGACTCTTGCGGGTTCAGAAGGTTACAGCACACTTCCAAACTTAGGGGCATATTTATGAGTGGCTTGCGCCGTCTATGCATCACGTAGTGTGCAGTGGTGGCTCCTCGAGGGAGGGCCGTGGGGCGGGGTGGGGGTAGTAAACTCCGGCATACAGCCGAACTGAGTTAAGGAGATAAATAAATAAATAAAACGAATTACATTGCGCACGCTGCATCGCCATTTGGCGATGCAGCGCGCGCAATGTAATTCGTTTTATTTATTTATTTATCTACTTAACTCAGTTCTGCCGTATGCCGGAGTTTACTACCCACCGCCCCGCAGCACTCCCTCGAGGAGCCGCCACTGGTAGTGTGAAGCAACAGCAGCACTAGCTGTCAGTCAGATTCTTTTTTTAATGACGCATCTCCAAAAATGCGATGCTTTTTTAACCCTATTAGTGCCCATGGAAAATCCTTCAGTGCCAAGCCATTTATTGACGATTTGGAGTGCTCTACTTTAAATGCTGTAGTTTGTGTAGTTATGATTGTAATGTTGCGAAACTATATATTTTGGTTTCAGTACTTCTTGTACTATCAATTTATATATAAAAAATGCATTTATAGAACACCCTGAAGTCACATGACAGAATTCAAGATGGCTGACTGAAAATTATAGGTGTAAATGAGCCCGTTGGTAGGATAATAAAAAATAATTATGTTTTTCAAAAGCAGATGCACAGAAATATTTATTAGTCTGTTTGCTCGCCAGGCAAAAATGCTGCTTTTTATTTTCTTTTTGTTATTTGTGTTTTTTATGGCTATTTGTCATACTATGACAGATTTAAAGCACATACATTTTTCATGTGCAGAATCTAAGGTTATAAGCCTAGCAGAATTGGTTCACAGTAGTAAAATGGATGTTCCAGAGAGTACTGTTAGTAAAGATGAAAATAAATATTTTTGCTGCTTTTGACAGCATTTTACGTACTAGAAAAAGGCCGACATGTCGTTTTATCTGTTGATGTTTTTGATATAATAATCTCAATCTTGTTATTGGAGACATGTTCAACATCTCAAAATGCATTTTCTGACTTTTATGCACAGTAATGATGTATATTTTGTGAATAGGTGGCATATGATTTCATGCATAGTCTCTTGACCGTAGCACAATCAAAATGTGCAACCATTACATTGAGAAACGCCATACCATAGGCCAACTAACATGGACAATTTTGGAGGCCAACCCCTCTTGGAATGCTACCACCCTATTCCGAAAAAAACAACGCTGGGTGTTCCGTTTGCACACGCACACCAACAGTCTAAACGACGAGATACCATGGATAGAACTACAAAGTTAACTTAAATACTTTCCTCTACCCTGTGTGCATCTCCTTACTGATACATCATCATTAGCACACCCCCTTCTTTGGAGACACCCCTCACGTATATACACATCAGGGACAGGCATTAACACACTCAACCCCCTGTCCCTAGTACCTCAACATCACCCCTATGTGTATACCACAAATACTTAACTCGAGAGATACATATTGATCTATGCGTATATAAATCACATGCCACCCTAGAGAGGCGTTTTTCCACCCACTATTAAAGTTGCCCAATTTTCTGGTTCATTCTGTACATGGCAGCCTCTATGGATCTCGTCATGACATCATCATGTCGATCCATTTTCAACATCGACATACCATCAACAGATGGCAACCTTACAGGTGAGCCCCCGACCCATCAGACCTGACTTTTCTATCTGAGGGCCACACATCACAACACCACAATAATTCTACTTTACTTGGTCCTTAGTAACAATATCTAACAACACAGCTCTATTCTCGATGACCTATGAGCATTTTCCTTCTTCTTAACATTACTTTAAAACCGCTCCAAGATGGCGGCAGATACATCCCTCGTGACCACCTCGTCACCCTTATTGCACCATCAGCCACACCCCCATATTCCCAGACACTTGAAGAATCAGAGCGATCTCGCCATTCACTTTCCAAGCATGCAAGAGGTCGGTTAGGTGCAAGAGCCTGTGCCTTCCGACACAACTGTGAGTACAATCGCTCCTTCTTTTGTGTATGCATGTGGAAGGAGTCTACTAGAGCATGTGATTAGTAACGCTTGTCTTTCATGTAGATTGTGACGGCCAGCACTCTCTCGTTTTGACTTAAGGAGTACTCTACCTATACTGAATAGGTAAGCGGTCCCTCCCAACCCTTTCCTCCTCATTTCCCTCTACCACCCTTCCCCCCCCCCCCCCCCCTGTTCCCCCACCCCTTGATATCATTCTGTGGATAAAAGGATTTGCCATTAATGGGAAACGTATATATGACGTAATATTGCGCAGCTAAGATTTATGGACGCAGTACGGTTATTTAGTACTACATACCATTAACCTCTGTTTGCTCTCCTACTCCACCCACACTTATGGGGCTTTCTACGGCAACATGCCCATCACGATCACTCTCTATGATTGGATTGTCCCCAATGTTGCTTATTTGTTCATCTTACATTCCTTAACTTATTTATGTCACTGTGCCCATACAACAGCAAATGTGGTAACCGGTGACCTGTGGTTTTTGCAAACACAAGGAGATGATCGAGGGAGCGCTGAAACTTTTCAGACACTCACCCCCAGTCACAGATCTGGGTTGAATCCATCATCGTTCTTTAGCTCACTTCGCCACCCCAGTTCAGACACAGCTATATGCAAATCAGTCTTGACCCTGTGCCTCATGGGAACAATCCAGCCCGAACTGCCAATCCATGTCTTCCCTGGACCAGAAACAAGCATCCTGGGACCAGTTTCGGGCTAACAGCCCTCATCAGCCAGGCTAGCTTGAATCTAGTGGCAAAGTGAGCAAGGGACCCACGTCTGGGCATACCCTGCCAACTAAGGGCGAACAAATGCTTCCTCGCCATAAGTGCGCCGGGTATGCCCAGACGTGGGTCCTGGGCTCACTGTGCCACTAGAATCAAGCTATCCTGGCTGATGAGGGGTGAAACCCCGAAACCGGTCCTGGGATGCTTGTTTCCGGTCCAGGGAGGACCTGGCTTGGCAGTTCGGGCTGGACTGTTCCCATGAGGCACAGGGTCAAGACTGGTTTGCATATGGCTAGGTCTAAACTGGGGTGGCATGGTGAGCTAAAGAATTATGGATTTAACCCAGATCTCTTGACTGGGGGTGAATGCTTTGATTTGTTCTGCATTCCGTCCATCAATTTTGTGTCTTTTGCTTCCTCGCCATAAGTGCGCCGGGTATGCCCAGACGTGGGTCCCGGGCTCACTGTGCCACTGGAATCAAGCTATCCTGGCTGATGAGGGGTGAAACCCGGAAACCGGTCCTAGGATGCTTGTTTCCGGTCCAGGGAGGACCTGGCTTGGCAGTTCGGGCTGGACTGTTCCCATGAGGCACAGGGTCAAGACTGATTTGCATATGGCCAGGTCTAAACTGGGGTGGCATGGTGAGCAAAAGAATGATGGATTTAACCCAGATCTCTTGACTGGGGGTGAATGTTTTGATTTGTTCTGCATTTCGTCCATCAATTGTGTGTCATTTGCGACCTGTGGTTTTTGAACATCGCGGTCCACCTCCCGGGGACCATTGTTCTATCTTGGTATATCACACCATCTACCATACTGTTTTAACCTAATTTTCAATGCATCTCCCCCCCCCCCCCCTTTCTCTTCCTTTCTGTTGTTTTAGATTGGATCACTTCTTGGGTCCTCCGAGTGGCACTACTTCAATTGATAAGGCCACTGTGTTACACTTTTCTCCATTACTCTTATCACCTTCCTGTGGTCTTGAAGAAACACAAAGGATCTCCTCCTGAGACCATATAAAAGCGCGAAACATGTCGACCCTACACATTTCTAAACAAACACTGCACTTGTCTAGCTACTGAGGGCCATAACTACCCTCGAGCAGCACCCAACCCTTTGGTTTTTTAGATTATGACAGAGGGATTTACCTCATTAAACTGATTTACCCCAGATACCCTTTAGTCATTTTTAAATCTTCACTTTTCACAGAACACTGTACACTGACCCATACACACCATACGGCTAGATCCCCAAAAGATCTCTGACAAAGTGACCTTTGAGGGTCCTGTAGGGCATTGCAGCGCCGGCCCTACGAGGAGCACCACCCACGATGAAGCGTGACATCCTTCGGGGTGTGTGAGGGCATCAAGTAAGAGTCTCTCTGACTCCCTCCCGCTTTTCTAAAAGAACTCCTCTCTAATTCTGCTCTCACAAACAGTGACTCTCCTTAGTGATCTATGCATTACTGGAACTATCATGATGAGTACTTACATCCTATTTAGTTACTGTGTTGGAGGAGGTTATGCATTTTGACCTTTGACCTCTAATTATACTTGTTTAGGTGTTTCAAGGTCATTATTGCACTACACTTGGATCATTTGCTACTTTGCTACTAGTGTTGTATTATTGTAATTGTCTTGATAAATACTTGCATTTTCATTGGTTTAATTGGTGTTGGGGGGGACATGTCTGTTGATCTTTGATCTCTAATTACACTTTTCTAAGTCTTTCAAGGTCATTAATCCATTATTGTTGTATCGTTCCTGCCCAAAAACAATCCCACCTACAATGCAGGCAAGGGCGCCTGCATTGGCACTAGGCTGCACACAGTGTGCCAGTGCTCGGAAAGGACAGGAATGCACCTTATATTGTTAAATACGATGCATTCCTACCCTTTCACGCATCGCAGGCAGAAATGCCTAAGTATATGAGGAATAAAAGGGTATTGGCATGCGCCTTTAGGGAAAAGAAAAGCCAATGCAAGCCTGTCCTACTAATGTCCAACTCCAGCCTAGCAGATGATGTGACTGTACAGACCAGATCTGGGAAGTCAATTATCAAACCATTCTAGATTACAACAAAGGAATGGGTGGGGTAGATGGAAGCGACCACAAAACTTACTAATTCGCAGCTGAGAGATCAACACACAAATATTGGTCCAAGGTTTGGCATAATATGATTGATGTCGAAGCTTGTTGGCTTGCCCCCTGTTCCCCATAGTTTCAGGGCCTTAAAAGACTACTTTTGCAACAATCAAGCTATCGTGCCTGCCCTTTCCTTGAGATCAGCGTGTGATGGCTGCTTTGGGCTCATCAAGCACATCTACCTTTGAGGTGCGCTGATCAGGCAGTTGTGTCTGCCATGCCGTGTGATCTTCGTGTGCAGCAGTGCACTTCCACCTGACACAATTGCCTTTGTGGCAAGTCATCTGGCAACTCAACTCTGCCAGCGACGCCAGCAGGAGGAGAACCAGCCCTGTGCAGTTCCCGGCGAGGGGAGACCACGCACCCGCTCTGCTCTTCTACCCGAGAGGTACTGTGCAACGCTTACACCTGCAAGGCTGCACGAGCTACTCTACATAACCTACCAAAGCTTTGGGCTCACCGACCTAGAGGGCCCGGACGTAAGTTGCCCGCCACGGACTGTGAAAGCGTTTTTGAATTGCTGAATCCCTATTGAGCCCTACCCATTGACCCCAGAATAGAAGCACAAGGACTCCCATAACTGTACGATTTCAAACCTGCATCACTTTAAATGGATAGATGTGATTCTTCCTGTTACAATCTTGCCTACTTCATGATAAAACGTGCTAGCTTAAAACCTGCATATCGATAGATCTATTTATTGGATTTTTTTTCCATTTTGCTCTCATTTTACTAAGATAAAAATTCTACATTTTTCTAAACTGGTGTGGAGTCTTTTTGGGGTGTCTGTTGCACAACTACTTTACACATTGCCTCCTAGGTTAAGCCTAACTGCTCTGTGCCAAGCTACCTGGGTGAGCACAGGTCTAGGATTGCGGTCTCTACTTGGACAGGGTGCATACCTTTGCCAACTAGAGACCCCAATTTCGAAATGTGTGGAAATAGGGTTTCTGTGAATATTTATCACTTGTGTATCACCAAGTGTCTAGATTTGTTTTGATCGAATTAAACCTGTTTCCAGTGCACTTCAGAATTACAAAAAAATGTGCTTCATTTTTGCTTTTTAACATAATTCACTGCAAAAACTCCTCTCACTTTGCAGTCAGAGAAAGAAAAGTAAACACCAATCCTGCAGCACTTTGTCAGAAGACAACCAGACATTTGACCTGTCTTTGAAGCACCTGCAAATGTGACAAGTTAAATACAGAACTTAAAGGCATCTTTGTTTATTACTAGAACTTTCCCAACCCACCAAAAATGACACAAAGTGTGATTGAGGATGACACCTTTTCATTTCGTCATTCACCTATGCCTACAATCAACCACCAATGTGCACAGACTCCCATAGATCCCCTAGACATACCTACAAGTTGATTTTTATTGACAAATGAATTGCTTGATTTATCCCTACAGAGAACCCTTTCTTTGCAATACTGTTAAATGCCCAGGTTTTAGACTGGTTATCCAGGCCTCCACCTTATTTGTTTAATATCAAATAATATAGCAGTCAGGTATGCAACTCCCTCCAGGTGTCAAAAGGCACCCCCACCAGGCAACATGTAACAATTCCTACAAAAACCCACCGCAGACAGATTCAACATCACCCTGGGCATGCTTGGTACAGTAGTTTGCTTCAGATACATAAGAGTTCACAAGTGACCCTATTGCCTTAGACAGCCTTCTAAGGCTGAGACAGGAATATTCTTGCTCTGTGAAATAAGGGTTTTGCAGTTTGTACAACACAATCCCTATGTCATTTCAATGCCACCCGTCCCCATGGCATGTGAAGCTGAATTGCAAACGTTGTCAGCCATGTCCAAATACAAATCAAGCAAAGGTAGTTATAGTGTCCCCAAAAATACCTTTCAAGCATTTCTAACATAACATGCCACAAAAAATCTTTTCACAATTGCTTTAGGTTTTCCACATCTTCTGAACGCTACAGAAACCAAGCTCGAAAAGTGCTTGTCCCAGCATCGTGTTTATTTAGGTCAGGTTAGGCTGAGTGCTCTTTCATTTTACCTCATTTGCAGCTCTGTCACTGTTCATGCTGCAGCAATCCCTGTGCCCCCTCACATCTTTGCAGCTCGCTTTCTCCTGCTCCATTACTGTCACCTGCCACCTGCCACCAGCCACCCCACGAGTCAAGTGATCGGTCCCACCTCAAAGAATCTGATTCTGAGAATGAAAAATGAGGTCCTCACGCCATCTAACTAACCCAGAGCCCAAGAGTGAAAATGCTAATAGTGAGCAAATGACACACAGAGAGCAGTAAGGCTCTTTAGGCCACTATATGGAGATGAGAGTTAGGGACAGGAGCTGGTTAATTAGTGTGATGCATGACTTACCTTGAGATTGTCTTCACCTGCCAATACGCCGTCAGCACTCCCCAGATACCCTAATAATGCCAGACTGGGTGGATGCCATCAAATGTCCATCTGCACAATCACACACACATCCAAACATGCCATCTAGCACACACAACAACCTGACAGGAATTGGTGCCTAGGGAAATTGTGGGGTCGTAAAGGTTATGACAATAGTCTGGAGGCCAGCCAGGGCAAGGGGAAGCATTGTAGGTGTCTGTTAGTGAAGAGCTTACTTTAGTTAGCCACAACCTGTTCCAATAAAGAACTGGTTCATCACCATATCTGCTGCAGAGCTCTTCATTCATATCATCAGCACAATTAGGATCTCTTATTGCAGCATAAATACCTACTTGCAGAAGATAGCATTAGCCAGGAAATAGGAGTGATTAGTAAGTACCCTTTCCACATTTCCAGTCACATATATACGTCTGACACTCACATATTATCTATCCAATCAACATAGTACTTCAGACATTGCTTTCTATTATGCTGAGACAACCACACACTTGGAGAAAGCCAGATATGTCCACTCAAACACTTGCATCCTCATAATGCCCCATATCAATCTTAAAACACAACAAAGACACATTCAAGCACACAAACACCCTCAAAGCAAAGTCCAGACTTTCACACAATATCCCCAAATTGCCTCAAAATACTTCTGAGGTACCATCACACACTGCAGACATTGACACAACTCCACCAGGCAGTCACACTTGCCATTCAACCATACACCGGAAAATGCCCCATACACTATTTCCACCCCCAGAAACACTCCTATTGCCCAACAGACAGGTACACAACTTTCAACAGCTACACAACACCCCAGACAGCCACAACTGCTTTCCTAACAATGTACTCAGACATTTTCAAAATGCCCTAATTGAGCCGACAACACCCCGACACACACACACGCACACACACAAAATGCCTTTGACATCCTCAAAATAGTTCTCATATCACAATACGACCAAACACCGTCAAAATGCACTTGAGCTACAATCTTAACACCCATTAAATGTTACAATGCCTATAAGCACAATCAAAATGCCCAATGGATACCCTTATAATACATCCTAGTACACACCTACTGTATGTACAGGCTGTGTCCAAAAGCCAATTAATCACAGACATGCATAGAAATCTCTTCAAATACGAAAAGGCATTCCACTGATTACACAACAGACACTATACAGCTACAAGAGACCTTTAACACTCAAGAAATCCCTTACAAAGTACCCAAAGCATGTTCAAAACACCCTTCAGACACACTCTCAGACACTTTCACACCACCCTCCAGCATCCACATACTGTTTCCAAATACCAATGTAATGCCAAACACATACCCTTAAAATATCCCGAAACGCAATCAAAATGCCTTCCAATATCCTAGCAACGCCACCATGTGCCCTCACAATGCACAAATGCATTATCACAGTGCCCCTGCACATGTTTCCTATACCCATTGACACATTCACAGTGCCCAAAGACTGCAAATAAATTCCACGCACACAGGCACATAACTGCTTCAGATACACCTACCAGCTGCCCAACACACAGACTGCTACATATGCTACAGAAATTTACTCAACCGGACACCCTCAAATGCATTCCAAATGCGTTCACAATGTCCCTCTAATATCCTTCTGTACCACGAACGCCCTCATAATTCCATGGAAGGAAATCAAACCACCCCTCAGAAAACCTGACAATGCACACAGATACCCTCTAAACTCCACAAGGCCCAATCACAAGTCTATTGTAAAGCCTCAAAATGTCCATCAATGCCTTACCATTCCTACAGACACTATCCCAAAGCCAATGTAAAAGGTCCCATGGACTGTCTCAAATGTCCCTCGCGAGACAACCAACCTGCACAACACCCCGGCCAGGAACATATGTCTTTCATAGATGTTATCAATGCCCTCAGACACCTTCTGTATGCCCCAATCATGCTCAAAATACCCTCAGATGCACTCAAGAAATCCCACATTTAAAAGACAACTCTGACATGAACAAAACACCCCTCAGGCACTCTTGCGTTTCCAGGCACCATAACAACCCACTCCAAATACCCTCACAACTGACCCAGAGTGCCTTCAAATTGTCTCTCACATAGCCTCAACATCCCAGACAACCCCATAATGGCACTAAAGACAGTCAGAACACCCCTCAATACCACCAAATTACCTTATAAAACAGTCATAAACCCTCCCACGAGATGTACCTGTACATCCCAACAGTGCTGCTAGACATTCTCCCAAAGCCAGCAACAAAATGGCCCCCAGAAAGGCACAAAACTCCTTCCAGATACACCCATCAACATGCACATTATTACAGAAACCCATATCTGTCCTTCAAATGTCATATAGTTTGACAACTTTACCAATTCCATAAACCTGACTGAAGCACGCCCAGACACACACACACAACACGCTTCAGACAAAGATATGCACGATACGCTATCATTACACACTACAGACAAATTCACAATGACCCAGATACTGGCCACAGAGGGACCACGCCAAGACACGAACGGCCCGGTCTCCACTTTATTTTCTTTCCTTCCACTGCTTGCCAGCTGAAGGTAATGACTGTATTGAACCACATTGGCTTATCTGGAGTCCGGGTGCGTCTGTAGCTCCCCGCAACTCATTGTTTCTGTTGTGTCCATGCCAGCCTTGAATAAAACCAAGCAATTAATTTGCAGTAATCAGCAGAGTGTGAACACGTGGAAAAGCATTTCTTGCACTGTAAATATCAAATGTCTCAGAATGGATTTTGTCATCAATGACTACCTAGACATTTGCAATATTTTGACGAGGAGCTGCCATCCAAACAATCAGACGATCAGCATCATTTTGGGAATTGACCAGTAATCTTTATTACGAATGTAAACCCATTTTCCTCAAAATTAAAACACAGAAACACACTGAGAGGGTGCATTTGACTGTATCTGGGGACGGCAAACGAAACTGCATGCATTTTGTAAATGAAATATAATCAACTCATTTGCAAATTACTCACACTGCCGCTGGAAATCCAAAACTGGTTACACAAATTTTACAAATGGATTGCTTGCATCTCATTTGTAAAATGCCCTGTTATTATTATTTTTTTTCACTAATCTTGGCAATTATTTTAGATCTTACATAGCCTACCTTGGTCTCCGACATTTCTTTGCTCAAGTGTGAGGCCCGGCCTGGGGGGTCATCATCTGATCAGGCCGGACAGCGAGACACGTGATTTACTGTCTCTGGGCAGAAAAGAGTAATGGAATAGATCTCGCACCAATAGCTGTTAGAAAGCACTTATGGTAGTTTTTGTGCATGTGTTTGCAAAAAGAGGGAATGAGAGCTGATCAAAGGATGGATGGGCACAATGCTCCAATTTCTTTTCAGCTTATGTTCAATGGAATATTATTGTTGTTCAGCCCAACAACAGGAAACACAGAGGTTGCAACATGTTAAAAGAAAAAAAGGGTTTATTACTTGCAGACAAGTAGAGCAGTTACCACTACCCACAGGCCATGAGACCAAACACACTTCCTCTCTGTCCCCAACTCTGCAGTATCACTACTACTGTTCCTCGGACAGGAAGCAGCAGCTGTCGAAGATTTTGGTAACCGCCCAAAACGGCCTCTCAGGCGATTGCTGCCTTTCTGCAGCTCCATAGTTTATGCAGCGCCCCCTGCCAGTGTCAGCTGGTATTTAACGATGGTAGGGGTGCGGGTCGCGGGGCGGGGGATAAGGGGAAAAAAAAAGCACCTGTCTGCCGCAGCCTCCTTTCCCACGTCGCTCGCTTCCAGGACAGGAAGCATCCGGCTCCCAGCCTCCCGATAGCCAATCACAACGAGGCAATGCAGCGTTGGGATTGGTCTGAGCACCGTGGATCGGCGCTCAGCCAGAGAATGGGAGGCTGGGTATGTTCTCCATGCAGGCTGTTATGCAGCCTGCTTGGAGAACATGCAAAGTACGCATGTCGCTTTGACATGCCCAAAACGGCCGGCCAGAGTGTCCTGCGCACTTGGAGTATGCAAACTACTCTTCCCCTACCCTGCTCTGTAAGCAGAGCAGCCCCACCCCTAACCAGCTGAGCAAGGGGATAAATAAAATGATAACAATGAGTTATTATCAATTTATTTTTTCCTCTTTGACCTGCTCAGTGGGGTGATGCTCCTCCGCCTTAGTGGAGGAGCCGCCACTGCCCCCTGCATGGTATGAGTTGTACGGTAAGAGTCCAGTGAAGTCATGTTGTACAACAACGTGCATAGACCAATAACGAATTAATATGTGTAAATATATACACGTACAAATACACGCGCATTTGAAAACAGATTCACCTGGCCTGTCTCTCCGTCATTACATCATTCTTTACCCGCTCCTGTCACAACCTTTCCCGACATACTTACAGCTCGGACGGTAGTATACAGGCGTACACTGCACATCAAACCGATGGATTTAAAAGTAACTTCTCTGTATTCTAGAAAACTCCAGTTAGATGTAGGAGGTTGGTGGAGGAATGAAGGAAAGGCATTGAAGTATGGGAGAAACTTATCATTACTGGATAGGGCACACACTGCAGGCAAACTCCTCGCACTGAAGGGTGGAGCCTCAGTCCAATCCGATCAGCTGAAGCACTTTCAGTTCCAGCAGCGGGCCGATCTAATCGGCCTGTGGCACTGAATGGGGGTGAGTGGGGCAAAAGCTGCGCTGAAAGCAGATGCGTCTCGCAACATTTAATATGTGAAATGTACGTGTTCCTCCGTAAAATCCAACGCAACTATAGCACAGTGGTATTTATGGGTGAACCACTGTGACATGCATCATGGCATAGCGCAACTCAAAGCTTGAAATACACCAGAATTACTGTGCATCGGCAAAGTAGTCATAGGAAATGTGGCTGCAGTATAAAATCCTCAACATAACATAACACTTTGGCAAGCTCAACTACGCCATGGAGGTTGTCATACTGCAACTGAGAGTAGCTAGGAGACCACCACCACTACCAAGCAGGCAGCGAAGGAGGAGGGAGCATGTTTTCCGGCAGGGCATATCCCTCATTAACTTAAGGGAAGAGGAGGTCATACAGTTCTACAGACTCAAGATGGAGTCCATCATGGAATTGTCTGAAAATATTGCGCCAAGTCTCCAGCCACCAACTGCAAGGCCCAATAACATGTCATCACATGTCAAATTGATTGCTGTGCTCCACATGCTGGCATCAGGTTCCTTCCAAGTCACAAGAGCCACATTGGCAGGAATTTCACAGGGAGCATTTTCTGTGTTTCTCCCCTCTGTTTTGGATGCCATAATTAAACTCACACCCCAGTACCTTCTTTTCCCCAAAACTACACAACAAGACCTAGCTACCAAGCAAGGATTCTACACTATAGCTAGATTTCCTCATATTCCTCGTGTAATTGATTGCAAACGTGCAATTGGTGCCCCCTGCTGCAACATCCCACCTGTACAGCAACCACAAGCACACATGCTCCATCAATGTCCAGGCCATAGTGGACCATCAGGGAATGGTCATAAATGTGCTGGCTAAATATCGTGGGAGTGCACATGATGCCTGCATCTTCCGCCACAGTACCTTCAATGAGCGCTTTCAGAATGCCACGCATGGGAATGGCCAACTCATTGGTAAGGAAAGCACAAATATACTTAATACCAACTAAGTTTAAATGTATGACATAATAGCCATCACTGTGTTTGTGTATGGATCTCGTGTCATATGCACATAGTGGGAATAACTTACTCTAACATGTAGACTTTGATGTCCCATTGTATCATTCCCTCACTAATCCTGCAATGGAAGAAGGAAAAAATCAACTGTGAAAGTATTGTGTCATCTCACACTGAATGGACAGAACCACATTTTCTGCACAGGTTAACAAATCAGCACACAAATAATGTGGTTCGCAAGTAAAGTCAATATGAGTAGAAAGGGTACATATTAGCGAAGTGTGAGATGTGTGTATGTTCAGTGGTGTATTTAGTCTCTGTAATTAGTTAAAGTTCCACTAAAATAACGGGTGTGGAACAAATCATGTGTTACTCAGTAAATGTGTCACATGTGGCAGAAAATGTGTATGTTGACCAAAGTACCAGGAACACTAATGGAAGAAGAAGTTGTAAATTCCATTTATGTCATGCACTATAAGTGCAGCTTCAAATCATGTGTAAATGTCAAATCAAGGTACATATGGGATACCAAAAGTAAAAAGTACACATATATTTTAGCCATTCCTACAGTCTAGGTCCAAACATACACATAGATATGAACCCACATTGACATACTTTATCAATGTGATAGATGGCCAGTTTGGTGGCTCAAGTTGCCTACATTTCCTTCATCCCAGTCCATCAATATAAAACTGACACAATCAATTAATATGCTGTCAAATATGTCATACACCACTAAATAGCATAGAATGAAATTCAACCAAGATAAGGTATCACAGTATACTCAGGATCCTAAACTGAACACTGTCTTGCCACATCAATGATGTCATAATCAAGGCATATAAGTACTGAATCACCTACACAGCAAAATCACATACATACATGTGAAATCTGAACGTGTTGGGCATAGGTCTGTAGCATAAAGTTTCCTTTATCTAAACCAGTTTGTCCCATATGAAAATGGCCTAAATTGCCATACCTATGTGTCAATGTAAGTTCGGCATGACACCTGGCCATACTAAAAACTTTAGCTGTTGTTTGACAAAAAACCTTTGTAAATATCCATGTCACATGTCAGAAATTCATTACATGTACTACCCAAATAGCCTTGCTAAATTACGGAAACAAATCAATGGCTGTGCTAATGTCATGTAGTCAAGCAAGGGCATCATAGGTGACAAAAGGACAAATGCATGTGTGATTGTCAAACATGCTGACACTGTCACAACCTATATAGGGCTGAATATTTGCAAGAGATTCTGATCATGTTTGTAACTTTGCACACCTCGTGAGTGCAAATAACAGAGCTGTTAAGAACATTCCAAAGTACTTATCATAGTATTCTACTGCCTAAACATGACAGTCAGCATGTAGAAGTGTCCTATGTCTCAGGACATACATGGTCAATATGTGCAATGACATATAGAACTTGAAGATACATGTGTAAAGCAACAGTACCTAACACATAAAAGTGAAAGAAATGTGTATGAGTTTGCCAACACACATAACACACATGGTCAGTTATGTCTAAGTAACAATCTACAAAATCATTTACTGTTGTTTTTCCACTTCTTAGGTGCCCAAGAATATGGATTGCAGCCATGTGTCATGACCCCCCATTCAACAATCCTCAGACAGAGGCAGAAACATGATTTAACACTGCTCTGACCAAGACAAGGAACATTGTCCAGAGGTGCTTTGGGGTCCTAAAGACCCGGTTCTGGTGCCTGGGCATGTCAGGTAGAAGACTATTGTACTCGCCCCCTACGGTGTGTAAAATCGTCCTCATATGTGCAATATTGCACACTATCTGCCTAAAAACAGATGTGCAGTGGGGCTATGAGCCACAAAATCCAGAGGAACTGGAAAAGGATGCAGACAATGATGGAGATATACATCACACAATGGCAAGTCGGCGGAGACAAGACTAAATAGTGGCCAATATTTTTGCTTAATCAATAGCAATTGATGGTAATACTGACAGAAAATATGTCAACTTATCAACCAATAAATACTTTTTTGGAACTCATACTTTGTGTTGTGTATGTGTGAATGTCAATGTACAATTCTAGTCACTCACATCTTCTCAAGTAGATGTAGGCCTCAACATGTATGAATCCTGTTGTCTTGAGCTGTTGATCAACATGAGGCCATAACTCCAAATAATAAAAAATAAACGCAACAAGCCAATGTGATGCAGTGTACTGCGTGAAAGGGACAGGGCAGGATTGCCACATATCTAGATAGTAATGGGCCATTCCTGTCCTTACGCTCTTAAGCAGTGCAGCACAGCAAGCTGTCTTGCTGTGTTCTGCTGCATCAAAGTGTGTTTCATGTGGTACTCAGTGTATGATGGATCACAAATCTCCCAAAATGTCAGTCCCTGAAGAAAACTCCTAATTGTAGTGTGTCTCACATATGGACAAGCATGCAGAATGGCAGCACTTTGCAGGAGCAAATGTTGCAGCAGATTCCATCACAGATCGTGGGTGACAATTGTCATGGGCAAAGGCCAAAACTCAGATGTTAATGTCAAAATGTAATTTTTAAAGAAGTCATTCATGCATGTGTGGGAATCCAGAAACCAGTACACATAACAACGGCCTGTAACAAAACATATTAAACTGATGTAGTAGCAATGTGTGGCATTAACCAGAGAAGTACGACAAGGGAGATGTTTGCCAATCATCACATCAGGAAGACAGAGATGGTTAATGTGTGAAGTGTCCATGTCAAAATTCAAGCACAAATGTATGTGTACTTACAAAATGTCATTGAACAGGGTGCAATGGGGGGCGGAGCGTAGCTGGGCAGCAAGATGGCCGCTCGATAGAGGGGCTCTGCCAGCTGAATGTAGAATCCTGTATGATCTTGTCCAGTCGGCTGTCCGCTCGCCGCCAGAACACAGTCCCAGTAACCATCATTAGCATGGGGACCTACCAGAAGTGGAGCGAAGTGCCCCAGTGATCGGCAGCGGTGCTAGGAAATCCAGCAAGCTGAGGCCTGGTCGTTTCGCCTTGAACCGTGTGTGAGGCACTACGCTGTGGCAGCCCTTGCGAACCTGGAGAGGAGGCTGGAGTCAGGCGGGCGCCCGGCGCTGCTGATCGGCCACGGCCCTTAGACCATCGGGCAGAGCAGCTGCTCGCGGTCCCACGGCCCGCTGCCAGGTGGGTCTTGAACTTAATCCCTGCCTGAAAGATATCGCTGGACTGCGGTGGCCTGAGGGGCGGCACAGGCCTGAGCGGGGCGAGCAGTTGGAGTGAGCTGTGCGGACTGCTGTTGCCCCCCTTGTGATCTCTTGGAGGAGACCTGTGGCCGGGGGGCGCTCTGTGCTGCGGGGCGCATATGGCCCTGGGGCCGTCGAGTGGAGCGGCTGAGTGCTCTCCGCGGCCTGCTGTCGGGCAGCATCCGTGACCCAGCCTGCAACTGCACTGAGCCCCTGGATTGCAGCGGAGTGGCGGCCCGTGTGGGCAGCCGAGAGGTGCGGTCTGAGCATGCAGCGCTCCTGGGGCACAGGGCCCTCCTGCCATGGAAGCGGACCCTGACACGTTGACGCCTGATATCCAGTCCGTTCCTGCACCAATCCTACTGGCCGCAGTGGCCTGGGGAGAGACAAGCGCCTGAGCAGTGGCAGACACGAGAGAAAGGTAGGAGTGTTCTACGCATGCTGCCGCTGATACCATGCCGCCTCCCAGAGAATGTCTGGAGCTGGGCAGTGCCCCGCACTGCTGGACACACACTGCCTTGGGGTCCCTGAGCGAGGTGACCAGAGGCTCTCTGTGGCCTACTGTTGGAACTGGCCCTGACATCTGGCCAGCGCCTACATTGAGAAGCAGCACGGGCCTGTCCAGTGGCTCGCGGGGGCAGACAGGAAGTAGGGCCTGGGTGCACTGCTGCCCTTGAGACGTGGGGCCCGCCTGCTGAGGCCGCAGACTCTTGCCTGCTATCGTGGACATGGGGCACGATGGATTACGCCATACACCATTCTCCCTCCCTTCCCTGGGACTGCCTGAGCTCCCTGTCTGGGGCACATATGCTTTACCACAGAACTGCTTCTTCCTCTAGGCAGGGGGTGGGCGGGCGGGCATGAGCCCCTGCCTTGGGCCGGTCTCCAGCTGCCCCTCCATGTGGTGATTAAGACACGAGGCTCAGGGTGCCCCACCCACTTGCGACAGACCCCCAGTGGACTGGACTCCTTCTCGCCCCCCCCCTTGCTCCTGGGCCGCTGTGGGGCTAGGCACTACTACGACCTCAGCACGTGGAGCCAGTGGACATTTTGGATTATTAGGCATTCAGGGAAGCTGCGCAGGCCCTCCAGGCCCGGTGTCTCCCTGATCCAGTGTGCTGAGACTAAACAGTGACATCATGGGCAAACACGATGCGCGGCAATCTAAACTGCCATTTGAGAGTAAGCGGCAGACTCGCCTGCGGACCAGGAGGCCTCGCAGGGGACTGGGAGCAAGCCATCCTCGGAAGGTGCTGACCATGATGACGACCTCAAGGCAATATTAGTTGATGTGAAGGCAAGCCTACGGACAATAGATGCCAAACTAGATCTAATGGCCAGCCGAATGGACCACATGAAGGAATGCGTGGACAAACACAAGGACCACCTGGACCACCTAGAGTCGCGAGTCTCAGATAATAATGGCGCTTGTGCCAAGGTTAATGAACAACTGCTCCGTATGGACAAACTCCTGGTATAATAAAGCAAGAAAGGAGGACCTCGAGGCGCGCTCTAGGCGCAACACTCTCCTTATCGTGGGCGTCCCGGAAACCACAGCGATGGACAGAATGGAGGACTTTGTCGAACCCATGTTGCGGGAGCTTTTCGGTGATGCCCTATCACCGGTCTTCTTAGTAGAACAAGCACACCGCTCTATGGCGCCCTGACCGCCTCCTGGAACTCCAGCACACCCAATCATTGCAAAACTCTTAAATTACAAGGACCACAACACAGTTCTCCGACTGGCGCTTGAGAGAGGGGGGAGCTGCAATACCGCAACAGCGATATGTCGTTCTACCCTGATTTCACCGTCATAGTTCAAGCCGCCAGAAAGGATTTCCTGCCCTCCAAGAGACTGCTGCAAAAAGCAGGAATCAAATACGCTCTCTTATATCCAGTGAAACTGCAAGTCCCATATGAGGGTAAATCTCTCCATTTTACAGACCCCAAGGCTGCTCTCAAATTTGCTAAAAACGTTGTAGCTGGAGGGTGCTCGCCCCGGTGGTCCCCGAGCGCTTCGAGAGAGGCTGTGCTTGATGACAATGACCGAGATCCCTCCTGGTCTGCCCAGCAGTCCTATAGTGGAGCCTCCCCTTACAGATAGATAGTTCTTTTCTGGCGGAAGGAACTGTACACTACTAACTACGCAAGCTGACTTATTACGCGATCTTCTTTGGCACTGGGACTGTGCGATGCGCGGCGGGATGAGACTGCTGGTGCACACCTCAGGTGATTGTCACCACTTCAGCCACCCAGTCGCACTTGACTGGGGGAGTCCGCCCAGCTTTCCTTCGCCTCCAGGGATGTATCCCTCATGTACTGTTGTTTTTTGGGTTGTGTACAGGGTGGGTTTTATGGTCTCAACCTCTGTCTCGGGTTTGTGTTGGCGGGTGGGGATCGGGCTTGTTTCATTGCAAGTTCTGAATGTTGTGTTTGTTGTTCTTTGGCAGAATACTACATGGCTTAGTTCTCACTGTAAATAAAAAACAACAAACGGCAGACCAAGGTCAAGCACATTCAATCCATAAGTACTAATAGTTCATACAATGGTGCAATCTCTTCCCACACCTGCCGTCCAAAGGTGTGATACCGGAACCAATTTTAAACAGAAAATGGAAGGTGCACTCTCTTTGAGTAAAGTCAATCTGCAGCAATAATATATTCAAAAAAATCTTCTTTTGTTCAGTACATCTTTTTATTATAAAAACTGGCACTCAGCCAACGCGTTTCGTTCCCATTTCTTTGCCAGGGGAACTTCGTCAGGGCTGTAACATTATAAACAAAGTATCACATTTAATACAACATAGCACAACGTAAAAACAAAAAATATACATGTATGACAACATAAACAGAACTTGAAATGACCCAACCTCTTATAACAAACGAACAACAACATAATCTAAGTGACCACCATTGAATTGCAACAACATCAAAACTCCACATATGAAGTATTAACACCAATACATTAGAAATCTAAATGATCAAATGACCAATGCTACTTTAAACATATAACAAACTAAAGAATAAACATAAAATAACCCAAAGAAAAAAGAAAAAAAGGGATAAATCACACATATTACAATACAATACGAATTAACAATATAATAACGTAAAAAACATACAAATGCAGACCCTGCTTCATTTCCGGCCTCACTGTATTTGCAATTGTCACTGTGGACAGACTGTACACAAATGTCCTGTTTTCCCCTATACACCATGCGCTGCCAACTCGCACTGGTCCACAAGTTCACCCCCACAGAGAGTTGAATGAAAACGATTAAATGTCTGACCTGGAACATACGTGGCCGGAACGATAGATGCAAGACTAGACTAGTACACACGTATTTTGCCCGACATCACATTGATATTTGTTTCTTACAAGAACTCCACCTTCTTCAAAACACGGCACCCCGGCTTCAAGTGCGGTGTTGCTCTGAAGTACATGCATCCTTCTATTCCAACTATGCCCGCAAGACTGCCATACTTATTCAGAATGGCACACCCTGGCATTTCACTCATGCCAAATGTGACACGGAGGGATGATACGTCCTACTAGCGGGCACTCTGTGTAGCCACCTTGTCATACTGGCATCCATTTACCACCCAAATACCGACTCCCCGGAATTCTTCTCTGAAGTATGGCGACAGATAGTCAGTCTGGGACCCAGCGCCGTTATATGGGGTGGTGACTTTAATGTAGTGTTGGACCCCACCTTAGACCGTATGGGCACCTCTCGCTCCTCCACCATAGCGCGGCCGCACAGCTGCATGTATTGCTTAGTGACCACTGCCTAGTAGATATATGGTGTAGTCTGAATGGCAATCTTAAGGAGGGCACGTGTATTACATCGGCACGTACTGCCTGGTCGAGAGTAGATTACTGACTGCTCTCTCGAGACGTCTGTACGTGGACGGCAGGTGTGTCCTATCTTCCCCATGCATTATCTGACCATGCTCCAGTGATTTTGGAACTCTCCCTGCCACTTGCTGCCTTGCGTGCATTCAATTGGCGCTTGCCGACTGGAGTGCTCCGCGATCAAGTGTTCCGATCGGAGGTCCGGAGCGCCATAGTCGACTACTTTGCTATTAACGAAGGCTCAGTCTCCTCCCCACAAACTCTATGGGAGGCCTTCAAAGTGACTATTCGTGGCATGTGCATCGACAAGCAAGCTGGTGTCCTCAAATCAATATGATCTCCCCTTGCTGAGATCGAGCGTGAACGCAATTATTATAGTGCCGAGAACCCTGTCTTGTTGGCAAACATCCGCTAGAAAATGACAGCGTTTAATAAGGAAGCAGACCGTGAATTGAACTTCTTGTCTCGCGAGACCACAGTACGCCGCTACGGCGAGGGCGACATGTCTGGTTGAACACTTGCCAACATGCTTAAGCGACCCCGAGCCTCCAAGTATGTATTGGAACTTCTAGATGAACACATAGAACGCCAATGCACGCCTAGTGGCCTCCTCCACACAATGACATCCTTCTACTCCCACTTATACCAGTGCAGATATCACCGACCGCTGACCAATTAGAAGTCTACTTGGACACAATGCAGTTACTATGGCTAGAAAATGTGCATCAACGGTTCCTTGGTGCACCCTTCACTGATGATGAGGTGCTACAGGTGATCCGGAGCCTCCCCAGTGACAAGGCGCCCGGTCTAGACGGGCTGACGGCTTCCTTTTACAAGGAGTTCACTACCTTACTAATTCCTCATCTCTTAGCCATGTAAGAGGTGTCTCTTGAGTCTGGTGATTACTGCCTTCACTTCGTGAGGCGGTGATTTTTACTATCCTTAAGCACGACAAAGCGGCAGATAGATGTGACTCTTACAGGCCGCTGTAGATGATAAACACAGATAACAAAATACTAGCTAAGCTTATCGCAAATTGTCTTCTGGCATTGTTGCCAGACATTGTGCGCCCGTTCCAGTCTGGGTTTGTACCCAGCCATTCCACAGCGCCATATTGCTTAGCGTCAAGCCCAGTTTATTTGCGTTAGCTCTATTACTCGACGCGACAAAAACATTCGATTCATTAGAATGGCCGTTTTTATTCACCCTACTTCACCACATTGGACTTAGCCCAAAATGTGTGTGCCTTATTAAACTACTGCACACCTACCCAACGGTTCGATTGCGTTTAAATGGGATGATATCAGACCCGTATCCTGTCTCCCGGGGTACCAGGCAGGGGTGCCTATTATCTCCAATCCTATTTGCAGTAGCGATGGAGCCCGTTGCAGCGCGCTTGCGACAGCACCACGCGCACCGCTGGCTCAATTTTACCAATCGTCAAGTTGTGGTCTCCATGTATGCTGACAATATTGCTCTTTATGCCCGAATACCCCAGACCAACTTAGATCCTATCATCCGGGAGGTTATCAAGTTTGGCTCCCAATTAGGTATACAAATAAACTGGGCCAAATCGATTGCCTTCCCCCTCACGGCTACCACACAGCACTTTGACACTGAATTCCCTCTGACCTGGGCGACGGAGCCAGTGAGATACATGGGAATTTGGCGCAGCAAAGACCAGGATGAATTATGGCGTGCTAACTACGGTAGGGTGAAATCCTGGTTGGAAGAGAGAATCTCAGTCTGGAGTCGCCTCCCCTTATCCCTGGCAGGCCGACTGGCCATAGCCAAAATGGTGGTCCTACCAACATTTCTATATCTTTTTCTCAATATCTCCATGCCACTATCCTCGCAGTTCTTGTGAAGACTGCGCTCTAATATGATATTGCTGGCGTGGGCTGGGAAACACCCCAGAATTACATAGGAAATCCTCATGTTGCCGTTCTGACAGGGAGGTTTGGGAGCACCTGATATGACTTTATGCGTGCTCTGTCCAATGTGGAGAGGTGTGGTGCAGCGGCCAGGGCAGCTGTCTTCGGAGCACAGGGTTCACGGTTCGATCCCCGGCTCCGGCGGCAGCTCAGCTCAGCACCATGTGACTCTGGGCAATAGCTCGCTTAATTTCCACGACGGCCCCCAGCGCCTTGAGACCCGTAAGGGTGAGTAGTTCGCGCTTTACAAATACGGATTTAGATTTTAGGTTTAGATGCTCAATACCTACATTTTTTAGTACATTCGGAACAATTTCAGCCGCACGTGTTAGTTGAAGCTGACATTGCCTCACTGACACCCCTATCCACGGCGGTTTACCAACCCTTCAAGCCCCCGCACGCGGTGGTTGATACTGTGGAGTGTGTGCGACGGGGGTGGGACGGCCTGCATCGTCGACCCAGCTACAGTGCCTATATGCCCGATCCATTCTTTAGGCCCACAATCCAATGCTTCCCACGCTGCAGGACGAGGGCGCGAAGCAGCGGGCACACAAGCGGAGACTATTCACATACGGGGATCTGTACCCTGGAGGACGCTTCCTCCCCCGTTCACCATAGAGGGAACCCCACATCCCACTGTGTTAGATACAGTTCTTCATTACCAGATCTGTGCTACCTGCTGAGCGCAACACACTACATTTCCCGAACCCCCACCTACACTGCATGCTCTTGAACATATACTAACTAATGCTTCCCCCCGCAGACTGGTCATGCGACTATACACCACTATGTAAGACAAGGCATCCGCCCGCAGGCCTATAGTCCTGACGCACTGGGCAGTGGACCTAGACCCCCCACACACGGAAGAGCAGTGGACCTACTGTTGCGAACAAAATGGGGCCCTATCACCTAATTACAGACTCCAACCCATACATTTTAAGTTCCTACATAGATTGTACCGCACACCGCTACAGCTGCATCGCATGGGTCTGAGGGTGGACGTGCTTTGTGTGAGATGTTCAATGCCCCAGGCCCCCTTTTCCCATGTGGCCTGGGAGTGTCCTGCAATAGCAAACTTCTGGGGCGAGGTACATCGCATCATACACCAGATTTCAGGTCACCCGCCTTCATTGACACCACTAACATGTCTGATGGGATATGTGAGGGATATTCCACCTCAGTGTCGGCGCCTCACAGCCATGCTCCTGCTTCTGGCCAAGCGCCAGATAGCCAAACATTGGGGAAGGAGACTTGCTCCGAGGGGCGAGTCTTGGATGCAGGACGCAGCATACTGCCAGGAGCAATTGGCTAATTATTGGGACTTAATGCCGCCGACTTCCCGCCCTGTAGACATCTGGGAGCCCCTTCTAACTTACATACGATAACGAGCTCCCTCTCCTCACTCGTCTAGGCTGGTAGCCGTACCCAGCACTGCCACATCTCCGACCGCAGCCGCTAGTGTTTCTGCTAGCCATTAGGCTGCGCTCGGGAACTGATTGCCCCTTCTCTCATTTGGTGACCATTAGGCGCAATACTTAAGTATCACAGTTATCATGCCAAATATTGTTTTTCATACTGTGAACTTGCTCTCATCTGTATCTGTGGTTAATAGAATGGTATGGTCTACATTGGTGACACAATGCATGTCTATCTGTACTGATGTCTTGCCTGATTTATGTTCTATAAAATTAACAAAAAAATAAAACATTTAAAAAAAGAACATGGTGCAATGGAGGTGTTGGGTTGGAAATTTTCCCTGCATGGTTAGAGTAGAGTACCCCTGCACTAAGTGCCCAACAACATAGTTGTGTAGCTCACTAATTCAGGTATATTCCCGAAGGAGAACATGGAATATGTGTGTGTGCCATGACATAGGCCTGTATCATGGACTGCAGTCTGCTTGGACCAGGAGGGTCACATAAAGACCTGCCCTCATAGTTGATGTTCGCTACTGCCTTTGCTAGGTGTAAGACAGACCTAACGTGGGGGTGGAAGCATACTGTGCAGTGAACAATAGTAGTGAATATGACCATTCAACCCTGGTTCACTGCAGTGAGGCTTACTGGTTCACTCACCTCTTCAAAAGTTCTGTTGCTGTATGTTACACTCACTCCTGCCCAACATCAGATTGATCAGGAAATGTGTGCATGATAAAACCAAGTGCAGAATGCATGTGCAACACATATACAACACATAGGTTGAAATGTGGACAATGTGTGTGTGCTGGTAGAGTGTTTTCAACGTGACACACCCTAGTACAGTTCAAAGGAAGTGTAGAACTAAACAGTGTGCGCAGACTGAGTGTGTGTGCCGCATGTCAGATGGCTGGTGGTAGCATAATACATGTGGATTACAGTATTGGTCACTGAATGTCCTGTGACTGCCCACTGAGGGGCATATTTATGCGATTTGCCATGCAGTGCAGCACAGCAAGTCACCTTGCTGCGCTGTGTGACAGGGAAAGGGCTTCCCTGCGTTGGCGCCGTTTTGGCTGCCTCGCTCCAATGCAGGCACCCTTGCACCATGGTGCAAGGGTTCCTTTGTTGCGTGCAGAATTGTTTTCCTGCACAAAAACAATTCTGAGAGGCATATTCCTCTATCTATGTGTGCTGCAGAATGCATTGAAAGAGGAAGTAATGCGGAGAAATAAAGATATTTCTCCTTGTTACGCCTCTCCTGGGAAGGTGTATCTTTTTGGCGTATTCCCATGTTTACCAATTCTGGTAAATCTGGGAATGCGTAAAAAACCATGAGCGTTGCATGGAAGCACCCACACTACGCCTCCATAGTAACAGAGTGAGGCAATGCAGCGAATCGCGCTGCGTTGCTTTACTCGAGATTTATGAAGTCCCTCAGGGCTACACAAGATGGCCTTGCGTGGCTTCATGAATTTCATTTTCGAGTTACGTCACACATGTACCACATTGTGTGGTGCAAGCGCCATGCAACTGGGGTCTGAAATATGCCCCTGAGTGCAGAAGTGGCTGCCACGCTAAATTACATGGAGGACCTTGGCTTCCTTTGTGCGTAAAACATGGCTACCTGGTCAAAACATGAGGATTATTAGAATTACACCAGATGGAGTTTGACAGTCCAGCAAAGCTGGATGGGACGTACACTGGAGTATGGGAGAGCCAGCCTATCTCTGTATTTCCCTAAGTGTGTGTTGTGTGTGTTGCATCTGTGATACATCACAAGGAAGGGGCCGAGACACACTGCAGGAAGAGAGAGATTGAGCTGATTAGGGAATCAAAAAGAGTTGGGCATAGGGCCCAGGATCAATATTTACATGTACATATGACTGTGGCCGACATCCAGGTGTGTACCCTAGTGATGCATGTGAAAATAGATGTGTGAGCATTCAGCTATTTTAATTCCTGCCTTGCTATGCTGACAGGCTGCCTGCTGTTCCCCTGGCTGGGTGATAAGGACTGCACATGCATCCCTTGAACCCAGAGTGACTCTAAGGGCAATCTGCCGGGCCTCCTGTCATGAAGTTTCAGGGACATAAAAAACTTCCAACCAACCAGATGTGCACATGGCAGGGTTGTGGACATATGGTTTTGCAGGTGTAAATCGGATGTCAGGCTTCATATCTGAAACTCAACTCACTCACTCACTCAAACTGGTCAAGTGCTCAACATTAAAGTCTTGCCTGAGGGAGCCACCCACCCTACATCTATGGTGTTGCTACTTGACGCAGAGTAAGTCAGATCAGCAATGTGTGCTGTCTTGTGTAACTCCAGATGAGTCATGCAATGCAGAAGCATACTGGCTGAACTTGCTCACGTATATTTGTGACCAACTTTTCCCCCACTTGCATGATGCAAGACCAACACCAAAAGTGAACATATCTGGACCATGTGTAGATGTTGCCATTTACACATCTGAATGAGTGTGACTCACAGGTATGAGTGATATGCAAATAATCTAATCTAATTGTGACTACATAGATATATTGTGCACCTACCTCACTTAGGTCAGTTTGATATTTTGTATTAGGAGATGTCATTGTACTGAAGGTATAAGCGTTAAGCCACTTAATGTGGCTTAACGTTGCCTTGTAAATAAGGCCCCCTTTCACACTATGCTTAGCATGAAAGAGGTGGGCAGTGGGTGTTACGGTGGACGTTCCACCGCAACAGCCATTGATTTTGATGGTGCCCCCTATTTACAAGGGCAGCGTAAATAGGAGGCAGCGCCAAAATTAAGACCAGGGAAAACCTGGTCTTAACTTGGCGAAATGAGGAGAAATGCTTTATTTCGCCTCGTTTTTGCTTTTTCCATGTGTCAGCACACATAGAAAAATCAAAATGCCTTGGATTGTTTATGTGTAGGAAGGTGACCCTTCCTGCACATAAACAATCCTTTAAAAAAAATGACATTTTGTGACTTCCATGTGTGCTGCATTAAGCAGCACACATAGAAGTGACAAAACTGCATTTAAAGGGACACCTTCCTACAAATAAAAAATCTTCCCCTGCATGCAGACACCCTTGCACAATGGTGCAAGGGTGCCTGCGTTGGCGCTACACTGCTAAGTGTAGCACCAACGCAGGGGGAAACTCAAGGCTGCACCATATCCTTGTAAATATGGTGCAGCCTTGCGTTTCTGAAGTGACGAAGTGAGGCGTTCAGCCATGACGGCTAATGCCTCACTCCGCCACTTCTTTGTAAATATCCCCCTAAATGTGGTAAATGTCCTGTAAATTTGCAACATGAGCTAATATGTGTTTACATTTACTCCCTAGATAACATGACAGAAGACATGGCCAGGACATTTGAGGGTCGACAGGCATGCTATGTCCACATTAGAAAAATAGTTCATGGCTATAGGAAAATGGAACGAGTCTATGAAAAGACAAAGGCCAGTGGAATCTGGGGTTCTGAAAGCAAGTCCGGGCCACAGAAAAACCCTGTGGCAACAGTGAGCCAGGATGGCAACCAGCAACAGGCCAGCACACAACTGACGCAGTGACCCTCAAGCAGATCAACCAAGGTCTGTCACAGGCAGTAAGACGGTCAGACGTGGCACACCCTCCACCTTCTGCTATTCTCTAATGAAGATGATGAGAAGAATGGACAGGAGAATGGTTCGCTTGGAGAATGAGCTATCCAGCATAAGGGAAATCCTTCTGACATTCCAGGAGGCACTGGCAAATATAGCGACTCAGATATGACTATCTCCCTCAGGACATTGCCCTGTCATTTTTATTGTTCAATTTTCTTAGTAGGCATACTGATATTTAGGGTTATAGTGTAGGTGTAGGTTTAGTTTAGATAGTTTTTAGATAAGTAAGTCATTTTAGATAGTAGTTTTTTAGTATGTTGGCTTCTTAGTGGGTGGGAGAGTGTACAAAAGTGCCCTCTTTTTGCATGGTTGCCCCCACTTTTTGCCAAACTGCTGATGTACTTTGACTGAGTGTGCCCTGGGTTTCTGCCAAACAGGTACCCAGGGCCTATGTTCTTTCCCTAAACTGCATTGATACAATACCCAAGTGGCACTCTTTGGCCACAGGTCAGTCCCTTGTAACTGGTACCATAAGGTACCAAGGGCACCGTGGCCAGGGAAGGTCTCTAAGGGCTGTAGCACTTATTGTGCCACCCTTAGAGTCCCTATACCTTTACACACACACACACTGCCTTTGCAGGCTGCGTGTTTTGGTGCAGAACAAAGTGAAGAGTCGACATGGCACACATCCCTGTGTGCCATGCCTACAACCCACTGCCCTGGCATAGGTAAGCCACCCCTCTAGCTGGGTGCACTATACCAGTGGTCAGGGTACAGGTGCATGAGCCCTGCACACCTACAGTGTCTAAGCCAATTCTTAGACATTGTAAGTGCAGTAATGCCATTAAGAGTATATGGTACTGGGAGTTTTTCATTATGAACTCCACAGTACCGTAATGGCTTTACTGAAAACTGGGAAGTTTGGTATCAAACTTCTCAGCACATTAAACCCACACTGATGCCAGTGTGGGATTTAATGAAAAACGCACACAGAGGGCATCTTAAAGATGCCCCATGAAAAACGACCTAGCACTAGTGTCCTGGCTGAGTGGCTGCTCGACAGCTGCCACCACCAGATATGTTTCTGGACCCCTGGGTCGAGAACCTGCTGCTCTCGGGGGTCTGGAACAATGCACATCCTCGGAGGAGGTGCCAAGCCTCTTCCCCCAGGATGGGCAGGGTCGACGAAGGGGAAGCTTCAAAGGCTTGCCGCCTTTGTGAGCTTCCCCAGCCCTCTGCTGATTTTTGCAACTGGCTTCCAGCGGTTATGACCCCCACTTTGGGCGGGAGAATCGGCGGGAAAACCAAATGAGGAAGGGAGGTGTGCCCACCTTTGCCAACCCCACCCCTCAGGTGGGGGAGGCAAGGTGAAGCACAATTCTCAGTCCCCGCCATCTTGCAGATGGGGGGACCCAGCCAACCAGAGAGAGGCATATGCCCCCCTCCCACTGGAGGGTGGCATAATAGGGGGTGTACCCACCCCAAGGAAGGGACACATTGGTCCCAACATTTACTTATCTGTAACACCGCTAAATCTAGTATTTAGGGGCACCCCTGAACCTTGCCTCCTCAGACAAGAACCGACCAAGAAGAAAAGAAGAAGAAGAAAAGAAGAAGAAGGACTGAAGAAGCTCTGCTGAAACTAAGAAGAGGAGGACACCCACTGACTTGGCCCCAACCCTACTAGCCTGTCCCCACCTCGAACCTGCTCCAGCAAAATCCCGGTGTGTCCTACAGCCAGCAGCCTCAAGAACCCGAGAGACCTGCCCTGCCTTCCAAACCCAAGACTTTGTCTCCTGTGAGCACTGGATTTGCTCACCAACAGACTCTGGCCCCAGCCAAAACCATGAGTCTGCACCACTCTGCACCGACGCCTGCGGCCCGAGTTTGAGTGGCCCAACACCACGAGGAGGTCTCCATAGCGATCCTGGCCTGAGATCTGGTGTTCTCTGACCTGCCTCGACATTCCAAACAACGCCTGCAGTCTCTTTCTGGAGGACCCCCAGCACCGTGACCGGAGCTGGTAAGAAAACCTGACGCCTAAAGACACCCCTGCACCCGACGTCCACGGCCTTGGGTGGCCCAACCGACGGTGTCCCAGCATCCCCAGGCATCCCAACTTACCTCTCCAACCAGTGGTCACCTTCAGAGGTTCTTCGTCCCCGAACCTGCAGTCTTTGTTGCAACCGGAGAATCCCCATTGAAAACAACACCTGACGCCAAAACAGCACCCTGCACCCAGCCGCCCCTGCGCCGCTGCAGGTGTACTTTGGGTGCTAACACAGATCCCCATTTGCCCTGAGCCTAACACCAGGAGCTTTGCTCCCACAACCTTGTGGCCTGCTCATGAGCAGCCACCAACCGGAGGTCCCCTAGTCCCCATTGGATAACATTGGGTCTCAGGACTCTGCACCCGGCTACCCTAGTGCCACTGAGGGTGTTTCAGCAGTGCATCCTTGACCCTGGGGGAACCCTGGTTCTAACCCCAGAATACCAACTCCCACAAACTTGTACTTATCTTCAAACCGTTAACTTCATTTTTCTCCATAGGAATACATTGACTGTTTTTACTTGAAAAATGTTGTGTGTGGAGTTGGTTTGTATAAAACACCTACAAACTGCAAATGTACAAAAACTGATTTACTTACCTTTTCTCTAGGAAATGTCCCAGTGTGATATCTAGGTATATCACACAGAGTAGAAAAAGTAACTTAAAAAGTAATCTGAAAAGTAACTTACAAAGTAATCTGTAAAGTAACTGAAAAGTAATTTCGAAACATTGACTTACCTGTAATTCAATCAACTGCATTTGAACCTGCATTCAACTGTAAAACATTGCATAAGATTTTGCAAAGCATTTATTTCACTTACTTGCACCAGGCTTGGCTTGGTTCTAGTAATAAATTAACTAAATAATATTTTTCATACAGACAAATTGGTCTGAGTTCCGTCTTTGAGTGTGTGACATCATTTGCTGCCTGAGTGTGTACAACAAATGCTTAACACTACCCTCTGATAAAGCCTTACTGCTCGCCCACACTACCACAAATAGAGAGTAAGGTGCTATCTACTTTTACCTCTGCCTACCTTTGGGGTTCGACTGGACTCTGTGCACACTATACCTCATTTTGGTATAGCATATACAGAGCCAGCTTCCTACAGAGGGTTGATGTTTTGTGTATTGGATAAGGAAAAAAAACAATAAAATACCAAACATATATATATTTGTTTAGGTTTCTATGTGTAGTTAGTATATGTTTAGGATGTAGTTGATGTTTGTGTTGTACTGATCTATATTTATTAAGGGGGTGATGTTTAACTTGCCATGTGTGAATGGTGGACAAGATAGGTGTAGACTTAGATAAGTTAGTATAGGCTAGTGTTAAGGATACTTACTGTAGGATAGGTAGGCTTACTTAATTTTTGTAGGTAGTACTTTTACTAGATTGATAAATATTTTTAATTGTTCTCTAGTTGGATGTTAATTTCTTGACCAACGTTGGTAATATTGTGTTAGGTGAGTTGAGTACATGATGGACAAATTGTCCAGAGTTCATTGCTGGCATATGTTGCTTTGTCAGAGGCCTCTGGACAACTGTAAGTCTTTCTCAGAATTTAGTTCTGTATGGTAAGACACTGAAAGTGGGGCTCAGAAAGTGAGATTACACTCTGCACAACACAGGTAGACTCCTTTTATAGCATCCTGTGTGAAAGTGAGTGGGTAAGTGTTTAATATTTTCTTGTTTTTTTACAGAATGCTGCTCCCTCCCAGCATTGTGAACTAAACTGCTGCATAGCACTAACAATAACCCCCTCGCACCATTTTGCAAGTAGGTCTACTTTGTTGTGTGTATTTCAAATGTGCAGTAAGTGATACCAGCCTGGACAACGTTGATCATTATTTGAAAATATTATTGCTTAGTGTGCCACATCATGCAGCTCACTTAGGAGGAGCCACCAACAACAATTTTGTAACATATATCTTCCATTTACTCCTCCCCTGGGGAGGTATAGCATTCATACAGTTTAACTGGTCTTCCACCTATGCTAAACTTGTATGTGCAAATGATTTGATATGTGGATGCAGTCATATTCAACACGCTATGACTCTCTGTGGCAGAGCAACATAAGTCGTCTATTTTTGCCTGTGTTGAGTTGCTGAACACTTATCAGTATACACCGGGAGAGCCAAGGTGCACTTGCATGCCTTGTTCACTGTCATTTACAGTATTGTATTACTCTTGTGCATCCTTCTATGGCACAAGTACAAGGCAAATCAATGAGGACTATGGGCAGGGCTATCTGCATAGTATTGATACAACTATCCAGAGGTATTTTTTATTTGAGTATGTATTTTGTGTGAGCAGCGATTTTGTCACATTTGGAAATGATGCTGTTATCTTTATTTTGCATCACTGATTGATGTCCAACGCTGCCCACATATTGAACACTGCTATGATGTGCTCACAAGAGACAAAGACACGAGTACAGAGTCAGACAGACCTTATTCTACAAAGGTGTGTCAAGGTATTACAAATGTTAAGAAGGTGGAGGTCAATATGAGATTAGTGAAGAGAAAACGGGGTTTAAATTGGCTATATCGTAAGGAATTACATATCCCATGCAGCTGTGAGAGCGCCCTCACCAGTTTCCTATTGGTAAAAGGAAATGGAGGGGCTCGCCAGTGACGCGGTGCAGATTATTCCGACAAGCAGCATTAGGCTCTGCTGCACTACATGAGCTGGATTGGTGCGGTAAGGGTGCTTTGGCATATTTTTTTCATTTCTGCCTTTTGAACATGTCAAGGGTGTCACAGGGGAGTACTTAATCCATGGTCCTCGAGGCTCCTTAATACCTTTGCCTTTCATTGTTTTCCCGAGCTGGAGAAGCTTTGTTTTTAGGTCTCGCCTAGCGTTGCAGTGCGCATGCGCTGCTCGCTCTGCGAGACATATTGAGGTAGAGGAGATTTCAGAAGGGGACTTGAAGCCCCACCCATTATTTTCATTGGCTGGCGTCATCGTTTATGGTAAACGGTGGCCTCCGATTGAAAATGAGGCTTCTTTGTTACCGCCCTGTCTCCTTTTGGGACGGCCCAGCCGGACTGGATCGTTTGCTTGACGGCGGTCGTGAGGGTATTTCTTATCTAAAGGAGGCGTGTATGCCTGCCCTGCCTACAGAGAACACCCCTCCCACCTCCCAAACAGCATCAAGTAGCGATGTGGTATTCTTTATTTATTTATTTAATACGGCGCCCGTATGCTTGCCAGGCTACAGAGAACACCCCTCCCACCTCCCAAACAGCATCAAGCGGCGATCCCCGTGGCCCTTCATTTATTTATTTAGTACGCACTCGTATGCTTTTTTTCTTGCTTATTTATATGCTAAATAATGGCGGCCCTGCGCCTTGATGCGCGAGTCTCACCCAACTCGTTTTTTTTTTTAATGGCGGCAGGCGCGCGGCTCACCTAAATAGTATTTTTTTAATTTACATCCGAAATATTAGCAGCCGTGTGCAACCAGACGCGCGGTTCACCCAACTCGTAAAAACTGCAATCTTCCTGGGGAAAACAACTTGCCCCTCTCATCAGATCAAGGTACGGGCAGTGCTGCTAAAAGAGCTTCAGTACTGTAGGGGCTGTGCCGACTAAAGCCTACAGGTTTGAGACGAGACCGCGCAGGATCTCTCTTAGGATACGATGCCTGCAGTAGGCACGGCATGTGCTGTTCAAAGATTGAGCCCGCAGGGCGGCTAGAAGCGCTTCATCACTGTAGGGCGCTGTATACTACAGCTCTGAGAAAGCTTAGTGTCTCTCTAAGCCTAAGGGAACGAGGCCTGCGTCTGATATGAACACGATGGGCAGACTCATGCTGCTCAGAGATCCAGGGCGGCTAGAAGCGCTTCATCACTGTAGGGAGCTGTGCCCACGAGACTAGAGCTTACAGCTTTGAAACAGCGCCGGGTTTCTCCAAGGATATGAGGCCTGCAGTCCGATATGAACCGCTATCTGCAGGCATATGGTGCTCAGACATCGAGGGCCAGCACTGCTGCTAAAAGGCCTTCAGCACTGTTAGGGCAGTATCATCTTAGACGTTTTTCGGGCCCCACACAATGCATTTTTTGAGGTCTCCTTTTAGCAGCTCTACTGAATTTTGTCCCCCATTTTCTGATAATTCAAGGACACACAATGTTGAATCATTTACATTTTCAGAAAAGGGGTCATAGTATTGCTGCCCACTTGAATGCCTCCATTGGGGTGACTAGGCGCGCAACGCCCATTGGGCTCAAAGGGCTTCAGCCCCCCCCCGTCGTGTGTGTCAGCCGGCTGAGACAGCTTCCCCGGCGCACACACAGCCGCACCCGAGTACTTCACAGGTCGGGGGCTGTTTTCCACGCAAATAAAATGCTGAGTGTGGAGGGCTGCAAGGAGGTGTGTTGCCACCATCCTCCCCTCCCCCACCGCTCCCATCATACCAAGTAAGTTGGCTCTCACCTTCCATAAAAACAATGTGTAACCTGAAACCTCTCCCTCCGCCCCTACCCCTTCCTGGGGGTCGTAAATATAAATCAGCACCGTATAAACCTCACAAAGGACCCTCGGCAGTGGCACTTAACTGCCCAGTCGTGTGCTAATGCTAGCGACCACTGCCCTTTGCGTTTTACTGCCCTAGGGTTGGTGCGACAGGGAACAATGTCGGGTTTTGGTGATTGGGGTGATTCTGAGGGCTGTCTTAACAAACACCAACCCTTCAAATGGAATTCTTGAGGCATCTTATGCATCAGGGTAGAGCGCCTCAAGGAAGATGAATTAATTGCCAGACTCAGCGCTGGATTCTTCAGTCCAAGCGAAGGCCGCTGTAGACAGTGTATGTGCGGGCGGGGGAGAGTGCTGTTTGTTGCTCATGTGGATGAATAATGCTTCGTGTATCTTCTCAGGTTGCCAGCAGCACCACCACCAAGGGGCAGAGTTTTCCAGTTTTCAGTGATTCGTACAGCGCCTTGGTGCAATGCTTCAAGGCGCACGCTCCGTGCACAAATTGCGTCGCTGATAAGCTGAAGTACGGGCCTCCTTTTAAATGTGCTTCTCTGTTAGCATTATCTGGTGTTCGTTGTCTTAGCGTTTTTGTGACCATGGCCGCCTGTTCCAGGCTGTGTAAATTGCCCCATACAATCCCTGTGTTATATTTTGATGCACAGATCTGTTCAGCGCACGTTCTATTGTTTGCAGCGTTAATACAATGTTAAACCTTCGCATTTATACAACTATAAACTGCGCTGTCTGTTCCACGCTAACACGTCTCCGGGTACTACCAAACAACTTAAATAATTTCACTAATACAATAACATTGCAGTGTGTAGTGTGTATTATGTATCATGTATAGTACGTCATTAGAACTGTCTTCATTAAGTAGTTTATAATTCCAAAGACGTTCAATATTTTTGTTCAGTGTGTCAGTTCATGTCGCATGTTATCACTAATACAGCTATTTTTCATGCTCTGTTAGAGAATGGCTGTTTGGCCGCTCACAGAAGTTTACTTCTAATGATCGTGCAGTACAGGATAGCTTTAGACATTTACAACGCCATTTACAACGCCATTTACAACGCCAATAGCTCTAACATAAGCAAATGCGAGACCTATTGCATTTCCAATGCTTGTTTGTGTAGCATCAGCGTCTCGGTTGAGATGCTCCGAGTTGATCAGCCCAGTGAGCCGGTCAGGATTCCTTACTAATGCCTCGGTAACAAGTATTGGATCAGAGAAAGTAGCCGAAGGGCTACAAAAGGATTATTATTCATTTTGTTTCCTGCCTCATTTGCTTTATTGCTTGTCGCTGTGTTGACTGAACTGCACGTTCGTTTAAGGGCAATATTGAGCAAGCCGTGATGAACTTGAGTGCTGAACTGAATGACTGTGAGACAATAACTGAGGAATGTATCAAACAACGTAACTTGTTTGACATCTACGGTAAATGAATGCATGTTATGAGTAAAATAGCAATTGCAATTCAAATAAACCATATATATATATAGTCAAGGATGATATTTTCTGTTACAGGTATTTGCATAGGGCGGAATTGTGCATATATGTGTTAAGAAAAGTAACAGTTGTTATTCATGGTGTTATTTCTTTCTAGGTCTCCTTCAATGCTGTAGCCATCCTTCCCTTCCCTTGCTTGATCATCTCAATATTCTGTGCTGTAATAGCAAACGGAATTGAGGCGGTCAAGAGGTGGACCCTTTTGTGCAAAAAACTGATCCTGAGGTATCATCAGGCTGACAGATGTTGACATTTGTTACCATCTTTTGACCTCACATGCCTCACACATCCCATTTATAGATGGTAAATGTGTGTGTACATTGTTAGAATGTTCTCACTGTGTGTCTATCAAAAATATTCCTTGTTGATACATCCTGACATGACATTGATAAAGTACACATAGCTCATCATGCCATTGCAATGGGTGTACTTGGTGTAGGTGCACAGACAAAGACAGCATGTGCAATTGACTTTAGCTCAATCTTCTTCAGCTGCAAACAAGTGCTTTAGGATAGTACACGGACAACATTTCATATGTAGACCTTCCCGAAACAACCAAACAAAACTCATCATGGTTTTGACAAATGAAAATATTTGTTTTTAATTCAGAATAATGGATCCTCACATTTATTCATGTGATTAGTATATTTCAATTTTGAGCAACAAAGATAGTAATTGGGTACATTTTTATGACCAGACAAAGTCCATTAGGGACTCATGTCAGATGACATTAAGAGCTGAGGAGTATTTCAGTGAGGAGGAACAAATTGCCATTAGGAAAGGTAGACTTCTTTCAAAGTACACAAGTGGGTAAGATTAACAACTGTACAAAAAAGTACTATACCGGGTGACAAAGAAGGTGGCATGATGTTCGACACAGGACCTTTAAAAAATTGGCTAGGGGGCACTCACAAATGTTCATCTGACAGATATTCGATGGAAAGTGGTGAAGTCCACATGTTCCTCCTCTGATGTGTGTTCTGCATCCCCTGCAATTGGTGGTGTTTGAATGGGAGGCAGCTGAGGCACACACACAACAGAGGGAGAAGATGTGCCTCTCCTGTTCCCATAAGCATCTATAAGTGCCAGTAAGGCAGCATGGTAATCCCAGGCAAGGGTCTGCTAGTTTGCCAACAAAGCAACAATTTTGCTATTGAGGGTACCCTTTGATGCAATGAAGGAGTCAATCTTGTGCTCCAGGGACTGCATGGTATTATGTATGGCCATCAGCTTCCTGACAACTTCACTGGTGTCAGATGTAGAAGGCTGTTGTTCCCTCTGCCTCATGACACTAGTGATGTCAGCTAGGGACTCATCAATCCCATGGAGCCACCTACAGACTCCTTCAAGAGTGCCCGCTATGGTCGCCATCCCCAGCTGCACCTCATCAGCCATTCTCTGCTGGGCTCCTACCACTAGCCATTAAAAAACAACTTGGGGGTCCTCGGAGTCCTCAGCTGTGAAGGAACAGTTGTATGGCCAATGTCCAGTGAGTGACGGTTCTTCTGGAGACCCTGCTTCGTCGTCTTCCCTTGCCAAGGCTGGAGGAGAATTTTCAAAAGAGTCCCAGAGTTGTTGAAAGGTGTCTTTATCCATGGGGGGGCTGGATGGTATCACCAACAGGTTGAGCATCATGGACAAGCTCATCTACAGGAGGTTTTGTTGGTCCCTCTGGTAAGCTCTAGAAATAGGTTACAAATAAGCCATGATAGAATTTAACATAAGTGATTATTGCAACAATCAGTTTCACAATCACTTTCTATTACACAGGGATATGTGGAACATATGTTTCTACAAGTAAATAAGGCCATGTTACTGTATTGTTTTTACATGGCAATACCTATAATGTTCACACAAACTAATTATTAACATGGGGGCCTATTTGTGCCATTCCACACAACGCAACACAGCTGGGCAGCTTGCTGGCCTACCTGCCTGAAAGAGTGGGTGCAGGAACAAGCCACATTTTACATATTGTGATGTATTTCTGCTTTGTGCCTCTATTGATACTGATGAAACTTTTGCTTCACACCACTACTGAGACCATTGTACCATGTCGCAAGGGTGCCTGCGGTTGCTCTAGCTATCAATTTGCACCCCCAGCACTAACCAAGATATGTCATACTTTGTTATCTCTCTCTCACAATCCTCCACACAGCCTTTACCACAACACAACACACCTTTGTGCCTTGCTGTACTGTCTTTCATGCAATTTGTGCAATATTGTGCCTTGGGGGTCATAATTGACACACATCCACAAAACTCTACACAGCAAGCAGCCTTGCTCCACTGCAGAAAAGGGGGTAGGCATGTATATGCCATGATTTAAATTTGTCAAGGGACTCCTTTTGTTTCCTAGCACTCACACAGTCATCTCCAGACTCAACAGAAAACAATGAGAACCCTCTCTGAAGGGGATAGCCACTGTCACACTTGGAAGTATGCAACAGCTGAAGCTCACTCGTTTTCCTCAAACCCTAAGTGCTCATCTGCAGAGTCCCGCTAATCTCTTCACTCATCCCCACTCTCTTGAACTTGTATATGACTCCTCTGGCACTCATCATTCAGACCCAGGGACTTTCATCTCGTACACGGCACCCCGATCAAAAGACACCCTCTTAGGAGACTTCAACACCACTAACAGTTGTTACATTGTGCCATTAACCAACATGGCTGACTTTATGTGAGAAATGGCTCGACTCATACTCAACCTCACAAGATGGTGACGCTGATATTCTGTAACATGAACTCCTGGTTGCCTACATGACTAGGCCCAAATCCCAAAAACTCCAACCATCCCAGAAACCTGTCCATCATCCTGGACACCTCCCTCATAATGTGACTTCATAATCCCAGTATCAACCCTACCTCCTTCCACATTATTAGCATGGTCAGACATTTGGTTAGTATCGCTCTTTCCTGACACCTGTGAGACCATCACCCAGGACCTCATCACATGTAGACTGTAGTACACCAGTACCCTCTAGCACAGCATGTCCGCACAGCTGCAACACAAGAGGCAAACTAATCAGCACACCACTGCCAGACTATTAACCAGCCTACCTTGCAGCACACACGTCACACCTCAACTCATCAAAATACAATGCCTCCCTATTCAGACACACTGGCAGTTCAAGATGCTCAGTCACAACTACAAAGCATTACACTACCTAGCTCACACACCATTTACGCTTCCACAAAACAGTCATGGCCCTCTACTCTGTATCACTTGTACTCTCCCCGCCCCCAATAACCATATGAGCAAGACAGGAGTTAGGGTGGTACCTTACGTGGCAGGCAACACCAGTAAAAACCTCACCCAGCACATCAGAACTGCTGCCTGCAATATGGATTTGTGTTAGTGATTGTACACCTGTCTCTTCAAGTGATCCTCCTTGGAGGGCATGCACTTACTCAGCACTTGGATACCCTCTCAGGTTACAAGTTGACCCTCTGCGAAGCCACAGTGCTTTACATTACATTACACTTTTGGCTGCTAAGCCCCAAGGCAAGCACCCATGCATCATGGGGCAAGGGGGGCTGCATTGGCACAGACATATCTGCAAAGTTTCCAAGGTCCATACATGATGTGCTGCTCCAGTCCTGGTTTTTAACTTTGAATTGTGGGACTTGTAATCCTGGTCAATAATGGTATTGATTACACTACAAGTCCCAAGATTCAAAGGACGGCCAAGACTGGGGTAGCACATCACACGTGGACCAAGAAACTTGGCTGGGCTGGACTGAACACATTGTGACTGGGCAATAAAATAACAGTTATGTGATGGATGAGTTAACATGTGAGACATACCTGCCCTTTCACATGCACACCACACAGTGCAGCAAAGTGTCTTGCTGTGCTGCCCTGCATGACAGTTGGAAACATGGTTCCTTGTTTTCACTTACCCTGTAGTTCCTTCTGGTCCTTGACTGCAGCAACTCTGTTGGGATGAGTGATGCCACCTGCTCCTCCAATGGGTTTAACTCCTCCTGGACGGGAAGCATCCTTTACCCCGCATGCGTTACTCCGCATGCCATTACCCTGCATTTTTTACTCCGCAAAATCTTTTACAACGCAGGGCTTTACACCGCAAACTATTACAACGCATTCCCCATAGTAACGCCCAGTGGAGTTAGAATAGTAAATTGCGTTGTAATGGGGAATGCGTTGTAATGGATTGTGTTGTAAAGCCCTGCGTTGTAAAAGAATTTGTGGTGTAAAAACTGCGGGGTAATGGCATGCGGGGTAAAAGTGTGGGCTGCTGTCTGGTCATCTTGGCTGGGGTTGGGGTTGTTGCCCTCCTTGCTGGTAGATGGTGCATCTCCCATTTTTTGATGTTATTGGTGTTCAGAAGTTCTGTGGATTGAAATGTGCTGTTTTTTAAGCTTCCCACCACGCAACGCACTCCTGCGTGATACAAAACTGATTTGTTTCACACAAAGGTGCTTTATGACGTGCAAATCAGCTTTGCGTCACGTAGGTACCAGTTGCGTTATGACACTTTGCATCATCATTCACACCGATGCGTCGGGATTTTCGATGTACATGCGGCCCTTGCGCCAAGATGCATCCTTGTCGCAAGGAAATGCTGCAACACAGCAAAAGTTTGTCTGCAGCAACACAGCATTGCATCAGAGTTCATACATATGCCCCTTAATTCTATAGTATTTGCACAAGCGCGCTATTTCTCAATTTCTCAATATTACAATGTCCAGTTGCTTAACTGTAAAAGTAGGTGTCATTGTGTTGTTCCTTCAAGACCACTCCTGGTGTAGTATTATCTGTTGTCCTGATTCCTTTTCATTCTTATCTTTGTTTTTTGCAGGTCGTGCTCCCGATGAGGTGGCAGCCAGTAGAATTGTTGGGGAATCCCTGGAAGAAGCACAGTAAGTGCAGAAGTTTTTTTGTGCAGGTCCTTACTTGACGAGGCTCTCAAGGCAAAGCGTGGCTCACTGCTTGGGTGCGGTTTAAATAGGGCCACACCCAAGTTGGCCACTGAGATTTGCTGAGATCTCGGTAAAAGGCAGTAAACCCAGTACAAACATGGCACAATGATTTGTCCTGGTCTTCTCCAACCAATGATTGCCTAATTTCTGTACTGGGGTGCTGAGAAGGGGGGCCACCTTGGTTACCAGTAAAATAACAGTGTTGAAATCAAAGTACAGTGCTAGGAGCTGAGCGTATTGAGCGGTGCTGCAATATCCTGTGAGGCAAAAGTGACGGGGTGCTGAGATACTTTATGAACCTATCCTGTGAGGCGATAGTGCCAGGGGCTGAGATACTTTATGAACCTATCAAAACTGGGGACCCATTATACGCCAAGTGAGCTTTAAGGGCAGCATTTGAAGGGTGATGCAGAGGATCCTGACAGTTTCCCCCTAAAAACGATCCCCAGGGCAGGAAGAACTGGGCAAGGGTTATGCAGGCATCAAATATGGAAGGCACGAACTAGTCGGGCTGTGTGGCGAACATGAGAAGGTGGATCTCAGGATTGTTATACGGAATACGTCCAGTCCACCAGGTATTGCAATCTGCCCCAGCTCACCTGGAGTCTAAGATATCATGGACCTCATATTCCACATGGTCATTGACTATCTCTGGGGGTGGAGGATTTCCCAATCTAGCCCCCGGGCATACCTTCTTCAGGAGAACACATGGAAAACCGGATGCACTTCAATGGTGGCCGGTAGCGCCAACTGCACAGACACAGAATTTAACACTTTGGTGTTCTTATAGGCTTCGAAAAATGGGTTAACGGTTTCTTTTTTCCATGCAAGTGTAGATTTCTTGTGGATAACCATACCCTGTCACCCACGGCCAGAGCCGGTTTCTCAGGCCGGTGTCTATCCGTGGCTACCTTAAAGGACTCTTTAGCGTGAGCCAAATGAAAATGGGCTTATTGCCAAAGGTGGTGTAGGGTTGTGTGGAAGTCTTGTTGTGCTAGGAGTTTACTAGCTAGGGCCTCGTCCCAGGGCATGGTTTGAGGATGACAACCCTATAAGCAGAAAAAATGAGACATCCCCTAGGAACCATGTTCAGCATTATTGTATGCGAATTTCATAGCCCACAAACAATCAGACCAATCCCCTTCCATGGTAAGTAACAGGCAGCGCAAGTACTGTTCCATGGACTGATTACTTCTTTCTGCCTGACTGTCTGTTTGTGGGTGGTATGATGAGGATAACTGTACATCCATGTCCAATGAGTCACACAACGCGACCCAAAAGTGGTAGACGAATTGTGTGCCTCGATCAATGATTAAAACGGATGGAAGCCCATGCAGACATACTATGTAATGCATAAAAATTGAGGGTTACTCTGTGGCTTATGGAAGTTTCTTTAGAGGGACTAAGTGGGCCATTTTGGATAGGTGGTCTACAATAGTAAGAATAGTGGTGTATCCTGATCTTGTTTTGGGAAGTTCTACCACAAAGACCATTGATAGTATATGCCATGGCTTGGGTGGCACTGGGATTGGGGGTAGTAATCCCAATGGAAGGGGAGGGGTAATGGGAGATTTTTCCCAGGACACAAATAGAGCAAGTGTTTACATATTTGTGTGCATCTTTGGACATGGATGGCCACCAACAGAACTGCTGTAGTTGGTTCAAAGTTTTTGAAAGTCTAAGTGGTTTACCAGACAATAATCATGCCAAAGATGTAAAGCTTGTTTTGGCTGTCCTCAGTTGGCAAGTACCAACAATTGTCTTTCAGTAATAATCTTTCAAGAAATTCTATCTTGGTATGTTCTGCGATTGCAATTCACTGTTCTTTAGTCTTGACACTGATGGCCTTTCATAAATTGGGCAAAATCTCTGAAGTTACCACCAGTCCCTGGAAACAAATAAGAGGTAGGATTGGTTTTGGAGTCTCTACTGGGCTTGGGTTGTCAGCCTCACCAATGCGAGATAAGGCGCCTGCTTTCGCATTTTCCTTGACTGGGCGATACATGATTACAAAATCATAATTGTTAAAAAACAACGTCCATCTGAGCTGGTGTGCAGTTAGGACTCGCACTGTCCGTAGGAATTGGAGATTCATATGGTCCATGTAGATTGTGATAGGGTGTCTTGCTCCTAGCAGGTATTGGCGCCATTCTTCAAAAACTGCTTTACTAGCCAAGAGCTTGCGATCCGCTATAGAATAATTCTTCTCAGCAGGAAGCAACTTCCGGGAGAAATAGGCAGTGAGATGAAGCTGTCCTATTACCTTCTTTCTTTGTGACAAAAGAATCACTGACATAATATCGACAAACACTATATCGACCTACCAAAATATCGGGACAAAAATGTCGATTACACTAATATCCACACACTATACTTACTTAAAAAAATACCAAAATATCGAGACCAAAATATCGTCATACAATTACATCAATATCAGTATTATTGAACACAAAAATATCGTTATAGGAAATATCGAAGATGTTTAAAAAAGATACAAGGCGTCAATAATATCGATGACCACAATATAGACACTAATAATATCGTTAGAAAAATTATATCAACATGTTTAAAACATTTAAAAACATACAAAACTTACCCCAAATAATATATAATTATTAATAAACATACACAAAATACAAAAGAAATCAATTAAAACATGTTTTAAAGACATTTAAAAATATTACCATTTAATATATTAAATACACACAATTATTTACTATTTAAAATATTATACCAAATTAAAAAGCACATAATATTAAAAATCGAAAACAATATAATTCACATATTATATAATAAACCACTTTAAAATAAAAAATGCAATAACTGAAACTTAATTAGCGTTTTCCATATATGGAAACCAACCACCAAATCAATTAAAACAATAAATATCAACCAATGAAAGACACACACTATTAAAATAAACCAATGAAATTAAAATAACAATTAATTAAACACTATATAAACACACAAAAATTAAGCATTATTTTACACTTCAAACAAAAAAGAAAGAAAAAGGAGAAACGCTGCCGGATTGCTACCAGAAAACTGGACTACATTATAAAAAAATCTGTTTCCTGATCCACAAAGTAAGTAAAATAATATTTAGAAACTAATACTGCTGCTAATCTTCTAAAAGCACTATTTTTAGATACAAAATAATTAATATATGTTTTTTAAATTTATATCTCCTCTACAGATAATTTGAAAAAGATCCCAACACCCACAGAACACTGTGAAAAATCGAATTGCAAAGAAAGTATCAAACCGAAATAAATTAAAACTATTATGTAAAATACCCAACAGAAGTCCAAGTTAATCCCAACACCCCCCTTAATACACAGTTAAACAAAATAATAAAAAAAAAAAAATTCCAACAGAAATCTCAGCAAGAAAACCAAAGGCAAACAGTAAAGAAAACCCATCAGCATTGAAAAGACTTCAAAATCAACGTTGTAAGTATAAAACTGACAATGTATTTATTTTAGAAAATAAAACAGTACAGGAATATTTATAGTAATTGTTCTATACATTTTACTTAGCATTAGAAACATCACAATGACTGAAGGCGCCCAATTCATAACATCACAAAAAGGAAAATTTTTACTATGTTATATGGGGTATGTGTACACCCAAGAAAAGCAAACAGGAGACAAAGTCAACTGGAAATGTAGTAAATACAATTCTAACAAATGTTATGGGAGGGCTGCAACTAAGGAAACAACTGTACTATATGTTAGGGAGCATAACCACCCCCCTAACGTTGCTGAAATAGAAGTTGGAAATGCTTTAGACGATATAAAAGAAGCTAGCGCTAGATCAGAAAAGTCTACTACAGAAATACTTAAAGATATGCTCCCCAAAGTCCCACAACATGCAACTGGCCAAATGCCCTCCATTTCGTCCCTAAAAAGAACAATAGCTAGAACTAAAAAAGCTACTACCACCACCACACACGCCCCCGAAACTTTTGCAGAAGTTGAAATTCCCCCAGAACTCACAATTACTCATAATGAAGAACAATTTCTTCTTTATGATAACAAATCAACAGACAAAAGAATAATATTATTTGGAACTGCTACTAATTTACAAAAACTCCAAACCTGTGACACTTGGATGATGGACGGGACTTTTAAAATATGTCCCAAACCATTTTATCAGTTATATACTAAACATGCACTTTATCAAAAACACAAACATCCCTTTTCTATACGCTTTATTACCAAATAAGCAAAACTCCACCTATATTGAACTATTGACAAAAATTAAACAAGAAACCAATAATTATTTTCCCCAAAAAATAATCATTGACTTTGAACAGTCAATGATACAAGCAATACTAAAAACCTACCCTCACACAGCAATTCAGGGTTGCTATTATCATTTTAATCAATGTATTTGGAGACACCTCCAAAAATCCACACTAAGGGGTCGATTCCGATCTCGCTCGGAAGGCCCTCCGAGAGCCGTCCGTAGCGTTACCTTCCGACCGACTCATTCCGGGAGCCGATCCATCCAAACGACGAAGTACGATGCGCAAAAGTCTCCTATTTCCGAGCGACACATACGCTCCGATTCCAGCACCATTTTCCGTATGACCCGGCTCCGTAAACGCTGAATGGAGTCATCCGGAGCCATTTCCGAAGCAGTTTCCGGCCGGCAAAGTACGATGCGCACTTCCTACGCGCTGAACAGGTCGCCACCTCCAGCACGTCACAGCATCCGGAAGAGCTGTATTTCATCGCCGATTCGCGCCACATCACGATCACTGCGTACGAGACGAAGCAGCCATGTATCCGATCACGCATGTCATCCCTATACTCTACGCTTACGGTCGAATCAACAACCAGAACCGACGCGTCCGTCACAGACGGTAAGTCAGACTCCTACCACACACAAAAACGTCATGATCCCGCGAAAGGCAACACACCCATAGGGGGTGGATGCCTAACACTACCAGCATTGCCCACCCCATAGGGGGTGGATGCCTAACACTACCAGCATTGCCCACCCCATGGGGGTGGATGCCCATCACTACCAGCATTGCTCACCCCATAGGGGGTGGATGCCTATCACTCCCACCATTGTCCACCCCATAGGGGGTGGATGCCTAACACCACCAGCATTGCCCACCCCATAGGGGGTGGATGCCTAACACTACCAGCATTGCCCACCCCATAGGGGGTGGATGCCCATCACTACCAGCATTGCCCACCCCATAGGGGTGGATGCCTAACACTACCAGCATTGCCCACCCCATAGGGGATGGATGCCCATCACTACCATCATTGCCCACCCCCATAGGGGGTGGATGCCTAACACTACCAGCATTGCCCACCCCATAGGGGATGGATGCCCATCACTCCCACCATTGTCCACCCCATAGGGGGTGGATGCCTAACACTACCAGCATTGCCCACCCCATAGGGGGTGGATGCCCATCACTACCAGCATTGCCCACCCCATAGGGGGTGGATGCAGAACACCACCAGCATTGCCCACCCCATAGGGGGTGGATGCCTAACCCATCACTACCAGCATTGCCCACCCCATAGGGGGTGGATGTCCATCACTACCAGCATTGCCCACCCCATAGGGGGTGGATGCCTATCACTCCCACCATTGTCCACCCCATAGGGGGTGGATGCAGAACACTACCAGCACTGCCCACCCCATAGGAGTGGATGCAGAACACTCCCCCAGTGCTGTCATGCCTAAATTGTGTTTAGTGTGTACAGTGCTTGCAAAATTGACACATTAAGAGATACATTGGACAAACAACCCATATCTGTAGTGACAAAAAGGTGAGTGTTGGGTTCAATCCCCATCATTTTCAAGCACTTAGGGGTAATGGGGGATACCCCCCCATCACTGTAGTGACAAAAAGGTGAGTGTGGGGTTACATCCCCCAGCATTTTCAAGCACATAGGGGTAATGGGGTATAACCCCCCATCACTGTAGTGACAAAAAGGTGAGTGTGGGGTTCAATCCCCCAGCATTTTCAAGCACATAGGGGTAATGGGGGATAACCCCCCATCACTGTGGTGACAAAAAGGTGAGTGTATGTCTCACACACCCAGCATGTCCGACCAATCATGTTATTTGTGGGCCTAAAAACACAAGCAATGTAGTGATAAAGTAGTGGTTGTGTGCCAAACAACAACATAACTGTTGAGGCCAACATTGTTGTGTGTGTCAGATACCATCAGCCATGTGCAGCCAATCAGTGCTCTTGGGGGCTAACACTGCCAGCAATGTTCAATTGGACAATGTAACATGAGACCATCCAAAATGCATAAACACACATTTTTGTCACAAGCAGACACAATTACAAAGGATTCAATCTGAAACAACATTTTTGATGAGATCCAGTACCACACTGTGGCAGCAAGGTCAAATGCAAAACATAAGGGATGTGCAGAGTGAAGATGAAGGAGTCCCAGGGCCAGTAGAGCAAAAAACCTAAACTAAACATCCACTCAATGCCATTGAAACACTGTCAAAATACATGGGTGAAGATGCACAAAGACAACCAACCAGCCACACACTGCAGAACAAACACAACATCTGTGTGAGTGTTGAAGTGTTTCTTGCCTGGCTCAGTACACACGATGTGGGTCAGAACTCCACTGAGACATATGCGTGTTGAGTACAATCTGGAAGGATTCCATAATTTGGGATAGTGAATGTGGGCAATCAGGTATTGTTTGATGAGCGGGTGCACAAGAGTCACATGTGGAACAAGCCTGGTGGAACACCAAACAAAATATCAAGAGACTGACTCTCTTCCGCAGTACCCTCAAGGCCACATCACTGTGGTGACAGTATCATGTCTGCTGACCCTCTGTCATGCTAAATCAGGATGTGTGCCATACTTTAGAGCCCAATCACTTCTGCGCACTGTGTCACGTTCCTTGCAAGAACCACTGTCATCTCACATACCCAAACATTACTCCCACGGCATGGCCCGTAATGTAAAGCCACATAATAGGTAGGGGCATTGCCAAGAGACAAGTGACATTTGGCCAGTCTAAACACCACACACCTTGATCAGCATCAATGTGCCTCATCTAAGCCTAAATTGACTGGTGACATTGCACAGGCTCCCATGACAGTGTGTATCGCTGGCTGCATGACGAGGAACACATTATTGACCACAAATCATTGTGATCAAAATAAAAACATGGGTCCATGTACTGTTGTGTATGACCAATGTGTCAATCACTGTATCAGCAAGGTACACCCAGCATGCCACATACTAGGACACACACAGTTTATGGTTGAACAAGAGGTGCCAGACACACATATGTATGGGACACAAATTCACAGCATCTGTCCACAACAACACATACTCAAACCCTGCAGGGCAACAGGAGTAAACACACTCACAGAAGAATGACATTTTGATGAGTTATTGTACAATGAAGCACACAGGAGACAGCCCAAGACAACACACAACTCCACAGACAATCAAAATACATTCATGATGCTCCCACTGCAACATGAGGTGGTTGGGTCACAGCTGTCAGCGCTACATGTGTAGACCAGATTCCTACTTGAGGTGTAGCAAAGCATGGAACAACAATGTAAAAGACAGTCAACATGTGTTGACTATGTGCGTTGCACACAACTCAAGATCAGACCATTTACAACGTTAACTTCTTTGGCATGTCTATCACATCAACTCTGCATCTAGCTATAAAATCTGCATCATGTGCAGATCATCACTATTGTCAAAATTAATATGCTGACTGTTTACTGCAGAAGACTTGGAAGATACATGTCTCACCAGATAGGGCACACAACAACTGTGTCAGTAGGCTCCAATGCACAGGTAAATGTGTAAGCTAATCTCCCTGCACTGTTGACAACCCAGGGGTGGTGGTGGGATCTGCGTTTAACAAACACAATACACATAGCTAGGCATTACACATGTTGAAACTTGTAAATCCGTTTAGGATGGAGTACATGTGCATAACGTGATATGTATCGGACACATTTGGAATTTTAAGACTGTCTCAGGATAATGAAACACTCAAGGAGACCTACAAAAAAGACATGTTGCCGTCAGGCTTTAGGGAAGGGTAGAAACTGCTGAGTGTGAGTAGTCATAGACACATACAAGTGCCAAACTTGCAAAAACAGATGACTGATTAAAAATACGTAGATGTTGCTAGCACAAATGTGACTCGGGGAATTAAAAATGTGTCACATGTGTGTTTGCCCACAGTGCAGGCCCTTGTCTCAACCCAACCAGGGATGTCACCATCATGTCTCCATTCTACTGGTGCACCCACATCTCGGACACTCAAAGTCCAATAGGTAGAGAAAGCACTGGACTACTCAGCACACAGAAAGATTCTCAAACAGGAACATCTGCAGTGACTACAGTCTTGGCAGGAAATGGGGTATGCAGACAGAGATCAATGCTCACATGACACACACCATGGTCTCAGGATATGTCACTGATTTACACACTGCCATGAGGTGATGTCACTACTGTGTAAGGTCAGCTGTGTCAAGCTTGGTCTTGGCAGGGGTCTACCATGTCCCAATGAAACTCGGACATGGATCCAACAATTCCAACACACAGAATACTTTGTTTCCATCAGCCTGCGTACATGTGTGTCCCCAAAGTCACCTGCACGTAGGCAAACTCCATGTTTAACAAGTTGCACTGATGAGACAGATGATGTGTCCATCATCAATGCGCTATTCTGCATGTCCATCATAGACACTTGTACCGTTGGAAAATTGTACAATGTGTACAAATGTCAGAACAACCTATGTGCAAAAGTGTAAGTCAAAGATGGGATGTTGTCAAAAGCAGGTCACACTCCGTGTCCAAAACATTGTGGATCATGACAACCTGCAATTGCTGTCAATGATGACTCTGATACATACTGTAATAGTACACATATACCATGGACCACATGCAGTCCCTCACATCGCTAAAACATCATTTTCACTAAACAAGATTTCAACAGCAATTTCATCATGACTCATTAACAAAATTAGGTACACAAAATGCAAATCTACAAAAGAAAAGGTAATGCTTTATTCAGCCTTTGAAAAAAATATTCTGAACATGAAGAACAATATGGCCAATGGCCAGTCCATTTTAATTGAGTCCTTTAGGGGGGAAACCTAATGCTTCGGACTCCCTCACTTGCCTGCACTGCTACAACTAGGGGACATCTCTCCTTGGAGGGGCATCTTTAGGGGCATGCCAGGCACAGCAGGGACTGGATTAGGGTGTACCAGTATGGGTTATGGGAGGGATGGGGGCTACTGGAGTGTCGGGTTCCACTGCAGTGGACAGGTCTGATTGAGGGGGCGGGTGATCCACTGCAGTGGACAGGTCTGATTGAGGGGGCGGGTGATCCACTGCAGTGGACAGGTCTGATTCAGGGGACGGGGGCTCCACTGCAGTGGACAGGTCTGATTGAGGGGGCGTGGGCTCCACTGCAGTGGGGGCTCCACTGCAGTGTCCGGAACTGACAGAAGGTGGGGTGTTGTGGGAGGTGAAGTGCTTGTGGTAGGGGGGAGGGCCTTACCATCTTGGGGATGGTGTAATGGTGTGTGGGTGAAACTGGGATGGTTTGTGATGTGTGAACTTTGGAAGGGGTGGCCTGGGCTCGGGGTGAAGTTGGTTTTGTGGTGGCAGTGTGGGATGGTGGTGGGGTTTTTGATATCTTTGTTCTGGGGGATGTACGGGTGGGGCCCTCAGTCTTCCTACTCTTAGGGGAGGGTGTGTGGGCAGGGGTGGATCTCCTCTCTGTGCTGGGTGATTTCCTCCTCCCCTTGCGAGTCTGGTCTGATGTATCAGTGGGGAAGAGGCCAAGGTCACAGAGGAAGACCATCTGGGATGGGGGGGGGGTTGCAGGAGAGTCAAGGGTAGGGGTTTTGGAGGGAGAGGTAGCTGAGGAATGCGTAGTGGTTGTGGATGGGTGTGTGTGTTTTTTGGCCCTATCCCCTGTGTGTGTGATGTCAGTCCCCTGACTGTGCATGCATGTTTTTTTGGACTTTGTTTTAGGTGGCTGTGTGCTGCTTGTGTCTGTTGAGGTGTGTGCATGTGCCTGTGTGAGTGTGCTTTGGTCAGGTAGGTTAGTGGGGACTGTGGATGGGGCAGAGGTAGGAGGGGCGAGGGACTGCTGAAGGAGGGACACTGCTGCCGTCAGTGAGGAGGCCATGGACTGACTTGTCCGCTGTAGGGCAGACATGTTTGATGACATGCCCTCCATGTATGACACCAATTGGGTCAAAAGACTGGTGTGTGCATGGAGGACACCCAGCATGGATGTCTGCCCCACATGTATCTGTTTGAGCAAATCCACAGACTCCACACTCAGGGCAGCAGGGGTGACAGATGCAGGGGGTGCGGTGCCTGGCCCAAAGGAGACATGCTCCCTAACACGGGAGGGTCCACGGACACTTGGAATGGGAGCAGCTGTGAGGGTGGAGATGGTGGTGGTGGCGGGGGCAGACTCTGATGTTGTGGCTTCTGCTCTGGTAACACCCACCACCACAAGGGATTCATCACTGGAGCTTGATTGGTCCTCTGCAGATGTCGATGTTTCAGACCGCCCCTCAGTGTGGCTCCCCTCACCCTCCGTGCCAGTGGGTCCCTCCTCCTCCTCCCATGTGGACCCAGTCTGGCTAGCCGATTCCTCTTGTTCCGTGGAACAGTCTCCTCCAGTAGCCGTAGATGATGCTGTGAACAAGGATGAGAAACAGATTCACATCAGTCTTCTGCATAGACTTGACACATGAGTTTAAGCACAACACATCACAGAGCAAGCCTTTGCATTACATTAATGTCACTTTTTATAATCATTGCACATATGTGAACATGGCACTTGTCAGTCTGCCAGTGAACCATGGTTCCCAAACACATAATGGCAATGGAACCATCAGTTAGATGTATTTCAAAGACCACTAAACACATGTCCAACAACGCACTAATTTGCCTGTTGTCTGATCTGTAATGCTCCTGACTGTCATGTGTCATTACGAACATGTCTCATCTCATGCAAGGGAGTCTGGAAGTGACAGAGCAAATGGTATGGACAAATTGATAAGTTGACATGTTGAACATAATGCCATCCCCAGTCATCATGATGGGCTTATGTCTTGAACGTCAATGCTATAATGGTCTGCATGCAGGACAACAGACAAGTAGAAATACTGCACCCTCACAAAATTTCATGTGGCATACTATGCCACTGGCCTGTGTGGCTAAACAGTCTGTACTGACTATTGTTACAGGGGCAATGAATCACAACGTGAAAGTCAGCACTGTGTCACAATCATGTAATCCCTTTTAAAGCAACATCTGTAGTGGTCAAGTATACATGTCCCCTTCGTGCTACACCCAATTTGAAGACTCTGACAAGCTCACGTTGTTCTACTTAGACATTGGAGTATATGAATTAACACATCCGTCTACATGAACTTTCCAATTGCTCTCAGGAAGAAAGTAATGCAGCATACACATACATGTTGAAGCCACCATTATGCAGAGTCAAGGGATGACACACACATGTTCTGTCCTGTGCATGTGAGCCACCTTCCAGACATTAGATGTCTGTGCACATTACCTATATTTACTACCTGTGTATCATAAAAGTCATTCCTGTACACACTGACACAGAGTCAGACACATGATTATCAAATTTACAATGGTGGAAGTGTTGCCTGGCACACCAAAATCTGATGTGACAGTGTCTCAGATGGCCTGAGTTGGCATACCTGTTCTTGGTCCATGTGAAACACTTGATTACACAGAGCACTATGCAGGTGACTACACATTTTGAACACGTATCCATTTCATTTGTCTGAGGCATTAACATTGGTATCACCTACTGCACAGGTGTGTAGCATATTTTTCACGAACCTGTGTTTACCTAGATCACCATTTAGAACATATATGTATGTTCCACACAGCGTACAGGGCACATTTCAGTCAATGTGCTGACACATGTGAGACAATTACATCACTCATGATGGACAACTCAATGCACCTGTTGTATATGGTGCTGATCACATTAACCTTGGACTACAGCAAATACACAGGGCCTAAGTGACACATGTCACAGACGGAAAGGGACACACCTGTGTATCAGATGATAATGGGGCATCATTACATTTAGCCACAGAAGTGGTGTCTCAGCAGACAGACGACCTGTGAGAGGGTTACCAGGCTGAGGGAGTGCAACATGCATGTCAAACATAGTTCAGTAACATGGCACATACTCACCCCCTCCTTGCTGCTGTCTGGCCTTCAACTGCCCATCCAGGTCAGGGAAGACCACCGTCAGTACACGGAGCATGTGGGGGGTCAGGGTCCGTCGTCCACCCCTTTTGCGAGGAGGTGACAGCTTCAGCTGGACTCTTGCAATCCTCCGGGTCCAGCCACGGAGGTCCTGCCACCTCTTCTGGCAGTGGCGGATGCGGCGTTTGAAGACCCCCACAGATCTTACAGCCCGGACGATGGTCTGCCAAATTTCCTGCTTCTGATGGGCGTCAACCTGTAAGGATGACATAGTGACACACCATTAGTACACATGCTACATGTTTATTCATCACGCACTTGGACATATAGGTCATGGTTAGAATGGCAGATAATGTATAAAGGTTGGACAAGTATCATCAGGGGCAGTTGTCCTGTGTGCAAGGCTGCCTTAACAACATGAGAACAGTGCATGCAAATCAATCCCACAAAATACACTTTTACATCACTGTACCTGTCCAGAACATTAATCTACACACTGTAAGACTTACAATAACTATGTGTGCATACTTGCCCTTGGGGATCACAATGCTAGTAGTGCCTGTTTTGAAAAATGCTCATTTGAAAAGGCAGTGTAATCAACACTCACCTGCTCCCCTGGTTTTCCATACAGCTTGCTGTACTGTGGAAGTAGGCTGTCCAGCAGGGCCTGGTTCTCCTCCTCTGTGAAAGCTGGTGCCCTCTCCACAGTACGTGCCATTGTAGATCCCAGAGGATGCAGAGACAGCAGCAGTGGTAGGTAGAGATGTTGTGAAGTAGCATGTAGTGCAGGCAAGTTAAGTCTCTTGGGAACAGACAGACTTATATCTGTGCAACAGAGGCGGATTCTGTTCCATGCGTCCAAAGCGATAGGTCCTAGTCGTTCGCATTATCCGAATTGGGCCAATCCATGACATTGCACGCATCTGACACGCCTACCGCGTCGTTCAAATATTCCGCATCATAACACTATTGAGTTTGATACATTGTAGTTGTAAACCAACAGAATAGGTTTGCACGCGATTCATACACGAAGCGAAACCGCGTCTGTCCCCATGACGACCAATAGCCAATGTGTGTGTCCGCCTCTGTTCGGATGTGTACAACGCGTCTTTTGAATACTCACCCGCGTCTGTCCCCATGGCGACCAATAGCCAATGTGTGCGTCCGCCTCTGTTCGGATGTGTACAACGCGTCTTTTAAATACTCACCCACGTCTGTCCCCATGATGACCAATAGCCAATGTGTGCATCCGCCTCTGTTCGGATGTGTCCAACGCGTCTTTTGAAAAATCACCCGCGTCTGTCACCATTACAGTCAACAGCCAAAGGATGCCAACAACACGTTTTGGTTGAGGCTCAGGTGCCCTACACTATTCAATCAGCATGTCAGACAGTATATCAAATCATCATGTTCTGCTGTATTACATGTGTGGGTACAGTGATTCACATGTCATATTGGACAGAGCACTTTATAGCTCACACTCCCATGATGAGCCAACCTTCATGTGCACCAAATACATTGTTTGTGAGGAACATCACAACTGTGAGTGACCACTTCACAGATCACCCTCCTAGGCCTGGACACAGTCCCAGGGTACCATTGTGTTATCACAGGTTACATACACCCATAATAACGGCTTCAATGGACTGTGTGTTCGAATGTGCATTGTGTGAAGTTATTTTGAGTGAATCCCCAGTATCTGAGGCTTGTACAACGCACACACTCCATTGTTGATGTTGTTGATGATATTTACTTGAGACATCAACTTGTATTTGGCATGTGAGTTGCTGTTGTGTCTTTGTGTCACAGACATACCTGTATGTTTGTCTAACAATATGTGATGCACATCATGAGGGTTTATGTATGTGATGGTACATGTATGTCAGACCTTACATCATGACAGTGTCCAGGTGGCATTACATGATCCCTGTGTGTGTGTACCTTTCCACCACGTGTCAGTTGTTACAAACTTCTATCTTTGACAGTTGGTTAGGTGTGTGCTTAGTGGGTAATGTTTGATTAAATGGACTGTGACAGACACCATTGATTATTCACAGCACAGCCTTGCAATTGTGCAGAAACCATTATGAATTGGAATGTTGTGTGAGGATCACATAGCTGGCCTTTGTGTCAATGCTCAACATTACACACCTGACTTCATTGAGTCTTGCTTAGATGTAGCATATGATATTTTGCATGTTACTTACCACATTGGAAAGTTTATTGAGACATTTTTTATTTGTTACCTATGTACCGCAGGAGACCAGCTGTCCACAGACCCTTCCCCGACCTAGAGACCATGGTAGAACGTGACTGCATCAGACGTTACCGCTTCACCAGACCACTCATTGAGCAGTTGGCACCACATTTGCAGCCTGGACGCCCATATCCTACTGCGCTGACCCCCAAGGTGAAGGTGATGGCAGCTCTACATTTCTTTGCCACGGGAACCTTCCAGTATACTGTGGCTACTGCTGGTGGGATGTCACAGACAATGTTTAGCCGTGTGCTTCGAGATTTATTGGAGGCAATGTTACATTTCCTGAACACGTACATCAAGTTCCCAACACCAGGACAGTTTGCCGACATCAAGAGTGACTTTTATGCTTTGGGCAGAATGCCACATGTCATTAGGCTCCATTGATGGTACACATGTGGCTTTGGTCCCACCACATGCCAATGAACAAACATACAGGAATCGTAAACATTACCACTCTATAAATGCCCTGGTGGGATGTCTGCCTGACATGACAATCTCACATGTCTGTGCACGTTTCCCCGGATCAGCACACAACGCCTACATTATGAGAAACAGTAGGATCCCACAGATGATATCTCAGCTGCCAAATCAGCGTGCCTGGCTTGTTGGTGGGTAATGTTGTCTGTTTATGTTGTGTGTTGCTTGTATGTCAGGTTGTACCCTGTTTTCAGACACATGAAGTCTTTTCTGTTTTAATGTAGGAGACTCTGGATACCCCAACATGCCGTGGTTGCTGACCCCACTCAGGAACCCTGTCACCCCTTCTGAGTTTTGTTTTAATGAGGCACATGGGCGGACATTTGGGCTACTGAAAAGCAGATGTCACTGCCTGGACCATAAAGGAGGAGCTCTCCAATATGCACCAGCAAAGGTGTGTAAGATCATCATCGTGTGTTGCATGCTACACAACATTGCAGTGAGGAATGAGCTACCTCTCATTCAAGATGACGGGGACCAGCAGGGGAGGATCCAGCCCTGGGGCATGTTGCGAGTGATGAGGAGGAGGAGGAGGATGTTCGGAGACAGCTCATCAACAACTTTTTCTCATGATTGTAAGTATGCAATGATGAGTTGACAAAGCACTTTCTTTGCATGATATGTGTCTGTTGTACAATATCTGTGTATACGTGTGGGTGCATACTACTTAACATGATCCTTGGAGTTGTTTGGTGTCCATTGAGTTAGTATGTCCACCAGTACAGTGTTGACATTGCTCCTAGCTAGTGTTCACAAAATAAACATTTTAAGTATGAAATGTCTCTTGGAGATGTATTTCAAGACTGTTCTATGTCTCTCCTTCACAGGGTTCTTTGGCTGTTGTATGGAGACATGTGACTTCCCAGACACAGAAAGCAGTTACAGTGTGCAGCTTTCCTTGGGATCAGGAATCTGTGCCACACACTCAATTCTGACCTTTTTCAAACTACTTGTTTAATTTGTGCTTATTGTCACAGTGTGATTTGGTTGTATTTGTTGTGGAGGCAACATGTTATGCCTGTGTAATAAACCTGTGCTCCACATTGAGGTGTGCCTCGTCTGTATACACACATCCGACATTCATTTACATACTGTATATGTGCCCTGATGTTCAGTTTGTCTAACAATGATTAGTGTTTGTGCAGTGAAATGTGGTTTCAGTTGACAACAGTGGAAGCAATGAGGATGTATGCCATGTACTATTTGTGTTGTGTTGACCTTGGTGTGTGCATCTCTTATATGTGTCATGTTACATTTACTCACAAAACAGTAGGTAAATAGCTGTACTTGTTTTCCAGCCAAAGCATTTTTTTACAGGACATCATCTCTATATTACAAACAGTGTTTCATTCACAACAGAAGCAAGTATTGTGTGAATAAAGATTTATTGCAGTGCATGTGTGAAATTTAACAAGAAAGTGATAGTGCTGTACCAATTTTTGAAATCCAAAGTTCACAGAGGAGTTGTTGGTGGTAGTAGATGAAATTTTCAGAGCTAAGTCCACAGTCATTTGAGTCATTGATCCAACTTAGACCCTCCATCCCATGTGGGGGAGTTCAGTGACAGTCAACAAAGTGAACGCTTCGCACACAATGGAGGATATCAGGAGCAGGTTGTCACTTCCTGGGGGTATGCATAGCCATCTGTCTCTCATTTGTCCTTCTTCGGACGACCCCTCTTACGTTTTTCTGGGGGACCCTCAGGTGCAGGCTGCCGCGGTTCAGGGGACTCTCCGCTAGAGTCCTCATCCCTCCCTGTGGCAGTTGCAGATGTAGTAGCAACAGATGTGGTGGGCACACAGGGAGGTGGGGTCATGTTGTCAGCAATCCGGCGGAGGCAGGTAAGTATGTCCCTGTGCACCGCAGTCTGGTCATCAATTTTATCCATTTTGGACTCCATTCTGGACATGTGTGAGACCATTCTGGATATGTGTGAGTCCATTTTGGCATAATGGGCAGCCTGCTGCTGTTGCATGTCCTTGAGGATCCCAACTACCTGGCCAAAGTCTCCGGTGCATTCTCGATATGCATATAGAATGCTTGCCAACTGTGGGTCTGCTTGGTCATCAGCACCAGCTGCCTCACGGGACCTCTCTCCACGGCCCCTCGCACCACCCCTACCCACACGAGCAGGACCTGTTGTTGCAGGCACAGACAACACTGAGCCTCCTTCATCGTTGACACTGGTGTTGTTGTCCGCCAACTCCAGAGTGCCCTGTGTTGCTGTGCTCTCGGTGTTTTCTTGCCTTGGTGTGTTCGTGTTGGTATAGGTCATCTGGGGGTTGACAGATGTTGCGGGAGTGGTCACAGGAGGTGCTGTTGTTCGGGCTGCTGGTGCCTCATGTTGAGCCACACCGGAGGTGCCAGGTAGTTCATCGTCATCCGTTGAGGGCTGAGAGACATTCACACCGGAGAGCTCAGGGTCACCCAGAGTCTGGGACTGGTATTGCTGTTCTGTTCCTGCAGTGTCCCCAGCAGGCCCTGTGGGAAGATGAGAGACACAATGTTTGTTGTGTTTTTGCACAGTTCATCGTATCATACACATTACATTTGCTATTGTACATTATGATGAGTGTTGGTACATTGAATAGTCCTGTATAGTCACAGACCCAGACCTATTTTTTCTGCTAACGTGATTTTAACCAGAAGTGTTTTGCTGAGCATGTCCAGCTCTGTGCATCAATGGGCATGTTTTGATCATTTGACTGTACATAGGCATTGACTGGCAAGTGACACCCTGTGCATGACACAGGTGTGTTGGTATTTCCCACATCTGTGCTTTTCCAATGATATACGTACTCTTCCTCTTACGATCTGTTTCAAGATTTGTGCATGGGTCCTGGCGTTTGTGCATGTCGTTTGCAGTCAAATTGGTGTGGCTACCTACACACTTACAGTCCGGAATGTATGTGGCGTTTGGTTTAAGGTATTTTGATGAATGTGTTCCTAGTTCTTATCTCATTGTACACATGTGAATAGCTGTCAGTAGCAAATGGTTTGACTGCTTTGCTTTGTGCCTGATCACATCATGTATATTGTCCTTGTCCTCTATGGACAGATGAGTTAACCAGGGCTGCTTTCCTGCTTTTTCAGGGTCAGAGCTGTGAGGTACAGAGGTTTGTGTGCTTGGGTTATGCTGCTGGAAGTTGTACTCCTCCTCCCACCCAGTCCAGCTTACTCTTCGTGGACAAAGTATCAATGACAGTGAGGGGAGTGTAGTGGCAAGGATGCTGACAACGCTGCATGATGTAGGAGTTGAATGCAAATCCCAACAGTGCTTTGTGTACATGACACCATGCAACAGTGTCAGCCATCTTGTTGTGGCCCTTCCATTCACTGTCAGGTATCCATTGTCACTGATGGACATGTTGCTTTGTGTGTGGGTGGTGATGTGTGCTATGACTGCAACTCACACCATGTCCTGTACTCCACACACCTTCCCAGCCAGGCCAGGGAGCACACCTGGGACAATGCATCCCCAGACAGTGAGTGGAAATGTACAGTGAAGATGGCTGAGAGTGGGAACTGGTGTGAGAGGTCCAGGGCCTAGTTGTGACTTGTAGCCAATTCATACCTAAGGCCCATGTGTCAGCCATCTTGCCGGTACATTGCCACTCCCTGTGAGATGGGCATGGTTCAAGGTGGGCTTGTTGGTCCATGTGGGAGGAGGACTGTTAGCTGTGACTACAACTCCCATCATGCTTTCAGCTACACCCACCTTCCCAGCAAACCCAACCTTCCTTCCTTTTGACTCAGCTTCCCTGTGAGTGAGTGAAACAGCGATGGCAAGATGGCTGACATTGGTGGCCTGGTGTTTGTTTGTGCACAACTCCCAACAGGGCCTTGTGCTCCCCACACCAGAGCACAGAGTCAGCCATCTTGCCAGTACTTTTCCACTCCCTGTGAGATGAGCATGGTTCAAGGTGGGATTGTTGGACCATGTGGGAGGAGGACTGTTGGCTGTGACTATGACTCCCATCATGCTTTCAGCTACACCCACCTTCCCAGCAAACCCAAACTTCCTTCCTGTGACTCTGCTTTCCTGGTAGTGAATGTGTGCAAACAAGATGGCTGCTGCATGTGAGTGGTGTTTGGATCACATTGCCTTGCTGTGGGTTGGTGCTAAGTTAGTACATTTTTGTGAATGGTGAGCTTTTCAGTTACATTGCAGGTATGTTGTTAGTAAACATCTATTTTTGAACACATATCCCAGCATGGACTTGTGCTCCCCACACCAGAGCCCAGTGTGAGGTATCTTGGGAGTAGATTTTCCTTGACTCTCAAGGAGAGCATAGTCCCAGGTGTGTTGTTTGGTGTTGGTGGGAGGGGTGTGTGTGTGACAGGGCCTGCTGGTAGATGTAGTCAGAGCTAGCACTCCTCCTCCCCCCAGACAAAATAGGCCATCATGGACCATGCTTCCATGACAGTGAGTCAAACTTTACGTTCAAGATGTCTGACAGTGTGGCCTGGTGTTTGTTTGAGCACAACTCCCAACAGGGCCTTGTGCTTCCCACACCAGAGTCCAGAGTCAGCCATCTTGCCAGTACTTTTCCACTCCCTGTGAGATGAGCATGGTTCAAGGTGGGATTGTTGGGCCATGTGGGAGGAGGACTGTTGGCTGTGACTACGACTCCCATCATGCTTTCAGCTACACCCACCTTCCCAGCAAACCCAACCTTCCTTTCTTTTGACTCAGCTTCCCTGTGAGTGAGTGAAACAGCGATGGCAAGATGGCTGACATTGGTGGCCTGGTGTTTGTTTGTGCACAACTCCCAACAGGGCCTTGTGCTTCCCACACCAGAGCCCAGAGTCAGCCATCTTGCCAGTACTTTTCCACTCCCTGTGAGATGAGCATGGTTCAAGGTGGGATTGTTGGGCCATGTGGGAGGAGGACTGTTGGCTGTGACTATGACTCCCATCATGCTTTCAGCTACACCCACCTTCCCAGCAAACCCAAAATTCCTTCCTGTGACTCTGCTTTCCTGGTAGTGAATATGTGCAAACTAGATGGCTGCTGCATGTGAGTGGTGTTTGGATCACATTGCCTTGCTGTGGGTTGGTGCTAAGTTAGTACATTTTTGTGAATGGTGAGCTTTCCAGTTACATTGCAGGTATGTTGTTAGTAAACATCTATTTTTGAACACATATCCCAGCATGGACTTGTGCTCCCCACACCAGAGCCCAGTGTGAGGCATCTTGGGAGTAGATTTTCCTTGACTCTCAAGGAGAGCATAGTCCCAGGCGTGTTGTTTGGTGTTGGTGGGAGGGGTGTGTGTGTGACAGGGCCTGCTGGTAGATGTAGTCAGAGCTAGCACTCCTCCTCCCCCCAGACAGTGTGGCCTGGTATTTGTTTGAGCACAACTCCCAACAGGGCCTTGTGCTTCCCACACCATAGCCCAGAGTCAGCCATTTTGCCAGTACTTTTCCACTCCCTGTGAGATGAGCATGGTTCAAGGTGGGATTGTTGGGCCATGTGGGAGGAGGACTGTTGGCTGTGACTACGACTCCCATCATGCTTTCAGCTACACCCACCTTCCCAGCCATCCCAACCTTCCTTCCTGTGACTCAGCTTCCCTGTGAGTGAGTAAAACAGTGCTGGCAAGATGGCTGACAGTGGTGGTTGCTGTTTTGAGCCCAAAGCCTTGCTGTGTTTTTTAGTAAGTTGTTACATATAATGAAATAGTTACATATTACTCTGAGATTACAGGTATTTTGTTTGTCTAACTGGCAAACACGTCACAGGCTCATTTGCTTAATGTTGTTATGGCTTTGCTGACACTGATTTGTATCGCTGTGTCCTTGACAGTGATGTTTGTGGCTGTGTATTTGTTATCAATATTGTCTATTTGAGTCTGTACTCACCAGGCTCTGGTACTCCTGTTATTCCATGTACGCCCTCCGGTGGAAGGATGGCCTGCACCTTCTCCTCCCAGGTAGTGAAGTGCACAGGTGTTGCAGGAGGGCCACCGCCAGTCCGCTGACTCAGTTCGTGATCTTTGTTGATGAGCTTCTTGACCCTCCATCACACATCATAGTACCTGTTCCTGATATCGTCCGTTGTGCGCAGGCAAGGTGCTTGAGCGTTTACCTTGTTGACAATCCTCTCCCACATCTTGGTTTTCTGGGACAGGGGGGTCTGTTGGACCAAGGTGCCAAATAAATGTGGCTCTACTCTGAGAATGTCATCTACCATGACTTCCAACTCACTGTCTGTGAACTTTGGATTCTTCTTTGGGGGCATGGTGATGGGTGGTGGTGGAGATGGATGTGTGGGTGAGTGTGAAGGTGAGGGTGAGTGAGTATGAGTAAAGGTGTGTGTTTGTGAGTGTGGTATTTGACAGGTGCTGGTGGTGTACAGGTTGTGTGGTGGGTTGGTTTTGAGTGTATGTATCAGTGCAGTGTAGTGGTGGTATCTGCTGGCAGGTCTGTTGAATTTGCAAAGGATCATGGTAAGGATTTTGGCCCTTTATATAGGAGTTGTGGGTGTGTCTTATTTTTCTTTTTTTTTTGCCTTTGACAATGCTTGTTTGGACATTTTCTGTCTGTTTCTGTTGTATTTTGTTGAGCATGACGGAAACGTTCCGTTGACAGCAACGGATGCTTTTTCATGTATTTGCAGGGTAGTCCGAGTCTGTCCCATTCACGCTACGCTATGTTGCAGCGTTCGCGTACGAGTCGGTCGCGTCGGGCTCTTTTCCGGAGATTTCGCTTGGACGGATTGATTCCCGTCCGTGTAGGTCGTCCGTATTGTGCTCCGTGCGAGTCGGTCGTATTTGACACACGTTGGATCGTACTACGTCGGTCGGACATCGCGCATACGTGTCGGTTGGAAGCCATTCCCGGTTCGTGTCGGTCGGGAGGGTTTCCGAGCGAGTTCGGAATCGGGCTCTAAGTATTGAATATGCAACAAATAGCTCCTTTGCAAATCAAATTAAAAAACTTATAGCACTGGCATACGTCCCAGTTACTGACGTAGCCGAACACTACAATTTACTAATTGAAAGTGCATACTACCAACAAAATGAACAGAAACTAAGGGGCATATTAGCAAGACCGGCGATAAAATTATCGCCGTTTTAGCGGCAGGAAACTGCCGCTAAAGCGGCGATAATGGGCTTGCTAATATGCGTTATGGAATTCCAATAGAAGCCCAGGTTAGATGTCCTGCACATCTAACCTGGGCTTCTATTGGAATTCTATAACGCATATTAGCAAGCCCATTATCGCCGTTTTAGCGGCAGTTTCCTGCCGCTAAAACGGCGATAATTTTATCGCCGGTCTTGCTAATATGCCCCCCTGTCCTATACTTGACTATTTTGAGGATACCTGGGTGGGAAGGCTACACAGATCTGGACACAGGAGGCAACCTAAATGCCACATTCCCTGGTGGAATGTATATAACAGTACCCTAAACAAAGAAGCTAAAACTAACAATGCTGTTGAAGGATGGCATAATGCCTTCCAAGCAACAACAGGGAGAACTCCACCAACTCTACATAAACTATTACTATCTATCCAAAAAGAACAGAGCTACCAACAACTAAGAATGGAGCAGTCTGTAACACAAATAGGCCCAAAACTTACCAAACCAACTAGACAAATGTTTGAATACTTACAATACAAAGTAAGACTATATCCAACAACTAAAGGCCTAGAATACCTAGAATTAATAGCCAAATCCCTATTTTAACTAAAAAAACATCTAAATACCCTAAATACCCTAAAACTCATTACCAAAATCGAAATAAACAAATAAATATAATTTTTATATTTTAAAAAATTTAATTATTTTGTCAAATATATTAATTAATATACAAAAATATATTGACATAATAATTATATTTCATAAAATATAAATCACAATAACAATGTCTTTTTAAACATTTCCCACCCACAATAAATAATTTAAAATTACTTACTGTTTCCGTGGCTGAAGAAACAAAATCCCAACTGCCATAAATAAATCCATGTTTGTCATAATCCCAATAAGCATTACAAATCCCCCAAAAAATGGAAAAATCCAACTGTTTAAAAAGTAATCCACCGGAAATAAATCCACAGACGATAAACCATAAAAATCCCGAAAAACGTATTAAAAAAAAGAATCGCTCCATGAAAACTCGAAAAATTAAGGAAGTGAAAAATAATTATTAGTTTTCTAAAACTAATACACATTCTTAACTAAAAACGCAATCTTCTCCCAACCGGAACTCCCAATCGACCAAAACCTGTAAAGAAACAAAACAATCCAACCCACACAAATATACACATATCTATATAATTCTAACATCGACCGATTAACAAACTAACGACATATCGCTAACACATAACTAAGCTATACAACTCACCAAAACTTTAAAAACCTAATACTACACACACTCCCTAGTACTTAACTACCTTCAAATTAAAGTAAAATTAAACTTTAAATTAAAAAAAATTAAACTTACCTGACCCGATGCGACGCAGCTTCCAACCGCGAGCTTCTCCCCTCAGAAATTACCCACAACAAACTTGAGCGGTTACAAAATACAAGTCAGAAACAAATATGGCTGCTTTAAACATTAAAGATTTATCTATTTCTTTAATAAACTGATAGAACATTATAAATACATTGCTGTATATTTTTGTAATAATACTACAAATTAATACTTATGTATTAAAAATATTTTCTTATGTTTTTTGTAATGTAAAATTATAATATTAAATATTATTAAACATTTAATAATTATTATAATAATTCTATAAATATACATTTCCTATCCAATGTATATTAAAAATCTGTACTATGTGAAATGAATGTTAATTTTTTTATTAATAATGTAAAAAATGTTTGTATTAAAAAGTTACATGTGATAATTAATATTATTTATATTTCAAATATAAATAATATTAATTAAAATACTAACAATATATGTTTAAAAAATGTAAAACATGTCAAAAAAGTGTTTGTAATAAAAACATGTAAAAACATACATATTAATAAAAAATTACACTATATGTAAGAATGTAATAAATATTTACAATACATGTTAATAATGTATAACTGTTATTAAAAATGATTTTCTTTCTAAAAATGTTTATACAGCAATGTAAAACTACATCATTTTATGTTAAAAATGTACATAACTGTAATAAAAAGTTTAATAATGTTTAAAACTATGGGGTCCATTACGATGACTGGCGGATGCACCTCCGCGATGCTGGCGGTGGGATAAAACGCTGTTTTCCGCCCGTGAGCAGCGGTGCACCCGCCCGCCATATTACAATGGTCAAACACAGCCCATTGTCCGTCCGCCGCGGTGCGACGTGGACCGCCATCAAAACGCGCCCGCCACCGCGGCGGAGACAACCAATCGAGAGCCACCGCCGTGCGGAATGACGTCCCTCCCGCCGTACAAATTAGGATGCGCCAAACAGCCAGGCACACCGCAGCGGAGAAACCGGCCAATCTGAGCAGGCGGAAGCACCACAGCGGAGCGCAAAATAGAATACCGGAGCCGACCGCCATGGACCCGGCACTACACGTCTTTCCGGCGCTGTACATGATACACCTCCAGCAAGCCATGGACCGTGGCGGACGCCGCCGCAGGTACGCGATCACACAACTCTGCACACAAACACAACCCACAACTCCATGGCTGATGTAAGGTCCCTGCCCCCACCAGACACCCTGTTGGGGACAGGAACACAACCACAGGTGTAGCCACACATGTCCTACCTGCCACTAGTCCACCCCTCCTCAACCAGGCCACCATGTCCGCGATCTTGAAATAATGTCCAGTTCACGTGACCGCAGCGGTGAATCCGCGTTAAAAAATGCGCACAATGTAGTAGGCTGGGCCAGCGCAAGGCATGGGCAGTGCACAAAGTACACAGGGCAACACCTCCACACTGCACACACTAGGCCCACCCACAACATGAAGGGACATGCCACGTGACCCTCCTGTGCTCCCAAATGGGACCAATAACCAGCCAGGTGAACACACACACTGCACCACACAACTAACAACTAGGGAGACAGCCTCATCAGGTGTGGCTGCAGAGTAACACACAGCGTAGAAGCACAGGGCCAGGGGAACCCACACACCATAACAACACCACACTCATGGCAAGTAAACTGAGTCCAAGCACAAAATAAACACACACAGACAATGAACAAACACTCCAATGGACACACAGCCTGCCAAGTCACACAGACATACCCCACACTGACACACAGCAACAAACACAGACCACATGCCAGCAGCAATGGAGGACAACAAATAGGAAACCTAAAGTGAGGTGCACACAAATGGAATGGCAAGGAGCTGAACACCAAGAATGTGTACATCACATGCAAGGGAAGGAACATATAACAACAACCCCAGCTCAACAAATCACACATGGCAGTCACAGTGAGTGAAGTCAAACCACAGTCACCTCACTGCAACAACTCAGGGAGACAGCAAGGCAACCCATGTATAGGCAGAGGGATGAAAGGAAGGGTATTAAGTCTAACACTGAGCAGCCACACATCTGCATCCAAATACATCACAGGAGTATGTCAGCAGCACAACACACAGGGCCCATTGCAACACTCCATGACTGTCAAACACAAGTATGAACCTCCACACAACCCCCACACCCATCACACCTGCAGCACACAACACCAGTGACAAACACACAGAAGCTTGCCAATAATGTCCAGTCAATACACTGACAAGGAAACACACCCCCTGGGGTGTATCCACAAACATCACACACACACAGGTATGGCAGAACCACTGTACGCACAAAAACAACAGTCAGACACAGAACTCAATCAAAACACACACACAGAACTACTACAATAACAGACAAGACCTGTGCAGCTAAACAGTGCAAATTCAATGGGAGCACAGACACAACAGGAGTACACAACCTCATCAGTCAGGAAAAATGCACAGACAACATACCACAACACATATAAGAAGTGCATCCACACAAAACAATAATGGAGACAAACAGGGAGAAATGGGCCTACAATGACACACAGACAGACATACCACACCACCCATCAACTCAAAATGGTGTCATAGTGTACCACATGCCTGCACATGCACAACAATGACAAGAGACACATCAAATATGAGAGGAGAAAACACCAAGGATGCACATAAAACAAGCACAGGAACTACAATAGACCTCAGTCCATGTGACAGACACACAAGTAAGGCACACCACAATGGCAACACACATCTGAATCAAACACAACAACAAAACACACACACTGACAGGCAAATATAACACCACACACAGAGCATCTGTCAACTGCATGAGACAACACAACACAAACACTGCACACAGCCACATCAGACATAACACATGCACATGCAAAGATATCAACATGCTACAACAGCTAAACATCAGGGGGTGCATAACAGGCAAGGACAAGGCAACATACACTCACAGCACTGCATGCACACCAAGCAGTGTGTGCACAACAGACATACCAGTTACAAACAGAGATGAGTGACACACCATGAACACACACAACAACAATCTAAACATCACACAGACAACAACACACCCAGGAAGTTAAACAGTCCACAGCAAACACACCTACATCTAAGCCAACACACACAGATGCACAAGTCTGGGACACCAAAGTTGAAACAACATGATCAGAGGAAACAAGACATTGGCAATGTTGAAGTGGCATATAGAGCATGTGTCACAGTAAACCATACCCACACAGTAACCCTTTAGTTAGCAAGGACACTGACAAGGCAGACAACAGGAGTACATTTCTATTTTATTTACATTTCACACAGTTATGCAGCAAAATTTAGACAAGAGCAAGGCCAGTGGCCACTCCAAAGTGCAGGTGAGGTACATGAGAAGCTGCACAGGCAAGGAGCAAACAGCAGTGAACAGCAAGGCCAGTGGCCAGTCCAAAGTGCAGGTGAGGTACATGAGAAGCTGCACAGGCAAGGGGCAAACAGCAGTGAACAGCAAGGCCAGTGGCCAGTCCAAAGTGCAGGTGAGGTACATGAGAAGCTGCACAGGCAAGGGGCAAACAGCAGTGAACAGCAAGGCCAGTGGCCAGTCCAAAGTGCAGGTGAGGTACATGAGAAGCTGCACAGGCAAGGGACAAACAGCAGTGAACAGCAAGGCCAGTGGCCAGGACACAGTGCAGGTGAGGTACATGAGAAGCTGCACAGGCAAGGGGCAAACAGCGGTGAACAGCAAGGCCAGTGGCCAGGACACAGTGCAGGTGAGGTACATGAGAAGCTGCACAGGCAAGGGGCAAACAGCAGTGAACAGCAAGGCCAGTGGCCAGACCAAAGTACAGGTGAGGTACATGAGAAGCTGCACAGGCAAGGGGCAAACAGCAGTGAACAGCAAGGCCAAGGGCCAGTAAAAAGTGCAGAGTGAGTACATGACATCCAGCACTGGGAATGTGTGGTACAGTACCCTGCCATGGTCAGCAACACACTCAGGGTGTCAAAAATGGGCAGTCCATGGTACCACTGTGGGAGAGACATGTGTGTGAGGGTGACCAACACTCAGACTTGGCTGGCAGTATGACTGGGAGGTGGCTGTCTGTCGGGGCCAGTTGGGGTACTGGCTCGGGGAGAGAGAGGGCCAGCTGGGGTAGAGCCATCAGTGTTCTGGGAAGCTTGAGGGCTGCTAGGTCCAGGTGTGGTAGAGCCATCAGTGTTTTGGGAAGCCTGAGGGCTGCTAGGACCAGGTGGGGTGGTGGCACGTGGAGGTGGACTCATGCTTGCACGAGACCCAGTGTGTGTGGGAGAATTTGGAGGGGTGCCATTCTGCTTCTTGGGGATTTGATATGGCTTCCCTGTCCTGGGATTAATGCCAAGTGGGGTGTATACAACAGGCACACTCGTCACAAAAGCTGGCTCATGTGCAGATGCTGGTCCCCCTCTGGGGACGTGCTGGATTCTTTGGGACGCTTGGCCCCGGATTGCCTCTGCCCCTGCATCACCTGTTTACCAGGTGTCCCCCCTACAGTGGCCTCCTTTCCCTGCTTCACAGGGCTCTGGATGGGAGTAGATGTTGTGGGTGAACTTGCCTTGGAGCTCTTCTTACGTGTACCCTTAGCAGGCACCTGTTTGTCACTGGGCACGGAAACTGTGTGCTTGTCTCTGCGAGACACTTTTGGGACAGGTGAGTCCTTGGCTGGGGATGCCTCTGAGGCATGTGAGCCTGAGGCCTGCTTCTTGCCATCCTTGCCCTGGGTGTGGCCTGAAGGGCTTTTGCCTCTGCGCTCTGGTGTGGGTTTACCTTTCTGTGGGGATGGTGTCTGCGGCCTGGACTGCTTGGGCTGCTGCTGCCGTGTGCTGCGTGTGCCGTATCTTTCCCTTGATGTCTGGGGTGTGTGGTCACTATCATCAGATGCGGCCACTGGCAGGGTGGTGGGCCTAGGGACTGGAGCTGGACTATGGGATTGGGCAAGTTGAATGGCTGCTGTCACTGCAGAGGACAGAGACTGTACAGTCCGGTGTAGCCCACCCACGTCGGAATGAACGCCCTCCATGTAAGCCACCACCTGTGCCAATTTTTTGTCATGGTCCAGGAAGGCATTGAGGAGAGCTGTCTGACCCACACACAGCTGGCGCAAAAGGTCCACAGACTCAGCACTGATGGCAGCAGGGGGGACAGGGGTAGGGGCAGCGGTGCCTGGGATGAAGGACACTCTTCCCTTTTTTGTGGTGCGAACACGGGCAGCAACAGTGGGAGTAGCAGGGAGGGTGGGCACTGAACGCTGTGTGGTGGACGAGGAGGCAGAGTCCCCGTTTCCTTCGGCCGAAAACATAGATGCGTCACCGCCGTCGTTAGATGACGTAGAGGTCTGCGTCTCTGGCTGTGAGTCCTCTAGAAGACTACGGTCCCCCTCTGATGCGCTGGTGACATCCGTGTCACTATGCTGGTGTGCAGCAGTTGTGCTTGATGCCTCACCACTGGTGTCCGTCCCGTGTCCTTCCGTGCCCATGTGAGATGCTGCATGAGAGAGAGATAGAGGTAGGATCAGTACATTTGCATCAAGTTTACAAATATCTGCAAGGGAAGCATCACTAATGATGAACAATCATCCATGTTGGACAACACCATGGGCAGTAACATTGTGCAACCTCAATCCAAACATCGAAATTACCGTGGCATAATGCAAACTTGGCATAATTCACCCATGTGATGGACACACAGCCAATTAGCCTGTTGGTGGCTTCAGCTAACCAGACACACATATCCCTCTGTGCACACCTAGGGCCCTGAGGGGGTAAAAGATTCTACTCACAACATGTTGCCACTGTCACATCTTGAGCCAGCAGAAGTGTCCAACACAGAGACAGACTCCAACATATCCGCACACAATGGCCATGAGCACATGCCATCCACCATGTCGTATCTTGGGGCACAACTACAGTTGCACATTGGTGTTAGATGTGTAGCCAGCACAAATCTGACGTCAGGCAATGCACACATTGATGATGGCACACTCAGATCATGCACTCTGCTGGACCCTGACATGGGATGTCCGTGACGACACCAATGAAGATGATACCAGAAGGCCACAACTACAAATGTGAACTCAAGGGCCATTACACCAATGACATGGGAAGGTACATGTTGGGGGAATGCATGACAACTGCACCCAACACCGCGGCCACTTACACGCCATTGCATCACACTAGCAACATCACAGCCCTGCACTGGCCCAGGCTTGGAGCACATGCAGCCAAACAACACCCAAAGTCACACTCACAGAATACTCACCACCAGCTTGCTGCTGATGCCCCTTCAGACGTGCATCCAGTTCAGGCTGCGTCACAGCTAAAATGCGTGCCATTAGTGGTGTCATGCTGCGCCGCGCCAACCTGCCGGCCCGAGGGATCAGCCCCAGTGTCATCTCGGCCACGTTCCTGCTCAGCCGGCAAATGTAATCCCACCTCTTGTGACAGTGGGAGCGCCGTCGTTTGGAGACACCCAGTGCACGCACCTTGCATGCAATGGCCCTCCACACGGCCTTGCACTGGTTGACTTTGAGCTGCAGACATGGGAGACAAGAGGGTGCAATAATCAGTGTAACCTACCACCATTTCACAGTGCAGGAGCATGACACTGACTCATACCAACTTCAGCCATAACTTTAGCAGAGACAACAAATCTGCGACATTCAAACATCATCATGTGTGAAACACACATTAATGCATGCAGGTATGAGGGTGGACACAGTACATGCCTATCTCAAAGCCATGCAGGATGCCAGCAGAGAGCAAAATGTGTATGCTGACCACATCTACTGCAAGTTTCTGGGAATACCAAGACATGCAGGACATTACTACATATGTCACTGTGAATACTCACTGTGCCCAATACTGCGCAGCCCTCAAAGCACTTGCCCTTAAACTGCCACACTGTGTCATGGATGTCACATTGAGGGACATGACCTCACAAACGCAAACCCTCATCACAAGGCCTGTCTTGTGCAATCTACATCTCTGTAATGGCTCATTGATGGAGAGTCAAGAGGAAAAGCACAGATTTGACACTCTGTACATTCAGTGTTGTGTCACTGTCAGATTGGGCAGTGAATGTGCAGGCCAGTTGGGGTCACACAGAGGTCCAACGTGGGGCATCTCATCTTTTACATGGAGGGACTATTTGGAAACACAAACAGTGCCAACACATGCGAGTATGTGCACATGCTGGTGGTGATGGAAGGGTCTGGGCACAAGAATGTTGGAATGTACAGTGTCATAGGTGAATGACCAACAAGAGTGTCACCCTGGGGGACTGAGGTCCTGAGCATAGTGCAGAACTAGAGATGAGGCACATATTGAGTCAGAAACAATGCCCTCACTACCCTCTGGACAACAACACTAGCTAAGGCCACAGATGGGCCTGTGAAGCACATCAGGGACACACACAGACATTCAGACTGGAAGTCACTGTCCTGACTCCTGAATTGAAAAGGTGCAGCCTCACTGTATGTCTGACAAGACATTACATTTCCCTCACATCTGGATGTGCAGGCAGGGAAACGTGTTGAATAGGCTAAACACACCTTCCCCCTGGAAACAGCATGCTAGGCAGTGCATGACCCAACCCCACACTCTCACGCACATACTGCAGCAGATCAACTTCATGTGTGCCCCCCCTGCACTCTCACTCACACTCGGAGATACTTACCACGACATTTGGCGCACCATATAGCCTTGGATACTGGGTGAGCACCTCGTCCACCAGGACCTCCAGTTCCTCGGTGGTGAAGGGAGTGGCACGGATCTTCTCAGTCCTCGCCATCACTGTGGGCAGGAGACAGTAGCAGCGGCAGTTGGTGGTGAGGGGTCTCAGGCAGCAGTCCCTGGAGGCAGCAGCAGGTGAGGGGTGTCAGGCAGCAGTCCCTGGAAGCAGCAGCAGGTGAGGGGTCTCAGGCAGCAGTCCCTGGAGGCAGCAGCAGGTGAGGGGTCTCAGGCAGCAGTCCCTGGAGGCAGCAGCAGGTGAGGGGTCTCAGGCAGCAGTCCCTGGAGGCAGCAGCAGGTGAGGGGTCTCAGGCAGCAGGCTCAGTGAGCTGTGGCAATGTGTGGCTCCCTCACACACATATATAGCCCCCAGGGCTCGTTTCTGTGGTTCTAAGCTGCTGCAATTGGTGTTCCAAGTCTGTCTCATTCAAATACATTCAATGACCCCCTCCGCGGTGGCGGAGCACGCCTACCGCGATTTTCAAACTTGCATCAGGCGACTGCAATTGCGCTTCCCATTGGCTGGAAGGGCATGGTCCATGGCGGTGACACACCGCAGGGGACAGGCGTGCGGTACCGCGGTGGTGCATCTTTCAAGTGCATCCAATGACCGGCCCCGCGGTGGCGGAGCACGCCTATCGCGATTTTCAAACTTGCATCAGGCAACCGCGATTGCGCTTCCCATTGGCTGGAAGGGCATGGTCCATGGCGGTGACACACCGCAGGGGACAGGCATGAGGTACCGCGGTGGTGCATCTTTCAAGTGCATCCAATGACCGGCCCCGCGGTGGCGGAGCATGCCTACCGCGATTTTCAAACTTGCATCAGGCAACCGCGATTGCGCTTCCCAATGGCTGGAAGGGCATGGTTCATGGCGGTGACACACCGCTGGTGCCAGGCGGTAGCTACCGCGATTCCGGGCACATGCATTGCTATGAGTGACCGGGATCTGGGTGTCGGAGAATGCCAACCGCCATTAGCCATGTGTATATGCATATCAGTCCCGCTATGGTGTCTTGGGCCATGGCGGTGACACACCGCTGGTGCCAGGCGGTAGCTACGTAGAGGGTGCAGCATGACATTGTTGACTATGGGCGTGACAGTGTTGTTTGAGCACGTTTAAGGCACCAATGGACACATCGTGCTGTGTCAATGTCATGGGTCATATCTGTACTTCGAACAGTGGTCACTTACAAAATATCATGGCACTTGATGGAATTCAAATGGGCTATAGTTAGTAATGACAGCCTAAACTTCATATCTAACACCAAATGCCACACTGAAAGAACTAATGGGGCACATTACTCCTACACAATTTCATATCTGAGCCCACATTTACACACATTTTCATATCTCACCCCCAAATTTAGCCCCAATTTCATATATGTCACCACATTTTAGCCCCATTTTCATATGTCACCACATTTTAGCCCCAATTTCATATCTGACACCAAATAATTACCCCCAATTTCATATCTGATCCCAATATTTACACACATATTCATATCTCACACAATATGTCACTATACAGTACATGATTGTACAAACATTTCAGCATTATTTTCATTATTCACCACATATGTCACACTGTTGTCTGTTTGGTATCACCTATTACAGCCTTCATGTAAGGTTATTGTTGAAGAGATTCACTAGAGCATTGTTTATTGGGATTAAACCCCGGATGTAAGAAAGGCAGTCCTATAACCAAATTTGCAAATTTGGCACTAATATTGGCTAAACGCACGATCACAATGCGTTGGAAAGCGGCGAAACCGCCCACGATCCTAGAATGGTATAATGAAGTAGTCCGATGGGGTAGAGCTGAAAGTACAGAACTCAAACGTGAAGAACTGAGAGGATTACGGAAAAAACCTATCTCACTAGAGTGGAATGTAATGCTTGAAGAATTTATATTGACTGAATCACGGAAAAATTAGGAAAGTCATAGGTGTACATTTATTCAGAACGGGAATTCCATATAAAAGTTGTGCCGAGACCTCTATTTCATTGTATCGTATTAAATGGACCAGATTATACATTTGTGGCTAATGTATATAGTTGTACTATAAAATAATGCTGCCAATATTAGATAACTGCAAAGAAGTGCTGTGCCCGGGGAATGGGGTGGGAGAGGGACATAGTTGGGTTGTTAAAGTTGTAAGGGTGGGGGGGAAGAGACTAGATTATTATGCTTCTTCTGTTATATTGTATAGACTACGATAATGACGATTTCACAAACAATGTACAAAAGATGAGACTGGAAGACCATGTAAATCACTGAACGTTATCACTGCTGAATCGTACTACTCCTCTATATGTATCTATGATCACTTAACTGAATCTCAATTTTGAATGGATATAATCTATGCTGTAAAACGTTGCAAAAGGCTGTTATAAGAAAATCAATAAAATATGTTATAAAAAAAAAAAATGTAAGGTTATTGTTCGCAGTAGCAAATCCAACAGTATATGTCCACATGGACATGTGTGTGCTCTACATACTCAAGGATGTTAATTACATCACCGGCACACTTGGCATTCTGTACATCCTTATTATTTTTCACTTGTATCTATGCCTTTGGGTATGTTTTGTCTCCATATCTGCCAAATGTTATCACCATTACTTGTGACATTGGGTCTGGTATGTGCTCATGTTGTTCGGCCTGTCATATGTGATTTTGTTACATGTATATTTCCACAGTTGTGAGTATGTTGATAGTGGATTTGATGTGGGTGGTGTGTTACGTTGGTACTCACCAAGGACAGGTGCATTGACCTTGTTCACATGAAGATTGTTGCCTTGGATGATGGACTGTAGCCAAGAGTGGTGATGGTGCTCACTGACTGGTAACTTTGATATGGCATCTGTGAACAGTAGACGGTGTGCCACAATTGGCTGCACATTGATGTAATGCGTGTGCTTTCATTTGCAGTAATTGTGTGCAGTTTTGGCAGGGTGCACAAGTAGGACACGTGTGCAGTGATATTAAACCAACACGAGTGGATAAGCCTGCTATGGCGTAGAAGCCTTTCTGGGGCACGAGCTGTTCCTGCGCAGTGTGGGTGAAGTGATGGTGCTGTTGAATCAAGCTAATGATGGCATCCAAGACAGGTGAGATATACCTTGATAGGGCTGGCTGTGACACTCATCCAACTCTAACTTTTGTTGTTTTGAAGGTACCAGAGGCCAACAAGTGATGCACAGCCAGCATCTTTGTCTGCGGAGGGATGTTGATAGTCCGCTGTGTTGTTCCTGACAGCCTGTGGGGAATGTGGCTCAGGATGCTTTTGATGTTTGTCCTTTAGTACCTGTGTTGTGCGATGACATCTGCTGTTGTTATGTGTATGAGGCTGTTGTGTTTTTGTTATGTACTCAGTATATTCATGCGCTGACTTGTAGGTATACTGGTGTGGCTTTGTCCTGGTGGTGTTGTAGGTTGTGTTTTGTGGCACTGTTGTGTCTCTAAGCAGCTGAATGATTAGCTCCATGGCAACTGTTCTACTTTAGTTGTGTGTTTGGGCAGTGCTACCTTCATACTGCATGTCATAGTGCAACTTAAGTGCAGATTAACGTTTGTCTACAGTCCTTTTGGATCACGTACCTTATCCACTTTTTGTGTGCCACATTGACAATCTGTCTGCTTGTTGATGATATTGTGCAGTGGTTTCATTGTGTCTTGATCCACGGCGACACAGAATCTGCAAATGCTTTTCATTATTAGTCATTGACTGACTTTGAATTGTGATTACCAGCATGTATGGCATGTGTACTGATGACAGTGGATATTAGCACAGGCTTGTGAATATGTATGCAAGTGTCTCTAAACTTGTGTGGATTTGCAGTGGCTCAAATTCCATAATGAGTCCTTCAGAACTAGACAAATTGTGTTGTTCATGTGTCCCCTGTCATGATTGCACAAGAATGTGTGGCAGGTACAGCAGCCACTTGGAAGCCAGCAGTGTTTCTGTTTCACACATGTCCTGTATCATATACTGTCAGGGCTGTTTACACAAGATTTTGAAATGTGACTATTAGCATTCACAGAAACAGTTTCCATGTTGGTTGTTCTCACTGTGCGAATACTGAACAAGTGTACTACAATGTTTTCTCAAGGTGTCACGACTTTTGACTTGCACTGTATGGTGCATTGTGATGCCAGTCAATGTTTGCGCTGTGTCAATCAAAAGCTACGGATTTGTGCACATCTCATGTTCTGATGCAATGACGTGTCCCCTTTCATCTCACCTAGGAGGCGACCTAATGTGTATCGTCCAGTCACCCTGCTGGCTAACATTGAGGATGATGACGTAATCACGCAGATTCCGTCTGGACCGCACAAACATCCAAGACCTGTGTGCCATGTTGGAGCCACACCTGCGGGCTGGCAGGACATACCCAACAGCATTAACAACTGAATCGAAGGTGATGGCGGCACTGCATTTCCTGGCTAGTGGGTCATTCCAGGAGACAGTGGGCTTTGCAGGGGGGATGTCTCAGCCCACCTTCAGCATGGTGCTACGGGATTTCCTGTCGGCCATGATGCAATACAAAGACCGATACATACGTTTTCCAAGGAGGGTGGCTTTGGCGGCTGTGAAGGCGGATTTTTATGCCCTTGGTCACATCCCTAATGTTGTAGGTGCTATTGACTGCACACATGTTGGCCTGGTTCCACCACAGGCACGGGAACACATATATAGGAATCCTAAACATTCACATTCCATCAATGTGCAGGTGATGTGCTAGGCCGATATGATCATATCGCATGTCTGTGCCAAGTTTCCCGGCTCTGCACATGATTCCTACATCCTGCACAACAGCATTGTGCCCCAGCTGATGGCCAATCTACTTCCGGAGCGGGCATGGATTGTGGGTGAGTGGGCAGAGTCAAGTTGTGTGCTGTGTGTGCCATGCTGTCCTCTGCCACAATTGTATCACTTAATCGGTATGTGATTTTCTCACCTAGGTGAGTCTGCATATCCCAACAGACCTTGGTTGCTGAGCCCACTACGTAATCCTAGGACACCGTCTGAAGTCCGCTACAACAATGCCCATGGGAGAACACGTCGGTTGGTGGAGCAAACCTTTGGTCTCCTAAAATCGAGATTTCGCTGCCTGGACAGGACCGGAGGGGCACTCATGTACTCACCCAAAAAGGTGTGTCAGATAGTGGTAGCATGCTGCATGCTGCACAACCTGGCCTTACGGAAAGGAATCCCCATGATCCTGGACGATGATGACCAGCCGAGGCTCCCACCTGCGATCCCACAAATGTCCAGTGACTAGAATAGTGGAGAGGAGGAAGGTGTCGACCAGCGTCAGCAGCTCATCAACCGCTACTTCACTTGAAGGTGAGTGACAATGTACAACTGGTCCATTGTCTGTTGATGTAGTTGTTTGCGTGAAGGTCTATGTGATCTTTGTGACTGCATCCTGTTGTTGACTCAGTGCTGGCTGCCTATGTGTTGGATACAGGGTAGTTTGGCACAGCTACAGGATGTCTATGTTGGTACTGTTGCACATTGTAATGTGTGCATATTGGTGTACGTTGAGGACATGTGTTGTGTGATGGCTGTGATGCCACCACCTGACTAGTGACTTTTGTTCTGTTGTGTTTTGCTAGGTCCCTTCTGCCTCTCCTTGCCTACAGAGGATCCATGCTACTGTGACATTGTAACCATGGTAAACATTGCACATACAGTGATAAACATGGAGCAGACTCAACTACATTGGTGCGTTATTGTTGTTTATTTTCAATGGGTATATGTGAGAGGGAAGTGGATATTTACATAAGTGTGAATGGTGAATCTATGAGTTGGCAGTGATGGTAGATGAGACAATCAAGTAGGCACAACATTGCTGTGGTGACACAGTCCAACAGACGGATGCCATTACCATGGCAGTGTGGGTAAGGACAGTGTACAGAGTCAATGGTTGGGTGAATAGTGTTGCCATCATGGCTGGCTCTTTGACTGGCGTTTGGCAGGTGCTTTGCCACGGGTGAGTCCCAAGTTTTTCTTTGGACGGCCCCTTCTTCTTTGGCAGGGGGGCATCGTCTGCTGGGCCAGTGGGGTCTGAGGAGTCGCCCCTCTCCGTGCCCCGCAGGGGTGGATGATGAACTGTCATCCTGCGTGGCAATGGGGGAGGTGGAGGTGTGGTCTGTGGCACTGGCCTGTCCCTCTGTACTGCCACTAACTGGCCCATGAGGTCCACGATTTGTCCCATACGGTTGTCCATGGACCTCAGCAGACGTTGGAGCTCCAGGGCATCTTCGTGGGCCTGGCTCATTTGTGCCTGTGTGCGTTCATAGGCACCCACAACTCTGGTGATGTTAGCCAGGGCTTCGGTCACAGTGTCCTGTGGTGTTGGAGTCCCACTTGTCCTCCCACCTGCCCTGCTATCACTGACCTGTTGCCTCACCACTCTAGCCACACGCCTACTCTCCCTGCCCTCCACAGTTGATGGTGTGGGCTGGGCATCCTCTGGGGCAGGGCGAGTGTTGCAGGCAACAGTGGTAGTGGTGGTGGTGGTAGTGGCGGCACAGGTCGTTCCAGCAGGGGTCAGCGTTGATGTTGTTGCTGATGGTGGGGGGGCAGTGGGGTCATGTGACCGGTTGCGCCCTGGCACACCAGATGGGCTGGCTTGGAGCTCCTCATCCAAAGAATCCAGGGACTCCGCATCAGAGTGTCCATGTTCCGGGGGAGGAGACTGGCTCTGCAGGTTGAGGTTGTCGTCCTCTGCAGTCAGTTGTTGGTCACCTGTGGAACAGAGGGTACATAGTCATTGACTTACACCCATCTGGCTTGCTGTGTTTGATGTCTCTTATTTACATGTTATGCAACACACAGTTACGTATTTCATAAATTGTATGTCTGCACAGTGATGTTCGTCATGACATGATGTGGAGGTACATACATCTTTTTCCATGGTGTGACATGTCATTGGATACCATGCCCCACGTGAAGCTCTTTGTATTAAACTGAAAGGTTGTCATCTGACAACTGGCTGCTATGCAACTTGATGTAATGCATCTTTGCTGATTACTCTTCCTGGCAAATGTTACATATGCACATGTACTAGACATTGTACCATTGTTATCTCATGCATACCTTTGTAATGTTCTGTGCTTGTATTTCCTTGTTCAACAGACCATGCCTTTTTATTGTTACTATGGTCCTTCATGCTCAGCACCCATGGAATTTACAGATAGCATTCGGTGCAGTGCATATATGGTCCCTGATTTGCTTACACATGGGTTTAGTTGAGTCACAGTTCTGTTTCTGTCACAGTTACATACGCATAGCTGTCTGCATACTATCAAATGGTATTTAATTGGGGTGTATTTTGTTGTGATGTGAGGCCTTGTGTTGGCATTACCTCAATGCTTTCTTTGAGGAATGGTGGGGTGCATGCACTGTCTGCTTACCTTTCCAGTTGTCATTTTTAGGTGGACTTTCTGACACGTGGTTCTGGGTGGGGGGAGTAGTCCATCCGGCTCAGCTGTGGGACAAGGGGGCCTGGTGGGAGTTGTAGTGCAGGCCTCCTATTCCAAACACACCTCCCTGAAAGATGGCTACCTACCTGTTAGGTGAGGGTGAAGAACACAATGGCTGCCACATGGTTCTGGATGGGGGAGTAGTCCATCCTGCTCAGCTGTGGGACAAGGGGGCCTGGTGGGAGTTGTAGTGCAGGCCTCCTATTCCAAACACACCTCCCTGGAAAGATGGCTACCTACCTGTTAGGTGAGGGTGAAGAACACAATGGCTGCCACATGGTTCTGGGTAGGGGAGTAGTCCATCCTGCTCAGCTGTGGGACAAGGGGGCCTGGTGGGAGTTGTAGTGCAGGCCTCCCTATTCCAAACACACCTCCCTGGAAAGATGGCTACCTACCTGTTAGGTGAGGGTGAAGAACACAATGGCTGTAACATGCTTCTGGGTGGGAGGGGTGCTCCATCCTGCTGAGGGATGGGGCAGGGTGTGCCTGGTGGGAGTTGTAGTGCAGGCCTCCCTATTCCAAACACACCTCCCTGGAAAGATGGCTACCTACCTGTTAGGTGAGGGTGAAGAACACAATGGCTGCCACATGGTTCTGGGTAGGGTGAGTAGTCCATCCTGCTCAGCTGTGGGACAAGGGGGCCTGGTGGGAGTTGTAGTGCAGGCCTCCCTATTCCAAACACACCTCCCTGGAAAGATGGCTACCTACCTGTTAGGTGAGGGTGAAGAACACAATGGCTGCCACATGGTTCTGGGTGGGGGAGTAGTCCATCCTGCTCAGCTGTGGGACAAGGGGGACTGATGGGAGATATAGTGCAGGCCTCCCTATTCCAAACACACCTCCCTGGAAAGATGGCTACCTACCTGTTAGGTGAGGGTGAAGACAATGGCTGCCACATGGTTCTGGGTGGGGTGAGTAGTCCAGCCTGCTCAGCTGTGGGACAAGGGGGCCTGGTGGGAGTTGTAGTGCAGGCCTCCTATTCCAAACACACCTCCCTGGAAAGATGGCTACCTACCTGTTAGGTGAGGGTGAAGAACACAATGGCTGCCACATGGTTCTGGGTGGGGGGAGTAGTCCATCCTGCTCAGCTGTGGGACAAGGGGGCCTGGTGGGAGTTGTAGTGCAGGCCTCCCTATTCCAAACACACCTCCCTGGAAAGATGGCTACCTACCTGTTAGGTGAGGGTGAAGAACACAATGGCTGCCACATGGTTCTGGGTAGGGGGAGTAGTCCATCCTGCTCAGCTGTGGGACAAGGGGGCCTGGTGGGAGTTGTAGTGCAGGCCTCCCTATTCCAAACACACCTCCCTGGAAAGATGGCTACCTACCTGTTAGGTGAGGGTGAAGAACACAATGGCTGTAACATGCTTCTGGGTGGGAGGGGGTGCTCCATCTTGCTGAGGGATGGGGCAGGGTGTGCCTGGTGGGAGTTGTAGTGCAGGGCTCCCTATTCCAAACACACCTCCCTGGAAAGATGGCTCCCTACCTGTTAGGTGAGGGTGTAGCAGACAATGGCTGCCACATGGTTCTGAGTGGGGAGTAGTCCATCCTGCTCAGCTGTGGGACAAGGGGGCCTGGTGGGAGTTGTAGTGCAGGCCTCCCTATTCCAAACACACCTCCTGGAAAGATGGCTACCTACCTGTTAGGTGAGGGTGAAGAACACAATGGCTGCCACATGGTTCTGGGTGGGGAGTAGTCCATCCTGCTCAGCTGTGGGACAAGGGGGCCTGGTGGGAGTTGTAGTGCAGGCCTCCCTATTCCAAACACACCTCCCTGGAAAGATGGCTACCTACCTGTTAGGTGAGGGTGAAGAACACAATGGCTGCCACATGGTTCTGGGTGGGGTGAGTAGTCCATCCTGCTCAGCTGTGGGACAAGGGGGCCTGGTGGGAGTTGTAGTGCAGGCCTCCCTATTCCAAACACACCTCCCTGGAAAGATGGCTACCTACCTGTTAGGTGAGGGTGAAGAACACAATGGCTGCCACATGGTTCTGGGTGGGGGAGTAGTCCATCCTGCTCAGCTGTGGGACAAGGGGGCCTGGTGGGAGTTGTAGTGCAGGCCTCCGAATTCCAAACACACCTCCCTGGAAAGATGGCTACCTACCTGTTAGGTGAGGGTGAAGAACACAATGGCTGCCACATGGTTCTGGGTAGGGGAGTAGTCCATCCTGCTCAGCTGTGGGACAAGGGGGCCTGGTGGGAGTTGTAGTGCAGGCCTCCCTATTCCAAACACACCTCCCTGGAAAGATGGCTACCTACCTGTTAGGTGAGGGTGAAGAACACAATGGCTGTAATATGCTTCTGGGTGGGAGGGGGAGCTCCATCTTGCTGAGGGATGGGGCAGGGTGTGCCTGGTGGGAGTTGTAGTGCAGGCCTCCCTATTCCAAACACACCTCCCTGGAAAGATGGCTCCCTACCTGTTAGGTGAGGGTGTAGCACACAATGGCTGCCACATGGTTCTGAGTGGGGAGAGTAGTCCATCCTGCTCAGCTGTGGGACAAGGGGGCCTGGTGGGAGTTGTAGTGCAGGCCTCCCTATTCCAAACACACCTCCCTGGAAAGATGGCTACCTACCTGTTAGGTGAGGGTGAAGAACACAATGGCTACCACATGGTTCTGGGTGGGGGGAGTAGTCCATCCTGCTCAGCTGTGGGACAAGGGGGCCTGATGGGAGTTGTAGTGCAGGCCTCCCTATTCCAAGCACACCTCCCTGGAAAGATGGCTACCTACCTGTTAGGTGAGGGTGAAGAACACAATGGCTGCCACATGGTTCTGGGTGGGGGGAGTAGTCCATCCTGCTCAGCTGTGGGACAAGAGGGCCTTGTGGGAGTTGTAGTGCAGGCCTCCCTATTCCAAACACACCTCCCTGGAAAGATGGCTACCTACCTATTAGGTGAGGGTGAAGAACACAATGGCTGTAACATGCTTCTTGGTGGGAGGGGGTGCTCCATCCTGCTGAGGGATGGGGCAGGGTGTGCCTGGTGGGAGTTGGAGTGCTGCTTGCCTGGACACATACAACACAGTTGATGTTGTCTACCTTTGTGATGTTTCAGATGGGGTGGATGTTAAATCAGTGTGACCTGTGTTTGTTTTTGGGGTGCAGATGAGTGTACTTGTGCCTCAGGGATGTAGCTTTGTAGTTGTGCTAGACAGTACATGGCAGTTTCATGGTATACATTAGTTGGTACTTACCAGCCTCCACTCCCCCGGGTATTGTAGTGTGGTTTGTGGACTCATGGACTGCATTGCTAAGTTAGCTTAGGCCTGGCTGCCATGATGCCTCTTTGCGCATGTTACTTTGTGCCTTTGTTTTCCAGCCTCTGCTATTTTAGAACTGTTTGCCTTTCACCTTTACTCTTGTTCCCTTTGGGTTGCGTCTGCACATCATGTACAAGGTCGAAAAACAATGTCCCTTGTTCTTGCTGATCTGGTCAGCCCCTCGCACTTAGACATAACACTGACTGCAGCTGCACTGGAGAAATTCGTGTGCTTTTAATATTGTGATTTCAATGTTGGGGGCACTTGGAGAAAAACCTTTCCAGAGAGAAGAGCTGTGCTTGTCTGATGATGTAAACCTTGCATCTAGATATTGAGGTATGAGGGTCTGCCAGCCAAAGCCCAGAGGTCTTCTGTTTTTATAATACACTAGTTATTAGCACGGGGAGGGTGGACAGGTCATTTAGCCCTAAATCCACTGTCTTTATAAAATGCTGTCCCCGTTTGTATTCTATGGAATTGTAACTATGCTTATTATTTTATTCTTATGCATTATGCTGATAGTACTGGCACCGGTACTGTATCTTAGAGCACGATAGTTGAAATAAACATTTAAACTATACAGTGTCTCTTATTACGCACGTTGTGGACAGGTATGAGTGAGTTACGAAAGGGTATCCTTGCTCCCGCGAGTCCTGAGAAAGAGAGACCGTGTTCTGGGTTGTCTAATCATTGGTAGCTGCGCTGCTAATGAGACGCTAATGCTAGTCGGGTTGGGATTGTGGGTACTAAGGTGTATTGTTGGCTCACCACTATACTCCGAGGTCCTATTATCCTGTGCATAGCTCTGTGTATGTGCAGAATCCCTACAACAGTATTCCTTCCAGACTCTCTGGATGCAGTATGGCAAGCACCTTCTCCTCCCATGCAGAGAATGGTTTTGGTGGAATGGGAGGGCCTCCACCAGTCGCATCAGCCAGCTCACAGTTCTTGGCCCTCTTCTTCTTGACAACAATTTTCAGGTCATGCCACCGAATCATGATTTCATGCTTGTTGCGGGGCACATTCCCTACTGCATTGACCTTGTCCACTATCCTTATCCACATGTTTGTTCTTGTGGCTAATGGTGTCTGTTGGACCATGCTACCAAAGAGTTGTGGTTCTACTCTAATTATCTCATCTACCATTACTGTCAACTCAGTGTTTGTGAATTTTGGCATTTTCTGTGGTGCCATGGTGTGTGCTGTGCTGATGTTTTGGGGTGCAGTTGTGAGGGTGGTGTGGGTGGTGTAGGTGGTGTGTGTGTGTGTGTTGTGGTGGTGGTGTGATGTGTGCAGGTTTGGCTCTCCTTAGTGCTCTGGTGTTGTTTCCTTCTGTTGATCAGTTTTGCAAAGGATTGTGGTCAGGGAAGGGGCTGGTTTTATGCTCAGCTATGTGGGTGTGTCAAGATGGTGTAATGCTGTCAGGTGTGCTGTGTGTGCTGTCCTGTGATTTGTATATTTGAATTTGCCATGGGGGTGTGTCATTGGGATGTTTCAGGTTATTTTGGGGGCAGGGCTAGTTGTCTGTGTGCATTTGCTGGCCTTATTGTGTGTTTTTTTCCTTGGCCGCCATTTTGTTGGTGGAGCATCCGCAGCGATGGCTATGCTGCAGGCCTTCCGCCATATCTCACAATCATTACTGTTAGCGACCGCGGCGGTCGGAAACAGTGGAACGTACCGCTGTGTCATCGGGGATATCATAATATCATTGGCGGTCACTCCACGTGCCTGGCGGCTGTTTTGTGTGTTTCCGCTATGATACCGACCGTCGCGGTTGGATTTTCACCTTCTCCGCCGTCTACGGGCTGTTTTTCGATGCCTCCTACCGCCGCAGTTAGAATATTTTGGCGGTTGACCCTAATAGGGTCAGCGGTGTTTCCACGGTACCTGCGGACGGTAATTTTCCGCTACCATGGCGGTTGGATTTTTTTCCGCCCGCCATCGTAATGACCCTCTATGTTTGCAAAAATATTATATATGAAAGCATACATATGTACAAAATATATAATATTTGAAAAATAAAGATTGTATTTTTTCTCTCTATGTCTAACAATATATATTAATTATACTTTTAATAAAATACAATGTTATTTATTTTCATGAATAAATGTTTGAAAATAAAGAAAGATACCAATAAAACAATAACATGTTTCATCATTTATTTGTTTTTTTAACTTTGTATATGTAATAAAATATGCATGTTACATCAATATACTTTATAAAATTATTTTTGTTATAAATATTTATAATAATATTTTTTTAGAGATACAAGCTCTATTATTATTTTTAAACATTCCCACTGTACACTACATTAATTCTCACAAATTACACAACTGTAAACATATATTTTACTATTCCTAATACAATTAATATTAAGTCAGGGAAGGTGCTGGACACTAAACAAATATAATTTACTATTCCCACTCCAAACTATAGGGCCGATTACGATGGCGGACGGACTGGAGTCCGTCCGCCATGGTGGTGGCGACCGAGACCATCCGCAATACCTGCGGCGGATCCGCACACCAAATCAGGATGCGACGCCACCGTGGCGGTCGCATCCTGCACCTTTAACATTGCGGCGGGTGCTGCTGACCGCTGCACCGCCGCGGTGTTAAAAAAGGCATGTGGTGCATTTCACTGCACTACGTGGCAGGCACCACACGGTGCCTGCCACTTGGTGCAGTGAAATGTAGGGGGGTACCCCCAGTGCACATACACCCCCCCAACACATTGGGGGCCCGCAACGGGCCCCCGAAACCAATCTCCACCAGCCTTTCAATGGCGGTTTACCCGCCGCAGAAAGGCTGGCTGGAGATTGCATCGTAATTTGGAGGATGGTGCCTGCTAGGCACTGCCACCATTTTACGGATGCAGACCGCTCCGCCAGGCAATCGGAACGATTGCCTCTGGCGGTTCCATGGCAGACGGTCTTTGCGTCCGCCGCGGTCGCGGTCTGGATCCCACCACCATCGTAATCTGGCGGTGGAAAAATCGCGGTCCGATGAGGGAAAGACCGCCACCGCCGGGCTGGCGGTGACGGTCCTTCCGCCATCTTAATCGGCCCTTATATTAACTCTGGGAAGGTGCTGGACACTAAACATATATAATTTACTATTCCCACTCCAATTAATATTAAATCAGGGAAGGTGCTGGACACTAAACATATATAACTTACTATTCCCACTCCAAACTATATTAATTCTGGGAAGGTGCTGGACACTAAACATATATAACTTACTATTCCCACTCCAAACTATATTAACTCTGGGAAGGTGCTGGACACTAAACATATATAATTTACTATTCCCACTCCAATTAATATTACATCAGGGAAGGTGCTGGACACTAAACATATATAATTTACTCTTCCCACTCCAAACTACATTAACTCTGGGAAGGTGCTGGACACTAAACATATATAATTTACTATTCCCACTCCAAACTACATTAACTCTGGGAAGGTGCTGGACACTAAACATATATAATTTACTATTCCCACTCCAAACTATATTAACTCTGGGAAAGTGCTGGACACTAAACATATATAATTAACTATTCCCACTCCAATTAATATTAAATCAGGGAAGGTGCTGGACACTAAGGGGTCGATTCCGATGTCGGCCGGAAGCGCACTTAACAGTATTTGTCCGGAAAAAATACCAGCCGAACGCGTGTTTTCCGACCGACTCGAACACTCTACCGAACGAACAAGTACGATGCGCATAACAGCCCAGATTCCGAGCGAGCCGTACTTACCCATTCCAGCTCCTGTTCCCCGCCCGAGCCGGATCCGTAAACGCCGAATCGAGTCGCACGGAACCAAATACACAGCACCTTCCGGCCGGACTAGTACGATGCGTCTTCCGTACGCGCCGAACTCGTCGCAACGTCCGGCACGTATGAGCATCCGGGAGAGCTGCACATAAGCTCCGATTCGCGCCACAAGACGATCCACGGCGACGAGACGAACAAGCCAGCGACGAGTACGAGTCGAAGCCACGAGAAACCCGAACGAGACGACCCAACCATGAATCCCATCGCGCAGGTCCTACCAATACTCTACATCTATTACCGGGACCGGTACGGACGCGTACGGCGCAGACGGTAAGTCAAACACCCACTACACAAACAAACCACACGTACCCAACATATGTCACACACACATAGGGATGCACAAATTACGTACACTAGCAACAGCAGAACCATAGGGGCGGGATGGCCATCACCAATGCCAAACACACCCATAGGGGGATGGATGCCTGCCACTACTACCATCCCCACCCATAGGGGGATGGATGCCTACCACTCACACCACCCCCACTCAGGGTGGGCTGGATTCCTACCACTACTACCATCCACACTCAGGGTGGGCTGGATGCCTACCACTACTACCATCCCCACTCATGGGGGTCTGGATGCCTACCACTACTACCATCCCCACTCATGGGGGGCTGGATGCCTACCACTACTACCATCCCCACTCATGGGGGGCTGGATGCCTACCACTACTACCATCCCCACTCATGGGGGGCTGGATGCCTACCACTACTACCATCCCCACTCATGGGGGGCTGGATGCCTGCCACTACTGCCATCCCCACCCATAGGGGGAGGGATGCCTAGCACTAACACCACCCCTACTCAGGGTGGGCTGGATGCCTGTCACTACTACCATCCCCACCCATAGGGGGCTGGATGGCTGTCACTACTACCATCCCCACTCATGGGGGCTGGATGCCTACCACTACTACCATCCCCACTCATGGGGGCTGGATGCCTACCACTACTACCATCCCCACTCATGGGGGTCTGGATGCCTACCACTACTACCATCCCCACTCATGGGGGGCTGGATGCCTACCACTACTACCATCCCCACTCATGGGGGCTGGATGCCTGTCACTACAACCACCCCTACTCATAGGACGGGTAATGCATGACACAACTAGCATACTCCCACATAAGGACTGTCTGTAAATTACATTCCACCCCCAACACCATGACAAGCGTGTGTGGTCTGTGTCAAATGCATACAACACTGAACATGACATTGAACATACAATGTGACCCCCTAACACATGTGTCACACATAATTGTGTGTGTGGCCTCCACAATGCAAGCAGACCATGACCACTGTGGCAATGGGGCCCAAAGCCCCATCACCACAGTGCCCAAAAGGTAAGTGGGTACTCCATAGCTGAAGCACTTTTTGAACAATGTGGCAATGGGGCCCAAAGCCCCATCCCCACAGTGCCCAAAAGGTAAGTGTAGTCCTGGTAAAAGCTGCAAAAACAAAACTGCAGGGATTATTCCTGGCCACACAACACCAAACACTACAGTGGCATTGTAGTGCTTGTGTCCCATAGCAACATAGATTGTGTGAGGCAAGCAGTGCAGTGCCAATGACACATCGTTCTGGCCATGTGCACACAAACATCAGCCATGGGGGCCCACATTGTCTACAATCACAAATAACACAATGACAGAAGTGAGCATCATAATGCAGACCCACATATCTGCAGCAATGGACACACAAATGTAGATATCCTGTGGAGACTGTAGATGTCATGTGAACAAATACCAGACCATGGCAGCAATGGGACATACTAACCATGATCAATGTGCTGACTGATGACCTAGCAGTCCCAGGGCCAGCAGGGGAAAGCCAACAAACAACATACAGCCAATGGCAAACTAAAGATATGCCAATGCAGTGGTGCAAATGCACAAACACAAACAGGCAGACTCACACTGCATATCATACACAACAGGTGAGGGGGGTTGTGTGCCAGTGTCCCCAGGCAAACACACAACACATGAGGAGGCCAGATTCACTAATACTCAGATGTCAACACAGTCACATACAAAAGTAACTCATGGATTGGATTCCCTATGTGGGCAAACAGGCATTGTGAGATGAGAGGGAGCCCAAATTACACATGTCACACAAGCTTGTAGGAACAGCAACAAACACAGCAAGAGACAGAACCACCACAGCACTCCCCCAGGGACCCCACATTGTGGTGACACTAGCCTGCATGACAATCACACTGTGATGACAAAGGTAGATGTCATCCACACTGTGAACCACAGCCATGTGTCCTGAGCAACAAACTACCATCACACCTATACAAGCACAAAGCACTCAGCATGGCCTGCTAACCAAGGAAAATATGGAGGTAGTGCCCCAGCCGTGCAACAACTCACATTTGCACACACTCAACGCCACACACCTTGAACTCCACCAATGTGCAGCAGTGAAGCTCAAATGGACTGCTGACATTGCACATGCACCCATGACAATCTCAGGGGTGGTGGGGGGAAATAAGGTGCAGAAACACATCACACATGGCCAGTCAACAATACTTGTGAATGTCTGACACACTGCACAGTATGCCGTACATGGGCATGACATGAAATCCACCCCAAACAATGGGATCCTGGCCATAGTCACACACCAATGAAGAAGCCAAGCTGACCCACAAAGGACACACATAGACAACTTCCAACATCGCAGCTCTGACCCTGAGGAGCGGCAGCAGTCACACACACAACGTGTCACAATCACTGAAAGCATACACAAACAGAAAATCACATTACTCGTGTAACCAACAAGTGCCAAGAGGAATCCTGACTGTGTCCCATCTGCGTTTGCCCACATCCCCAGCCCTGACAACAAAGACAACTAGGGATGACAACCTCATGAACATTAGTTTGCCATGCACCCACATCCCGGAGAAACCATGTCCAAGATGCTGGATGAACACAGAACAACTCAGCAAGCATCACAAACAGGAACATCCGTAGGGACACAGCCTGTGTAGGAAAAGGAGAAGGGAACACGCACAGACATGCCTACACAACACACAACACGGGCACAGCCTATATCACGGAATCACGCACTGCCATGAGGGCACTCCACTCCTGTGGAAGGTCAGCTGTGCCAAACCTTGTCTGTGCACTACTCAAACATGTCAGCAGAACACTCGGTCAGTGAGTCAACAACTACAACACACTGAAGGCTCTGCTCATATCAGCCTGGGCACGGGAGTGTCACGTCAGTCATCTGCATACACCCAAGACACGTGTCAAGCAACTTGCACTGTGTACACAGATGAGTCCTCCAAATTTGATGTGCTAAACTGCATGTCCATTGGAGACAGGCACACAGTCAGGGTACTAGGAACATTGGACAGTGGTAAGCCCACCAGATGTGCATCAGTGTAGGACAAAGATGGTAATCTACAAATGCTAAACGTACATCCCTGGGTCAAATGCTGAACATTACACCCTCAGACTGCAGCAAAGGATGCTATAGATCCAGACTAGATTAGGACACATATCCCATGGACCACATGGAGCCCATCACAGCAAAACTTCATTTACCTGATCTGAACACTATTACAACAGCAAATGCATGATTCTACACATCTACATCATGTACCTCCAAAGATTAACCACAAGTAAACAAAAAGAGGCTTTATTCAGCAAGTGTGCAACTCAAATCAAAAGTCCAAAATAAACTAAGGCCAATGGCCAGTCCAAATATACAGTTCCAACAGGGTGATGTGTGACAACTTGTCAACAATTGCTTGCCTGCACAGGTACGGACAGGGGACATCCCCCTTGGAGGGGCATACGAGGGGCAGGCCAGGCACCGCAGGGACAGGATCAGGGGATGCCAGAAGGAGGCAGTGAAGGGGAGGTGGGTGCAGGAGTGTCACCGGCAACTGCAGTGGAGGTGTCTGACTCAGGGGGCTGGCACCACCGCAGGGCTCAAGTCAGATGGTGTAGGTGCTGCAACCACTGCAGTGGGCTGGTCAGATGGAGTGGACTGGGTCCCCAATGCAGTGCCCGAGTCAGACGGGGTGGTTGTGGACTCCACCGCAGTGCATGACTCCAAGGTAGTGGAAGGGGGGCAGAAGAGCTGGGCAGGACAGAGGGGGGGACACGGTCTCCACACCAGTGGCAGAAACAGGCAGAGCGTCTGGTTTTGGGGTGGAAGAGCAAGTGGCAGGGGGAGGGCCTAAGCAGTTTGGGGATGCAGTATCGGTGTGTGGGGAACCTGGGGCAGGGCGTGGCGGTGGAACCTGTGGAGTGGTGGCCTGGGGGATGGAGGTGAGAGACTGGGTGGTTGACTTGCAGGGCGGTGGCGGGGTCTTGCTCTTCTGGGACCGGGGGACTTGCGGGTGGGGGGCTCACTCTGCCTGCACCTGGGGGAGGGTGTCCGGGGGCGAGGGGCACTCCCCTCTGTGAGGGTGGACTTCCTCTTCCCCCGGTATGCTGGATCAGCGGGATGGGAGGGGAAGAGCTGCTGTGATGTGAGCGGGTACGCGTTGTATCCCGGGTACACGTTGTAGAGCAATGGACCGATCGGTGTGCCCGGCCGGCCCATTGCATATGATGTGTGCGGGTACGCGTTGAACAGCAATGGACCGATCGGTGTGCCCGGCCGGTACGGGATACAACGCGTACCCGCTCACATCACGTCACAGAAGTATCGTCTATCATGGTCACATCTCAGATGGCATGCTGAGCCCTAACCGATAAACATACCAGTAGTCCTGACAACGAAGACACAGCACAATGAGACAGAGGCAGACACCTGAGGGTACATTTCACTGATCACAACATGCCAGATGATACACGGGAGTGGGAGTACAGAGTGTATTGCATGCCCTGGAGTAGGCATGACTGTCCAGCTCCACCTGTAAGAGGGATGAGTCCTGGACAGTAGGCAGGTGGCTAAGCATGTGTGACACACTGGATACACATACTCCTGAGGCCCAAACATTGTTCCCACCAGCAGCATGGGTGTGTGCCAAATTCCCCAGGGACATGTGGTGAGTCAGAGCAGCAAGCGGACCACATATCAAAGTTACACCCAGATTACATGTCAGAACTTAGGCATTGTGTAAGCAATTGACCCACCCATGAATCGCACAACATAGTCACGGGAACAAATGCTGTCCCCACCTTGAGCAAAGCAAAATGCAATGACACAGTCCCCAAATGACACAATTTCCTGACTATAAGGGCCACACATATGCGTATCAGAGGAGAAGTGGGCATGTCACAAATGAGGGACATGGGTCCTGGACCACATGACTGATGTACTGTGGAAGTTTAACCAGGCCAGAGGAGGGCACATAGCATGTCAGACAAAGTGCACAGTGCAGTCATGGGCTCACCCCCTCCTTGCTGCTGGATGTCCTTCAGCAGCCCATCCAGGTCAGGGAAGACCACCGCCAGGATCCGGAGCATGTGGGGGGTCAGGGTCCGATGTCCGCCACTCCTGCAAGGAGGCGACAGCTTCAGCTGGACCCTTGCGATCCTCCGGGTCCAGCCACGAAGGTCCTGCCACCTCTTCTGGCAGTTGCGGATCCTGCACCTGTAGACCCCCACGGATCTTACTTTCCGGGCGATGGTCTGCCAGATTTCCTGCTTCTGGTGGGCATCAACCTGTGAGGATGACAAAGTGAAAAGGCCATTACTACACATGCAACATATACGTGCATCACACAGTTGGATATACATGTCTCAATCACAGGGGCATATGATGTACACAGGCAGTGCAACAATGGCTATGAACAGTTTGCCAGCAGTCACTACATGGTATCATTGCATGGGAAGTAAACCTAGTTGGAATGCACTGTTACTGCACTGTACCAGTTCAGTGCATGTAACTACACACTTTGGGGTGTGACAACTACTCAGTGGGCATGCTAGCCAGTGGTGTGCACACTGAAAGTCCTGCTAGTCAGACAACATGCACAATTAGTGAGGCAGTGGACAGCACACTCAACTGCTCCCCTGGTTTCCCATACAGCTTGCTGTACTGTGGAAGGAGGCTGTCCAGCAGGGCCTGGTTCTCCTCAAGGCTGAAGGCTGGGGCTCTATCCACAGTACGTGCCATTGCAGGAGCCAGAGGATGCATAAACAGCAGCAGTGTTGGAGGCCCCAGCCAATGTGTGCGCACCGTTCGGTCCACTGCTGTACAACGCTTACCCGGGATACAACGCGTACCCGCTCACATCATATGCAATGGGCCGGCCGGGCACACCGATCGGTCCATTGCTCTACAACGCTGCACCCGGGATGCAACGCGTACCCGCTCACATCATATGCAATGGGCCGGCCGGGCACACCGATCGGTCCATTGCTGTTCAACGCTGCACCGCGACACATCATACGCAATGGGCCGGCCGGGCACACCGATCGGTCCATTGCTCTACAACGCGTACTCGGGATACAACGCGTACTCCGCTCACATCATATGCAATGGGCTGGCCGGGCACACCGATCGGTCCATTGCTCTACAACACATACCCGGGATACAACGCGTACCCGCTCACATCATATGCAATGGGCCGGCCGGGCACACCGATCGGTCCATTGCTGTTCAACGCGTACCCGCACACATCATATGCAATGGGCCGGCCGGGCACACCGATCGGTCCATTGCTCTACAACGTGTACCCGGGATACAACGCGTACCCGCCACATCATATGCAATGGGCCGGCGGGCACACCAATCGGTCCATTGCTCTACAACGCTGCACCCGGGATACCACGCGTGCACCGCTCACATCATATGCAATGGGCCGACCGGGCACACCGATCGGTCCATTGCTCTACAACGCGTACCCGGGATACAACGCGTACCCGCTCACATCATATGCAATGGGCCGGCCGGGCACACCGATCGGTCCATTGCTCTACAACGCATCCCTGGACAGGTCACACGCATATGTCACCATGCTGGTCACTGGTGAACCTATGCCAGCCACATATACTTTCCAGGGACTCAGGGGCACACCTACAATACCACACCCAGTCCACACTGTATCTAAGGCATGTGTGGCAGCATAACCTTATCTGTGTATGTCGGTGAACATGTGGTTTTTGGGGTGGCACTTGGGGGCAGACACACCCAGGCTGTGCACGTGTTCATGGGGACAGGGTCCTTTGTGTGTTGTGCACCTGACCACTGTGGTGTGCAACTTTTCATTTTGGAGCATGTGTCATGGTCACATTTCCAGGTTGTGTATGTGTATGACATGTCACATACCCCCAGGCTCACATGTGGGAAGGCATGTACGTCACAGGGTGGCCCATTGCCACAATAGTGATGTCCCTCCGCAGTCTGTGTGCATGTTGTGTTTCACATGTCTCTGACTCCATGTGCACAATGGGAGACAGTCTCCACATCCACGTGGTTTGTGCATGAACTTTGATGTTGTGTGTGTGTGTGTGTCACAGACGTCCATGTCTGTCCTGCAGAGGCTACAGGGGCCACTACCTGTGGGTGTCATGTTTGTTTTTCTGACGTGTACATGATACGCCATGTCATGCAAGTGTCCATGTGGCAAGACAGGGTCCCTGGGAATCTACCTGTCAATGAGCTGTGATGCCTGTGGAGCATCTGTCCAGACATGTCACTGTGGTATGTGTGTGGAACGTGAGAGCAGTAAATGGGTACTGTGACACAGCCTAATGGTTTCCCATAGCACACCTTGCAACCTGTTGTCAACACTTGTTGAACAGAGATGTTAGATGATGTCCATGTAGGTGCCATATATGTCCAAACAGAACGACACACACATCAAGTACTTGTGTTTGTTAATGATGTATCATGTGAAATTGAGTATGGTGAACGGCACATAGGTGGGGTGACTGACAATCTTGCTTTCTTCACCTATGCACTGCAGGGCTCCTGCTGTCCATCGACCATTCCCAGACCTGGCAACGATGGTGGAACGTGACAGCATCCGACGGTACCGCTTCACCAGGCAGCTGATTGAGGATTTGGCAGTGCGGTTGGACCCACATTTGCAGCCTGGCCGTCCGTATCCTACAGCGCTGACCCCCAAGGTGAAGGTGATGGCAGCCCTACACTTCTTTGCCACCGGTACCTTTCAACACACTGTGGCGACTGCCGGTGGGATGTCACAGACTATGTTCAGCCGTGTGCTACGCGATGTTTTGGGGGCAATGTTGAGATACCTGAACCAGTACATCTATTTCCCAACACGTCAACGACTCACTGACGTCAAGAGTGACTTCTATGCCCTGGGGAGGATGCCACATGTAATTGGCTCCATTGATGGGACACATGTGGCTTTGATACCACCACAGGCACATGAGCAGGCATACCGGAACCGTAAACATTACCATTCGATCAATGCTCTGGTGGTATGTCTTGCAGATATGACCATCACACATGTGTGTGGCCGTTTCCCCGGTTCGGCACACGATGCCTACGTGATGAGGAGTAGTCGCATCCCGAGGATGATGTCACAGATGCCAAACCAGCGTGCCTGGCTTGTTGGTGTGTACTGACTTTGTATCATTGTGTGTGTTCTGCTATGTTGTTTTCCGCACACATTTTCAAATCGGCTAATGTGCAATTGTCTGTCTGTAGGTGACTCGGGATACCCCAACATGCCGTGGTTGCTGACACCCCTCAGGAACCCTGTGACACCAGCCCAGATGCGCTTCAATGAGGCACATGGTCGGACGAGGAGGGTAATTGAGCGGACCTTTGGTCTCCTGAAGAGCCGCTCCGCTGCCTGGACAAGACAGGAGGGGCCCTCCCATATGCCCCAGCAAAGGTGTGCAAGATTGTCATCGTCTGCTGCATGCTACACAACCTGGCAGTGCGGAAGGAGTTGCCTCTCATCCTGGATGACGATGACCAACGTCCGCCACCTGTGGAAGATCCTGGCCTGGGTCACGATGCCAGTGAAGATGATGATGATGATGATGATGGTGATGTCCGCACACAGCTCATCACCAACTTCTTCAGCTGAATGTGAGTCTCCAGAGGGTTGTGATGTCAATGATTTGAGTTTGCATGATATGTGTGTGTGGTGCTCTGGTGCTGTTTGAGTGTGGCCATGTGCTACTTGACTGGATGCGTGCAGCGATGTGTCCTTGCAGGTGGTCTGTACTGCCCAACAGTGTTGACATGCTAACTTGGTTTTGTGTAGTTATCTCGTGACATGTATTAGACATGAGTATTGCCGTTCTGTGCTGTTCTTCAGTGGTTTTGACTGTGTGTCATGTCTGTCCTTCACAGGGTGCTGTCGGAGTTGTTTGATCAACTTGGATCCCACGAATCCATGATTCAACTTCCAAGGTGGAACCAGTCGTTTCCCTACAGGTGATGTGCCACACACCCCTGGACTTTCTATCTTCTGCACTTTTTGACTTTGTGGCCACAGCCAGGTTGGATTAGCTAGCATTTGTAGTGGAAACAACATGTTGCAAATGTGTAATAAACCTGTGCTTCACTTTGGGATGTGCGTTGTCTGTAGTCACACATCTGACTGACATTTGCTTACTGCACCTGTAGTCTAGTTGACACAGACTGTGAATAGGTGGCGTGTCTGTGCATTCCACTGTATTTAGTTGCAACATCAGTATAGGTGATGAGTCTGATGGCCCTGGTGTGTATGTGTTGTGTGGCCCTAGTGGTGTGTCTCCCTCATATGTGTCACGTCGCCATGACTGACATGACGGTGTTGGACTTGCTGTAGCAGTTAGCATGCACAGTCATTTTTCTGATCACCATCTCCATGACAAAGGCAGATATGGTGTATTTGTGAGTTTATTTACATACAGGTGTGAGGATGGTGCACAGGATGGTGGGTGCTGTACATAGAAATTGGAATCCAAAGTTCCCATGTGATTCGGAAGTCTTGGTAGCTGAAATGTCCAGAGTAAAGTCCACAGTCATCTGATAAATTTGGCCAACTATAGCTCCCCATGTCATGTGGGAGAGTCGGGTTGGCTTCGACAGGGCGTGCAGTGTGCACACAGAGGAAAAGTTCCAGAACAGGTGTTGGCTTCCTGGGGGATGTAGATGGCCATCGGCCTCTCAGTTTGGCCTCCTCGGACGGCCCCTCTTCTTGGGGGACCCTCAGGTGCAGGCTGTGGCGGTGCAGGGGACTCTCTGCCAGAGTCCTCCTCCCTCCCTGTGGCATTTGCAGTTCTTTCAGCAGCAGATGTTGTGGGCACACAGGGAGGTGAGGCCATGTTGGTGCTGATCTGGCGGAGGCATGTCAGTATGTCCCTATGCACCGCTGTCAGTTGTTCCAATGTGTTCCACTTGGACTCCATGCCAGACATGTGTGTCTCGACATGTGACATGTGTGTCTCGACATGTGACATGTGTGTCTCGACACGGGACATGTGGGAGTCCAAGCGGGCATGATGGGCAGCCTGCTGCTGTTGTATGTCCTTGAGGATCCCCACTACCTGGCTGACCTCTCCGGTGCTAGTCTGGTACGCATCCGCGATGCGTGCCAGTTGTGGGTCATCATGCAGTCCAGACCCCTCTGCAAAGAGCGACCTATGTCTACCACCCCTCCCACCACCCCTGGCGACACGTGCAGGACCTGCGGTGGCACGCACAGGTGACCGTGGGCCCACTTGGGTATTGTTCCTGGGCTCGTTGTCACCAGCTCCAGTTTGGGTCTGGGTCCCTGCGCTGTTGTCATCTGTGTTCCTTGGTCTGTCCGTGTTGGCAGGGGTGGCCTGTGTGTTGGCAGTTGTTGGAGGGGTGGGTTCAGGGGGTGCAGATGTTGGTCCTGCTGGTGCTGCATGATGACTCACACCGGAGGGTCCAGCTGGTTCTTCGCCATCCGAGGAGTGCAGAGGCTGATCCACACCAGTGAGCTCAGTGTTCACCGGAGCCTGGGACAGGGACTCCTCCTCGTCTGCTGCTGTGTCCCCATCATCACCTGTTTTGGGGAGAGACACAGATTGTATGTTATGTTTCTACTGGCATCAATTGTTCAAACACCTGACAGTTGTGACTGTACCTCTGGATGTGGGCCTGGACATTGCATTCTCCTAAATTGTGACAGTCAGAGAGTGATATTGGTGTAGCACATTGTCCTGCCAACCTGTGGCATGTCAATGTGAATGTTGAGGTGTGTGCATGACCAGCATTGGTGGTATTTGCTTGCCATCCGGGCCTCCCTTCTCCCCCAGCCCAGTTATCCCACCATGAAGCGTGCTTCCATTGCAGGGAGTGCAAGTTGTCTTTCAGGATGTCAGTCAGTGGTGTCCTGCTGTTGGTTGTTGCACAGTTCCCAGCAGGGCCTTGTGCTCCCCAGCAGTACCCAGTGTCAGCCATCTTGTGAGTCCTTTTCCACTCCCTGTGATGTGAGCATGGTTCAGGGTGGTGTTGATGGGCCAATTGTGAGGCTGACCAATATCTGTGACTACCACTCCCATCATGCTATTGCCTCCACCCCCTTCCCAGCATGCCCATCCTTCCTTCCTTTTGACTCTGCTTCCCTGTGGGGTGGGGTGCCTGTGCTGACAGGATGGCTGGGAGTGTTGTCCTGGCAGTTGTTTGGCTACAAGTCCCAAGAGTGTCCCTGTGCTTCACACAGCATAACCCAGGGTGGTGGTTCTTTGTGGGATCTTCAGTTAGGATGTGAGGCATTGCATTCTCCCAGGTGGGTTATGTGGAGTTAGTGTTGAGGGGTGTGTAAGGGGAGGTGCTTGTAACTATGGTCAGTGCTGTGAGTCCTCCTTCCCACCCAGCCAGATATCCCACCATGGAACGTGCTTCCATTGCAGGGAGTGCAAGTTGTCTTTCAGGATGTCAGTCAGTGGTGTCCTGCTGTTGGTTGTTGCACAGTTCCCAGCAGGGCCTTGTGCTCCCCCAGCAGTACCCAGTGTCAGCCATCTTGTCAGTTGTTTTCCACTCCCTGTGATGTGAGCATGGTTCAGAGTGGTGTTGATGGGCCAATTGTGAGGCTGACCAATATCTGTGCCTACAACTCCCATCATGCTATTGCCTCCACCCCCTTCCCAGCATGCCCATACTTCCTTCTTTTTGAGTGGACTTCACTGTGTGTGAGTGTGACAGCAATGGCAAGATGGCTGACAGTATGGTCCTTTTAGTTTGTTGGTGCCCAGTTCCCATCAGGGCCTTGTGCTCCCCACAGCAGTAGCCAGTGTCAGCCATCTTGTCAGTTGTTTTCCACTCCCTGTGATGTGAGCATGGTTCAGAGTGGTGTTGATGGGCCAATTGTGGGTGTGACCAATATCTGTGACTACCACTCCCATCATGCTATTGGGTACACTGACTTCACCAGCATACACAGAATTCCTTCCTTTCAGTGAGCTTCCCTGTGAGGTGGTGTTCTAGTGGTGGGTAAATATCTGGGAGTGTTTGTTGGTTCTATTTGTGCCACTGCCTTGCTGTATTTGTTGTTAGGTTTGTACATGTCATGACACAGTTACATATCACTATGAGATGGCAGGTATTGTGTTTGTCTGACTAGCATTCACATCTTGGGATGAATATCTTTTGGTTGCTGTGTATTTGCTAAGGGTGCATGGTTTGCCTATCCCCTTGACTGTGATGTGTGTGTGTTGTCACACCATATTGTGTATATTAGTTGTGTACTCACCAGGCTCTGGGATGTCTGTTAGTCCGTTTACGCTCACTGGTGGTAGGATGGCCCGCACCTTCTCCTCCCAGGGCCTGAGGTATACTAGTTTTGCAGGAGGGCCACTGCCGGTGTGCTGGCTGAGGAGGTAGTCCTTTTTGAGTAGGTCCCGGACCCTCCTGCGCACATCATACCACCTGTTCTGGATGTCTTCCTTTGTGCGCAAACATGGTGATTGTGCGTTCACCCTGTCGACAATCCTCGCCCACATCTTGGTTTTCTGCGACATGGGGGTCTGTTGTACAATGTACCAAACAACTGTGGCTCTACCCTGAGGATCTCATCTACCATGACTTCCAATTCACTGTCTAGGAACTTTGGATTCTTCTTTGGGGGCATGGTGATGGGTGGTGGTGGTGATTGATGTGTGTGTGCAAGTGGGGGGGGTGTGAGTGTAGGTTTAGCTGGGTGTGTGTGAGGGTGCTATTTGTAGGTGTGGTAATGGTGTGTGGCTTGTGTGATGTATGAGCTGTGAGTGTGCCTGTGGTTGCTGTGTGATTGTGTTCTGTGCTGGCAGGTCAGTGGAATTTGCAAAGGATCATGGTAGGAATTTGTGGCCTTTATGTAGGTGGAGTTGGAGGTGTGTCCTTGTTCCATTTTTTTTCTCATCCCTGTACTTATTGGCTTTGTGGTTGCTTGTTTGGCCCTTTTTAAAAAAAAACATTCCTTGGTGTTTTTGGTGCATGTAGGAGTCGTTCTTGTGTCCGAGTAGGACGCTGCAGTTGTCTGGTGCGATCTTGTCCGACTCGTTCCCGCTGTGTGTCAGCTAGGTTTCATATGCGGCGTACGAGTCGGTCGCGGAGTATTGGGTTGCTTCGGCTGGGTTTTGTATACGTGTCGGTCGTACGGCTTGTGCTCCGGGCGATTCGGTCGTGTTTTGCATGCACAGCTTCGTACTACGCGGGTCGGAGTTCGCGGGTACGTTTCGTTCGGGTTCAATCCGGATGCGTGTCGGTCGGTTCGTTTCGCGTGATTTCCCGGCCGGATGGCTTGTTTACGTCTGGCTCGGTCGGTCGTTTTGTATTCTGTCCGAGTCGGTCGGATTTCACATGCATTTCATCGTACTACCCGGGTCGTACGGCGCCGGTCCGAGTCGGTCGGACTAAATTCCCGTACCGAGTCGATCGGTATTTTTTCCGGCCCGAATCGGAATCGGCCCCTAAACATATATAATTTACTATTCCCACTCCAATTAATTTTAAATCAGGGAAGGTGCTGGACACTAAACATATATAATTTACTATTCCCACTCCAAACTACATTAACTCTGGGAAGGTGCTGGACACTAAACATATATAATTTACTATTCCCACTCCAATTAATATTAAATCAGGGAAGGTGCTGGACACTAAACATATATAATTTACTATTCCCACTCCAAACTATATTAACTCTGGGAAGGTGCTGGACACTAAACATATATAATTTTCTATTCCCACTCCAAACTATATTAAGTCTGGGAAGGTGCTGGACACTAAACATATATAATTTACTATTCCCACTCCAATTAAAATTAAATCAGGATAGGTGCTGTACACTAAACATATATAATTTACTATTCCCACTCCAATTAATATTAAATCAGGGAAAGTGCTGGACACTAAACATATATAATTTTCTATTCCCACTCCAAACTATATTAAGGGGTCGATTCCGATTCGGGCCGGAAATTTCTCCGACCGAGCCGGACCCGGAGAGATTTCCGACCGAATCGGACCCGTGCAGTCCGACCGAACGAGTACGATGCGTCCGTATGTTATCGGACTCGAGTCGGTCGGACTCCCATTGAAGTCAATGGGAGCCGGTCGTACAACGCGTGACGCGGGCTCCCATTGACTCAATGGGTGCGAGTCGGACAAGTGCGCCCCTACAGCGGGTACGTGGCGAAGCGATTCGCGCCGTACACGCACAGGTAGGGGGACCCATGGGTCCCCCTGTGTGCGACTTCGCGCGGCTACGCGTACAGGGGGTCCGACACGGACCCCCAAAGTACGGCTCCGACAGCTCTTACGAGCCGGACGGCGCGGCTCGGTCGGACTGCTCGCGGCGCGCATCGTACTTACCCGGCCGGGAAACGTCTCCATTGCGCGGTGCGAGCCGGAGTCCGAGCGAGTCGGTCGGAGCGGTTCGAGCCGGGAGCGAGTCGGTCGGAGCGGTCGGGATGCCCGGACGAGTCGGTCGGCGATTTCGCATCGTACTCGCTCGGCCGGACCCGCGTACGGTTCGGTCGGGAAACAGGGCTCCGAATCGGATCCGGTAAAGCCGAATCCGATTCGGAGCCCTACCGGCCGAGATCGGAATCGGCCCCTAAGTCTGGGAAGGTGCTGGACACTAAACATATATAATTTACTATTCCCACTCCAAAGTACATTAACTCTGGGAAGGTGCTGGACACTAAACATATATAATTTACTATTCCCACTCCAAACTACATTAACTCTGGGAAGGTGCTGGACACTAAACATATATAATTTACTATTCCCACTCCAATTAAAATTAACTCTGGGAAGGTGCTGGACACTAAACATATATAATTTACTATTCCCACTCCAAACTACATTAACTCTGGGAAGGTGCTGGACACTAAACATATATAATTTACTATTCCCACTCCAATTAAAATTAAATCAGGGAAGGTGCTGGACACTAAACATATATAATTTACTATTCCCACTCCAAACTACATTAACTCTGGGAAGGTGCTGGACACTAAACATATATAATATACTATTCCCACTCCAATTATTATTAAATCAGGGAAAGTGCTGGACACTAAACATATATAATTTTCTATACCCACTAAAATTTATATAACATCATAAAATATTGTGGTCACTAAACATACATAATTTTATATTCATAAATCCAAAATCTAAAATTCTTAAATGTTATTACTCAGTATCAAATTTATAAATCATATTCGTAAATTAAAATAAATCATACATTTTAAATTTAAAATACTAAACAACATTTTTTGAGCATATTTCCATATATACACTCTATTTATTAATTGTAAATTATAAAACATATTTTTATTCATATATCTTATCATAAATAATATATTTTATATAAATTTTTAAATTAGATATTTTTTTAATATTATTAAAACAATTTGATACAAAATAATTCATTTAATTAATATCTCTAAATTGTTTATAAAATTCAACTTTAAAAAAATGTATATTTCATTTTTTTTTAAAATTCAATACAAATGTTTCTCCTATTAACACAACATTACATTAATGAATTTAAAAAATAAATCATTTTTATAAGAAAATGAAATGTTTAATTTTTTTTTTAAATCTAAAATTTAAATTATTTTCCCACCCTTACTCCCTATAAACTCAACATCCAGCTCCTAAAAAACTATTTAAAATTAATTTTACAAATTTTAAGTTTTTAAAAAATATTTTGTATCAAATTTTTTTAAAACACTCCCCACCCTTATCCCCTATAAACTCATCATCCCGCTAATAAAAAACAATTTTAAATTAATTTTACTAATTTTTCATTTTTTGTTACATTTTTAATCAAAATTTTTAAAACACTCCCCACCCTTATCTCCTATAAACTCAACTATCCCACCCCTAAACAACGAATTTAAAATTAATTATACAAATTTTTATATTTTTTATAATTTTTAACAAATATTTTAAAACACTCCCCACCCTTATCCCCTATAAACCCAACATCCCGCTCCTAAAAATTATATTACTATTCAAATATTTTATAACATTGAATAATTATTATAACATTAACAAACATATAACAATAAAAAATATTACTATAACAATATTTTTGCATAACGATATTTTGACAAACGACATTTACTAAATCGATATTTTATACTTCGATATATTTAACATCGATATTTACCACTTTCGATATTATAAACTCGATATTATGACACATCGATATTAAAAGTTCGGTATTATGTCCACTTACCCGTGACAAAATACCTCCTATGGCAGTCTGGGAGGCATCCGCCTCCACGATATAAGTACTGCTAGGATCAGGATGTACCAGCATAGGGGCCATGGTAAAATGGTTCTTCAGTTGTTGGAAGGCTTGCTCAGCTTCCATATCCCAATGAAACTTTAATCCCTTACGCAATAAGCGCATGATGAGCATGATGATTTAAGAGAAATCGTTGATAAATCACTGATAGAAATTGGCGAACCCCAAAAAACCTTGATTCTGCTTAACAGAAATGGGGGAACGCCAATTTAAGATGGATTCAACCTTTGTCTTGTCCATGCTTACTCCCTCTGGGCTGAGGACTTAGCCAAGAAATTTCACTTTTGTGGTATGGAAAACACTTTTTTCCAGTTTTACGTACAATTGGTACTCTCTGAGTTTGAGAAGAATGACACTGAACTGCTGAATGTGCTTGGAGTGGGAGTGTGAGTATATAAGTATGTCATCAATATAAACCACACAACACAAATCAAGGAATTCACAAAGGACTTCCTCAGTGAAAAACTGAAAGGCTGTGGAAGCATTGCAAAGTCCCAAGGGCATTACCTGGTATTCGAAAAGATCAAACTTAGGGGGCCATTAGGATTGCGGACGGACTTGAGTCCGTCCGCCATCCCGTGGTAAACCAGGACCATCCGCAATACATGCGGCGGTCCTGCATACCAAATCAGGATGCGACCGCCACCATTGCGGTCGCCTTTTGGTATTTAACATTGGGGCGGATGCTGCTCACAGCAGCACCCGCCGCGAAGCGGAAAAGCCATGTTGTGCATTTCACTGCACTACGTGGCGAGCACCACACGGTGCCTGCCACTTGGTGCAGTGAAATGCGTACACCCACACCTCCCCCAACACAAGGGGGGCCCGCAACGGGCCCCCAGAGGCATTCTCCACCAGCCTTTCCATGGCGGATCGCCGCCATGGAAATGCCGGTTTTAGCCATCATCATAATTTTGTGGACGGTGCCTGCTAGGCACCGCCACCATTTTATGGTCCCTCGACCGTCCGCCAGGCAATCTGAATGATTGCTTATGGCGGACAAGTGGTGGACGGTCGTTCCGTCCACCGCGGTCAGGAAACGATTCCCACCGCCATCCTAATTGGGCGGTGGGAATATCGCGGTCCGATGGCGGAAGGACCGCCACCGCATGGCTGGAGGTGGCGGTCCTTCCGCCATCCTAATGAGCCCCTTAGTTCTTAATGCGGTCTTCCATTCATCACTCTCTCAGACCCTGACCAGATGATACGCGCCCCGCAAATCCAGTTTGGTATAGATTACAGCATCCTTAACTTGGTCTAATAAACTTGGAATCAAGAGTAGAGGATATCAATTTTTGACTGTGATGTCATTTAGGGTTTCAGGGTTCCAGCTCTCACCACAGCATGTACAATGCACATCTTGTGCACGGATATCCCTGGAGTATGTCATAAACTGGTGCTTTTATCTTTAAAAGGGTGCCCCCTTCCCCTGGGTTTATTGAAGTGCTTCACTGAAGAGATTTATTGAATGTGCATCACTTAGGGTATGGTGTGTACACACCTTATTGTCTTAACATCCGTGGTGGCAGTGGTAGGTTTGGAATGTACACTTGAGTTCACGGTTTGTGTAAACATCCCTGATGGCAGTGGTTGATCTGCAATACAAAGTCTGCGCGCTTCAGAAACAGTGAACCGGCTTTCACATGGCTCTCACAAATGCCTGCCAATGTGTTACACCGACCTTACCCAGCCGCTTGTGCACATGCTCCAACGGCTGAGCGTGCTTCAGACGGCCATGTGAGCAAGCGTCTATCAAACCCGCTCTCCTCCTGCTGCTACTGGCTCCAGCTACGACTCCTCAACAGCAGCTCCACCCCCTGGTGATCTGTGTTGTTGAACACTGGGCCCAGGGCCGGCTTTAGGGCAGTGCGACCGGTGCGGCCGCACTGGGCGCTGAGCTGTGTAGGGGGGTGCTGACCTCAGAGGGGCATTGTGTTTAGCAAAAACTTATGATTGGAGGGAAGAGGGGCACTTTTGCCCAGTGGTAGCGAGAGAATCCAAGGAGGTGGTCATAGGGTGTGGGGGCGCCAAAAATGATTGTTGCACCGGGCGCCAACAGCGCTAAAGCCCTGACTGGGCCTTGCGATCTTCCTTTTCCTGTAAGAGAACAGAATGGAAAACAAGATATGATTAAGTTTTGATGCAAAATGCATAGCATGGAGCGCCGCCTCCACAAACGCTATTACTAGCGTAACAGAGACTTGCATTTGCAAGCAAAGACTTGGGCATGTGGCATTATTGCACGCATTGAGTAAGACTATGAACAGTGATTTTAAAACCGCAAACTTTTGACATTTGCCTAAAAAAGAACAAGTACTGGTTATAACAAAATACTACTACAGGTTATCACAGAACTAATGATTATCCAAGATTATTCTGATTGTAATGGTATAACGTATTGCATGAGAATCATAACTCAAGAGAGTGTTTTGGTGAAACGTGGACAACTCAACCACTCATGTTACAGCTTGTCAGACTGCTCAATAAATCTCCCATGAATGTGAACCTTTTGAGAGAACAGGGTGTAGTTCCTATTCACTATCCTGTATTTTTAAGGGTGAGATTCCAGTGAAACTCTAGGATAAAGTGTTGTATGTGTACGCTCACATGAATATGGACATAATTGTTTTATTTGCTTGACAGATATCATGTGCTCAACAACATTCTGTGGTGCTGAAGCAGCTAAGCAGTGCTCAGGGCAGAAGCTGCGGCGCAGTGACCAGGTGAAACGATCCGAATCCAACATTTCTCTCTCTTGTATATCCCATTCCCCCTTCCCTTATGGTACTTGCGCCAGTGCAGAGCCTCTCATCTAACGCTGCAGTTTAAATAGGGCTGCACCCAAGTTTTCCGCCGAGATTTGCTGAGATGCCGGCCGAAGGTGGTAAACGTGGTACAATGATGGCACCATTATTTGCCCCGGTCTCCTCCTACCAATGAGGGCCCAATTTCTGTACTAGGGACTGAGAAGGGGGGCACCTTGGCCAACAATAAAATAAGTGTTGAAATCAAAGTACAGTGCTGGGGGCTGAGCGTATTTAGCTGTGCTGCAATATCCCGCAAGCAATAGTGCCGGGGGCCGAGATACTTTATGAACCTAACCTGTGAGGCGATAGTGACGGGGGACTGAGATACATTATGAAGCTGTCAAAACTTGGGGGCCATTATATGGCAGGTGGAGCTTGAAGGGCGGCAGGGGAAGGGTGACGGGGAAGATCCTGACAGATGTGCTCTATTCATTTCAGCATTCTGAGGCGGCACAAAATTTAAATCAGAACCCATCATATTATTTCTGCTGTCTCTTTGAATCTGCTCCGTCTCTACAATAACAACTTCTCATTAATCTTTTTTTGCTTCATGCCAAAATAATCACTGCAATACTTAATGTATTTCAAGATCTTGTTGATTCCCTTAGTTTGCCAACACATCACACTCTGGGGAGTATGTGAACTAAGTAAAACAAAAGCCAATATGAATCTGGTAACACCTTCTTTCTTCGGCTTTTCATCGCCGCTGTCCTCGCTATAAACCTGCATTAGCCTCTCATACAAAGCATGCATTGAGTC